>OY728137.1:1394208067-1395408067 GCA_963277665.1 Viscum album | reverse complement strand
CTCTCACCTCCATTGGTTGAGTCACACTGTCGACATCAATGTGTGGTCACTGGGTCTCCTCCAGTAGGAATCTTGGATGTGAGGGTAAAGTCAATAGTTTTAACTGGAACCTATTAGTATTAACCACAAAAAAGGCAGGAAAGAAAACATCATAAGGACAAGTGTCTTTTATTACTACAGATCAAAGTACAAAGACACAAAGCAACCACAAACAACGACATCAACGAAGCTAGAAAAATCATGAACAAAGTACTCTATGCCTGAAACTAGTACTGCTCCTATCCACCTACTTCCGGAGCTCCATGTCCATATGCTTTAGCTGCCTGAAGTTGTTCTCTCCTCTATCCACCCGTTCCCTCCGGTCAGGGTGGACCACTCGTTGGTGGTGGTGGCAACACCTCAAAGCATCGTCCACCACCAGCTGCACGAACAACTTCTCTTCCACGGTCGCCTACTCCTTGCGGTATGCCTCGATCGTACCTCTGCCTCTGCCTGGGTGGTCCCTCAACCGTCTGCTGATCATCTGAGTGGCGGGTCAGACAGTCACGAGCCATGTGACCTAGCCCGCCGCAGAAGTAACATTGCCCGCTCCTGGTATGCCTGGATCTGTCTCCACTCTAGGTGCCCCACACAACTGATCCTGAGTCATGCAGTCAACCACCTATGGGTCTGGACCTCTTGGACCTTTGTGTCATCTAACTACTTCCAGCTACAAAAGACTCCGCTGCATGTCGACTAATAGTGGGTCCTACTACTGGTGACTGCTCAGCAAGGAAACTCTCTACTTGAAGGGCTCTCTCTAACACCCCTGTCTACGTTGGGATGCTGTGGGAGACAACTGACGCTATGATCTCTCACCTGAGCCCTTTCTCGAAGGTCCGGTCCCTGAAGCACGGGTCTCATACCATATCAGTGGAGTAGTGCGAGAGGTCTGTGAACCTCGCTGAGTACTGAGATACACTCATGCTGCCCTGATGAAGATGAAGTAGCTCTTGTATCTTCACCACTTAAAGGGTGGCTAGTAAAAACTTCGCCCAAAATAGGCTCTCGAAGTCTACCCATAGAAGTGTCGCCTCATCATGCATCTGGAGCATCAGTCTCCAATATCCACCTGCTGCTGCATGAAGGAGGCTAGCAGCAAGGATAACCATGAAGTCTACCGGTGTCCCTACCAGTCTGAAGACTCTCACCATAGCCTCCATCCAATCCTCAGCCGCTTGTGGGTCTGTCTCTCCCCTGAACCTGGGTGGCCTCTAGCGCTGGAACTCATGCAGCACGCTCAAGCGGCCTGCATCACCTGCTGCTGGGGCTGGTGGCATCGGTGGCCCAAAGGAATGTAGTACCGCTGGTGCCTCCACTGGTGCCTCAACTGAGAGAGGGCCCTGTACTGAGGCCTCATCACTTGGCAGTCTGACAACACATACAACTCTTGGGGCACTAGTTGGTCGTCCGTGGAGAGGCATCCTGAAAGAAACAGATGCGACACGGTCAAAAGACTATACCTAGAAAGCTGACATGGTTTGAGATGACCTAAATAAAACTTTTGAATACACCCACGCAATCAGTATTTTCGTGCACTAAGTCGGAAATCAGAAGTCAGGGTCCTGGTGTATGGATACGTCGGCCGCCCACACCAACACTGGACTCCCTGAATTGAAAAACACACTTAGTACCCTTAACACTATTGATTCATAAGAAAGAAATATCAGATTCCTAAGTTCTGCGGTAGAACCGACATTGTTTGATACCAATTTGTCACAAACCGTACCCGTGGTCTCGTATCATGACTACACCATGCCTGCCTTCCATAGGTCAAGGGCTGACGACTAGCACCAAAGGCGTAAATCCCTAAAACTGGTAAGGTATTTCCTTTATAAAATGTAAAATCACACAAACAGTGTACAAGTGGAAGAAAACACTAAGTAAAACATGTATAACAAGAGTACTGAAAGTAAAGGGGGGTTAGAATACAAGCCCAACTATAAAGTATAAATACAACTGAAAACATGTACCACTGAATAGGGACAAACAACTGAAATGTGAAAGAAGCTCCTGGATCGTCCTCCAAGGTTCCTACCTGATGGGTAGGTATAGATGGCCTCTTCATCACTCCACGTCCATCGAACTCCACCATGTACCGAAACGTCATTATGTCCACCTCCGGGTACCATCCAGTCCTAGCACTCTCAGCCTCTGTCAGCGTTTTCCGTCATCTGCATCCAACACAACGAGGTGCGGGCATTTCCCGTGTAGGGGTGGGTATAACGATACTCAGTTGGGACCCTCAGACCTTCAAGGTCACACAAAATCCAACAAGGATAATGGAAAAAGTATGATTTCAACAGATAACCATTACTTAGGTATATGCCCATATGTATACCTATGTTATCAAGTAACCCATCTCAATCATGAGGAAAACACAAAGGTCATTGACTCAGCTCAAACCAGGATTTTTCATTATTGAAACCATAACTACTAGAGAACTCCTCCTTTTTCGAGTAAAGTGGGCCCGTCGCTACACCAAGGCGCTTTTCACTAACCTTAGACTGTTGAGGTACTCCTCCTATCGAGTACCGCGGGTCTGCTGCCAAAATGGGCGCTCCCCCAATAGCCTACGGAGGTACTCCTCCTGTCGATTACTGCGGTTCTGCTTTCAAACTAGGATCTCCTTTTTCCATGGGTCTGCCGCCAAACCGGGTGCTCCCCACTGGGCAAGTCGAATCACTCCAAGTCAAATAGGTCAAGCAGTCGTAAGGTCGGTCAGCTACTAAGTCTCCGCACTCTATCTGCTCGTCTTCGAGAGGATATACACCACGAGCTACTGGTCGATACTCTAAGTGTCATTAAGTCTCACGAGGTAGTATCTCAAAAGGTAGTCACGTCATAGGGGTCTCAATAAAACAGAAGACATGTCAATCGGATGCCCAGTCTGTGAGTTATTAGTCTTTTAGTCTCGGGGGCCCGGTTGGATTCATGTATGATCCAACCTGACTGTGAATCAACTATACCCTGATCTATAGTGGGGTATACTCAAAGGGACGGCTATGCTTCAAGATTACCGGCGCCACTGACATTTCGTCAAACGAACGTCCGACGAAAAATATATGGATCAAGAAGGTAATGGGACAGTATTGGGCCTAGGTCCGGTCGGACCCGGTCAGACCGATGCGGCCCAACCCAGTCTGGGCCAACCCAGTCTGGTTTGACCCGGTCAGACTTGCTGGGTCTGACCCGAACCATTGGGCTGGTCAGCCTGCTATGTTTTTACCCAGTCTGCTTGGCCCGGCCCAGCGGACTGCGAGGGCGGTTCTGCCCAGTAGTCGCCATGTATGTGGCTTGGTGACTCAGCCTGGGAGACCGGGCTGGTTCGGCCTACGACACCGCAGGGACACCACGGGCCGACTAGGGTGGTCAGTGGCCGGTAGACCAGCGGGCAGGCCGCACGGGGCGCAGGCAGGCCGGCTGGACATTGGGGAGGCCACGGGTGCACCAGGTAGGGCGTGGGGGATTCAGACAGGGTGCATGGGTGCCGGGTAGGGTTCCATGACACCGTACAAGGCATTGAGCAGCGCGCCTGAGCGCCGGGTAGTAGCGCGGGGGCTCCGGGCAACGATGCAGGGGCACCGGTGAGCAGCACGGGGTGTAAGAACCCGGTTCTTATTTTAGAGGTGCATGCTTCTTTTTTTTCTTTCCCTTAAGTGTTTTTGAGAAAATATTGAAAATGGGGAAAAATCCAAAATTTTTAAACTACACGCTGTGTACTTTTTCACACGTGTGTACTTTTGGCCGTGTTGGGATGAGTACACTAGGCATGTAGCCATGCCGGCAACGAAGGGTGTAGGAACCGACTACACGTCGTGTAGTGGTACCTTACACGCCGTGTAGTCAGTCGGTGACAGTACACATCGTGTAATTTGGAGTACATGTCGTGTACTCATGTCTATGGATGAACAGTGTGGCGGTGCCGCCAAATGAACAGTTAAATGAAAAAAGTACACATCGTGTACTTAGAAGTACACGCCGTGTACTTTTTTTTCGGCTTAAAACAGGCAGTAGCCTCCTCATTTGGCAGAGGAGGAGTTTGAGCCATTTTGGATCCAAGGAGGACGGTCGGACCTTTGAAGATCCACCGGGTGTTCGTCTGGAATCCGATTTAGCTTCGGACGATCTCGTTGGAACCGCACGGGTAAGCCCTCTCCTCTCCTGGTACCATTCATACCAACTCTTCTCCTAACGTTGGTTATTTACGTTTTAATGGGTTTTGTTCTTCGTCATATCTACGCAGTTCTTGAGCATTTCTGATGTCAGCGTTTGTGTATAACGCTCGTTGGCGTTTAAGGTAGGTGGCTTGGTGTAAATTTCCAACTGTCGTGCATTTTTGAGGATTTTCATGCCAAAAACCCATGTTGGGGTGTCGTGTGGCTATGAACGTTGCTATATTTAATGCCTAGAATTGATTATGTATTTAATTGTGATAATAAAATGCTGGATGGGATCGTTGCTTGGATCCGAAACCACCCCGGGGGTGTGTTTCACTATTTAGCTGTTTGCCCAGGATACCTGAGGGTATGCCTTAAATGTAGTAATTGTAGAATTGCCTTGAGATGAATTGGTTGTTTAATACATTTTGATATGTTGGGAATGGATCGGTTACCATTTTATCCTAAGGGAGTTGTTGTGATTAGCCTGTGGGAACTACACCATTTAGCCTGAGGGCTGTATTTATTTCTCCTGAGGGAAACTTCTTCCGTTCCTGAGGGAAATAGACTCTATGCCTGAGGGCGACACTACCTACACTTGAGGGAAAAATTCTGTTATGCCTGAGGGTAGATTCTTATTTTGGATAATCCTTATCTGAGGGTAGGGGTTACTTGTATGAGGACGTGGATTGTTTACTTGGAAATTCACTATGGTGATTTCTAATTTTTAAATGGATTAAATGGATAATAAATTGGAAATATAACTGGTAATTAGTTACTTTTGTGTACTGCTTACTTTACTGCATTTTACTACTGCACACTGTTGTTGCATGCTTACACGCAGTTGGGCACGAGCCTTTGGTGGGTGCCTACTAAGATATATTTCTCACACCCTGTTTGGGTCACACTTTTCAACCCAAACAGATTACGTTGCTGCAGGTGTATATAGGGGCAAGAGTCCCTATACAGGTACTTGACTGTTGCTGAGGAGTAGGAGGGCATGGGACCGATCCTAGGCTTGGGATGCTACTGCCAGCTGTTTTTCTTGTTTTGCTGTACTCTGTATTTTGTTGTACTGTATTGATGTATAACATATTCTAGCTGATTTCTTAGAACTTGAAACATGTAGCATCATCACTTATATACTGTTGGTTATATCCACTACTATGGTTATTTCAGTTGTGTATGTTTACTGCTTCCGCTGTCGTGTATGTTTATGTTGGTATTCCGCTGCGCTACACATTGAAAAATGAGGGAATAGTTTCCCCACTATCAGACTTGGGCCCTTGCTGCTAGTTGGCTGCCTCTGGCGTTTTGGGAAATGCGCTTGAGGTCACGTGGCGAACCGGGCTCGGGGCACCCGTTGTGTGGAACCCGGGTCCAGGACATTAGAAAGTGGTATCAAAGGAGTTCCTCTTCTTTGACTTACTATTTGGAGCCATAGTCAGGGATAGGATGGAATGGTAGTTTGTAATAAGCTGTGCTCAGGCGTAGCTAACCCGTGTACAGGGAAAATCCAGTCTACCTCGTATTTTTCATTCTTTTGATTTTTCAATTTTATGGTTGATATGTTTTCACTGTTGGGTGACACACATGGATTGTGCTGTTTATATTTTATCTGTGGGTTCTATTTAGTTGCAACCCGATGAGATGAGGGTATGCCATCTCAAGCATCATGTAGGAACATGCTAGAAATCACATGCCTTGCATAGTTTCCATGCCATGTAGGTGCATTTGAATTTGCATGTTGTTGTGATAGTTGTTGTACTAATAAAGAATGCTGTTGTGATAGCTGCTTGATAAATACCTGCCTTGTGATATGGTGTTTTTGTTTGAGCTTGTTATAGAATGGACGCCAAACTTTGGTTTTTGGGGAGTATGGGCCCCCATTGACTCGAATTTGGTGGATCATTGACTGGTTTTTGGTTATAACACATATAAGATGTCGATCATTGATTTGTGCGGAGTATGGCCCCCCATGGGTCGGAATTTGACACTAAGGTGTTGTTTTTCTGTATTTTCGGGGTTCTGGGGAAGTTTCTGAGGCATAATGTCTGGAGAACCCGTAATACATGCCATGTAGGACCTCATACACGCCGTGTGTATTCTTATGTTTGGGAAGAAAAATGACCTTTTTGAGTACATGCCGTGTACCCTGAGTACACGCCGTTTGGTCTCTTCCCTTGTCACAAACCGTGTGGGCGATGACACGGGGTAGGGAAGGGCATGGGTAAAACACGCCGTGTAGTTTTGTGCATACTGTGTAGTTTTGACCCGGAGTCCGGCCATGTAACTAACAACACGGGTCGGTGAACTTCTTGATAGAACATGCCATGTTAGTTATAGACACGCCGTGTAGTGTGACCTGGGGACTTGGTCATGTAGCTAGAAACATGGGCCGGTGTCACCTCTCCCTGAACACTCTGTGTACCTGTGGAAAATGCCGTGTAGTCTTGTCTAAGGACAGACCGTGTGGAGTTAGTCGTGTTGCTGGGAAACAGGGTGCTGTACACACCGTGTACGGGTGTAACACACCATGTGGAGTTAAGCTGAGTAGTCGGCTATGTCACAGACGACACGTGTAGTAGGAAAATAACACCATGCACGCCGTGTAGATATTATACACGCCGTGTAGTTTTGTTGAATGGAAGCTGTGTGGCTTAGCCGTGTAGAAGGACCCGGGTAGGGGAAGGGTAGTCAAGTACACACAGTGTAGTCAGTGTACATGCCGTGTAGTCTTGTTTTGTAAATTTTGAAATGCCTTCTTCCTCTTGTTCCTTAGTGGTTCCTTCACTTTCAGTCTTAATAATATTGAATCTGAGGCGTGCTTTTGACCTTGTAGAGTCATGCCGCCTAGACGACCGCGAGTTGTTCTCCAAGAGAGTGGCGAAAATTACACTCCGGAGATGGTGGGTCGTGGGCTACCGGTTGATCCACCAATAGATCCAGATGCAGGGAAAGCTGCTATACTGAACACAGGCGCAGAGGCGCAGTTCCGTGAAGGCTTATTGCGGTTCATGCAGTCCTTTCAGAGAGCACCGCAGGCTGCCAAATCTATGGCCGAGCTGATGCGTATCTTTCAGTAGCAGCATTCACCTACATTTTCAAGGGATGGCAGACCACAGGGTGCAGATTCTTGGCTAGGATTGATGTAGACTATTTTCGAGCTTCTAGAGACGCCTCCAGGGAGGAGGGTCAAGATCACGACTTACATGCTACGTGATTCCGCCAAGAGGTGGTGGGATGTTACCACCCAGATAGAGCATCACATGGACATGGCGTGGGATGATTTTCAGGCAGTCTTCTATGAATTCTTCTTTCCTGAGACACTGAGGGAAGATAGAACTCAAGAGTTCATGAATCTACAGCAGGGCGCTATGTCGGTGATGGACTATTCTGCTCGTTTTACAGAGCTTCATCATTTTGCACCCGTGCTGGTGGGTGATGACATGTTGAGATCCAGACGTTTTGAGGATGGTTGTCAGTATGACATCCGAGCACTGGTGAATGTTTTCAGGTTGCCTACTATACACACGATTGTGAACCAAGTGTTGATTATAGAGAGGAACCTGCGGGAATCGAGTGGTGTGGGCCAGGGCAGTCAGCACCAGTTACTGGTGTTATTTTTGCTGGAAAGAGGAAGAGATAGATGGACTTATCTTAGGGTGGCAGCACCAGCCAGACAGCTTCTTCAGGTGGACCGGTCAGGTGCTACAAATGTGGAAGAGAGGGGTACAAGAGACCGTAGTGTCCACGAGACCGAGTTGAGTGCCGAGCTTGCGGTAAGATGGGTCATATTCATTGTTTTTGTAGGGAGTTTGTACCAGTGGCTAGTGAGAGTGGTTCTGTGCAGACTCTGCATGCAGGAGAAGGACCAGTGGATTCTTACCTGTCAGGGAACTGGAATGTGTCAGGGCGTGCAGGCAGAGATGGTGGTCATGGCCGTGGTAGCCAGATGCCAGGATCTCAGAGGCAGTAGGGTAGGACAGCTCAGGGTAGCTAGGTTGTGTCATAGGGCCGCAGCACTGGGCAGGCATATGTAGTGCAACAGACCCAGCTGAAGCAGGATCCCGGAACCTCTACAGTCAGAGGTACTATTCTAGTAGCTTCAGTCTTGTCTTCAGTACTTTTTGATACGGGTGCTACGCATTGTTTCATATCTGTACCTGTTGGGGAGATCCTTGGTCTTGGTGTTTCTTCTTCTTCTAATATCATGATTCTAGATACTCCGTTGGGGACTAGGAAAGCTGGTGTGCGTCAGTGCAAGGAGTGCCCCCTTGAGGTTGGAGGGTGTTACTTCCTTTGGGACGTCTATGTTTTAGAGATGATGAGCTATGGCGTCATTCTCGAGATGGACTGGTTGGTTCCCTTTCGAGATTTTGTAGACTGCTATCGTCGCAGGGTGCATTTCATGTCACCAGAGGGAGGATAGTTTCTATACAAGGGAAAATGGGATGTTCAGGCGATTCGAGCTGGACCAGAGCATCATGGGAGAGGTGGAGTCACAGCCCAGATTGCGAGTTTGTATCTGGATGACCAGGGGACTTCTCAGACGAATTTCCCTCCAGTTGTTGATAGTTTCAGGGATATCTTCCTAGACAAATTTTCAGGTCTACCTCTAGTGCATCATGTGGATTTGTCTATCGATCTTGTGCTAGGTGCAGCACCGGTGTCCATTCATACTTATAGGATGGCCGCGCCTGAGTTTCAGGAGATCAATAGGCAGTTAGAGGAGCTACATGTGAAGGGTTTTATCTGACCTAGTACTTCTCCATGGGGTTTTCTTGTCCTTTTTGTGAAGAAGGTATATTTTACCCTCAGACATTCCATGGATTATCGGAAGATGAACCAGTTGACAGTTAAGAACCGATATCCCTTGCCGAGGATAGATGATCTGTTTGATCAGCTTCGTGGAGCACGAGTGTTCTCAAAGATTGACATGAGATCCGGATATCATCAGCTGTTCGTTAGACCATCTGATATACCTCTCATAGCTTTCAGGAGTGGTATGGTGTATAGGAGTATATGGTTATGTCGTTCGTACTGACGAACGTGCCAGTAGTTTTCATGGCTCTAATGAATCGTGTGTTCCATCCTTATCTTGATTCTTTTGTGGTAGTATTCGTGGACGACATCTTGGTGTACTCTCACACTTGACACGACCATGCCACCCATCTTGAGATCGTATTGAGTACACTGAGAGAGAATCGACTATATGCTATGATCTCAAAGTGCCACTTTTGGATGGACAGGATTCACTTTCTGGGTCACATTATCTCAGAGGCAGGAGTTGCAGTAGACCTAGAGAAGGTGAGAGCAGTAGTTTCCTGGGAGCATCCTAAGAACGTGTTAGAGATAGGGAGTTTCTTAGGGCTAGCTGGTTACTACAGACGCTTCATACATGACTTCTCCCACTTAGTAGCACCGTTGACAGGTCTGACTAAGAAGGGTGTGATGTTCGTTTGGTTAGAAGATTGCGAGACTGTTTTTCAGGACCTGAAGGGAAGGTTGACATCAGCACCGATCCTGATACTCCCATAGCAGGGGAAGATCTATATAGTTTATTGTGATGCATCAGGTATTGGGCTGGGGGAAGTGTTGATGCAGGTCGACCGAGTTGTTGTGTACAGGTCTCGGTAGTTGAGTCCACATGAGAGGAATTACCCGACGCATGATCTCGAGTTGGCTGCAGTTGTGCATGCGTTGCGCTGTTGGAGACATTACCTATTGGGAGAGCATTTTGTGGTTTTCACCGACCACAAAAGTCTCAAGTATATCTTTACTCAGCGTGACCCGAATCTGAGGCAGAGAAGGTGGGTTGAGTACCTACAATCCTTCGATTTTGAGCTTGCTTATTCACCTGGTAAGGGTAATTTAATAACTAATGCACTGAGCAGGAAGACTTAGATACAGGCAGTGTAGGAGGCCAGTGGTGAGTGGCTGCTCATGACTTTGTTCTATTAGATGCATCTGGAGGTGCATGACAGTCAGGGGAAGACTTATCTTTCCTCGTTAGCTGTGACTTCTACCCTCCTGGATAGAGTGAGGATGAGGTAGCTATCTGTTTCTAAAGGCCTAGTTCTACGGGAGTCGGTGGAAAGTGAGGACCCTCATCCTGGTTGGACGATAGGTGAAGATGAGGTATTGTGTTTCCATGGATGAGTATGGGTTCCAGGGGATATACGTGAGAAGATGATGCAGGAGTTTCATGCTTCAGCTTGGGCAGTTCATCCCAGGGTTACCAAGATGTACCGAGACTTGAGATGGCAGTACTGGTGGCCGGTTATGAAGAGAGAGATAGCAGGGTTTGTTACGAGGTGTTCCACCTATCAGTAGGTGAAGGCAAAGAATCAGAGACCAGATGGACTGTTACAACAGTTACCCATTCCAGAGGGGAAATGGGATGATGTCGTGATGGATTTCATGGCGGGTTTTCCGTGGTCACCTCGAGGCAATGACGCCGTGTGGGTTGTTGTGGATAGACTCACGAAGGTAGCTCCCTTTTTTCCGATCAAGGAGACCTTCGGTGTGGATGAGCTTGGAAGGCTGTATATCCAAGAGATCGTATATCTTCATGGGGTCCCTCATTTTATCGTTTCAGATAGGGAAACCCTCTTTACATCTCATTTCTGGCAGAGTTTTCAGAGGGCGCTGGGTATACAGGTGCTTCTAATCACAGCATACCACCCTCAGACAGATGGCCAGTCAGATTGAACGATACAGGTGCTAGAGGACATGCTTCACGCATGCGTCCTAGACTTTGGGGGATCATGGGAGAAGCATATACCCTTAGTCGAGTTTGCCTATAATAATAGTTTTTAGGCAACTATTGAGATGGCACAATATGAGGATTTATATGGTATGCCATGCCGATCAACTTTGTGCTAGTTAGAGGCAGGTGAGGTAGCCTTACTGGGGCCACAGCTCATGCAGGAGACATCTGAGCAGGTCCAGTTGATTCGGAAGCGTATGGCTACCGCGCAGTCTCGTCAGAAGTCTTATGTTGATCGCCGTAGATGACCTTTGGAGTTTGTGGTCGGGGATCGGGTTTTTTCTACGTGTTTCACCGAGGCTGGGACACAAATAGATCAGGAGATAGGGTAAGCTTTCACCGAGGTATGTGGGGACATTCGAGATTCTGGAGAGAGTCGGGCTGGTTTCCTATCGGTTGCAGTTACCATAACGGTACCGAGCCATGAACAATGTCTTCCACGTGTCTCAGTTGCATCGCTAGCATTCAGACCCTTCTCACACCTTTCAGCCTGAGGAGGTTGAGCTTCATCATGATGCATCCTTTGAGGAGCATATGATTCATAATGTTGATAGGAGCACAAAGGTTTTCTGAGGCCGGTCAGTTCCTCTCGTACGGGTGCTATGGCAGCATGGCCGAGTGCAGGATGAGACCTGGGAGCGGGAGGCTGATGTACGTGCTCAGTGTCCAGAGCTGTTCTGAGCTTTATCTTCACCACCCTTAGAAGGGAAATTCACGGACGAATTCCTATAAGGGGGGAATTTTGTAAGAACCTGGTTCTTATTTCAGAGGTACGAGCTTCTTTTTATTTTCTTTCCCTTAAGTGTTTTTGAGAAAATATGGAAAATGGGGAAAAATCCTAAATTTTGGAACTACACGCTGTGTACTTTTTCACACATCGTGTACTTTTGGCCGTGTTGGGATGAGTACACGGGGCATGTAGCCATTCCAGTGACGAATGGTGTAAGAACCGACTACACACCGTGTAGTGGTACCTTACACGCCGTGTAGTTAGTTGGTGATAGTACACGCCATGTACTTGGGAGTACATGCTCTGTACTCATGTCGACGGATGAACAGTGTGGCAGTGCCGCCAAATGAACAGTTAAATGAAAGAAGTACACGCCATGTACTCAGAAGTATAGGCAGTGTACTTTGTTTTTTAGGCTTAAAACAGGCAGTAGACTCCTCATTTGGTAGAGGAGGCGTTTGATCCATTTTGGAGCCAAGGAGGATGGCCGGACCTTTGAAGATCCGTCGGGTGTTCGTCTAGAATCTGATTCGGCTTTGGACGATCTCGTTGGAACCGCACAGTTAAGCCCTCTCCTCTCCCATTACTGTTCTTATCAATTCTTCTCCTAACTTAAGTTATTTACTTTTGAATGGGTTTTGTTCTTCGTTAGATCTATGCCATTCTTGAGCGTTTCTGAAGTATGTGTTTGTTTATAATGCTCGTTGGTGTTTAAGGTAGGTGGCTTGGTGTAAATTTCCAACTATCATGCGTTTTTGTGCATTTTCGTGCCACGATACCATGTTGGGGTGTTGTGTGGCTGAGGTCGTTTCTATATTTAATGCCTAGAATTGATTAGGAATTTAATTGTGATAATAAAAAGCTGGTTGGGATTGTTTCTTGGATCTGAAACCACCCGGGGGTGTGTTTCACTATTTAGCCGTTTGGCCAGGATACCCGAGGGTATGCATTAAATGTAGTAATTGTAGAATTTCCTTGAGAGGAATTGCTTGTTTACTGCATTTTGATATCTTGGGCATGGCCTGATTACCTGTTTAGCCTGAGGGCGTTATTATGATTAGCCTGTGGGCACTGCACCATTTAGCCTGAGGGCTATAGTTATTTCGCCTGAGGGTAACTTCTTTCGTGCCAGAGGGTGATAGAATTTGTGCCTGAGGGCGACACTACCTATGCCTGAGGGAAAAATTCTATTATGCCTGAGGGAGGATTCTTGTGTTGGATCTCCTTACCTGAGGGTAGGGGTTACTTGTCTGAGGATGTGGATTGTTTACTTGGAAATGCACTATGGTGATTTCTAATATCTAAATGGATTATATGGATAATAAAATGGCAATATAACTAGTAATTAGTTACTTTTGAGTACTGCTTACTTTATTTCATTTTACTACTACACACTGTTGTTGCATGCTTACACGCAGTTGGGCACGTGCCTTTGGTGGGTGCCTACTGAGATATATTTCTCACACCCTATTTGGGTCACGCTTTTCGGCCCAAACAGATTATGTTACTGTAGGTGTAAATAGGGGAAAGAGTCCCTATATAGGTACATGACTATTGCTGAGGAGTAGGAGGGCATGGGACCAAGCTTAGGCTTGCGATGCCGCTGCCAGCTGTTTTGCTTATTTTGTTGTACTCTGTTTTTTGTTGTACTGTATTGATGTATAACATGTTCTAGCTGTTTTCTTAGAACTTGAAACATGTAGTATCATCACTTATATACTGTTGGTTATATCCACTTCTGTAGTTATTTCAGTTGTGTGTGTTTACTACTTCTGCTATCGTGTATGTTTATTTTGGTATTCCGTTGCACTACACTTTGACAAATGAGGGCATAGTTTCCCCACTATCAGACCTGGGCCCCCACTGCTAGTCGGAAGCCTCTGGTGTTTGGGGAAATTCGCTTGAGGTCACATGGCGAACCGGGCTTAGGGCACCCGTTGTGTGGCACCCGGGTCTGGGACGTTACACGGGGGCACCGGGTAGTGGCACTGGGGCGCCGAGCTGTGTGCCAGGGTGCTGGGAAGCAGAGGCCGCGGGGCACGGCGGTGCGTGGAGACCACGGGGCGCGACAGAGCATGGAGGCCGTGGGGAATGGCGGTGCGAGGAGGCCGTGGGGTGCGGCGGTGCGCGGAGGCCACGTGTAGCTCAGACTTGGATCACCGTCTTCGTCATCGTCGCCACGTGTACCACATTCGTCACCCTCAATCAAGAACAAGCAAAAGAGAGAGGGTTGGGCCGTGTTTGTGCGGCCCGAGCCCTCCACGTTACGGCGATAGCATTTGGAAATGAATTTCTCAACAAATGACAAAGAATGTATGTTTAAACTCATACATAAATTAACTAAAAAATTCCCCTACCTCGCTTTTCGTTCTTCGTTGATGAAGACGTGGGAATCAGGCGTCATTCCATTGATTTTGGAGGAAGAAGAGCTCGAAGAAGACGAGTTCAGATGGCGTCATCATCATTATTTTTGGGCGGAAGTACTTCCCTTTCTTACCCCGGTTGAAGAAGGATGAAGACAAAATTCATCGTTCTTCGTTCTTCGTGGGCGACGATTCTTCATTGGAGCAATAATTATCCAAGGGTTGGGCGTCGCGTCTCTTTTCCATCGTTTCTTCACTTGAAGAAGCTGTCCCAAAACCATTCCGCAAGCTTCCTTTATATAGGAGAGGGGGATAGGTTTGTAACAATCATGGAATTTATGACGGATCATTTATTAGGAACCTTCCTAGTTTCCAACGATGCGGTTACTTAATTTAAAAATGGAGAACAAATTAATTGGATCCACTAAAATAATTGCACGAGAGGTGGAACACTTAATTTGAAGGATGTTAAGATGCTCCCTATATTTAATTTACACACGTTGGTGAAATTAATTGGCACACGCGTTGGCTCAATTAATTGGCACGTGCGTTGACACAATTAATTGGCACGTGTGTTGGTACAATTAATAGCGCAGAGGAGGTCAAGAGGTTCACCATCATTAATGAGGGGTTATGCATCTCGGGTGGTCCCCACATCGTAACCCCTCGGAGGAGGTTCTACTCGGGTGGACCCCACCAACATAAACTCTCATGTGAGGTTAGGTTGTGGCGGTCCCACCCCCAACTCCCAAGGGGATGTTCCAACTATCCGCACACACATGGCGGCTGAAATAAAACAAAGTGTGGCAACACATTATTTTTTTATTATTTTTTAAAGCCAAAAATTAACTTTTAAACTCAATATAACACAACTGCAGTGAAGGTCTCACTAAGAAATTACCGGTGCTGTGAGTTCATCGGTGACGTCAGATTTCAATTCCAAACATCGGTTCAAAAGTTATAAAAAACCCGCTCGTACATTTACTGAACGTACCCGAACAAATCATCATAATTTGATTTCGGAAATACCAGGCCTCAGAATCAAGCACTGTCAGAAACTATGGACTCATAAAATTCCCATGTATTAAAAAAAATTCTGGGTAATTTTGGGTCTTTACACTTGGGGTGAGTGAGACTTCCCATTATTGAATAGTTTTGGGTATTTAAAAAAATTTAACTCATCTTCAATTATGAAAGGAAACACAATCCTATCACTTATTCACACCTATATGATGTTGATATCAAAAAAACCCTACCAAAATACCTCCACCAAAACCACTATCTAAATTATATTGTCTATGTTCTTCAAAAAAGGTCAACCATAGTGTTCTTAAGAGGAGATTCAAAGGAGGATTCCATTTGAGAAGGCATAGTATTAACGAAGATATGTTCTTCCTTTATTATTTTAAAACATTAAATTATATATTAAAAATTAAAATATAATAACACTATTTTCTCCAATAAAATGGTATTTAATTATGTTTGTGTAATAATATCTATCCATATCCTCCTTCATCGAATGAGAAACAAATTTTTCACTCATGTCCACGGTGGACTACTGTCTCATGAACTGATGTAATTTTTTTCCATCACTTACTCACATGGATAGAAGAAATGATGTAAATAATGAATATATATAAAAAATATGAAAGATATTAATTTAATTAAATTTATATAATATCCACCTCCTTACCCTTTCACCAATTATGAAAATTATATCAGTGCTCATGCGTACGTACGACCTACCATCTCAACGAAGTGATGCAACTTATTTTTCATTCCTAACATTAAATGATGGTATTAAAAATCAATCCAATAAATAAATATAATATTAATAAAAATATTAATTCTTTATATGATGGGTATATAACCAATTCACAACAATTGAAACTTTCTTGGAAAAACAAACATGATAAAAAAAAGGCAATTAACTCCCAAAAAAACAATAATAATAAATGATTGTGAAAAAATGGATGGTAATAATTTATAAGAGAATGATATATGACATTATAAACATGAATACAGTAATATTATAAATTAGTAAATTTAGTAAAACCATTATACATGAGGTTAAATAATGTTTAACTAAAAGTAAGCATGAGGTAAGGGACATTGTCTCTCTTTCCCTTCATTCAGGATTATTGTAATGTTATGCACATAATTTCATTTATATAGTGTATGTAAAACAAATTTTACATGTAATATCATAAATAATTCATACCTGGTATTATTTTTAGTTTTAATATGTATTATTTAAGGGGATTTGACTTGAAATCCATGTGGTAAAAAATTTTGTAACTTAATTTCAATTAATTAGGTTATATTACTTCATAATTATCATTGATATTATAATATTAAGTCAGTAATGAATTTTTATTATCCTAAGTTGTCTTTAATATCTTTTTTTGTGGATTTAAATTTTATACACATAATCTACTCATTTATAAATTCCCACTTCAATGTTATGATCACTGTAATGGTTTCCTATCTCAAATTATTTTCTTTCGGACAATTGTTTTGTCATACACATATATTATTTTATGAAGTATATCTAATACAACATTTATATATTATATCATGAATCTATTTTTTAATGTTATTTAATGTTTCAATTTTTTTTCATTCCACATGGCTTACAATTAAAAAGTATGAAATGTGTTAAGAGTTTTATGTTTCAATCTCATTTTATTCAGGATTGTTTATATTTGAATTTTAATTGATGGAAATTATTTTATAATTATCTAATAAAACCATTTTATTTTTTATACTATTGTTATAATTTATTTTTTCAAATAATAGTACCGTTTTATTATCTTTGTAATTTAAAATGATTTATATTTTTTAAATAAAATATGACTTTATTTATATCGTTAGTCAAAATTCCTTTTTCTAAAAAAATCCATATTTTCTAAAAATGTTTTTCAGAATGTTTACTATGGGTTTTAATGTCGTTTTTATCCAAAATTTGATTTTAATTTTTTTAATAGAATCTTCCTATCATTTTATCAATAAAGAAAATTTGACCATTATTAAAAAAATGTAAAAGGTGTATTTGTTTTACTGTACTAAGAATAAACATAACTTTCCCAAAATCCTAACCAATAATTTTTTTGAAGGTTAATTTACAATTTTAAAATTATATCTCTAAAAAACGGGTTTTATAATATTTTGTAAATTTTTTATTTTTAAAAGGTATTTTCAAATTGAAAATTTCATTTTCCTCAAGAATGTTTTTTAAATATATTTTGATAGTAATTCAATTCAACAAAGAAAACAATCCCTTATTTAAGATATAATCCACTAGGTATATATAGTAATTATACCATCCTTATTCTTTCTCTAGATGGTTTATGATGATTTTGATGAGGGAAAGTATTGAAATAATTTTTCTTGATTAATTTTTAATCATTAACATTCCCACGAAATATTCATTTTCATATAATCATTGGATATAAATTTACCTTAAATATACATATTATTTATGATGACTATTATTATAGTGTAAAACACATATCATTTCGAAATGTATTTTTTTACTTTGAATTTTATTTCATTGACTCAAGAATAATTGATGTCCCATATTCATTATTTAATATAAGCATTTATTGATAAGGGAAATTGTTCATGAATTAAGTTGATCATTTTTTATATGAGGAATGAATAGTAAATATAGTGATGGTTGGGAAACATAATTATATAGCCCCCCTGATGAATCGATAGCATAATGAGGTTAATCACATTGATAACATTAAATGAGTTTTTACTCATATTTTTATATTGTCTTGTAAATGGTCTTGATGATATGTATATCATGATTTATGGAATGATGATATTGAAAATTAATAATTTAATTAACTAATAATTATGTTTTTATTATCTATGATATTATTTCATTAATATTATATATGGATGCATTTTTTGATAAAAGGTTTGATAAAATGACATGCGTGTTCAATTATTTACCTTACCATTGTAACACCCAATGATTTTAAGAATGGAACATCATAATAAATAATATATATGAAACAAAAAAACAATAATAAATGGGATCTTACACATCGAGACATTATGATATATTACTTTTTAAATAAATTCAATCTGTTCCATAGATTTCAACGCATGAAACCCCATGTTTTAATGAAACATGAAAATATATTAAAATATTATAACTTAAACATGACCATTATATTCAAGACGTTAAGATAGAGGGTATGAAATATAATAACTAAATTATGAAAAATATATGGTTTAAAAATTTAAAAAATAAATTCAATTGATATGTATTGACTAGAAATAAGATAAGATTCATTTCAAATAGAAAGTAATATTTTCAGAAAAAATGTAATTTTCTGAAAGGCGGATTACTCATGTTTTGAAAAAATAATTTAAAAAAAATTATTACAATTTTAGGAAATTTATTTTGAAAAATAAAATTAATTTTTGAAATATACCTACAAAAATTATATATGGGTGAATTTTTGAGAATTTCCTGAAAAATTTAAGTTTTTGAAGAATAGTTAAAAAATACTTATTTTTTCTGGAAACTTCCTTCTCATTTAATTATTTAAAAAGTTAAATTATGTTTTAAATTTATTTTAATGTAATAATATTTCAACAATATTACAATTTATCTTATTTAGGCCATTTGAATCAAATTCATATTGAATTTTGATATTATATAATTCTATACTTATGTGATTTTTATCATTGAAAACCGCTATTTCATCATGTCTATGGTTTAATTTTAAATTTATTTATTCTACTTCAATGAATTGAATTCAAATAAATGGTTTCCATTTTTAGAATCAGTCTAATTTAGGTAATCTAATATTTCAATCTTAATTTTTTTTACCATAATCAATAGTGAAAATAGTAAAAATTAATTTCCATGGTTATGGTAAAAATGGGTTTATTATGGGTTAAACTAACAATATAAGGGTTAAAAATGTTATAATACTTGTAAAAAACTCATTTTATTCCCATATTTAGACCCTATAACCTCTAAGGTTCTATAATAATCCATTATGGAGGCCTTTTTATCAGAAAAATATTGGAATCAATTTCCCTTTTAAAAAATTTCATGTGTTTCCTCTCTCCAACTTATAAAAGGCCAACCCCTCTCATCCATACGTCTGGGATACTACTTCTATGTAGTGCTGTAAAATGTTTTTAATTTGATTTTTTCCCATATGGTAATAAATATTTCATTAATTAATATAAATTATATATAAGAAATAATAATAATTTTTTAAATTTGAATATGAATATTTTTTTTATTTTCATTTCATCTTTCTAGAAAAATGGAAACAATTTTCATGGATACGTATAACCTACCATCTCCATGAATGGTGTAATCCATTTTCTATATGTAACATTAATATATTACTATAAATAAATTTACAATTAATGAAAATTATATTTATATAATGGTTATCATTCTGGAGATGATGTAATCATGATCGAATTAAAATAACAAAATTAGCGAAGTAAAACATACATTAAAAACGAAGCAATTGTCACCCGAGACAGTGATTTTAACAAATAATTGTTAATAAAAGGGTGATAAAAGGCTATAAGTAAATCATATTTGGTATGAAATATATTTTAAATCTTTCTTAATATATTATATATAAACATATATTTATTTTACAAATGGCTAGGATACATATGAAGGATGTTGAATCTGAGGTAAGGGTTTCTCATCTCACTTTTAATTATGTGAAAAATACGACATATTCACCACATATTTCTTTTAATTTTTTATATACTAAGTATATAATATGTTATATAATGAATATATTTATCATAGTTTTATTTAATGTTTCATTTGATTTTTATTTATTTTATGAATTGTCACGAACCGTCCCCTGGGGCATATGCTGTGCCTACCCCAAGCCCACCTTCCATAGGTCAGGGGATGACGGTTAGCACTGTAAAGGCATATCTTTAAGAACAGGAAGGAATTTCCTTTAAACCTCTAAACTCACAAAAACCAAGCAAAAAAAAAGATACAATCACAAGTAAACAATATAGTAAACATGGGGTGTAGAGTAATTTAAGGGGCCAGAATACAAGATCAATTGAAAAGTACAATTAAAACTAGAAACAGCTCATGTGAACACCCACCAAGGATCCTACCTGAAAGGTAGGTACAGATCTCAAACAATCTTCTCTACAGTATTCCTCGTCTGAGGTCCACCACCTAGCAGCCTCCAGTCCTAGCATCCTCGACCTCGATCAGTACTTACTATCTTCTCCATAAGACACAACAAGGTGCGGGTAGATCCTGTGCAGGGGTGATTATAACGATACTCAGTAAGGACCCTGAGACCACCAATGGTCTCTTAAAATCCAAAAAGGATAAATGAAAACGCATTACTGTAATCACAAATTCTGAAAATATCAGTCAACTCTACTTAGGTACATGCCCATACATATACCTAAGTTATCCAATATACTCATATCATTCATGAGGAAACACAAGGCCCAACTCTTTAGCCAAAATCTCAACTATTCCATGAAGGAAAGAATACCATGAAGGTAACACCACAAAGGTGAGTACCAGAAAGGTAACACCACATAGAAGAATACCACATAGTTATCACCATTAAGGTAAGTACCAGAAAGGTAACGCCACATAGAAGAATACCACGAAGGTATCACCGCAAAGGTAAGTACCACAAAGGTAACACCACACAATTGAATACTACAAAGATATCACTACATAGAAGTTTACCACAAAGGTAAATTCTTATCTCACACCAGGTATAACTTAAGTACAGATGTATATATAATTACTTGTACTACTAGATCATCTTACTTCATCGAGAAGCTCTGCTGTTGACCCACACAGGATCGAAGATGACCCACACAATATCTGAAGATGACCCACACAGGATCTGGAGATGACCCACATATGATTTGTATGAGTTGAACCACACAATATCACCGAGTAATAACCCATACATGATCCTAATATGACCCACATCGGATCTAAAGACTCGTAAAGTACTATCAGCTAGAGGGTTTCCACATTAAGCATGCTTGATTCGGGAAGGTTCTACTCCTCAAGCCATCCGTTGATACATCCACTGCCACGAAGTCCCTTGAAAAAGTATCCCAAATTTCCATCACGCCATAAGTGACCCAACGCAATAGACGACATATCAATCGGACACACGGTCTGTACATTATTAGCGTTTTCATTCTAAGGGCCCAGTTGGATTCAGGTTCAATCCAACCCAGCCATACTTCAACTTTACTCAAAATTCATGTGGAGTATACCAAAAGGACCATATCAATCCAAGGATTCCGGAATCATAGATGGTTCATCAAACGGATGCCTGGTTCTCAAGATATGGACAAAAAGGCGTATTTGAGTCCAGATGGGCCTGGGTCCGGTCCGACCCAGCCTAGGCTGAACCGACCCGGTTCAGGTCGACCCGACCCAGTCTGGGTCTGGCCCGGCCCGTGAAGGGTACGACCCACTGTGGTGTGGCCCACTCGGCTAGGTGGTCTACTGTGGCGGGGTCCGCCCTAGCCGACTCCCAGGGGGAGCCACCCCCCCGGTTTTCTGAACGGTGCGTGGACCATTCGGTTGGCACATGTGACCCACCAGAGTAGTCCCGCTCGTTGTGAGGTGGCCAGCTGGAAGTCCAGTCGATCCTCCTTTCAGTGGCGCGACGACGCCGCTGACCTCCCGCGGCTGGTTGGGTGCCAACCGCCCTCTAGTGCACCGCCTACTCGAACTGCAGTCGGCCGGCTACCAGCTTCCTTTCGCCACCACCATGACCGACGGGCTATGACCTCATTCAGTACCGGCAGCATGGACACAGGCTGCCTCGGTTCCATGTGATAGGCCGGGGTTCCGGCCGCCATCTTCCTCTACCGCAGCCGTCGGGCCGTGACCTCCTTCAACGGCACAGTTGCACCGGAGCCTGTACCCTTTTGGTGTTGGTCGCCGATGACCTGGTCGGGTTCCACTCAACTCGTCACTCTGTCCGTGATGAACATGTAAAACCAGGAATAATTGTAGAGGGATTGGTTCATGTTTGTTTGGACCGTTCCCTCCACATTAGAGCGATAACAGGCAGTTCAAAAGGATAAAATCAAAATGAAACCGTGAATAACAAACAAGAAAAACCAAAATCAAAACCCCTACCTTGACGTTCATTGGAGGTGTCGTGAGAATGAGGATGGTGGTGACATCAGCATTTCCTCGAACATCGTTTCGTTCATCATTAGAGATGTTCTTCATTTGGAGGATGTTTCTCCAAGGTTCTCTTTGTCCAACGTTTCCCCCCAACCTCAAGAAACGTGAGGAGCCAACATAATAAATTATGTTTATTAAATAAAAAATTAATGTTGGAACATTAAATTGGGAGGATTCCAAGGTTTCCTCACATTAAATGGGAGTTCATGTGGTCCCCACCACCAAGCATTCAAATGAAAGGTTTCAAATAAAAATAAAAATTATTTTTTTATTTTATTTTTCTTTTAACTCTCCCATGATAAAACGAAAAACTAACTTTCACTCTCTACCAATTGTGGTTGAGGTGAATGTCTCCTTAAGCAAATTTCCGCACTGTGAGTGCAACGGTGTCCTCAAATTTCAATTTTGTTAACCAGTTCAAATGTTACAAAACGCTGCTCACATGTTTACTGAACATACCTAAAATTAGTTCAGAAATTAGTTTTCGGGCACAAAGGGCCTTGTAATCACACATTGTCATTTTTTGGAGACTCGTAATATTTCCACATAATTATGAAAATTAAATGAAAAATTCTGGGTCTTTACATTCTCACCACCTTAGGGCTTTGCATCCCCAAAAGCCACAAAACAAACTAGGGAAAATAAGTGGGGGTACTGAGCACAAATCTTAGCCTCCATCTCCCATGTTCTCTACTAGAGGTTCCCAGGCTTCCAACAAACATGCACCAGAGCAATCGATCACCCATGAAATACTCTCTCATGTCGATACTCAATATCTACTGGAACCTCTGAAAACGTCGCCCCATCGTCGATATCTAGCTCACTGTGGTCGATGACATGAGATGGGCTGTGTACGTATATCCTCGTTTGGGATATGTAGAAGACATCATGTACCTTATCCAACTACGGTGGTAGGGCTGGGCAGAATTCCACCTCACCAACTCTACTAAGGACCTAAATGGGTCTTATGAACGTTGGATATTACTTTCCACCCTAACCAAATGTCCACAAACCTCGTCAAGGTGAGACCCGTAGAAAGACATGGTCACCATCCTCGAACTCTAGAGGTCTCCATCTCCTGTCAGCATAAGACTTATACCTACTCTGTGTAGTCTTCATCTACTCCTAGATGATCTGAACTTTCTCTGTGGTAGCTCATACCATCTCTTGTCCCATGAGTACTGACTCCCCTAGGTTATTCCAGCATAGAGGTGATCTACAAGGTTGACCGTACAATGCCTCGAATGGTTCCATATCGATAGTGGAGTGATAAATGTTGTAGTAAGCAAACTCCACCAAGGGAGAGTGATCCTCCCAGCTACGGAAGAAATCAAGGGCGCAAGTATGCCACATATCTTCAAGGGTCGGAATGGTCTGCTCTATCTGACCATCCGTCTGAGGATGGAAGGTGGTGCTCTACCGAAGTTGTGTCTTGAATGCCTCCTGCAACCCCTTCCATAGCTGGGAAGTAAAACATGCATCTCGATCGGAGAGAATTGTAGATGGCACCCAATGAATCTGTATAATATATTTCACGTAGAGGTGTCCCAAGCCCTATATAGTACCCTGCTCTCTAATAGGTAAAAATTGGGATGACATGGTATGCCGGTCAACGATCACCCAGATAAAATCATTTCCCATGGATGTTCATGAAATTCTGGTCATAATGTCCATGTAAATTCCATCACACTTCTACAATGGAACCTCTAGTGGCTGATATAAGCCTTCTGGACCCTGGAACGCTGCCTTCTCTTGCAGATAAGTGAGGCACCATGAGACAAACTATACCAGTGTATTATTCATTCCTGACCACCTGTGCTGACGCCAGAGGTCATTATAAATATTTTCCACTCTTGGATGTACCGCTAGAGGAGACGTATGGAACTCACTCAACACTTCCACGTGTAGAACCACTGTTACCATAGTACGCCCTATGAAGAGAATGACATGATCCCAAACTTTAGAAAATCCACCCGGAGCTTGTCCTCTGCATATCTGATCACTTCATGATTCACAGTCAGTGTCCCCAAGATGCACCTCCCTGAGTCGCTAAAGGAGTGAGGGAGTGACTGTTAGAGACTGGAGATAGGTTGCTCTATCTAAATCTACATTGGATATTCACAAAGTGGCTTGCTACTCTGTTGTATCACTCAACAACTGAACACCAGATCTCTTACTGAGTGCATCTATTACTACGTTCCCCTTTCTTAGAGTATAGACTATCTCTAAGTCATAGTTTTGGAGGAACTCAAGCCAACATCGTTGTCTCAAGTTCTGGTCCTTTTGAGAGAAGATATACCTAAGAATATTGTGATCAGAGTAGACCATAAAACATTATACCATAATGTAATGTTGCCACATCTTCCAGGAGAAGACCACCGCTGCGAACTCCAGGTCATGGGTAGCGTAGTTCTGCTCAAGCTGTCTCAGCTGTCAATAACCATAAGCGATCACTGCTCGGTCCTAAATCAGGACACATCCAAGCCCGGTCCCTGATGCGTCGTAGTAGACTATGTAAGAAATTCCCTCCTCCGGAAGCCTCGAGATGGGGGAAATCGTCACTCTCTACCACAGCTCCTAGAAACTCTGCTGACATCTCTCTGACCACACGAATGGTTGCCCATTTTTTTCAATGTTGATAAGGGTGCTAAAAATATGGAAAAGTCGGGCACAAACCTCTATTAGTAACCATGCAAACCTAGGAAACTCTGCACCTCCACCACACTCTTGGGTGGATCCCAAGAAATAACAACCTCATTCTTCATTAGATCCACTGCAACTCTAGCTTATGAGATAACATGTCCAAGAAAGTGGACCTCTCGTATATAGAACTACACATTGAGAGATTACCATAAAGCTGGTGTTCTTAGAGTGTGTCTAGAACTATCAACAGATGATAGGAATGCTCCTCCTCCATCACTGAGTATATCAGGTTGTCGTCTATAAAGACTACCACAAAGTGATTGAGGTATAGCTGGAAGATCCTGTTCAAGAGTCCCATGAACAATGCTGGGGCATTGGTTACACCAAATGGTATAACCAAGAACTCATAATGGCCATACCGACATCTAAAGGTCATCTTCTACACATCCACATCTCATACCCAGAGCTGGTCATAGCTTGACCTCAGGAATATCATCGAAAACCATCGTGCTCCCTTCAGCTGATAAAAAAGATTGTCAATCCTTGGGTGTGGGTACTTGTTCTTCATGGTCACCTGGTTCAGGCACTAATAGTCCACACAGAGCCTCAAAATCCCATCTTCCTTGTTGGCAAACAAAATTAGGGATGCCCAAAGAGAAACACTAGGCCTAATAAACCCATGGCTCTACATGTCCTCCAGCTATACTCGTAGCTCTTGAAGCTGCACGAGAGCCATCTGATATGTTGGTGTATATATCGTTGTCATCCTGGGGTACAAGTTGATATAAAATTCCACCTCTCTGTGAGGAGGTAGACCCAGAACATCATCAAGGAAAACATCAGTGTACTAGTCCACCACTACAGGATTTCTCAGACTCAAAACATCAACCGCTTTGAGGGTGAGGCTAACCAACTGATTTGTGATCGGCTTCACCCTCCTCCGGGTAAGTCCATCCTGTGATGAAAAGGTTCCCATCTCATCGATGAAGGAGAACCTGGTTCCATCCATGCGAACTGTAACACCTCGATATTTTATGAGAAATATTCTTTATAATTTCTTTGATGTCTTGTGTTTTACACTACACCATGATCAGCGTGCACTATATGAAACACCGTATTAGCTTTTAGTATATGCAAACACTATTCTTGGCGTGTGTTTCACGCAAGAGCGACCTTCCTCGATAGCGTGTGTTGTACGCAATACTGAGTTTCACTAAACAATGATATATTGTTATGAACTAGCTGTTATGAATAGTATTAACTATATTTTGAATTTTATTACATAATAGTTCATCTTACACATATTTTAGAACATGTTATGAGAACAAAATAAATTTTTCAGGTAAAATTAATATTTTTTAAAAAATGTAGTTTTGCCGCCTTTTGATGGTGCACCCTTATTAAATATATTTTTTGATATGTTAATAAGTTCAATTTGACAAATTAATCATTTTAATTGGAATCATGAAATAAAAATTTACTTTCGATAAATTTTTGATATTTTTTTGGACAAGTTTCTTATTTTGATGAATACTAAAAATACACTAAATTTTAATTGAAAAAAACGTTTTTAATAAAAATAATATATATGGTTAAAATGTACTTTTGAATGGTTTTAAATTATAAATAGAATATATTCTTACCATTTAATATAATTGAAGTCATTATCAATGATTTTACATTGAATTCAAAGGTAAAAACATTTCAATCTTTTGCAATGTTTTATCTTTTAAAACTTATTTTCTCAGTAGCGAGATTAATTTTAAATTAAATACTGCAACTTATGTGTCTTGAATTTGGAAAATTGATTCCATATTTGGGATCAGTAGGTACAAATTATTTTAATAGGCTACTTTTATTTTTTAGACATTATGAATAGTAACTAAGGTAAATTTAATTTACCATAGTTAAAGGTAAATTAGGTGATTTAGGGTAATAATAATATTATAAAATTACCCTAACACATGTATTAATATAATTGGACGATTATATTTAGTCCTAAAATATACTTGGGTCGAAATAGTATCTATTAGAACCCACTTTTATGTGATTAAGTCCATTAATTTATTTTATTTAAATGAAAGTGAAATATGTCTCACTCAACCTTTAAAAATTAAATTATTTTTAAGATAAGGTTATATAGAATATAAATTAGGTTATAAATAATCATTCAAAAGATAAATTTTTTTCTTTACCATGGTAATTTATTTGAAATTTTTATGAAATATATAATTACCTTAATATCTTACACATTAATGATGCATAAATTATTTATTTAGTGAAAAATAAATAATATAGTTTTCTTTAAACTAATAATACCCATAAAAGGCCCAAATACAAGACGAAAACATATTTTTCATGTAAATATAATCCATAATCATCCAAAGGTCGAATTCTTGACCATTTGGAGCCGTATAAAAGCGATTATGACACTTATATTACTTTTTTAAATGAGGTCAAAGTTGTCACCTTCATAATTTAATAAACATAACATTTTTAAATTTGGGTGTTTTAGAAGATAAAATAGATTAAAAGAATTTTTATGAAATATATTATATTTATCTTCATCATATTTTTTTTAATTTTTATGCACCAAATTAGTATATTAAATAATTATACAAATATGATGTAGTAATTATTTTATTAAGAGAAATATCAAATAAATGGTTTTGAAAATATTAAAATAAATATTATATGAACTAATTAATATTATTCGCTAATTTTCTAGATGCATATGAAATTCTATGAACTTATTAAATATTTGTTTTCGAATATAATCTCTCTGTGTATTTTATTTAAATTCAAAAAAACGAATAGTGTCAAAATTGACACTATTGTTATTTTATAAAAATTACATATTATTAAATTTTTTAATGATGAAAAAAATATTTCAAAATTATAAATTGAAATTTATATGGCCGAAAATTTCATAAATTATCCAATTATGGACAATTCATAGCACATGAGTAATTATTTATAACAATTTAAAATTTAGAATATTATTGCCACAAATAATATTAAATAGATTAAATAAGGATAAATAATGTTGTTAATGGTTAAAATAAAATCCCAAGTTGTCAAAATTTTATTGGTTGTTGATATTACAACCCTATCTCATCTAATATTTTTTTTGAGTCATTTTTGGTGATTTTTAACTGGGGTATGAGTTTATTATAAATTAATATTTTAGAGGTTTCCAAAACTGCCCCTCTCCTCCCTTATAAAAGGGAACCTCCTCCCTCTCCACTTCACACCAATTTTGAGGTTTAAAATTCGTCTAAAACCTACCCATTTCACTTCTAAACTTCCCTATAAACCTACTATAGGTCCTGGTCTTCATCAAAGTCCAACTGCAGTGCCCTTAGAGGAGGTTAAGAGGAGGGGCATCGAAGAAGAGGTAATATCTGTTACTGATTCTTTAAAATTTATTTCTTCTCCTACTTACTCTATATGAGTTTTTTAATTATTAAGTAATAACTCTAGTATCACATGTATACTGATATGTTATTATGAATATGAGACAATCATATTCTAACTTCTATCCATCCTATGAAAAAATGAAATCACCACGCGTGCGTACGTACGACTTACTGTCTCCACGCTGTGGTGTAATCTTTTATTTCATCACTTGCATACTTGGATGGGTATAAGGATGGAAGAAATAACTATATATGATTATTTTAAAGTGATATTTATTCTGAAATATTATACACCATACATTTCAATAAAAATCCACAATCATGGGAATGATATCATCGCTCGTGCGTACGTACAGACTACCGTCTCCACAATGTGATGCAACTCGTTCTACATGATCATAATTGAATAATGATTATATAAATGAATTGAATGAATAGATATGAAATATATTACACTAATACCATTCTATAAATGATGTATCTATAACCTAAAAATTGGAATAATAATTTATTCAACAAAACACGCATAACAACATAAAGCAATGAACTCCCGAATAACAAGTAGCAATGAAATATTACTAATAAGAAGATTAGAATATGACCATATATGATATTATGACAACTAATATGATTCTTAAATAATTCAATGACATTATTTAATTCATTATACAGGAGGTTTGGATATGTACAAATCATATCAGACCTAAGGTAAGGGATAATTATTCTAATCTATTTCTTATCAGAGATTGTTTATTCATAAGTATTTACTGGGGTTATGTTTATCCTCAATGCCCATGTTTTCTAAAAATGCTTTCATAAAATGTTTACTATTCTTCCATGTATATTTAAATTCATGTTTAACCTTTTTTGACTTTTACAACATGGTGTTTATGGAATCATACTTTTCTTTACCATACGAGGTACTTGTTGTTTTTTTCGGTAAAAGTATGAGGATAATGTTTTTAGCTTATATAGCATGAACGGATTTTTACAGTTTCATAATGCCTTATTTTCATGAAGATTCATAAAAAATATTTCATTATTATTTTCAAAAAAATACTTTTCATTTAAAATTGCATGGAATTTTGATTAGAGTAAATGATTTTGAAGAATAAAGGTTATCTTCCTCAAGAATTAATTTCAAGTGTTTTATCAAAACTATTTTCCATCTAAGATGACATTATTTAGTATTTTTATGTTTCAAGTATAATTTACCTATTATTGATATGGTTTGATTTTTCTTATGATGAAATTTTAACCATTTTTTTATATGGATTATGTCATGATGGGATGATGTTTATGAAACCCATTTTTTTCTTTGGGTTATGATGAATGATTTATGATTGTTTTGTGGCACAGGTAATATTGATTTCAATATTAGATGGGTGGGACATATATCTCCCTCCAATGCATTGGGTAAATATTTATATCTCATGAGATAGACATGGATGGAAATATAAGTAAAATCTGGTTCCATAATACACAGCTGGAACAACAAGTAATCCCAGTTCAGTAATGAACTTTGTCTACTATGATGGACTTGGAAGCAATGCCTTGGATACTATGGAAATCATAACATGTTTTTAATGGTTTTACACAATTCCATGTTGTATTCCCATACTATTTTATCATGATTAATGTTCCTTTATGATTTAATCCTTATGTACTGCCAAGATTTATGTCATTACTCATGATTTTGATGTTTTATGTTTATGTTTTTACGATAAAATGATTATGGATTGATTTATGTTATCCATGTTTACCCTTACTGATCATTTGAGATCACCCTATTTATGTTTTCATCTCCCCTGGATATAAAAAAAAGTTTTAGGTAAGAAAACAAAAGGGGAAGATATTTATTGGAGATGTTGAAGATCTTTCACCATGATTAGAAGATTATGTTCTGAGTTTCCAAAGACACTAAATTAATATGGTCTTTGGGCGTCTGTTTTTGTCATGTATTAAGTATTCCGAAAAAGTAATGTAATGTCTATGTACGTCAAGCATTGTGTCTCTACAGTTGGTATTAGAGTGAAGGTTTAGTCAACCTTTCGAAACTAGGATGCGAAAACGTTAGTGAGATCCCTAGAGATATTTCTAAGGTATATCTGGGGATGTCCCAAAGGTTTACTATACGTATATTTTATAGTCCTAGAATTATGGTAATGATCGTAGAATTAATCCTAAGATGTTATATATTTATGGTACTCCCCCCTTTATTTTGTTGTTTTCCTAGCATGAATTTTGACTCTGACACAATTATTTTTGGGTTTTATATGATGGCTGGAACCACTACTGGAAATACAGTCTTTCCCAACAGTTCAGAACCATTGGGAAAGGATACAGAACTGTTGGTATATGTTATACCAACGGTTTTGCAAACCGTAGGGAATTAAGTCGTTGGGAAAGGTTTTACCAATAGTTTACTGTGAACCGTTGGGATAGGGTGGGGAAAGCCTAACCTATCCCAACGGTTGTGCCAAACCGTTGGGATAGATTTTTCCAACGGTTTGGCTTGAACTGTCGGGGAATCCCATGGATTCTCTTCTTTCCCAATGGTTTCTGAACTGTTGGGAAAGGTTTTTTACCAACAGTTCAATAAACCGTTGCTAAAAAAGAAACATAGATTCTATGCCAACGGTTTGAAACTGTTGGCATAGCCTATGCTCTGCAAATTGCACAGCAGCCTGCAATTTGTATAGCAGGTCTGCAATTTGCACAGTAGGCCTCATTTTGTGCATTCCCTCCCATTTTCAATCCAATTATTATACCTGCAATAAACTAACACATACATATACAATTATTGTACTTGTAATAACCAACTAACACATACATATAGAGAACAAATTCATACACATTTTACATATAATGCATCCTAGAACTATACACATCCATAATTAAATTATAATTCATAATATAATTATAAAAATACATAATTCAATTAGAATTAAATTTAAAATCTAGATGACACATATATGTGGAATCCGGAATTCAATTCATAATTTGATCTGTTTTTGTATACTATATATTTTTACCTGAAACGATGTCCATTTTAAACAAAATACATACACATGGAGTGATACCGGCCACACCATGCCTCGTATTGATGTGAGGTTAACTCATACACGTCAAAAATGACCCATATATCGTTTTTCTAAAGTATCAATATATTCCGAAAGCGTTTTCTCAGTTTTTCGTATGCCAGTTTATGTTTTTCACTTAAAATGATGTCCTTTTGAAACAAAAGATAGTAACTTTGAGTGGTTTCGGCCACACCACATCTCATATTGAGACGAGGTAGATTCATACACGTCACATATGACCAATGAATCATTCTCCTAAAGTTTCAACGGAAACTGAATGCGTTTTGTTGGTTTTCCGTATGTACTTAAAATGTTTTCCATTTTAAACAAAAGAGACACACTTAGACTGATCTCGGCCATACCGCAACTCGGATTGATCCTGGGTTGGCTCGTATAGGTCACATATGACCTTGGATTGTTGGGATAAATTATCAATAGATTTCGAATGCGTTTGGTCGGTTTCCCGTAGGCCAGTTATTCTTTTCACTTATAATCATGTCCATTTTAAACTAAAGAGACACAGTTAGAGTGGTGTCGGCCACACCGCACCTCGGATTGATGAGGGGTTGACTCGTACACGTCACATATGACCCATGGATCATTTTTCTAAAGTATCAACACAATCTGAATGCGTTTGGTCGGTTTTCCATATTCCAGTTGATGTTTTTCACTTAAAATGACGTCCTTTTGAAACAAAAGATAGACACATTGAGTGGTGCCAGCCACACCATGTCTTATATTGAGGTGGGGTTGATTCGTACACATCACATATGACCCATGGATCATTCTCCTAATGTTTCAATGGAAACTGAATATGTTTGGTTGGTTTTCCATATGTACTTAAAATATTGTCCATTTTAAACAGAAGGGAGCCACATAGAGTGATATCAGACACATCGTGCCTCAAATTGAGCCCGGGTTGACTCTTACATGTCACATATGACCCATGGATAGTTGACCTAAAGCATCAACACATTTCGAATGCATAGGGTTGGTTTTTCATATGTTAGTTGTTCTTTTCACTTATAATCCCGTCCATTTTTAAAAAAAGAGAGACACTGTGAATGGTGTGAGCCACACCATGCTTCGGATTGAGGGAGGGTTGACTCATGCACGTCACATATGACTCAGGGATTGTTTTCTTAAAACATCAACACATTTCGAATGTGTTTGGTTGGTTTTTTGTATGCCAGTTGATCCTTTCACTTATAATCCTGTCCATTTAGACAAAAGAGAGACACTATGAATGGTGTTGGCCACACCGCACCTCAGATTGAGGCGGGGTTGACTTGTACACGTCACATATGACCCATGGATCATTGTGATAAATTTCCAACACAATTAGAATCTGTTTGGTCGGTTTTCCGTATGTACTTAAAATGTTGTCCATTTTAATCAAAAGAGAGCCACTTAGAGTGATTTCGGCCACACCGTGCCTTAGATTAAGGCAGGGTTGACTTGTACATGTCACATATGACCCATGGATCGTTTTCCTAAATCATCAACACATTTCAAATGTGTTTGGTTGGTTTTCCGTATGTCAGTTGTTCTTTTCACTTATAATCCTGTCCATTTTAAACAAAATACATACACAAGGAGTGATCCCACCACACCGCGCCTCAGATTGAGGTGAGGTTGACTCATACACATCATATATGACCCATGGATCATTGTGTTAAAGTACTCTCATATTCCGAAAGCATTTGATTGGTTTTCCGTATGCTAGTTGATGTTTTTCACTTAAAATGACGTCCATTTGAAACAAAAGACAGACACTTTGAGTGGTGCCGATCACACCACATCTCATATTGAGGTGGGTTGATTCTTGCACTTCACATATGACCCATGGACCGTTCTCCTAATGTTTCAATGGAATCTGAATGTGTTTGGTTGGTTTTCTATATGTACTTAAAATGTTGTCCATTTTAAACAAAAGAGAGCCACTTAGAGTGATACCGGCCACACTGCGACTCGGATTGAGCCCGAGATGGATCTTATAGGACACATATGACCCATGGATCATTTTACTAAAGCATCAACACATTTAGAATGTGTTTGGTTGGTTTTTCATATGGCAGTTGTTCTTTTCACTTATAACCCTGTCCAATTTAAACAAAAGAGAGACACTATGAATGGTGTCGGCCACACCGCGCCACAGATTGAGGCGGGGTTGACTCGTACATGTCCCATATGACCCATGGATCGTTTTTCAAAAGTATCGACACAATACGAATGCGTTTGGTCAGTTTTCCATATGCTAGTTGATGTTGTTCACTTAAAATGACGTCCTTTTGAAACAAAAGATAGACACTTTGAGTGGTGCCAGCTACACAACGTCTCATATTGAGACGGGGTTGATTCGTACACGTCACATAAGACCCATGGATCTTTATTCAAATGTTTCAAGGGAAACCGAATTCATTTGGTTGGTTTTCCGTATGTACTTAAAATGTTGTCCATTTTAAACAAAGGAGAGCCCCTTAGAGTGATCCCAGCCACACCGCGACTCAGATTGAGCTCGGGTTGGCTCGTACAGGTCACATATGACCCATGGATCATTGTCCTAAAGCATCAACACATTTTGAATGCGTTTGGTTGGCATTCCGTATGTCATTTGTTCTTTTCACTTATAATCCTGCCCATTTTAAACAAAAGAGTGACACTATGAATGGTGTCGGCCACACCGCATCTCAGATTGAGGCGGGGTTGACTTGTACACGTCAAAAATGACCCATGGATCATTGTTCTAAAGTATCAACACAATCCTAATGCATTGGGTCATTTTTCTTTATGCCAGTTGATGTTTTTCACTTAAAATGACGTCCTTTTGAAACAAAAGATAGCCACTTTTAGTGGTTTCGGCCACACTGCCTCTCAGATTGAGGCGGGGTTGATTCGTACACGTTACATGTGACCCATGGATCATTCTCCTAAAGTTTCAATAGAAACCGAATGCGTTTGGTCAGTTTTCCATATGTACTTAAAATGTTGTCCATTTTAAACAAAAGGGAGCCACTTAGAGTGATACTGGCCACACCGTGCCTCGGATTAAGGAGGGGTTGACTCGTACATGTCACATATGACCCAAGGATCGTTGTACTAAAGCATCAATACATTTCAAATGAATTTGGTCTATTTTCCAAATGCCAGTTGTTCTTTTCACTTATAATCCTGTCCATTTTAAACAAAAGAGACACAGTTAGAGTGGTGTCATCCAAACCGCGTCTCGTATTGAGGAGGGGTTGAATCGTACACGTCACATATGACCCACGGATCGTTGGGCTAAAGTATCGACACAATCCGAATGCATTTGGTCGGTTTTCCATATGTACTTAAAATGTTGTCCATTTTAAACAATATATAGCCACTAAGAGTGATCCTGACCACACTAGGCCTCAGATTAAGGTGGGGATGACTCTTACACGTCACATATGACCCATGGATCGTTGTGATAAAGCATCAACAGAATCTGAATGCATTTGGTTGGTAATCCATATGTCAGTTGTTCTGTTCACTTATAATCCTATCCATTTTAAACAACAGAGAGACACTATGAATGGTGTCGTCCACACCACAACTCGGATTGAGGAAGGGTTGACTCATACACATCACATATTACCCATTGATCCTTGTGCTAATGTATCGACACAATCCGAATGTGTTTGGTCAGTTTTCCGTATGCCAGTTGATGGTTTTCACTTTAAATGACGTCCTTTTGAAACAAAAGACAGACACTTAGAGTGGTGCCGGCCACACCGCATCTCAAATTGAGGCAGGGTTGATTCGTACATGTCACATATGACCCATGGATAGTTCTACTAAAGTTTCAACAGAAACTGAATGCGTTTGGTCAGTTTTCCGTATGTACTTAAAATGATGTCTATTTTAAACAAAAGGTAGCCACTTAGAGTGATCATGACCACACCGCGACTCGGATTGAGCCCGGGTTGGCTCTTATAGGTCACATATGACCCATGTATCATTGTCCTAAAGCATCAGCACATTTAGAATGCGTTTGGTTGGTTTTCCATATGTCAGTTGTTCTTTTCACTTATAATCCTGTCCATTTTAAACAAAAGAGAGACACTATGAATGGTGTCAGCCACACCGTGTCTCAGATTGAGATGGGGTGGACTCGTACACGTCACATATGACCCATGGATCATTTTTCTAAAGTATCGACACAATCCGAATGCGTTTGGTCGGTTTTACATATGCTAGTTGATGTTTTTCACTTAAAATGACATCCTTTTGAAACAAAAGACAGACACTTTGAGTGGTGTCGGCCACACTGCGTCTCAGATTTAGGCGGGGTTGATTTGTACATGTCACATATGACCCATGGATCGTTATCCTAAAGTTTCAATGGAAACCAAATTCCTTTGGTTGGTTTTCCGTATATACTTAAAATGTTGTCCATTTTAAACAAAAGGGATCCACTTAGAGTGATCTCAGCCACACCGTGCCTCGGATTAAGGCGTGGTTAACTCGTACACGTCACATATGACCCATGGATCATTTTCCTAAAGCATAAAAACATTTTGAAAGCGTTAGGTCAGTTTTCCGTATGCCAGTTGTTCTTTTCACTTATAATCCTGTCCATTTTAAACAAAAGAGACACAGTTAGGGTGGGGTCGGCCACACCGCATCTCATATTGAGGCGGGGTTGAATCGTACATGTCACATATGACACATGGATGATTAGGCTAAAGTATAAACACAATCCTAATGTGTTTGTTCTGTTTTCCATATGTAATAAAAATGTTGTCCATTTTAAACAAAAGATAGCCACTATGAGTGATCTCGACCACACCGTGTATCGTATTAAGGAGAGGTTGACTCGTACATGTCACATACGACCCATGGATCATTATGATAAAGCAACAACAGAATCAAAATGCATTTTTTTGGTTTTTCATATGTCATTTGTTCTTTTCACTTATAATCCTGTCCATTTTAAACAAAAGAGAGACACTGTGAATGGTTTCGGCCACACTGCGCCTCAGATTGAGGCGGGGTTGACTCGTACACGTCACATATGACCCATGGATCGTTTTTCTAAAGTATCGATACAATCTGAATGTGTTTGTTTGGTTTTTCAAATTCTAGTTGATGTTTTTCACTTAAAATGTTGTCCTTTTGAAACAAAAGACAAACACTTTGAGTGGTGTCGGCCACACCGCATCTCCGATTAAGGCGGGGTTGATTCATACACATCACATATGACCCATGGATCGATCTCCTAATGTTTCAACAGGAACTGAATGCGTTTGGTTATTTTTCTGTATGTACTTAAAATGTTGTCCATTTTAAACAAATGGGAGCCTTAGAATAATACCGGCCACACCATGCCTCAGATTGAGCCCGGGTTGGCTCGTACATGTCACTTATAATCCTCTCCATTTTAAAAAAAATAGACATAGTTAGAGTGGTATGTTAGTTGTTTATTCACATTATTCAAATACACTATTTGACTATGGGTCTTTAAATTAATTTATTTATGAAAAATTTACATTTAAAATGAGAATATCAGAAAATTAATAGAAGATAAAACTTTTTCTAAAAATCCTTTAGGAAGTATTAAGGTAAACATGATTTATGAGAATACTCATGTGTCTATTAGTGGAATGGTGTTTACTAAAAATCTTGTGGACATTCATATAGAATATTTTTATATCATTATTAGTATGGAATAGATTTTAGTTTATCATGCTATGAAACTTTTAAGAGCTAACAATGTCATGCCCAATGAATACATCCTTTTTATAGCATACCAAGAATCTATGATATTGATTAGATGTGTAAATGTGATTTACATTGATTATCATTATGAAAATAAATAAAATATATATTATAGATTTTCGAGTAGTAAATGAAATCAAGGAGGGTGGGGGGGTGTTCAAGGGGGCTGTCCCGGGGGCCGTCTGGTGGGTGTCCAGGGGGGCTGTCTGGGGACCAAGGAGGGTGGTGGGGGGCTGTGTGGGGGGCTATCCGAGGGGTGTTCAGGGGGTTGTCTTGGGTCCAAGGAGGAGGGTGGGAGGGCTATCTGGGGGGCTGTCTGGGGTCCAGGGAGGAGGGTGGGGGGAAGGGGCTGTCCGTGGGGATGTTCAGGGGGTTGTCCAGGGGCTGTCCAGGGGGTTGTCCGAGGACTAAGGAGGATGGTGGGGGCGGCTGTCCGGGTGGCTGTCCGGAGGGATGTTCGAGGTCCAATGAGGATGTTGGGGGGTTTTCCAGGGTCCAGGAAGGAGGGGGGGTTCCCAAACACACAACCACTAAAATACAACAACATTCATAAAAACATATAATATATAAAAATAACTCAACTCCAATACTATACTACGAGTCTAGATAAAACCAACAACTAGAATAGATTAAATATCAAATCTCAGTAATATTAGTCAAAAATGTAATGGATCAATTTGTCTCACACCACCATCACCATCATCACCATCATCATCACCCTCATCCTCGTCCCCATCATCGTCGTCACCCTCCTCAGCTCCCTCCTCCTTGCCCTCGCCCTCCTCCTCACCCTCGCCACGCGCCTCACCCTCCTCCTCTCCCTCCTCTTCCGCATCAGACTCCTCACCATCATCATCATCAAGATGGAAATCGTCCTGACCACCATTAGAACTGCCACCTGGTGCACCATATATATAACGTATTGATGACATAAATTCATCAAAAGCTGGGCTGGCCTCTGCTGGAAGTGTTGGATGTAGAACTTCAATAAATTTCATAAACACACTATTTTCCCTAGCAGACTGTTCTGCCGTCTCTATGGCCCTTTTCTCAGCCTATTCAGCATGTTCCCTAACAGGATACAGATTGGTGTCACTACATCTCGTACCTGAGGAGGGCCAATACCTCATCGGGGCTATCCTAGGCCGGCAGCATACTCTGCTAGGATGCTCCACTCCCAACACCTTATGTAAGTGATCTATTGGCCCAAAATTGTCTGGTTCTTGGGCATCGAGGGCCTCTAAAGTATCCTGTTACAAATATAAATATATCATTAACTTACAAAATAGATATTAAAATATAAATTCAACAGATTAAAACTTACAATCTGCTGCTGAGTCGCTTCGTTGACGGCACTTCCATCCTTTTCCCGTCTACTCGAGCAAAACAGTTTTACTCAAGGCACATATCCTTCAATATTTTGTATTTGCCTCCACAATGACATTGAATACTAAAGTTATATGAAAACTTTAGAAAACTATTAAATAATTGTGGAAACAAAAGAAAGTGTAAGTCATAAAGAAAACTTATAAACAATTGTCAATCCAGCTTCCTCTCATGATCATGCATCGTAGTGTGTCCCAGTGTGTGGAGGTATTTTTTTTCATCAATGTTCTTTTTATTTGTTCCAGATGATTCCTAAATAAAATTCAAAAATTCAACATATAGTAATAATGAAAAACATAAAAGTTATTATTTAAATACCTCAAATGTAATTAATACCATAAACTGGGTACTCATCCAAGGAGTAATCATCTGATGATACTGCTCTATAGGACAATCATCCACCACTGGTACCACCTCTAACTCAGTGCCAACTCTAGAAAGCCAGCCAATAAACAACTCATGCTTGTAGGCTCTCTAAAGCTCGCCTAAATCATTTAGACGTTCCGTTCGTGCATCCTCACCATCAGGAAAATTAAATCGAAGCTGATATCAAAATATTAATTCATATAAATACAAAAATAATTCATGGCATTAAATAGAACAGATTTTTTTACCCAAATCTTTTCCCAAGATCTATCCTTGACCTAATGTGGTAAATTTCTCCATGATATTGGGTTGACTGTAATGATGTCGGAGTATTTGGAAAGCGTCGCCAAAAAACTCCGACATTGCTGCCCTATTTTCTCAAACATTTGGTTGTCTTCATTATAATCCACCATAACCTGTGTGCGGCGGTTCCACACCGAACACATGCTTGTACACCCCCACCCATGCCTACTTTCAATAGATGTATCTGTCATGAAAGAAAAAAAAATATTTTATCAAAACATGTTATAATAAATATAAATATTTCTATAAAAATTTGTTAGGGTTCTATAAATATACTTGTGGCAGTTTGATCACTGAGCGCCACTGAATCCACATAAACTAATGGAACACCTTTTGGTGGAACAAGAGTTGAAGACAATGGAATATGGAATCTCAGAGAGACAGAAGTAGAAGAAAAAGAAGATGGGACAGCTATCTGACTAGATTCTAACTGGGGAGTGGGAATCATTATGGGATGTGAAAATGATGGGCCAGAAGATGTAAAAGGTAGCGAAAACATGGGAGTCCTAAATATCCAGTGTGTCCCTAACGACACACCGGGATCAGAATGTGGGAAGGATGACATGTCAGTGGGAGGGGAAGGGTCTAGTCAGGTATGCCCAAATGCTCGTGCACCTCTGGTACGGATCCTCCTCGTACCACCGGCCTGAGTACTAGGACTATTACTAGGCTCCTCGTCGAATAACTGTCAACGTATAGGTGGATCCTACAAAACATTTTACAAAAAAATTAATCACATGACATTATATATTCTTTAAATATATCAATTTGAAATAAAGTACTCACTACAGGAACTAATGATGGAATTCCCAACTTCATCATTCGATGATTGTTCTCCATCAATTTTTTCCTTCGTCTCTCTTTAATTGGCTTTATTTCTGGCTTTTGAAAACAAATATGTAATTAATTAAAAAAAGTAAACTAATGTGTAACCCAAAAAAACTAAATATATGAGGGAATAGGGGGATTCATTGGTAATTTAGCTATCAATTTTTTTAGAAGAGCTTGAATGGATTTAATAAATCATACAAGTTGTAATGTTCACCAAGTTAGAAATATTGTTTGACTAGGTTTGAATAGAGTTCAATTCCAAATTATAAATTTCAATTCAAATAAAACTGCAACCAATAAACATTGAAAATTCACATAATGGCCAAGTCAGCTAAAACATATTTGTGATCAATAATAAATCAATTTGAATATTACCAACCTCAATAACCCAACTCGAGGTAAACCAAAAGAATTGAGAACATGGATGAATGATTCTATATATTTTCAACCACAACTTTAGGTTCACAATAAACTCTGAAAATTGAGCTATTGGAGTCATCAAAAGAAATAAATGGATTGGTTCTAATGGAACTAGGGATAGTGTCAATTCCATCATAACCATCATAAAAAATATGTATTGGAATTACTTCAACTATGACACCAAATTCAGATTGAAGTTGGACTTTGACATAAAAAACATGTTTAGCCATTGATGCTAACACATATGGTTCTTCAGTAGCAAGAGTGCGAGTCATATTAATTACTCGAAATCCACAATCATCAATAAATGTGCCATGTCTTGTCATCGAATCAAACCAATGTAATTTCATCATTGTGACTCGTCCATGAGAGTAATAATAAAATATTATTATTTTCTCAATAACTCCATAATAACCCACATTTTCAAATCGTAGTCTACTATTTGATGCACTGGCATAACAATATGTTGTGGAAGTAACCATAACACTATAATGTTGTGTTCTAATGTTCTTTGATCGTTCAGTGACAGTAAATTTGTACCCATTGATAACAATTGATTTACAGTCACGAACCACGGTATTAGGACCAAAAGCCAAAGATCTTATTTCCTCAGAGATAGAGTCAATAGACAAACTCAATAACTGCAATATAAATGACTATTAAACTTAATTAAATATTGATATAAATATTTTAAATCTTAATATTTTTACTTTCAATTTTATCCAAGTAGAAAACTCTTTGCTATGAAAAGTCTCTCTCCTTCTCAAAGATAATGAACGATGATTCTTATTTATCCTTGTTTTATGTTCCCAGTAGATAAAAAATATGAATAGTTTAATAGATGTATATGTAAGATAAATATAATCAATTTAGTTACCGGATATAGTCATCAAACAAATCACAGTTGAACAAAACTGTGAGATGTGCCATCTCCCGCTCTTTATGGCTTAATGTCTTGAATGTATATGATCTAGGAATTCCATCTGTTTGAGGAAGTGATGGGAAACTGGGTTCAATTTTCTCATACTGTTCTTCTTCATATCTCGTTGGTCTGTTCAATATTATAGTAATATTAGACAAATACATCGAGCAGAAATCCATACATTCTTGAGCCAGGTAACCATTCACGATAGAACCTTCAGGATGATTTCTGTTTCAAACATAAGACTTTAATGTGAACATATTTCTTTTTGTTGGATACATACAACGAAAAGAAACAGGTCCTCTGAGAAGTATTTCAGTGGGAATATGGACATTCAAATGCAACATGCATGTGAAAAATGATGGAGGGATTATTTTCTCCAACTCACACAAAATTAATGGGGCATCTGTCAACATTTTTTCCAAGAAAGACTTGGACAACTTCTCAGCACAAAGATCTCTAAACAAATGGCACAACCGAATAACAACCACCCTTACATTATTGGACATAAGATGTTGGATTTCTATTGGAAGCAACCCATGCAGTAGATCGTGATAATCATGAGTCTTCAATGATTTTAGCTTCAACTCTCTTCTATTGACCCATTTAGATATGTTGCTTGAATAGCCATCAGGAACTCTAATAGTCTCTAACACTTCATGAAATTGTTTTTTTTCGTAGGTGTCATCACATAAGAAGCACATGGAAGATTTCATTTATTTTCACTGATACACACATGATGAAATTCTGGTATGATGCCCCAATCCACCAAGTCACGCCGAGATCATAAATCATCTTTTGTCTTCCCATTGACATTTAGAAGAACTGAAAGCAACATTTCGCATATATTATTTTCAATATGCATTACGTCTAAGCAATGAGGTAACAAATTGGTTGACCAATAAGGCAAATCAAAAAAGATACTCCTATTCCTCCAATTGTAACAGGTTTCAGTGGAAACATTCTTTCTCTTTCCAGATTTCATTTGACCCTTCCTGAACGAAAAACTGAAATCTTTCAATTCATTAAGCACGTCAGTTCCAGACATACACTGAGGTGGATCATCTGTCTTTATGGTATTACCAAATCTTCGACGATTCATTCTATATGGATGATCCTTTGGAAAGAATCATCGATGCCCAAGAAAACTGAAACTACAGTGATGTTTTAGTCTTCTGGATCGTGTTTTCTTCATAAAAACTGGACATGATAGTTTTCCCTTCGTGCTCCCTCCAGACATCATTACATAAGATGGAAAATAATTGATCATCCACATAAGCATAGCACGCATCTGAAATATGTCTTTCGAACATGCATCGTATGTGCGCACACCCACATCCCAATGAAGTTTCAAATCTTTTATTAAAGGTTGCATGTATGCATCAATATCAATGCCCAGATCAGAAGGACCAAATATGAGTATAGTCATGAAAGTGAAAGGTTTTTTCATACACAACCATGGGGGAAGATTATAAATGTGTATAAAAACTGCCCATGTGCTGTGCGAAGTAAGCATCTGCCCAAACGAAATAAAACCGTCGCATGAAAGACCCAGACTCACATTACGCATGTCAGCTACAAAATCGGGATGTCGAGTATCAAATCTCTGCCATGCAAATCCATATGCAGGATGAACAAACTCATCATTAGCCTTCTTTCTCTCGATATCAATCCATCTCATTTTTATTGATATGTCATCAGACATAAAAATATTCTGGAGTCTGGGGATCAATGGAAAGTGCCACTTTACTTTCTGTGGAATGAGGGATAGTGTTCCATCAGATTTTGACTTCCAGCAGGATGTGCCACATTTTATACAATCATATCGTTCAGCTGTTTCCTCCCAGAATAAACTACAATCTTTCAGAGAAGAATGAATTTTGTTTCTTGAAAATTCAAGTTTCTCAACTAACTTCCATTCCATATAGTGGTTTGAGGTAATATCTGCATCATCTGGAAGTAAACCCTTCAAGAGGGTAAGAATGTAATCGATTGCTATATTATAAATCCCATACATAGTTTTCCCATGAAACAATCATATTAAAAATTCTAGCTTTTTCATTTTATCACATTGTCGATATACTGGAGTTGTGGCAGAATCATTCAATTTTTTTACCCTATCAATATCATCATTTTCAATAGATGCATCAGGTGCGCTCATATCGAAGTCTTCTTGAGTTGAAATCCTTTCTTTTTCATGATGATGAATAAACGGAAACCGATCGTCGAACAAATTCTCCATTACAATCCTTTCATTTCGATCATCACCAATTTGAGATTTCATTTTCTCCCCATTGTGATACTACACAAAGTAGTTTTCTTGAAAACCATTTTTGGTTATGTGGTAGCTGACTTCTTCACGGATTAACCTAGGTCTATCAACACAATTGGAACATGGGCAGTGTATGCGACCACTATCTGAAGCATTTTGAAATGAAAAATCTATAATGCTCTCCAAATTGTTTTGAAAATCGCTTGAGATCCGTTCGGTTTCATACATCCAACTTCTGCCCATTCTGTAAAAAGAATTTATGTAAGTCATTTTTTCATAAACAATTCAATAGGATTGAACTTTAATAGAAATACATTTAGGTAAACGATAAAGGAAGAAGTTTATAGTGGATGTAGTGAACTATTAAGATAATGCAATGAACAAGTACTCATAAATTAAATTAAAATTTATTTATCTTCATTTTCATTAGGTCTATAAGAGGCACATGACTCAGGTCCCATCATGTGTTATAGGCATCCCAATGCATTCAATCATGTTCAATAACTCATTATTGACACCTCTATGGCCATACCTTTCATTACCCAATTACTTCCCCAAGTCAAGCACACCCCATGGGTGAATAAATTTTAGGCTTCTACACTAATAGGTTGTTCATGGCTTGTAAAAAGATTTAATTTCATTAAGTATAGACAAAAACATTTATTTTTAAATTTGAAATTCTTAATAAAGTATGTCAATGATAACAAAATTACTGAATTAAACTTGTGACTTATCTAACATTTTTATGGCTGTCTACACATGCCAGAATGGGTAGTGAAAAGCACCCCACCCTTATAAAAGTGAGTATTGGCCAAGAAGGACACATAATATACAACGTACAATGAGAACCATATTTATTTGACCCTAAAGTTATATTATTACAGTCATCTTGGGGGAAATGGGATATATGATCCTGGTTAACTGATGAATTCAAAAGATCGTATTCCATTTGTTGGACACTATCTAAGGTAAGAAATCATGTGAGGATGGGTTGAAATCATTCAATTTCATACATGCTAGTGAGAATGAAGGCTTAAATTAATTACTTGAGTTCACTGATACCATGTCAACCGTTATACACACCATGTGAACCCTTATACACACCATATGAACCCTTATACCATATCATCATTATTAAAACCATTAATTACAATTTATTAAATAACATCACTTGTTAAAGATAATAAAATTCAACATAAATCAATAATAATATTGGATATATCAATTAAAATGAATTCATGCTATCTTACATCCTAAATGACCACCCACAACCATGTTTAATGACCACAAAGCTCCCCTTTCGGCCAAATCAAAATTGAAAACAAAAACACATAGTTGTAGAGAACAACTTCATTTGTGTGAAGAATAATAATCTCATGGTCCTCATGATATTTGAACCACGCAGTCATGATTTTCAAGATGAACTTGTATCCATGAAACCATATGAGAAACACGATTCAATACATGCATTTGTCTGATTTTCCCAAGCATTTTGAGGAACCCCAAATCAATGAAAATGGTCATTGTGTTTTAAAAAGGTGATTGAATAACAAATGTATGATGTCAAAGGCAGAATGATTAATGGTTATATTAGAAAAACAAATATTCACTAATATTGTGAATTTTACATTCTGAGAATTAGTTTCATAAAGAAGGAAGAAGTACTAATTAGGGACCACATACTATTTGGCAACGTTCAAGAAGATACTCCATATGTTCTATTGTGCAAAGGATAAGGGAACAGTGTGTCGTTGTATATATATATAGATTTTTATAGAAACATGATACATACTTGTTATGAAATACACATAGTGTACAAAAATTAAGATGAACAAGATCTTCATGTTAGGCATGATCTTAATGAAAGGAGTAATTTTCATGAAATAATATCAATAAATATTACAAACAATTCAATATTAGTTCATATACATGAAGCTATAATATTTTATCCATTGAGATTAAAAAAACTATGAATCTTCAAAATTAGAACAAAATAAAGAGACACCATGACCTTATAAATGTAAATGTGTAATGAAAACATTAATTGGACATACACCGATATAGGGATTTCAGTACACAATTCGTGGAACAATCATAAAATTTTACAAAAAACCTAAAAATTGGGAATAACGAAATCATTGAGAATAGAAGGATATGCATGATAAGAGGTGGAACTATATCTTTGATAAAATATGGAAGGAGTCTAACCTGGTAGCTGCTGATCTGAAGGAAGAGGTGGGGATTCTGAAGTGCTTCTACCAAGGAATCACTTTTGGAGACCAGCAGATGGGTTTTGGAATCGTGGGGAGGCCGCTGCCTACACTTGGAGAATTTGGGGATTTTTTCCCAATGGTTTTTAAAAACCATTGGGAAACTCAATCATTCCCATCAGTTTCATAAAACTGTTTGGAAAACTAAATTGTTCCCCATCTTTCCCAATGGTTTCATCAAACCATTGGGAAATGTGATTTTTCCCCACTTTTCCCAATGGTTTAATAAAAACGTTGGGAAAAGTCACTTGTTCAAGATATTTACCAACGGCTTATGAAAACCATTGGTAAAGATACCATATACCAATGGTTCTTTGAACCATTGGTATACAAGTGTTGGGAAAAGTCCGCTTTCCAGTTGTGAACCCGAAGGAAACGTGTTGATCAATGTAATGGACAATGCAATGATTTTCCTATTGAACAAATCAATGTAATGGGAGATGGAGTGAAAAATCTTATTTCTATACTTACACAAGCTATGAATCATTCTCGACTTCAAAATGAGCAGATAAAGGAACAATATTCTATTGAGTCCTTTACGAGGAAACGTCCACCTTCATTCAATGGGTCTTCTGATCCACTTGTTGCTGAACAATGGGTCTTCTGATCCACTTGTTGCTGAACAATGGATCAATACCATTGAAAAGATATTTTTTATAATTCACAATTCAGAGCATGAAAAAGTCATTTTGGTTGTTTACTGTTTAGAAGGTGAAGCAGAACAATGGTGGACTCTAATTAAGAATACAAGGCCCCAAGATGAAATTGAATCCATGGAATGGGATGTGTTTAAGAACTTGTTTTTCAATAAATACTTCCCTCATATTCTTTGAAAAAAGATGGAAAAGGAGTTCCTTGAGTATAAGAAAAAGGATGATGAATCTGTTGGTATATACGAAGCGAATTTTACAAGGCTTTCAGGGTATGCATCTGACTTTATCATCCAACCTAAAAGTAAAGTTGATTAATTCATCAGTGGCATAAAACCAAGTCTTTGAAGGGCATTAACGATAAGATACTTCAGTAGCAATGAATAAATTTTGCATTGTGCTATCAAGGTAGAACTAGAAGTTGGTGTTATATATCCATCTCATGGTTTTGACAAGAAATGAAAGATGGAGTTCAAGGAAAAATATCAAAACAATGGTGAAAAGAAGAACAATGTTTCGTTATGCTCAAAGTGTGAAAAGAATCATGGTGGAGATTTTCTTAAAGGGACTAGAAAATGTTTTAAGTGTTGAAAAGAAGGTCATCAAGTAGTTGAGTGTCGAAGTAATGGAAAAAATGTAGCTAATGGTGTGAATAGAGAAAAGACTACAGAGAATGCACCACAAACACTTAAATCCTACAAGTGCAATTAAATGGGGCATTATTCTAACCAATGCCCTAATCCAAGGGTTAATGATGATCTAAATAAATAAACTCTTATGTCAAAGGACAAAGGGAAGTCACAAGAGATCACTATTAGCGATGTTGAGTATGACAATGATGTGGTGGAATGATTATGTTTTTATGTAACAGGATTCCAAAATAATGTTGTGGAATCTCATTTATAGTATCATGGAATATTGGAATATCTATGTATTGGTTTATTGTGGTTTTCAATAATTATTTCATACAAGTAACCATGAAAAGTGATTGAAATATTTTTGGAAAGAAGATGATATGTGAATACTGAATAGATAAAGAGAAAATAATATGTTTGATAGTATTAATGATCTTATGACTGATATAAGGACAAAGTTATATCATGGCTTGAGTATATAGAAATTTTGGGATTTTGGTATGTGGAAATAATTAACTTTTGATAACATTCATGTTTTCACTAAGGTTATATGGTAATACATGTTTCAAGTGAATACATGATTAAGGAATTCACATGTTTGTAATATTACCAACATGATATATCTTATGATATATGGGGGATAAATGATGGTAATCACATGCTTGGTAGATGACCTCTATATTAATATTTTTCTTTATACTATGAGTTTTGACATAATTATTTTGGATAAGCCTAAAGAATGGATTAAGTTAGAAATCAGATAGTAATATTTAAGGATATAACCTTTTGATATGATTTCTTGAATATTATAATAGTATAGTTAAAAAAAGGACAAACCGTAGGATGGGTGACAACTCGTCGCATCAGACAAGGATGCGGGAATCAAACCCACAACCGATGTGCGATAAGCCTTTGTCGCCTTTCAGTAGCCTACAAGAAGTCCATGGTTTGTATAAATTTGTTTTATTTGATTAAGTGGTATGATATATGAAGTATAAGTCCATTTTTGGAGCCATATATGCTTAATATCAACATATATGGACTTATATATATTTAATAGCTTTTTATAACCTTTTGTTTGAGATAGATGGAATGACCCATCATTCTATCACATGATCTGCTAACACTTCACAGATAACAAATTCAACTTCATTTCTTTAAGATATGAAGTAGAAATTGTTCAAGGAATGAACAATGGTGAGATTGTACCAAAATCAAGTAAGTATTTCTTCTAATTCAAATTATTCAACTTTTGAGAAATGATCTTGAAAACCAAAAATGTTGTCCTAGTACCCTGATACCCGATGAATCAGAAGGTACCACAGATCATCCCAAATGAATGTATTTTTGATTGTTGGCATTTTCCAAGTCATGTCCTCTACCACTCTTTATCTGAACTTGATGGTTATATTTGTCTTCCATATCCATGTTTTCACCTACGTTATCCTGTGTGGAAACCCAGTGATTAGTTACTTTGGGTATCAGTTATGTTTCTAAAGTTCCTTTTTAAAATTATGTTTTAGTATTCATTTTTATGATGTGGGTTTCTATGAAGGAAACTTTCAAGTAGTAAACGATTGATAACCCCAATGAATTTCGAGGGTGAAATTCATTTTATGGGGGGTAGAATGTAACACCCTAAGATTTTATGAGAAATATTCTTTTTAATTTCATTGATGCCTTGTGTTGTACGCTACACCAAGATTAGCTTCCTCTAAACACAAAACCATATTAGCTTTTATTATACACAAACACTATTCTTGGCTTGTCTTGCATGCAAGAGCGACCTTCCTCAATAGCATGCATTGTACGCAATACCGAGACTCACTAAACAGAGATATATTGTTATGAACTAGCCGTTATGAATAGTATTAACTACATTTTTAATTTTATTACATAATAATTCATATTACACATATTATAGAACATGGTATAAGAAAAAAAATAATTTTTTTGGGTAAAATAAGTATTTTTCAGAAAATGCAGTTTCACCGCCTTTTGATGGTGCACCCACATTAATTCTAGTTTTTGACATGTTTATAAGTCAAATTTTACAAATTAAACTTCTTCATTGGAATAATGATATGAAAATTTACTTTGGATAAATTTTTGATATTTTTCTGACAAGTTTCTTATTTTGATGAATAGTAAAAATACGCTAATTTTTAATTGAAAACAACTTTTTTCATTAAAATAATTTATATGGTTAAAATATATTATTGATTGGTTTTAAAGTATAAATAGAACATATTTTTACAACTTAATATAATGCAAGTCATTATCATTAATTTTACATTGAATTCATAGATAATAACATTTCAATCTTTTGTAATGTTTTAACTTTTAAAACCCATTTTCTCAACAGCGGGATTAATTTTAAATTAAATACTACAGCTTCTATGACTTGAATTTGGGAAAATAGATTCCATATTTTGAATCAGTAGGTAATAATTATTTTAATATGCAACTTTTATTTTTTAGACATTATGAATAGTAACTACGGTAAAGTTTATTTACCACACTTAAAGGTAAATTAGGTAATTAAGGGTAAAAATAATATAACAAAATTACCCTAAAACATGTCTTAATATAATTGGATGATTATATTTTGTTCTAAAATATATTTTTGTCGAAATGGTTTCTATTAGAACCCACTTTTATGTGATTAAAACCTTAAATTTACTTTATTTAAATGAAAGTGAAATGTGTCTCACTCAAACTTTAATAGTTAATTTTTTTAATATAAGGTTATACAAAATATAAATTCGGTTATAAATACCCATTCTAAAGATAATTTTTTTTCTTTACCATGGTAATTTATTTGTAATTTTTAATAATTATATAATTACTTCAATAGTTTATACATTAATAACGCATATATTATTTATTTATTGAATAAATCAATAATATAGTTTGTATTACACTAATAATACCAATTAAAGGCCCAAATACCTGACTAAAACTTATTTTTAGTGTAAATAAGAACCATAAAAATCCAAAGGTCTAATTATTGACCATTTTTAGCCTTATAAAAACAAATATGACACATATATTAGTTTATTTTAAATGATGTCAAAGTTGTCACATTCATAATTTAATGAACATAACATTTTAAAAGTTGAGTGTTTTAGAAGATAAATTCAATTAAAAGTATTATTATGAAATATATTATATTTATATTCATCATAATATTTTATTTTAAATTTTTATGAATCCTATAAGTATATTAAATAATTATAAAATTATGGTGTAGTAATTATTTTATTAAGAGAAATATCAAATAAAAGGTTTTAAAAATATTAAAATAAATATTATATGAACTAATTAATATTCTACAAGAATTCTCTAGATTAATATGACATTTTAGGAACCTATTATATATTTTGGTCGGAATATAATCTTTGTGTGTATTTTATTTAAATTCAAATAAATGGATAGTGTCAAAATTGACACAATTGTTGTTTTATAAAAATGACACATTATTAAATTGTTTAAAAATCAAAAAAATATTTAAAAATTATAAATTGAAATTTATATTATCTAAAATGTCACTAATTATCCAATTATGTACAATTCATAACACATAAATAATTATTTATAACAATTTAGAATTTAAAATATTATTACAACAAATAAAATTAATTAGATTAAATAAGGATAAATCAAGTTGATGCAGTTTAAAATAAAAAAACATGTCTAAATTTTATTTCATTATGAGATTACAACCCTATATCATCTAATATTCTGATTTGACTCATTTTTGGAGGTTTTTAATTGGTGTTTGAGTTTATTATAAATCAATATTTTAGAGGATTCCAAAAGTGCCCCTCTCCACCATTATAAAAGGGAACCTCCTCCCTCTCCACTTCACACCAATTTTGAGATTTTAAATTCGTCCAAACCCCACCCATTTCAGTTCTACACTTCCCATGAAACCTACTAGTAATCCTGGTCTTCTTCAATGACCAACTTTAGTGCCCTAAGAGGAGGTTAAGAGGAGGCGCGTCGAAGAAGAGGTAATATCCTTTACCTATTATTTCAAACTTATTTCTTCTCCTAATTCATCTATATGAGTTGTTTTATTATTATGTAATAACTACAGTATCACTTGTATACTGATATATTATTATGAATATTAAACAACCATATTCTATCTTCTATCCATCCTATGAAAAAAATGAAATCACCATGCGTGCGTACGTACGACTTACCGTCTCCACGCCGTGGTGTAATCTTTTATTTCATCACTAACATACTTGGATGGGTATAAAGATGATATAAACAACTGTATATGATTATTGTAAAGTGATATTGATTCTGAAATATTATACACCATACACTTCAATAAAATTCCACAATCATGGGAATGATATCATCGCTCATGCGTACGTACGACCTACCGTCTCCACGATGTGATGCAAATCATTATACATGATCTTCATTGAATAATGATTATGTAAATGAATTTAATGAATAAATATGATATATACTACACTAATACCATTATTTAAATGATGTATCTATAACCTAAAAATAGTAATAAGAATTTATTCGACAAAACACGCATAAGAACATAAAGCAATGAACACCCGAATAATAAGTAGCAATGAAATATTAATAATAAGAAGATAGAAGTATGACCATATATGATATCATAAAAATTAATATGATTCTAGAATAAGTCAATGAAATTATTTAAATCATTATACAGTAGGTTCAGATACGTACAAATCATATCGGACCTAAGGTAAGGGATAATTATTCCAATCTCGTTCTAATCTGAGATTGTTTATTCGTCAGTATTTACTGGGGTTATATTTATCATCCATGTCCATGTTTTTTAAAAATGATTTCATAAAATGTTTAAAATTATTCCATGTATTATTAAATTAATTTTTACCCTTTCTTTGAATTTTACTAGATGGTATGTATGGAATCTTTCTTTTATTTACCATACGAGGTATTTGTTGACTTTTTTGGTAAAAGTACGAGGAGAATTTTTTTTAACTTATACGGCATGAATAGATTTTTACTGTTTTATAATGACCTTTTTTCATGAAGATTCCTATACACAATTTCATGATTATTTTCAACAAAATCCTTTTCATTTAAAATTTCATTGCATTTTGAGAATAGAAAATGATTTTGGAAGAAGAAAGGGTATTTTCCTCAAGAATTCTTTTCAAGTGTTTTATCAAAACTATTTTCCATCTAAGATGACATTATTTAGTATGTTTATGTTTAAAGTATATTGTCTCTATTATTGACATGGTATTATTTTTCTTATGATGAAATGCTATCCATTTCTTTTATATGGATTATCTTATGATGGGATGATGTTTATGAAACCCATTTTATTCTTTAGGTTATGATGGATGATTGATGATTGTTTTGTGCCACACATAAGAATGATTTCAAAATGAGATGGGTGGGACCTATATATCCTTCCAATGCATTAGGTAATGATTTAAATCTCATGAGATAGACATGGCTGGAATGGAAAGTAAAATCCAGTTCTGTAATATAGGGATGGAACAGAAAGTAAACCCAGTTCAGTAATGGACTTTGTCCACTGTGATGGTGTTGGAAGCAATGCCTTGGATACTATGGAAATCCTAACATGTTCATAATGGTTTTACACAATTCCATGTTGTATTCCCATACTATTTTATCATGATTAATGTTCCTTTATGATCTATACCTTATGTACTCCCATGATTTATGTCATTAATCATGATTTTGATGATTTATGTTCATGTTTTTATGATCAAATGTTTATGGAATGATTTATGTTCTCCATATTTACCCTTAATGAGCATTTGAGCTCACCCTTTTTATGTTTTCTCTTCCCCAGGATATAAAGAATGGTTTTAGGTAAGAAAAAAAGGGGAATATCATTATGGGAGATGTTGAAGATCATTCACCATTATTAGAAGATTATGTTCCGAGTTTCCAAAGACACTAAACTAATATAGTATTTGGGTGTCTGTTTTTGTCATGTATTAAGTATTCCGCAAAAGTAATGTAATGTATATGTACGTCAAGCTTTGGGTCTCTACACATACACACCAAACTTTGCGCCTAATACAGTTAATCTGAGCATGGACTATGGATAACCTGCCCATACCCAAGACGATGTCTTAAGGGCTCGATGCTGCTACTAGAAGATTCTAGCCAAAGATATCACTTCCTAGAGTAATCTCACATTGCTGGCACCAATGTGTAATCATCGAATCCTCTCCCGTAGGAGTCTCTTGTAGTATAGATCGAGCCAACGACTCCACCGGTATCTCTGAGCTCCGAATGAGGGATATGGAAATAAAATAGTGACTAGAACCTGTGTCTCTAAGCACTGAAGCTAAGGAGGAGTAGAAACAGATTGTACCTCTAATCATCTCTAGAGAGCTGTGGTCATAGGCCTGAGCTATCTGGAGCTTAGCTCATCCCTGTCCACCTACTCCCTGTGGTTGGGGTGGACCACCTGGATGTGGTGGTGGTAGAACCTCGAATCGCCACCCACTGCCCGCTGCACGACCAGTTCCTCTTCCTTGTTCGCCTCATGCCTACGGACCTCCTTGATCGAATCATCGCCTCTACATAGGCATTCCTTTGATAATATTCTGGTCATCTGTATGGCTGGTCAGGGATTCATGAGCCATGTGACCCTGCCCGCCGCACGAGTAACAATGAATGATTCTTTCCTGTCAAGCTCTATCTCTCGAGCCCTGCATAACCAACCCTGTATCATGCGGTTTTTCAGCTATAAGTCTGGTCTTCTTGGAACTCTACGTCATTTGTCTGCTACCAACTGCAGATGACTCTACTACGTGATGTCCGATAGTGTGTCTCGCTGCTGGTGACTGCTCAACAAAGAATCTCTCCATTAAGAGTGATTTCTCTCTGCATCGGGATGTTGAGAGAAATCATCGAATCTATAATATCTTGTCTGAGCCCCTGCTCAAAGGTCTTAACCCTAAAGAAAGGGTAACACACCATGTTAGTGGAGTAGTGCGAGAGGTCGATGAACCTTGCTGAATATTGAGACACAGTCATGCTACCCTACTGCAAGTGGAGAAGCTTCTGTATAAGCACTGATTGTAAGGTCCCTAAGATGAAATCTTCCCTGAAATGGCTCTCATAGTATACCCAGATGAGAGTCACCTCGTCGAGGACCTAGAGAATCAAGCTGCACCATCTTCTTGCTGCTTCTAGAAGAATACTGGTTGAAAGGATCACCATGAGATCAGACGGTGCTCCTACCAATCTAAAAACTCTAACCATGGCCTCCAGCTAGTCCTCAACCACCTGTGGATCTGTCTCACCCCGGATCCTCAGTGGCCTCTGGTGCTGAAACTCATGTAACGCAATCAGTCGGTGTGCACCCACTGCAACCGAGGCAGGTGGTATCAACTTCCCAATGAGTAGTGGTGCTTCTGGTACACCACCTGATGGTACTACTGTCGTAAGGGGGCCCTGCACCGAAGCCTCGTCGCTTAGTGGGATATCATCGAGAACACTATCAGGAACCCTGGCTAGCTGTCTGCATGGAGGTATCCTGAAATGAAACAGGTGTTCCATAGTTAATAAGTTATAACTGGTGAGGTGACTCATGAGATCACAAAAAAAACTTTTTAAAAACACACACACAATCTGTGTTTTCATGCACTGAGTTGGAAATCATAATTCAGGGTCCTGGTGTATGGATACATCAGCTGTCGCACCAACACTGGACTCCCCGAAATGAAAACCACACTCAAATCAGTTAACACTATTTCTACACTGAAAATATTAGAGTTCATGTTCTTCGGTATAACCGACTCCTCCGATACCAATTTGTCACAACCCTTCCCCTGGGGCCCGTGCCATGACTACCCCAAGCCCACCTTCTAGAGGCCAGGGTATGGAGACTAGCAACGAAAATGAATATCCCTAAGTCAGGGAAAGAATTGCCTTTAAACCTGTAAAATCACACAAACCAATCACACAACAAGATACAAGCCCAAGTAAACTATTTAGTAAATAGGGTGTGTGTAGTAAGTAAAGGGGTAAGAATACAAGACCAACTGTAAAGTACAAAAAAATGGAAACAACTCCCATGGACACCTGCAAAAGACCCTACCTGAAGCATAGGTACAGCTCCCGAACATTCGTCTCTATGGTATGCCACATCTAAGATCCACCTCCAAGCTACGTCCAGTCCTTCCACCCTCGACCTCAATCAGCACTATCCATCATCTACACAAGACACAACAAGGTGCATGCAAAGCCCATGTAGGGCTGAGTATAACAATACTCAGAAGGGACCCAGAGACCCTCGAAGGTCGCTCAAAATCTAGAAAGGATAAACCAAAAAGCATTATTGTAATAAAAATGTATGAAAACATCAATCAATCCTACTTAGGTATATGCCCATACATGTACATCAGTTATCCAGTATGCCCATCTCATTCATTAGGAAACACAAGGCCCAAATATTTATCCAAAATCTCAACTGTTCCATGAAAGAAAGAATACCATGAAGGTAACACCACAAAGGTGAGTACAGAAGGTTCCGGGCGCAGCGGAAGCACGTTAGTGGGTTTTTTCCCAACTTTAATTTTACCGTTAAACAACGTTAAATCTGAGATCTGTCACGATGTATAACGCTAAATCTTGGGAATAGAACGAGGAATGAAAAACTTAAGAGGGAATTCCAGAACCATAGAGATAGGATCATCGTATGTTGGTTATAATTAATTTAATTAATTCACAAGAATTACCTTGGTGGAATTCATTCTTCGTTGATGTCTCCAGTCATGATCCCATGATCTATCGTTGTGTCATAGAATCCAAGTGTAGGATTCCTCTAGCGGTGATCCACATGTGTGCCACGTATCTCCGGACGTCATGGAAGGGATCTCCGGGTGCTAGTGCAGAAGAACCTTCGCTTGCGATGTCCGCATTCGATTGCCTTGGTCTCTCGGTCTTGAGAGAGTTCTTGGAGGAAGGGGTTCTTTCAGCCATGAAATAATTCTCCAGAGTTGTTATGCACAACGATTCTCTTGTGTTTCAAAGTGTTGGGGTTGTGAGAATATTTATAATTGGGTATGAGGTTATAGAGTTATGATAATACATAAATGCATTACGCGTTTTATTTAATACATTGACTCTTACTGAAAACCCCCATGTCAAATTATTAATTCCTTGACATTCACCCATGCTGATTATAATAAATATCATTTAATAAAACAATATTATATCCTCAAAATCCTGACTGGAAAAACTACACAGTGTGTAATCATTAACACATGGCGTGTACTCTTTTTCCATAAAACTACATGGTGTGTATATTTAATATACATGGCGTGTACTTTTATTATCCGCTTTCCTTTATTTTCTCCACCACATTTATTAGACCTTGAGTAATGGCTATTTATTTCTTAAATAAATATAACTACATCACTTGCTAATAAATATTATTTCATCCACAATATATTCTCTCGAATAACTAGTGTCGAAATAAATGTGATCTGGCATCCTTAAATAAATATTAATCCACGTTCGAGACTTGTTAAATTAAAATTTCACTAAGATACATCGACACACTTAGTATATGACCCTCTAGGCCTATTTATCAATGGCTTTAGGTGGAGCCTGCCTAAAGTACAAGGTTAGCTTCTAGCAACACACCAAGGCACCCATACAGAGAGAAGTTAATGCTGCAAAGATGTGTCACCTCATAAGAATTCTTACCATGTAATATAATCCCATTTTCACAATATCATGAATCAAGCGGGTTGCAGCTAGTGTCATCAACCCACGTGCTCGATTATTCTTTCTTTGACTTTCAGGAATCAAACTCGCCCATACCTTACCATGGGAATTGATTTATTTAAGCTATATCAATTCCATCAAAGGGCCTGAGATATCTACTTCTGTTATGTAACAGAAGTGACAAATCCTTTCTCACATTATCTATTAATGGAGTATTACTCGTATTGCACCCAACATATCCTACCTTGTTGTGAATAGTTTGTCGTCACAGTTTTCGTCAATACATATAAGTGCGTGAGTTGTAATACCCATTAATAATAATCTTAAAGTCTAAGGATCAATATACACGTCCACAGATAGGAACATCCAATGACACTATGAAATGTGGATTTCCTACTGGCGGGTCTCGTTCTCATAACATCCTCCTGGACATTACCAAGGGCGCACGCCATGAGATGATGCCTCAAATTTTTATGAGCCCTCACCCCTAATGGCCTATATTATTTTTGTCCCTCAAATAATATCATCCGGCCATAGAACATATATTCAAGAATAGTGTTATGGAACTTCTAGGTTCTCATCATAGTAGGGATCCTCTATGACCCTTTATTGCAACAGCTATCCTTAGGACATTATCACATGCATTGTCACACAGAAGAACAGTCAGGATGTGATACGGCCTTTATTAATGAATAAAGTACAAATTAGTTGGTTCTAGGACACCAACTCCAACAGACTCCGACTTGGACTAGAGCCAACTTCTAACAACCTTTAACCCACTAGCTCTCACAAGATATTCATGCTTCTGCTGAGATAGTCCTTTAGTCATGGGGTCCTCCACGTTCTCTTTCGTGGACACTCTGCTCACTGCAACATCACCCCTTTGATAGAAATCCCGCAAGAGGTGATACTTTTGGAGTATATGATTTGTTCGTTGACGTGACCTTGGTTCTTCCGAAAGAGCCACTACTACAGTATTATCACAATACAATGTAATGGGATCTGTACTACTAGGAACTACATCAAGATCTTAGACAATGTTCCGAATCCAGAGGGCTTCCTTGGCTGCATCAGAAGCCACTATATATTCAGACTCCACTATAGAATCGGTGACAACTGGATGCTTTGAACTCTTCGAGCTCATAGCTCCTCCATTGAGACAGAAGACATATCCAGATTGCGACTTCAGATCATTTTGATCTCTCTAAAAACTAGAATCAACATACCCTCTGATGACAAACTCCTCATCTCCTCCATACACCAGGCTCATATCCTTAGTTCTTCTCAGATACATAAGGATAGTCTTAACAGTAGTCCAATGTTGTTCTCATGGATCTACTTGATATCTGCCTACCATGCTCAGTGTATAGGAAACATCAAGCCTAGTACATAACATGGAATACATGATGGATCCTATAGCTGAAGCATATGGGATCTTACTCATTATATCTTTCTGTTTTTGTGTTTGAGGACACATATTCATAGAAAGATGTAGGCCATGTGACACTGGAACTAATCCCCTCTTGGAATGTTCTATACTAAATCTCTTTAGTATCTGGTCAATGTATTTACCTTGAATTAGTCCAAGCAGCCACTTGGATCTATCATGAATGATATTGATCCCTAGAATGTAGGCAGCTTCACCCAAGTCCTTCATGGAGAAACAATTGTTCAACCAGTCCTTACCTGACTGTAAGACTGGTACATCGTTTCCAATAATAAATATGTCGTCAACATATTCTACTAGGATAACGACCACATTCCCATTAAATATCTTATAAACACATGGCTCACTTTAATTCTTAATGAACCCAAATTCATTTATGGCTTCATCAAATTCAATATTCCATGACCTGGATGCTTGATTTAATCCATAAATGGATTTATGCAACTTGAAAACCCGTTTGGATTCACCAGGTGTCACAAACCCTTCTGGTTGTGTCATATAGACATCTTCCTAAAGGTTCCCATTAAGGAATGCTGTTTTCACATCCATTCTCCAAACCTCGTAGTCATGGTAAGCTGCTATGGCATGTATGATTCTTATGGATTTAAACATGGAAACTGGTGAGAAGGTTTCATCATAGTCAATTCCTTGACGTTGTCTGAACCCTTTAGCCACTAGCCTTGCTTTATAGGTTCTAGTTTGACATTCCATGTCCAGATTTCTCTTGAATACCCATTTTCATCAAATAGGATTTACATCAACTGGCTCATCGACCAGAACCCAGACTTGGTTTTAAAACATGGAATCCATCTCATAATTTATAACTTCTATCCATCTTCCAGCTTCTGATCTTTCTACTGCTTCCTTATAGGATAGAGGTTCATCATTGTACAATAATAATGATTCACCATCCTCAGTGGCTAGGAAACCAAATATCTCTGGTTCCCTTACCTCTCTTGAGCTTCTACGCAGTACCTATGTTTCTGGAACCTCATCCACGGGGACCATTGGAAATTGTTCCTATACCAACTCTTGTGTATCTTGAGCATCAACTTCGTCAAAGTCAATCTTGCTCCCACTATCCTTCTTCATGATTTTCTCCCTCTCATGGAAGACGACTTGTCTGGCGACAATCAAATTCTTGTCTGAAGGGATATATAGGTAATATCCATTCGTTTCCATGGGATATCCTATAAAGATACACCTCATGCCCCAGGGTGCTAGTTTGTTTCCGGAGGAGGCCTTAACAAACTCCTCACATCCTCATACATGTGTGTGTGACAAAATGGGTTTCTTTCTATTCCATAGATTGGAGGGAATTCCATTTTCCACCTTAGTTGGTACTAGATTTAAAGTGTTTACTGCATTTTGTAATGCATATCCCCATAAGGATAATGGAAGATCCGCATGACTCATCATCAACCTCACCATGACCAACAAGGTGTGGTTCCTCCTTTCACTAATACCATTCCACAGTGGTGTATAAGGAGGAGTGAGCTGAGATAGGATCTCAGACTCCCGTAGAAGATCAATGAACTCTTGGTTCAGATATTCTCCACCTCGATCCGATCGAAGATTCTTCATCTTCTTACCAAGCTGATTCTCCACTTCATTATTGAATTCCTTCAATTTCTACAAGGTCTATGAATTATACCTCATTATGTAGACATATCCATATCTACTCAAATCATTAGTAAAAGTAATGGAGTAAGAATATCCACCTCTAGATTCTACTGGAAATGGTCCACACACATCTGTGTGTACCAATCCTAGAACCTCTCTGGACCTTTCACCCTATCCACCAAAAGGCGGCTTGTTCATTTTTTCTTGTAAACATGCATGAAATCTATCAAGTGGTTTTAGCTCAATAGAGTCTAAATAGCCATCTTGGTAGAGAATTATCAAGAGCTTCTCGTTCACATGACCAAGACAGTGATGCCATAACTGGGTGATGTATGAGTCATGTGAGTTTGTTTCGTTATCAATTTCCAACACTTGGTTTTCATAATTTAATACATACAAAACATTATTTAAATGTTCCATACCATAACATACGTTGTTCTTATAAAAGTGACAACCATTATTTCCAAGCATGAAAATAAATCCATCCATATCCATACAGGATACAAAAATTATGTTCTTGGTAACACTAGGAACATAATAACAGTTATGTAAAACCAAAATCATTCCAGTTGGCAATGAGAGGTGGTAATAGCCAATAGCCAACGCAGCTATCCTTACGCCATTGGAAGCTCGAAGATCCACCTCTCCTATGGAAATCTTTATAAATCTACTTGTTTCCTTCATTTTAATACATATGTGAGACCCACAAGATGTATCTAATACCCAATGTGTAGAAATGGAAAGATTACACTCAATAACGAATGCACCTTTAGAGTCCCCACGCTTCTTGGTGCAGTTCCTCTTCCAGTGGACCTGCTTGCCACATGAAAAGCACACCGCCTCACGTTCCATGCCCTGCCTCTGGATCTTCTGTTTCTTGGATGGATGGTGCGTGGGGGCTTCAAACCGTTTATAAGTCTTTGGCCCCTTTCTCTTGTCCTTCCTTTTATTGTTCACTATAGAAACTGCAGGGTTGTCATTCCCCATGTCCTTGTATACCTAGCGAATCATGGTCAGATGCTCCGATAGAATCTTCTTATTGCCTCTAATGTTATAATTGACAATGAAGCTAGAGAATGTCTTGGGATGTGATGATAGGATGATATCTGTACGCAACTCATCTGGGAATTTAATCCCTAATATGTCCAGGCATTTAATGTAGCCAATAATCTTGACTATATGAGGCCCATCTAGCATATAATCTCCAAGATTAGTTTTAAATAAAGCATTGGAGATCTCATACCTCTCCTGTCTCTCCTTCTATTGGTAGATATCTTTATGGTGATACATCATGCTATACGTGTCCATGTTTTCATGCTGCTTCAAGAGCTCATTGTACATGGCCGATAGCATGAAACACTAGACATATGTGGCATCATCCATGTGTTTCATATAGAGAGATAATCCCTCATCACTGGCCTCTTTCCCATGCGCAACTGGAATAGGCTCTTCAAGCACATAAAATTTACTTTCGTGGTGAAGGATGACGCGTAAACGCCTCTTCCACTCTTGGAAAATGGTGCTGGTGAGAAGGTTTTCCTTATCGAGTATGGTTCACAATGATATGTTGGAATTCATTTTCTTGTCATTTCTACAAATTAATATGAGCAATGGTTTAGTACTTTATTACAAAACTGAGACAAAAAAATAAATTAATACTTATTAGTCTCCCACTATTTTATCGAAATCCAATAGCCCTCACCATTGACTTTGAAGTATTATGTTTCCTGAATATTCAAATGGAAAGGATCCATATTGCCCTTCACATTACCCCAACTAGGTTTGGTGAAGAAACTTGAAGGGTTTTAGGTTGGCATTCCAAATACCATCTGCATTAACTCGTAGCTCCTTGATCCACTCAGTAGACTCCCCAATCCTGAAATCCTTTTATTTTGGATTTCCACAACCTTTGCCTCTTAGTCAAACCAAGTCCTGTTGTGGCAGTCAACCCTTGATGCAAACCAAGTCATGTTAACCCAAAACCTTGAATTAGAATTCCCTGATAATTGAAATTACCCCAAATAGGGTTGGTCAAGCACTTTGAACTATGTTTCGATTCTAACCATGATTATGGAAGGCTATACCGAAATAATATTTCTTTTGAGGGATTTTATCCTTATATATTAATTTCGATTTTATTATCATTGATTACATTCTTGTTAATATTAATTGGGATATACTTAAGTGATTAACCATGTCTAAGATAATATTTACGCATAAGACGGTTTTATTTTAGTTCCATCTTGCATGCTTGTTTAATTCATTAATTGTGTGATCGTGAAAACACACCCACAATAAATAAACCAAGAAAATGACAAAAATAAAATAAATGGTATGATCATGAGCTTGTTCTATTGGTTAGTTTATCTAGTGGTTGATAAACTAACCCAATTACTAGGGGAGAAACACCTTGAACCTTGTGGTTTTTTGTTTACAGCTTTCCACATGTCCACCTTTGTATATCCTTGGATTGGTTTCACATTGGCTCCTAACTTGAGCTGCCTCCACTAGCTTGGGATCTCCATCCATTACATATGAATTTATCTCACACGCAGGTGAGGGGTAAAAAGAGGTTTTTACATAATAGAATCCTTGGGCGTGTAGGCCCCACATATTAATGAAGAGATGGCTTGTAGGCCAACAAATTTAATTTAAATAAATAAATTAAATGAAACCATTCACATACAAAGGTCTCGGTCTAGCTCATGATCATCCATACATGCAATGATATTTATGCATAAATAAAACTAGCATTCAATTCTTTAATCATTCTTGTCTAAGATAAATAATGCTCGAATTAATTAATTATCATTAATTAATCAATTCTTTTATCTTAAACCTTTTTTCTAAATTTCCTTGAGAATCTCATAAATAATAGTTTTAAATAAATAAATTAATTTAAAAATTTCCTTGTACGTAACTTGTACCTTGGAGGCAACCCGGTGAATTCTCATTAATTGCGTAATTTGAACGAGTACACGACGTGTAGTTTAAACTACACAGCGTGTACTTTTATTCACCGTCCGTCCAAAGTAAAAGCCCAGGGTCATGGTGTGTCAATGTACTTCAGAAATTTTCGAAGTACACGACATGTTCTCTGGGACACACACCGTGTAGTTTTTTCATTACACGGTTTCCAGCCAGGCAAGCCATGTACGAGGTACACGGTCCAACCAAAACCTGAAGGGACTACACACCATGTTTAGTTGGACCACACAACGTGTAATCCAAAAACCTTGTGACACTTGTTCCTGGTCAACACACGGTGTCATAAATGACATAGATATACTTTAATACACGATCTGATTTGGCAGATCAGTCAATGCATTGAACCTAGAATGCACGGTGTGTACTTCCGAATACACACCGTGTATTCTGGTGTTGAACGGCCAGAAATGGTTGGTTCCTCTGGATGAGTTCCTCTATTTTATTTTAATCAAAATTAAAAGAAAAATTCATTTCTATGAGGTGAACGAAAAACGAGGGAGGAGGAACAAATCTCAAGATTCATATTTCCAGAGTGATTAAACTTGAATTGAAACAACTAAATTATTAAATGCATAAAACATCAATGAAAAACTATATAATTATAATCAACGATATGACCTGCTCTGATACCATTTGAAGGTTCTAGGTGTAGTGGAAGCACGTTAGTGTGTTTTTTCCCAACTTTAATTTTAACATTAAACAAAGTTCAATCCGAGATCTGTCACAATGTAAAATGCCGAATCTTATGAATATAATGAGGAATGAAAAACTTAAGAGGGATTCCCTGAACCATAGAGATAGGATCATCATATGTTGGATATAATTAATTTAATTAATTCACAAGAATTACCATGGTGGAATTCTTTCTTCGTTGATGTCTCTGGTCACAATCATGTGATCCGTCATTGCGTCATAGAATCCAAGTGTAGGATTCCTCTAGCAGTGATCTACACGTGTGCCACGTATCTCCGAACATCGCGGAAGGGATCTCTGGGTTCTAGCGTGGATGAACCTTCGCTTGCGATGTCCGCCTTCGATCGCCTTGGTCTCTCGATCTTGAGAGCGTTCTTAGAGGAAGGAGTTCTTTCGGGCATGAAATAATTATCCAGATTTGTTATGCATAACAATTCTCTTGTGTGTCAATGTTTTGGGGTTGTGAGGATATTTATAATCGGGTTTGAGGTTATATAGTTATGACAATAAATAAATGCATTACGCGTTTTTTAATTTCATTAACTCGTATTGAAAGCCCCCATGTCGAATTATTAATTCTTTGACATGCACCCATGCTGATTATAATAAATATTATTTAATAAAATAATATTATATCCTCCAAATCCGGACTAAAAAAACTACACGGTGTGTAATCATTAATACACAGCGTGTACTCATTTTCCATAAAACTACATGGCGTGTATATTTAATATAAACGTGTACTTTTATTTTCCACTTTCCTTTATTACCACCATCACATTTATTAGACCTTGAGTAATGGATATTTATTTCTTAAATAAATATAACTGCATCACTCCATAATAAATATTATTTCATCCACAATATATTCTCTCGAATAACTAGTGTCTAAATAAATGTGATCAGGCATCCTTAAATAATTATTAAACCACATTCGGGAATAATCTTTATTTAACATGTTAAATTAATATTTAACTAAGATACATGGACACACTTACTGTGTGACCCTCTAGGCCTCTTTCTCAGTGGCATTAGGCAGAGCCTTCCTAAAGTCCAAGGTTAGCATCTAGCAATATGCCAAGGCACCCATAGAGAGAGAAGTAAATGCCGCAATGACATGTCACCTCATACGAATGCTTACCATGTAATATTATGACTTTGTCATGATATCTCGAATCAATCGGGTTGAATGATAGTGTCATGAACCCACGTTCTCGATTATTCTTTCTTTGACATTCTAGAATCGAACTCGTCGATACCTTACCATGGCCATGGATTTATTTAGGCTATATCAATTCCATAAAAGGGACTGAGATATCTATTTCTGTTATGGAACAGAAGGGACAAATCCTTTATCGCATTATCTATTAATGCGGTATTACTCATGACGCACCCAATGTATCCTACCTCACTGCGAACAGTGTGTCACCACCATTTTCATCAATAAATCTAAGTGCGCAAGTTGTAGTAACCATTAATAATAATATTAATGTATAAAGATCAATACATACGTCCATAGATAGGAACATCCAATGATAGTATGAAATGTGGATTTCCTACTGGCCGGTCTCGTTCTCATAATATCCTCCTGGATACTACCAAGGGCGCACACCATGAGATGATGCCTCAATGTTTTATGAGTCCTCACCCCTAATGGCCTGTATTATTTGTGTCCCTCAAATAATATCATCCAGCCATAGAACATATATTCAAGAACAGTGTTATGACACTTCCGGGTTCTCATCATAGTAGGGATCCGCTATAACCCTTTAATGTAACAACTATCTTTAGGACATTATCACATGCATTGTCATGCAAAAGAACAATCAAGATGTTATAAGGCATTTATTAATGAATAAAGTAGAGAGTAGTTGGTTATAGTCCACCAACTCCAACAAAATCCCACTTGGACTAGAGACAACTGCTAAAACCCTTTAACCCGCTATCTCTCAAATGATATTCATGTTCTACTGAGATAGGACTTTAGTCATGGGGTCCACCACCTTCTCTTCCGTGGAAACTCTGTGCACTGCAACTTCACCCCTTTGATAGAAATCCCTCAAGAGATGATACTTTCGGAGTATATGATTTGTTCGTTGATGTGAATATGGTTCTTTCGCAAGAGCCACCTCTTCAGTATTATCACAATACAATGTAATGTGAACTTTACTGCTAGGCACCACATCATGCTCTTGGAAAAAGTTCCGAATATATACGACTTCCTTAACTGCATCAGAAGCCTCTATATATTCACACTCCACTGTAGAATCAGAGACAACTAGCTCCTTTGAACTCTTCCAGCTCACAGCTCCTCCATTGCGATAAGAAAAATATCCAGAATACGACTTCAGATCATTCTAATCTGTCTGAAAACCAGCATCAATATACCCTCTAATGAAAAGCTCCTCATCTCCTCCATACACCCAGAACATATCCTTAGTTCATCTCATATACATAAGGAATGTCTTAACAGTAGTCCAATGTTGTTCTCCTGGATCTCCTTGATATCTTCCTACAATGCTCAATTCATAGGCAACATCAAGCCTAGTACATAACATGGAATACATGATTGATCCTATATTTGAAGCATATGGGATCTTACTCATTCTATCTTTCTCTTGTTGTGTCTGACGACACATTTTCTTAGAAAGATGTTGCCCATGTGACACTGGAACTAATCCCCTCTTAGATTGTTCCATACATAATCTCTTTAGTATCTGGTGAATGTATGTACCCTGACTTAGTCCAAGAAGCCTCTTGGATCTATCACGAATGATCTTGATCCCTAAAATGTAGGATGCTTCAACCAAGTCCTTTATGGAGAAACACTTGTTCAGCCAGTCCTTAACTGACTGTAATTCTGGTACATCGTTCCCAATAAGCAATATGTAATCAAGACTACTAGGATAACGATGGCATTTGCATTAAACTGATTATAAACACATGGCTCACATTCGTTTGTAATGAACCCAAATTCCTTTATGGCTTCATCAAATCGAATGTTCCATGGCCTGGATGCTTGATTTAATCCATAAATGGATTTATGCAACTTGAAAAACCGTTTGGCTTCACCTGGTGTCACAAACCCTTCTGGTTGTCTCATATAGACATCTTCCTGAAGGATCCTTTTATGGAATGCTGTTTTGACATCCAGCTGCCAAACCTCATAGTTATGGTAAGCTACTATGGAATATATGATTATTTTGGATTTAAACAAGGGAAATGGCGAGAAGGTATCATCATAGTAAATTCCTTGATGTTCTCTGAACCCTTTAGCCACTAGCCTTGCTTTATAGGTGATAACTTGACCTTCCATGTCCAGATTTCTCTTGAATACCCATTTTCATCCAACATGCTTTACATCAACTAGCTAATCGACCAGAACCCAAACTTGGTTTCGATACATGGAATCCAACTCAGAATTCCTAACTTCAAAAGAACTTGCAGCTTTTGACCTTTCTACATTATCCTTGTAGGAGAGAGGTTCATCATTGACCAACAATAATGATTCACCATTCTCAGTTACTAGGAAACCAAATCTCTCTGGTTCCCTTACCCCAGTTGAGCTCCTACACAGTACTTGTGTTTCTGGAACCTCTTCCATGGGGACTTGTGGAACTTTTTCCTGTACCAACTCTTGTTTATCTTGAGGATCAACTTCATCGAAGTCAATCTTGCTCCCACTATCCTTCTTGAGTATGTGCTCCCTCTAAAGAAAGATGACTTATATGGCGACAATCACTTTCTTTTCTAAAGGGTTATATAGGTAATATCCTTTCGTTTTCTTAGGATATCCAATTAAGATACACCTCGTGCCCCAGGGTGATAGTTTGTTGCCTGAGGAGGCCTTAACAAATGCCTCGCATCACCATACATGTGTGTGTGACAAAATGGGTTTCTTTTCATTCCATAGCTCAGAGGGAATTACATTTTCTGCCTTAGTTGGTACTCAGTTTAATGTGTTTTCTACAGTTTGTAATGCATATCCCCAAAAGGATAACGGAAGATCGACACGACTCATCATCGACCTCACCATGTCCAACAAGGTGTGGTTCCTCCTTTCACTAACACCATTCCAATGTGGTGTATAAGGAGGATTGAGTTGAGATAGAATTCCAGACTCCCGTAGAAGATTGATGAAATCTTGGTTCAGATATTCTCCACCTCGATCCGATCGATGTTTCTGTATCTTCTTACCAAGATGATTCTCTACATCATTCTTGAATTCCTTAAATTTCTCTAAGGCCTCTGACTTATACCTCATTAAGTAGACATAGACATATCTACTAAAATCATCAGTAAAATAAATGAAGTAATAATATCCACCTCTAGCTTCTACTGGAAATGGTCCACACACATCTGTGTGTACCAATCCTAGATGCTCTGTGACCCTTTCACCCTATCCACCAAAAGGCAGCTAGGTCATTTGTCCTTGTAAACAAGTGTGACATCTATCAAGTGGTTTTAGCTCAATAGAGTCTAAATAGCCATCTTGGCAGAGATTTTTCAAGAACTTCTCGTTCACATGACCGAGATGGTGATGCCACGACTGGGTGATGTATGAGTCATGTGAGTTTGTTTCATTATCGATTTCCAACACTTGGTTTTTGTAATTTAATACATACAAACCATTATTTAAATGTGACATACCATAACATACATTGTTCTTATAAAATATACAACCCTTATTTCCAAACTTGAAAATAAATCCATCCATATCCAAAAATGATACAAAAATTATGATCTTGGTAACACGAGGCACATAATAACTATTATGTAAAACCAAAATCATTCCAGTCGGCAATGAGAGGTGGTAATCACCAATAGCCAACACAACCAACCTTGCGCCATTGGTAGATCGAAGATCCTCCTCTCCTCTGGCAATATTTCTAAATCTACTTGGTTCCTGCATTTGAATTCAGATGTGAGCCCCACAAGCTATATCTAATACCCAATGTGTAGAAATGGAAAGATTACATTCGATAACGAATACACCATTAGAGTCCCCATGCTTTTGGGTGTAGTTCCTCTTCCAGTGGCCCTGCTTGCCACATGCAAAGCACACCACCTCCCATTCCTTGACCTGCCTCTGGATCTTCCCCTTCTTGGCGGGATGGTTCTCGGGGGCTTCAGACCATTTATAAGTCTTTGGCCCCTTTGCCTTGTCCTTCCTTTTCCTGTTCACCATATGGACTGCGGGATTGTCACGCCCCATGTCCTTGTCTACCTAGAGAATCATGGTCAGAAGCTCCGATATACTCTTCTCATTTACGCTCATGTTATAATTGACAATGATGCTAGAGAAGGTCTTGGGCAGTGATGATAGGATGAGATCTGTACACAACTCATCCAGGAATTTAATCCCTAAGATGTACATGCGTTCAATGTAGCCAATAAGCTTGAATACATGAGGCCCAATAGGCGCAGACTCTCCAAGAATATTTGTAAACAAAGAATTGGAGATCTCAAACCTCTCATGTCTCACCATCTCTTGGTAGAGATCCTAAATGTGAGACATCATGCTATACACGTCCATGTTTTCATGTTGCTTCAAGAGCTCATTGGACATGGCTGATAGCATGAAAAACTAGACATCTGTGGCATCATCCATGTGTTTCATATAGAGAGATAATTCATCATCACTGGCCTCCTTCCCAGGTGCAACTGGAATAGGCTCGTCCAGCACAAACAATTTCCTTTCGTGGTAAAGGATGACACATAAACGCCTCTGCCACTCTTGGAAATTGGTGTCGGTGAGAAAGTTTTCCTTCTCGATTATGGTTCTCAATGATATGTTTGAAGTAATTTTATTTTAATTTCTAGAAATTAAGATGATAAGGGGTTTAGTAATTTATTACAAAACTAAGACAAATAAATAAATTAATACTTATTAGTCTCCCACTATTTTTTCAAAATCCAATAGCCGTCACCATTGACTTCAGAATATTATGTTGCCTGAATATTCTAGTAGAAAGGATCCATATTTCCCTTCACATTACCCCAACCAGGGTTGGTTAAGAAACTTTAAGGGTTTTAGGTAGGCATTCCAAATTCCAACAGCATTAACTCTAAGCTCCTTGATCCACTGAGTGGACTCCCCAATCTTAAAATCCTTTTATTTTGGATTTCCTCAACCTTTGCCTCTTGGTCACACCAAGTCCTACTGTGGCATTTGATTAGCCACTAAATGAGCCTAATATTCATTTTTAATACACATAATATTCATGTTATTTTTTATTCATAAACACCATTTTAGTTCATTTTACACTTTGAACATCATTTCACATTATGATTGTAATACCTTCTTAAAATGCACTATTACGTGGTACATTTTTTAACATTATTTAAAGTACCCAATGATTCATCTGATTTTAAGGAATGTAATTATCCATATTTCAATTTGATATTATGGTAAATTTATTTAAACTTCAATATGATCATGTTTCATTTAGGGATAAATGGAGAATTCATGGAAGAATATGGGGATATTTTGTGATGAAAGGAAGCAATTCTGGAGAAGTCTGATTGGACACCAGCCCACTGATGATATAGTGGGGCTCAACATACAGACCCAATGAATCCCAAATTTTGTGGGACGATAGAAGAAATGTATAGGAACAAATAACTTTTCATGATTCAATGCTAATTTGTCCTACATTGTTGTTATTTAGGCGGCCCAATTTAGAGATAAAATTCTGGGCCAGATTCTGCGGCCCAGAAAAACATCCCACTAATATGATCATATCTCAGAATTCACAACTCCAAATGAGTCCAAATATTACAGGATGTTAGAAGACATCTGTAGATTAATTTTCTCCTTCTATGGACACCTCTGATTCGGACATCAAAAGGTCTTCTAAGCGTGTCCTTTCGGTGAAGGAAAGCTGGCTGCCACCTCGGGTCAGGGGTGGAAAAATCAACTCTCTCTTACTTTCCTCACACTTATGGCCTACCACAATTAATTGAGGAGACTTTGAATGTTGGAGGCTCGACCCAAGGGCTACAAAATTCCTATTTAAGGTAGTGGTAGTGGAGGATTGAATATATTTGATGCTTTATTCAATTGTAATGTTATGCTGCAATTTTGTTGTCTCAAATTTGTATTTTCACATGTATGTTGTTCAATTCACACTAGTTTCTTATTAAAAGTTCTTCTTCTAATATCACTCTGTTGTTCTTCATATCACTTTGATACCATTGGATCAAGGTGTGAATTTATTCACACCAAACCTTGTGAAATTATTGACACAATGGTGGAGTGATCATTTTATTTTTGTTGTTTTCTTTACTTCTCCATTTCCTCCCTCATGAGTCTACTTTTCGCTTCCATTGAAACCATGGGATCAAGGGAGGGCTAACCCACTTATGGGTTGATACAAGGGAGTTGAAAGGGGCTGGATTGGATGTTATTTATCACCTCATTAATGTATAATAACTTCTTTAATTGATATTTTTACTTGATGATTTTAAAACTCCATCGTCCTTGTTGAATTTAAGGCCACACACTTCAAGTGATAATACAAACCTTTACCTTGAAGTTCTCAAAAAATTCATCCATCAAGTGTATAAGTGATTAGTATTAAAGGGTGTAGTCATTAAACCAGTAAGTGATGATGTTGTTTTATCTCCTTAATTGAACCCATCTCAAATATAAAAAATTAAAATCATAAAAAAGGAAATACGTCCCATCCACCCCGAGCGATAACCTAGGATCAACTCATTCTTTTAAATTGAATTCACTTAAGTATCTTAGAGACTCTTTAAACCCATCTAAAATCAACCATATTTGTCCACTTCATATCCAAAAACATTACATATAATGTACGTGTCTATAGGTTACTTCTTAGGTCTATGAGGATTCGACAACCCAAGCTAAACTACAAGGACCGTCTTACCTTCTTCTCTTGGGTAAATTTGAGCGAGAATAAAATTTTGGCACAGTGGACGGGGACCCAAGTAAGTCATCTAAACACCCATTCTATTCTCCCCCATTTCTTATTTTCTCATCCAAATTCTCTTATCTTGTCCCTTTCTCATTTTTTTCTTTTGGCGCATGTCCGCCTACACCCGCGATCAATCAAACCGTAGAGTTAGGGTGCATAGTCCTGGGGTTGGGGAGTCAAGTACACTAAGGGAAATCTTTCCCTTAAATTCTAATCTTCCTAATACTCTGGAGTCCAAAATTTAGCCAATTTCAATGGAAGGTCTTCAAATAAACCAACTCATAAACCCGGGTGGGAACCAAAATGGAAACCCAAATGGGGCAGCCCCAAACTTGGGGAATGCAATTGATCAAACCATGAATGACTACTTCACACCTCCCTGGACCAATGCCCACTCATGCGTTAGACACAATTCCCTAGGAGATTCCAACTACATCTTTAAACCCCATGTCCTAAACCACCTTTCCACATTCCATGGAATGGAGTCCGAGATGCCATACCTGCACATTAAGGAGTTCAATGACATTGTAGAAACCATGTGTCCCCCACATCAACTAGAATCAGATAAGATGAGGCTATTTTATTTTTCTTTAAATGATCAAGCTAAAAATTGGCTAAAAAATTTGAGAACATCATCCATAAACTCTTGGGACCAATTACAAAGAGAATTCTACAAGAAATACTTTCCCCACCACCAAACAATTGTACATAAAAAGAGTATCCAAAATATTTTTGAAAAAGAGGGAGAGTCATTCTATGAAACATGGGAGAGGTTCAAAGACACTCTAAACATGGTTCCACACCATGGGTTTTCTATTCCTGAACAAGTGATAATTTTCTATGAAGTGTTGGGTCTGGGGAACAAACAATTCATTGACATGATGTGTAATGGAACCTTTAAAAAAGCCCCAAATGATGCTTACAAGTATCTAGAAAGCCTTTCTGAACAAAACCAAACATGGGGAACTTCACCTTATTCTGAAAAGACACAAAGAACTACTGGAATTCATACACTTAGAGAAGTGGAAAGCCTTAGGGCTAAACTCGCAACACTCTCTAGGAAGGTTGAAGAGATAGACCTTAGGAAAGTCCATGAAATCCAAACTGTTGACCCTGTTTGCACAATTTGTGACAAACATGACCATAAGACAGAAAACTGCCCAACCATTCCATCCATAAAATATGTTCTTTTAGTAGGACCCCCAATGGAAGTAAATTCTTTGAACTTTCAAAAGCCTCAATACCAAAACAACTTCAACCCAAGGTATAATGACCACCCAGGATTCCGCTGGAAAGATAACAAACAACCTAGCCAACCACAGGGAACAAATCCTTACCCTCATCCGAACTACCAAACCCATAACCGGTTCAAAACCCAACCTATCCAATACCAACAACCACCTGTCCATTTTCAACAAACCATCCCACCCCCAAAATATCCCCCCGGGATAAACCAATCTTCTCAAGCACCAACCTTAACTGTTCCAGAAAGTCTACTAGAACAACTATGAAAAAAAATGGAGAGGATGAACTCAGAAGTCTATTCCCTAAAACAAGAACTTCAAACCATAAAAACTTGAAAGGCACCCATGCCTACTCAGGCGGACCCATCCTCAAATTCAAGGGGAGAGTCAAGTTGTGCTCAAACTACTCATGAACAACTAAAGGCTGTGACTATTTTAAGAAGTGGGAAATCTATTGAGAAACCTGAACAACTAATTCAGAAACCACCTAAAGATTCGAACTTGGATGAAAATTCAAATGAACCCCAAGATCAAACTGAGGAAACTGATGACAATGTGAAAGAAACAACTCTTCAACAAATAACCCCACAACCTGTACCATTTCCTCAATGCATGAGGGGGAAACTTAAACCTGAACTGAGTGAAACATTGAGGGAAATATTTTCACAAGTCATGTTGAACATACCCCTTATGGATGCAATCCAAACCATACCTGCCTACTCGAAGTACCTTAAGGACTTGTGCACTTTTAAAAGAAAAATTTCACATAAAAATCAAGTCCTTTTGGCTGTTAATGTGAGTACCACCATTCAAGGGACCATTCCTACTAAGTTGAAAGACCCAGGTTTCCCTTACATCAATGTTGAACTAGGAGAAATCAAAGTTGTCAAGGCCTTGTGTGATCTATGTGCTAGTTTCAATCTCATCCCCTATACTGTTTACTGTCTTTTAGGCCTAGAAGAACTCCAACCCACATCTGTCACACTTCAACTTTTTGATCATATCATTAGGGTTCCAAAGGGGATTTTAAAGGACGTTCTAGTAAAGGTTCAAAACATCATCTACCCTTCTGACTTCATTGTCTTTGACAACCATCCAATGTTTGGAAATAAGGAACAAACACCAATCATCCTTGGCCGTCCTTTTCTTGCAAAAATCAACTCTGTTATCCGAGTCCAAAATGGGAACATGACCATCACCTTTGGGAACATGAGTCTAGACTTGAACATCTATAATGAAATCTCACAAATAGGGGATGATGAGTAAATTCATGAAGTAAACATGATAGGAAGCATTGATAATGAATCCATAGAACATTAAGGAATATTTGCTGAATGTTTAAGTCAGGATGAGATTGATTTCCTTTGTTCACATGAATGAATTATATCTCCTTGGCTTGAATAATTTTCAAATTTCACTTATGATGAAGTCTTAGGTCCAACAATTAGTGAAACATTTCAAGAAACCAATTTCATGGAGACCAATCAAACTTCCTTCCCTAATTCTGATCAAGCCAATCCAGTAGCTGAAACTTCTACATGTGGGGAATCAATCCTATCTAAAAATCTAAAAAAGAAAATTGAACATGATCCAATGTACCAATCTTATTTTGAAATTCCAAACCAACCTGATCTTGAATTAAAGGAACTTCTCATTACACTCATGTATGATTTCCTAGGGGACAATCAAACACATCCTATTGTCATTTCTACTACTCTTCAAGCCAATCATGAAAGGATGCTTCTAGATGTCCTTAGAAAGCATAAGAAAGCCATTGTTTAGACCCTTTCTTATATTCTTGGGATTAACCCACATATTGGGACTCATAGGATTGTTTTGGAATCTGATTCAAAGCCATGTCGTCATCCTCAACGGCGACTCAATCCTAATCTCATGGAGGTCATAAGGAAAGAACTTCTAAAATTGTTAAAAGCTGGTATCATATATCCCATAGCTGAGAGTGAATGGGTGAGCCCAATCCAAGTGGTTCCAAAAAAGGCTGGAATCACAGTGATAACCAATGAGGATGGAGATATTCTTCCAACAAGGGTGAGTAGTGGATGGAGGGTCTGCATTGACTATAGGAAGTTAAACTCATTCACCAAGATGGACCATTTCCCCTTACCATTCATTGACCAAGTCCTTGAAAGAGTGAGAAATCATGCGCTCTACTATTTCTTAGATGGGTACTTAGGGTATAATCAAATTGAGGTCTCCCTATAAGATTAAGGGAAGAATACATTCACATGTCCATTCAGAACCTTTGCTTTCAAACGCATGCCCTTTGGGTTATGCAATTCCCCTGGAGCCTTCCAACGGTGCATGATGGGAATCTTCTCAGACATGGTAGGGGATTTTCTAGAGGTCTTCATGGATGACTTCTCTGTGTTTGGGGATACATTTGAGGGATGTATGAGGAATGTAGAGAGAGTCTTTTCAAGATGTGATGAAAATAATCTAGTCATAAACTGGGAAAAATTCCATTTCATGGTTAAATAGGGACTAGTTCTAGGTCATTGGTCTTAGGTAGGGGGATTGAAGTTGATAAAGCCAAGGTTAACATCATTCGTCACCTTCCATCACCCAAAAGTGTGAAGGAAGTGAGGTCTTTCTTAAGACATGCTGGTTTCTATAGAAGATTCATTAAGGACTTTAGTTCAATCTCCCGTCCCTTTTGTGCTCTCCTAGTAAAGGATGCTCCATTTGTTTGGACAGAAAGCTATGAGGGTTCATTCTCAACCCTCAAATCCTCTCTCACCTCTCCTCCCATTATGAAATCTCCAAATTGGAACCTTCCTTTCGAACTTATGTGTGATTCCAGTGACTTTTCTGTAGGAGCGGTGTTAGGACAACGTTGTGATAAAACTCCTTATGTCATTGGTTATACAAGAAAATCCTTAAATGATTCCCAAATAAACTACACCACTACTGAAAAGGAGTTACTGGATATTGTGTTTGCTTTAGAGAAGTTAGGTCCTACCTCTTAGGATCCCCCATCATTGTGTTCCTTGAACATTCTTCACTAAAATACCTCTTCCAAAAACAATATGCTAAGGCTAGAATGATTAGGTGGGTCCTTCTCTTAAAATAATTTTACCTCACAATCAAGGATAAAAAGGGCGTTGAAAATTTTGTAGCTGATCACCTCTCTAGTATGAAATTCAAAGACAACTAAAATCACATTTCTGTGTCTGATTCATTTCCCGATGAACACCTATAATTTGTGAGTGACTGGAATTGGTATGCCAACATAGCCAATTTCTTAGTTACAGGAGTCATTCCAAAATTCTTAGGGGCTCAAGGTCAAAGGAAATTCCTTTCTGATGTTAGACACTATGTGATTGATGATCCATACCTCTATAAGTTCTTCCCAAACCAAGTCATTAGGAGGTGTGTCCCATAATCTGAAAAAGAGGCCATCCTTAAATTCCGTCACAGTGAGGCATATGGAGGTCACTTTTCCTCTAAGAAAACATCTACTAAGATTCTTCAATGTGGTCTCTTCTTGCCCACCCTCTCAAGGGACTCTTACACATTTTTTCAAAGTTTTCCTAGGTGTCAACAAGTAGGGTTCATCACAAAAAGGAATCAAATGACACTCACTCCCATCTTAGTGGTTGAAATATTTTACTTTTGGGGAATTGATTTCATGGGCCCCTTCCCAAACTCTAGGGGATACCTCTACATAATCTTAACTATTGATTATGTCTCAAAATGGGTTGAGGCCATTCCCACTAAGTCCAACGATCATGAAGTTGTGATTCGATTTCTAAAAGAGAACATATTTTCTCGATTTGGAATTCTAGGGCTATAATTAGTGATTGAGGAACCCATTTCTGCAACTGCACATTCTCTTCACTCATGTCTAAGTATGGTATTTCTCATAGTTTCCAATGCATACCATCCTCAAACCAATGGTCAAGCTGAGTTAGAAAATAGGGAGATTAAGCAAATTCTTGAAAAAATCATCAACCCCTCTAGGAATGATTGGTCTGAGAAACTCTTAGATGCTCTTTGGGCATATCGTACAGCATTCAAAACCATCCTAGGAATGTCCCCATATAGGTTGGTTTATGGAAAAGCATGCCATTTACCTATTTAAATTGAGCATAAGGCCTTTTGGGAAATTAAGAAATTGGATTATGACCTCTCATTGGCTGGAATAAAAAGGAAATTAGATCTGAATGAACTGGAGGAATTAAGGATGGAGGCTTATGAAAATTCAAGGACCAATAAAGCTAGAGTTCAAGCCACCAATCTAGGAATATCAAGGTCAAACATTTTGAACCGGGAAAACTTCTACTCTTGTATAGTTCAAAACATCATTTACACCCGGGAAAGTTATGTTCTAGATGGTTAGGTCCTTTCATAGTGCATCATGTATACCCCCATGGGGCAGTAGAGATTAAATATCCCACAAGTGGTTACATTTTCAAGGTCAATGGTAAAAGGATAAAACCATTCATTGAATCATTCAATAAACAGGAAATAGAGGTTGAGTTAACAGAGCCAACCTATGCACCAGGAAAAAAATTGATAGATTTAGGGTCCATGTCGGGCTAACGATGTTAAACAAATCACTACTTGGAAGGAAACCCATGGTTTTCAGGATTCCTATCATTTTATTGTTTTAATAAAATTTATATTTTAAATGGGATTAATAAATCATTTTTATATTTAAAAAAAATACTCTTGACATGTTCTTCTATTATGAGTATGAATGTATATGAAAGGGGAGCACCGTATTCATCCGTGTCACGCGGTGTGATCCCTGAGTAATACCTTACCCAGAAAATTAAAAGAAAAAAATGTTTCATTATTTTGATTAAAAAAATCGAAAAATAGGAAAAAGCATAAAAATGATGATACTTGGAATTAAATAAGTCATTGTGTTGTTTGTTTTGTCTGGTTTGTTCTTCTTTTTATGGTTCAGGTACTATTTTGGGTGATACATGTTCAATCAAGGAGGTTCCTACACCCCAAGATATCAAATGACTAAATTGGAGCAGCAAGAACTACAAACTTCAACCACCAGGTGACTTCATTCCATGATCCTAATATTTCAATTTTCTTATTGAACTCCACTTTTATTGCTCTAGACCCTTCTAAATTTTCTTTTCTTTAAAAACTGGGGACAGTGTTATTTTAAGTTGGGGGGGAGATAAAATAAAAAAACGATTTCGTGTAAAAAAAATGAATGATTTGAAAAAACAAATTTGTGTAAATGGATGGAAAAATTCTTTAACTTTGAACATGGTAATACACATTGCACACTTTGAAACTGAATATCAAATAATTTAGCATGACCTGATTCTGATTTTAATCCTTGTATAATTTCATGAGCATAGATTTTCGAAAGTGTGGCTGTCCAATGTGATATTTCATTGTTTATATTTTCATCCAAATACAAAAAGATCACAATGCATGTCCTTTGGATAATAGGGTATTAGTTTGAGTTCATGGGATCCCCTAAATAAATAGCATAGGTTTGTTGATCATTTTAGTTTAATATGAGTATTCAAAAAATAATTTTAAAAAAATGCATGTAGAGTAATGAAATGACCTAATGCGTGGCTTTCGACACTTGGGGATCGTGACTCCATAGTTGTCTGGTCCAGAGTTAGTAATTTTATCTCTATTTTTGGTAATTTGAATTTTTTTTGACTAAGTTAACATGAGATGATGCTCGAGTATGTGGGCTTCACTTGGTTCCCTAAGGTCTTTGATCCTGGGAGTCATCGGCAAAGTCTCGCTATAGGGGTTGACTCTTTTGAGTGTAATTTCAATTACCTTGGAAAAATTGCAAAAACAAAATATATATATATAATACAAAAAAATTATAATACTCATCTTAATATTGAAATGTGATTCCACTTAGCGCTTCCGTAATTTTCCCCTTGAATAAAGATGAACCCCCATCTCTATTGTGATGCACAACACATCCTCATACTTAATTGATATTGGATGAAATATGGAAATTAATTTGAACAAAGGAATGGGTTTGGGATTTGGATCTAGTTATGATACTATTTTGTATTAAAATATTTTTATGGGTTTCATGATTGTTTGGTATATGGGTTTCTGGTGATCATTTTGTATTAAAATGTTTTTAGAAAAGGGAATTCAAATTTCATATTGTTGAGATATATTTTGCTTGGGACTAGAAAAACTCAAGTTAGGGGGTGTGATTAGACACTAAATGAGGCTAATATTCATTGTTAATATACATAATATTCATGTTCTCTTTTATTCATAAACACGATTTTAGTGAATTTTACACTTTGAACATCATTTCACATTATGATTGTAATACCTTCTTAAAATGCACTATTATGTGGTACATTTTTTAACATCATTTAAAGTACCCAATGATTCATCTGATTTTAAGGAATGTAATTATCCATATTTCAATTTGATATTTTGGTAATTTTTTTTACACTTCAATATGATCATGTTTCAATTAGGGATCAATGGATAATTCATGGAAGAAGATGGGGATATTTTGTGATGAATGGAAGCAATTCTGGAGAAGTCAGATTGGACACCATCCCACTAATGAGACTGTGGGGATCAAAATACAGGCCCAATGAATCCAATTTTTTTTGGAATTATATAATACATGTATAAGAACAAATAAATCTTCAGGATCCAATGATAATTCGGCCTAAATTGTGGTCATTTAGGTGGCCCAAGTTAGAGATAAATTTCTAGGCCAGATTTTGCGGCCCAGAAAAACAGCCCACTAATATGATCATATCTTGGAATCCACAACTCCAAATGGGACCAAATTTATAGGTAGTTAGAAGAAATCCGGAGCTCCATTTTCTTCTTCTATAGAGAACTCTGATTCGGCCATCTCGAAGGTCTTCCAAGTGCGTCTGTTCGGTGAAGGAACGCTGGCTTCCACCTCGGGTCAAGGGTGGAAAAATCACCTCTCTCTTACTTTCCAACCACCTATGGCCTACCAAAATTAATTGAGGAGACTTGGACTGTTGGAGGATCAACCCAAGGGCTCAAAAATTTCTATTTAAGGCAGTGGTATTGGAGGATTGCCGAATATTTGATGCTTTGTTCAATTGTAATGTTATGCTGCAATTTTGTTGTCTCAAATTTGTCTTTCACATGTAAGTTGTTCAATTCACTATTGTTTCTTAATAAAAGTTCTTCTTCTACTACTATTATATTGTTCTTCATATCACTTTGATACCGTTGGATCAAGGTGTGAATTTATTCACACCAAACCTTGTGAAATTATTCACACAACGGTGGAGTGATCATTTTATTTTTGTTGTTTTCTTTACTTCTCCATTTCCTCTCTCATGAGTCTACATTCCGCTTCCATTGAAACCATGGGATCAATGGAGGGATAACCCACTTATGGGTCGATCCAAGGGTGTAGAAAGGGGATGGATTGGATGATATTTATCACCTCATTAATGTATAATCACTTCTTTAATTGAGATTTTTATTTGATGATTTTTAAACTCCATCGTCCTTGTTGAATTTAAGGCCACACACTTCAAGTGCTAATACGAACCTTTACCTTGAAGTGCTCAAAACTTTGATCCTTAAAGCATATAGGTGATTAGTATTAAAGGGTGTAGGAATTAAACCTGTAATTGATGTTGTTGTTTTGTCTCCTTAAATGAACCCATCTCAAATACAAGAAATTGAAATCATTAAAAAGGAAATACGTCCAATCCACCCAGAGCGATAACCTAGGATCAACTAATTATTTTAAATTGAATTCACTTAAGTCTCTTAGAGTTCCTTTAAACCCATATAAAATCAACCCAAGTTGGCCACTTCATAGCCAAAAATAGTCCATACAATGTACGTGTCTATAGGTTACTTCTTCGGTCTCTTAGGATTCGACAACCCAAGCTAAACTACAAGGACCGTCTTAGCTTCTTCTCTTGGGTAAATTTGAGTGACAATCAGCAGTCAACCATTGATTAGAACCAAGTCAAGTCAACCCCAAACCTTGAATTAGAATTCCCCGATAATTTAAAGCACCCCAACTAGGGTTGGTCAAGCACTTTGAACTATGGTTTGATTCTAACCAAGAATATGGAAGGCTATACCGACTTAATATTTCTTTTGAGGGATTTTATCCTTATAAGTAAATTACCATTTTATTATCTTTGATTACATGCTTGTAAATATTAAGTGGGATATACTTAGGTGATTAACCATGTCTAAGATAATATTTAGGCATAAGTCGTTTTTATTTTAGTTCCATCTTGCATGCTTGTTTAATTCATTAATTGTGTAATAATGAAAACACACCCACAATAAATAAACCATGAAACTGATAGAAATAAAATAAATGGTATGATCATGAGCATGATATATTGGTTAGTTTATCTAGCGGTTGATAAACTAACCCATGTCATAGGGGAGAAACACCTTGAACCTTGTGGGTTTGTGTTTACAGCTTTCCACCTGTCCACCTTTGTATCTCCTTGGATTGGTTTCACCTTGGCTCCTGACTTGAGCTGCATCCACTAGCTTGGGAGCTCCATCCATTACATATGAATTTATCTCAGACACAGGTGAGGGGTAAAAATGGGTTTTTACATAAAATAATTCTTGGGCACACATGCCCTACATATTAATGAGGAGACAGCTCACAGGCCAACAAATTTAATTTGAATAAATAAATTAAAATAACCCAATCACATAAAAAGGTCTCAGTCTAGCTCATGATCATTCATACATGCATCGATATTTACACAAAAATAAAACTAGCATTCAATTATTTAATGTTTTTTTAAGATAAATCATGCTCGAATTAATTAATTATCTTTAATTAATCAATCCATTTATCTTAAACCCTTTTTCTGAATTTCTTTGAGATTCTCATCCATCATAATTTTAAGTAAATAAATTCATTTAAAATTATCCTTGTATGTAACTTGTACCTTGGAGGCAACTCGGTGAATTCTCGTTCATTTCTTAATTTTAACGAGTACACGGCGTGTAGTTCTGACTACACGGCATGTAATTTTGTTCACCGTCCATCCGAAGTTCACGCCTGGGGATATAGCGAGTTAATGTACTTCAGAAATTTTCTAAGTACACGGCGTGTTCTGTGGGACACAAGCCGTGTAGTTTCTACGTTACACGGTTTCCAGCCAAGCAAGCAGTGTACGAGGTACACGGTACAACCTGAACCTGAAGGGACTACAAGCCGTGTTCAGTTGGACCACACGACGTGTAATCCGGAAAACGTGTGCCAGTTGTTCCTGGTTAACACCCAGTGTCATAAATGACATAGTTATACTCCAATACATGGCCTGATTTGGCAGATTAGTCAATGCATTGAACCTAGACTACACGACGTGTACTTCCGAATACACGCCGTGTAATCTGGTGTTGTACGGCTAGAAATGTTTGGCTCCTCCGGATGAGTTCCTCTATTTAATTTTAATCAAATTTAAAAGAAAAATTCATTTCTGTGAGGTGAACGAGAAACGAGAGAGGAGTAACAGATCTTGAGATTCATATTTCCAGAATTATTAAACTTTAATTGAAACAACCAAATAATTAAATACGTAAAACATCAAAGAAAAAATCTATAATTATAATCAACGATATGACCCACTCTGATACCAATTTAAGGTTCCGTGCACAGCGGAAACACGTTAGTGGGTTTTTTCCCAACATTAATTTTAACATTAAACAAGGTTCAATCTGAGATCATCACGATATAAAACTCCGAATCTTTAAAATAGAACAAGGAACAAAAAACTTAAGAGGGAATCCCGTAACCATAGAGATAGGATCATCATATGTTGGTTATAATTAATTTAATTAATTCACAAGAATTACCTTGGTGGAATTATTTTTTTTGTTGATGCCTCCGGTCATGATCCTATGATCCATATTTGTGTCGTAGAATCCAAGTGTAGGATTCCTCTAGCTGTGATCCACACATGTCCACGTATCTCCGGACGTCACCGAATGGATCTTTGGGTGCTAACGTGGAAGAAACTTATCTTGCGATGTCCACCTTCGATCGCCTTGGTCTCTTGGTGTTGAGAGCATTCTTGGAGGAAGGAGTTCTTTTGGTCTTGAAAGAATTCTCCAGAGTTGTTGTGCACAACGATTCTCTTGTGTGTCAAAGTGTTGGGGTTGTGAAAATATTTATAATCGGGTTTGAGGTTATAGAGTTATGACAATAAATAAATGCATTATGCCTTTTATTTATTTCATTAACTCTTATTCAAAACACCCATGTAAAATTACTAATTCCATGACATGCACCCACACTGATTATAATAAATATCATTTAATAAAACCATATTATATCCTCAAAATACTGACTGAAAAAACTACACGGCATGTAATCATTAATACACGGCGTGTACTTGTTTTTTATAAGACTACACAGTGTGTATATTTAATATACATGGGGTGTACTTTTATTTTCTACTTTCCTTTATTTCCTCCCCCACATTTATTAGACCTTGAGTAATGGCTATTTATTTCTTAAATAAATATAATTGCATCACTCGCTAATAAATATTATTTCATCCACAATATATTCTCTTGAATAACTAGTGTCTAAATAAATGAAATCAAGCATACTTAAATAATTATCAAATCACAATCGGGAATAATCTTTATTTAACTTGTTAAATTAATATTTAACTAAGATACATGGACACACTTAGTGTGTGACCCTCTAGGTCTCTTTCTCAGTGGCATTAGGCGGAGCCTGCATAAAGTCCAAGGTTAGCATCTAGCAACACGCCAAAGCACCCATAGAGAGAGAAGTTAACGCCGCTATGACGTGTCACCTCATACGAATTCTTACAGTGTAATATAATCTCTTTGTCATGATATATCGAATCAAGTGGGTTGCATGCTGGTGTCATCAACCCACGTGCTCGATTATTCTTTCTTTGACTTTACGAAATCGAACTCGCCCATACCTTACCATGGACAAGGATTTATTTAATCTTTATCAATTCTATCAAAGGGCCTGAGATATCTACATCTTTTATGGAACAGAAGAGACAAATCCTTTCTGGCATTATCTATTAATGATGTATTACTCGTGACACACCCAACGTATCCTACCTCACTACAAACAGTGTGTCATCACAGTTTTAGTCAATACATCTAAGTGCATGAGTTGTAATACCAATTTATAATAATCTTAAAGTCTAAGGATCAATACACACGTCCGCAGATAGGAACATCCAATGACACTATGAAATGTGGATTTCCTACTGGTGGGTCTGGTTCTCATAATATCCTCCTGGATATTACCAAGGGAACACATCATGAGATGATGCCTCAAAGTTTTATGAGTCCTCACCCCTAATGACCTGTATTATTTTTGTCCCTCAAATAATATCATCCAGCCATAGAACATATATTCAAGAGCAGTGTTGTGGATCTTCTGGGTTCTCATCATAATAGGGATCCGCTATGAACCTTTAATGCAACAGCTATCCTTAGGACAATATCACATGCATTGTCACACAAAAGAAGAATCAAGATGTGAAAAGGGTGTGTATAGTAAGTAAATGGGTCAGAATACATGCCCAACCGGAATGTAAAAATAAAACTCGAAATAGCTCCTATGGACACCAACAAAGGATCCTACCTGAAGCATAGGTACAGCTCCCGAACAGTCATCTCTACGGTACACCACGTCTAAGGTTCACCTCCAAGCTACGTCCAGTCCTAGAACCCTCGTCCTCGATTATCACTGTTCGTCATCTGCACAAGACACAACAAGGTGCATGCAAAGCCCGTGTAGGGGTGAGTATAACAATACGTAGTAGGGACCCGGAGACCCCCAAAGGTCGCTCAAAATATAAAAAGGATAAACCACAAAGCATTATTGTAATCACAATGTATGAAAAACATCAATCAACCCTACTTAGGTATATGCCCATACATATACCTCAGTTATCCAGTATGCACATCTCATTCATTATGAAACACAAGGCCCAAATCTTTATCCAAAAGATCAACTGTTCCACAAAAGAAAGAATACCACAAAGGTAACACCACAAAGGTGAGTACCAAAAAGGTAATTCCACATAGAAGAATACCACATAGGTATCACCCTGAAGGTAAGTACCACAAATGTAAGGCTACACAGAATAATACCACGAAGGTATCACGCAAAGGTAAGTACCACAAAGGCAACACCACACAGAAGAATACCACAATGGTATCACCACAAAGAAGTATATCACAAAGGTAAAGACTCAGATCACACTAGGTATAGCTTAATTATGAAAGTATAGATGATTAGTTATATTTCAAGATCATCTTACTTCGTCGAGAAGCTCTACTGTTGACCCACACAAGATCGAAGATGACCCACACAGGATCTGAAGATGACCCACACAGGATTTGGAGATGACCCACATAGGATCGGTATGCGTTGACCCACATAGGATCACTGAGAACTAATCCACGTAGGATTCAAAGATTACCCACATAGGATCTAAAGACTGCTATAGTACTTCCAACCATAGGGTTCCCGCACTAAGAATTCTTGATTCTAGGAGGTTATGGTCCTCAAAACATCGGTTGATACATCCACTACCACAAATTCCCATGAATATGTATCCCTAAGGTCCATAATGTCATAAAGAATATAACGCGATAGATGACGTGTCAATCAGACACCCGGTCTGTAAGTTATTAGTGTTTCCCTTCCAAGGGCTCGATTGGATTCAGGTTCGATCCAACCTAACTGTACTCCAAATTTATCCAAAACGCACGTAGAGTATACCAAAAAGGACCGTATCGATCCAAGGATTCCGGTTCCCCCGATGGTTCGTCAAACGGACACCCAGTTCTCAAGATATGACCAAAAGGCGTCTCTAGGTCCAGATGGGCCTGGGTCCGGTCCGATACGGTTGGACTGACCCAACCTGGGCTGACCTGACCCGGCTCTGGGCTACCCTACTAGGTCCAGGTCTGGCCTGGCCCATGAAAGGTGCGGCCCGCTCGACTGGTTGGTCTACCAAGGTGGGGTCCACCCTAGTCGATACTCGGGGGGAGCCCCACCGATTGTCCGAACGGTCCATTGACCGTTCAACTGGCGTGCGGGACCCACCAGAGTGGTCCCGCTTAGTGTGACACAGATGGAGGGAATTCTGGATGGTCCTCCTTAGAGTGGCGCTACAGCGTCACTATCCTCAAATGGATGGCCGGGTGTCATCCACCCTCTAAGTGCGCCGCCTACTCGAACCGAGGCTGGCTAAGTGCCGGCCGCCCTCTGTTGCGCTAGTTGATTGAACAACGGCAGATCGAGTGCTAACCGCCCTCCTCCACCTCCGTGATCAACGATACACGACCTCATTTGGTACCGACGGCGGGGACATGCACTGCCCTAGTTCCACGCGGCCAGCCTGGGTTTCGGCCGCAACCTTTCCCCGCCGCGACTGTTGGGCCACAACCTCCTTCAGCGGTGCGGTTGCACCACTGCCTATACCCTGCCAGCATTGGCCGCTGGTGACATGTTCGGGTTCCACTCAACTCGTCACTCCACCTGTGAATAACATGTCAAACCATGAAGAATTGCGGAGGGATCAGACTGTGTTTGATTGGACCGTACCCTCCGCGTTAGACTGATAGCAGGCGGTTCAAGAGGATGGAATCAACGTGAAACCACGAAGAAAAAATATGAACAAAAAAACCCCTAACTTGATGTTCATTGGAGGTGTCATGAGGAGGAATATGATGGTGATGTCGAAATTTCCTTGAATGTCGGTTCGTTCAACAATTGTGATGTTCTTCTTTTAGAGGATGTTTCTCCAAGTCTCTCTTTTGACAACCATTCCCCCAACCTCAAGAAAGGTTAGGAGCCAACTCAATAAATTAAGTTTATTAATTAAACAATTTATGTTGGCCCATTGAATTGGGATGATTCCAAGGGTTTCCTCTCAACAAATGGGAGTTCTGGTGGTCCCCACCACCAATCATTCAAATGGGAGATTTCAAATAAAAATAAAACTTATTGTTTTATTTTTTTATTTTACTTTTAACTCTCCCACAAAAAACCGGAAAACTAACTACCACCTTCGACCAACTGTAGTCAAGGTGAAGGCATCCGTAAGCGAATATCAGTGTTGTGAGTTAAATGGTTTCCTCAGATTTCAATTCCGAGCACCATTTCAAAAGTTACAAAATTCCACTCACGTGTTTAAGGAACGTACCTTAAAAAATTCAGAAATTCATTCCAGGCACACTAAGCCTCAGAGTCACATACTGTCAATTTATGCAGACTCTTAATATTTGCATATAATTAAAAAAAATTACATCTAAAAATTCAGGTATTTACACGAGCCTTATGATTTAGAATTTTTCAAAGAGGTAAGAGTTTATTTCATAATCTCCACAATATTCAAGATTGTTTTTATTTAAGTCTACCTTGGAAGAATTAAATGATATTTTAAACATAAAATAAATATATTATATTATAATTTGGTTATTCATGATCTTTTTTAAGTAATATTAACATTTTCCTCTCTTTTGTACATAAAATAATTGAGAAAATGATTTAATGAAAATCAAATTTTATTTCTATCATCGGTCAATTTTTTTAATCAAAACCCAGGTCTACTAAAAATGTTTTCAAAAATATTTTTAAACATTTAGAATATATTTTTAAAACATTCTTAGCCATTTTTACTTTTTAAATATTTCTGAAAGTAATCTTCATATAATTTTCAAAGCATGGCCCGTTTGGATTTTACTAAAAATATGAAAAAAATATTTCTTTCAACATGTATGACATGAAAAACATTTACCACCATCATGACCACTCAATGTTTAAAATAACACATTATATTTTTTGGAGGTTATTTTCAATGAAAACTATTTTAAAATTAATTTATTAAATTTAATTTAAAAATATATTTTCAATGTTAAATAGTTATTTTCCTCAAAAATATTTTTAATTAAATTCTTATGATATTTATATTCATAAAAAACATCAACAGTTTTTTTGGGTAATTTTTTCCACTAAGGATAAATTTTATTGATATTATCCTTATTCATTCATTATATATTTTATGATCAATTTTATTAAAGATATATAATTTATTCCCCGTTCACCATATTACTCTAGATGGCCTGTGATTATGTTCATTTGATTGATAAATGTTTTAAAATTATGTATATTAGTTTTTGAATGAAAATGTTTATATTGATTATGTTTCACCAATTTTATATAATAAATGCATTATAATTAGTATGTTATTGGTGGGTCACAGTTATAGATAGCCCCTTGATGCATCGATAGCTCTCAAGAGACAAATCAATTGGTAAAATTAGATAGGTTTCTACCCACATATTTAACCTTTCTTATGAATGTCCTTGAGTGGTTAAATTGTCCTCCATTATGCATTGTCCCATTAAGGGAAAAACTATTGATTTCCATGTGATTATTGTAAATGTTATGACATACATGGGTATGTTTCTATTTCATGTAATTATTTATATGGATTTATTTGACCATCATTAACTTCTACCATATTATACTCAGTATATTGATTAAAGAGAATATATTTTTAGTTATTTACCTTCACATATTTATTATGATAATTTATTCATGGTAACTTTTATTGTAATCATATCATTATTAAGTATATAATAACACACCTTTATTATGTTTTATTTTTCACAAGACACCATGAAGTTTTTTTTGATTGATATTCAGGGATATGATATGATGTATAATGGAGTTTTCAAGGAAATAAAATTATGTATTTTTTGTTTTAAAATATAATATAAATTTTTAGTATGTATACATTTTTCCAAGACTACTAAATTATTTGGTATTTAAAAATGTGATTCCTTATATCTATTTCCAATGTAATAATGTAACCATTACCTCTGGGCTACTAGAGTCGAGGTATTTACATTTAGTATAATAGAATGTTTAGAAGAATACTTGGGAACTAGATTTCAGAAAACCTATTTTTTCAAATATAACCCTATGAATTACTTTAAGGATAAGTTTATGTATATGATAATGTCATAATTTTTTTGGTAAGGTTGATATTATATGGTTTTCCTAGAAATAAATACCTATCTAGATACTATAAGTAGATGAAGTTACAAAACAGATGTACCTAGGAGTAATAACTCTAAAATGTTGCATCAGGCATGACTCAAGCTTTACATAATACACAACAACATGCATTACAACGCACCTGGTTTGACACTCATGTGGGATATTCATAGGATAGTTAACATTTTATTCACAAAATATTATGAAGGATTTGAAAATATTTTTATAACTTGGAAAATTCCCCAAAGAAACCATGCTTATGATTACTAGATTATCCATGAATTAATTTTTCAATTTATGTTATTTGTTTCACTATTTTTGGGATTATATATTTTGATAAATAATGTTATGATCTAATATAGCATGTTTATCTATTTAGAAAAGGTACCTTGATGAATAAATGAGAATGGTATAAATTCACATAATGATTTCATGTAATCAATAGAGTATTAATGATCATGTATTTAATGGGATTAAGCCAATCTTTCAAAGGGAACTAGTCTCCCAAAAAATCTCATCATACAAGGAAAAAGTATCATATGATTTAATAATAGAGAAATAATTATATAATTATTACGGATATTAAGGGAATAAATATAATAATAATATGATAGAGAAAAAACTGGATAAGGGGATGTAATTAAGGAAGGGTTTTCCAACGTGTGATAATTATTGAAAAAACACCCTAGTACTCGATTGAAGAGAATGAGAGTTTGTAAATTTTTTGGGATATAATGGACAAAATTTTCATAATTTCAATGGAAATTAATTAATTTAAAATTTTAAAAGTTTTATCTTTAAGGAGATGGGGCACCATGAAAATGTATTCCCTAAGCGTCAAGGGAATATACCTCAAAAAAAGATAAGAGATCATGGTCATTCTTATTATATTACCACAAACAAAGTGGAATGATTAATGTTACTACGTTTTGATTCAACAATTATGTTATAGGTGTATTTTATCAATGATATTCTGGTCATAATAATCCGAAAATTTATAAGGATTGTATTATAATACTATTTCTTAAAAGAGTTGAGAGTAAATGTTGAATGGTACTAATGAATAGGAAAAGTGATTAATTGATTAGTTCAACCTCTCGGAAGACACATAATTATTTTAGGATAACCCTTAATGTGTGTCATATATTTAGACAATAAGGATATGCTTGTGGGATAATATTGGGTACAATGAAATTGGTTATAGGTTTGATGGTTTATGTCATTTATGTTAAGGTTTACTTTAAGTATTTATTTATGGAATATAATAAAAAACCAAGACTTTATTTTTGGAATCATGTTTTTTTTAGTAGGTTTTTATGGTTATCGAGGTATTCATATATTTTTAATGTGACATTAAGAGGAAATTTATATTTTATAGAGAATATAATGTGGATTTAGTGACCTTCCTTTAAATATTTTGGACTTTAAATTTGGATAGACATATTTAGGATGAGTCCTAATGGTAACTATATATGGAATGGATTAAGTAGTACTTTAGATGTTATTGGATAAATTTTATTAACCATTAGGGTTCTGGAAAATATATTGAGATATGGGTAATCATTTTTCATTATAATGATCCATTAAAAGTGCTTCATGAATACAAATTCATTTTTGATATTCATTTATTAGAGTAAGGAATGAATTGGGATTTTATCCACGTAAAAAAAAGAATAATTTTTCCAATGAAATATAAATATATCAAATGTGTATATTTTCACACGTTCTTAGTCTATATGGTAAAGGAATTCCTCAACTCCTAGAAAAGGATCTTGAAAAAAAGTTATCCTTATACCTTAGTTTCCAATTAGTAAAATAGACCCTTAACTCATCATAAATCAATAGACTTATGATTGGTGACATTATCTTGATCATAAATTTACTTTTGATTAATGAAGTCTATCACCCACCATAATTATTTGGGAATTTCACTTTTCTTCCACGTCCATATGTTCATTTCCCACCTATGTTCCCCTAATTTGAAACCTATTTAGTTGATTATTTCCGATTAACTTCATTCTTACCTTTCTATATTATCAATATGATATTTTATTAACCCTTTTCTTGATGTGGTATTTCAATAATGGAATTTTAAAATTTCAAACCCTTGTTTTTGATATCAAGATTAAATTGTGAGGACATAGTTTATTTTAGGTGGTAGAATTTAACGTCCTAATATTTTAAAAGTGGAACATCATATTAGATATAATTAATGAAATCAAACACCAAGATTTTAAAATAATATGTCACCATGATAATTTAAGATATATTTATATGTAAACAAATTCAAACTCTTTAATATTTTTTGATGCACGCAACACTAGGCGTGAATGAAATGTGAGCTGCTATTAATATATTATTATTTTAACATGACATTATAAATTTAGAATTATTTTGGTCAGTATGAATATTAGTAACTAAATAATGAAAATTATATGGTTTAGACATAAATAAAATAAATTCGATGGTCATCTACATATTATAAATAAAACAAGATCAACAGACTTAGAATGAATTTATTTCGGAAAAAATATATTTTTCTTAAAGGAGAATTAGTCAGAATTTTTTCATATAATTTAAAATTAATTTTTACCACTTATAGAAAAATTATTTAAAATAATAATAATAATTTTTGAAATCTAAATTTCACAATTATCTTTGGGTGAATTTTATGACTTTTTTGAAAATATTAATTTTTTGATGAATAGTGAACAATAAATATTTTTATTGAAAACTGCATACTGGTTTAAATTATTTAAAAAGTTAAATTATATTTTAAATTAGTTTAAAAGTAAAAATATATTAATTTTATTATAATTTATATAATTTTGGTTATTGAAGTCAACTTCATCTTAATTTTTATACTAAAATATTTTATATTAATGAGACTTTTGTCTTTGTTAGACTACTATTTCGTCACTTCTTTAGTTTATTTTTAAATTAAATTTTCCCGCCATTCTAAATTGAATTTAGAAAATTGGATTCAATATTTCGAATCAAAATAATTTATATTATCAAATAAATTCAAAATATTTTTTTCCCATAATGAATACTAAAAACAGTAAAAACAAATTACTGTGGTTAACATAAAAAAAGTTCTACCACGGGGGGGGGGGGGGGGGGGGGTTAAAATAAAAAGATAAGGGTTAAAATTATATAATGTGATGTTCCCTAATCTGAAACTCCCTAAAAAAATAATGGATTTTTTATGAGACCTCAAGTCTGACTCCCCATATGCCAGAGGCTAGCGACTAACAATGGCAGTGTGATAAGTATAGTGGGGAGACTAAACCCCCTTGGATAAAGATTACAAAAAATAAGAACAAAACAATACCGGAAATAATAATATAAATATCAAGGTGTAGAAATAATGTAAACCCGAAAATAAAGTGGAACACCATGAATCAAATAAAACTATATTTTCAAATAATCAATAAAGGAATAATGTAATGATGTGCTTGAATGTAACTAAATGTCATGATATAATTAATATAAAATAAATGAATAAAAGACTCAAAAAAAGATTTAAAAGTTCCCAATATCTAACCCCATGTTTGTCACATATCCAATCTCTAGCCCATAAATAATGAAAGCAATAAAAACAATGTTCTTGTTCCCTTGTCCAAATATGGACCCATATAATCTGCTTGGCTACCAAAAGAGACCTGAATAGGGTGTGAGTATAACTAAATTTTTTTAATTGACCATATCAAAAGAAAACCCAGAGAATGATATGTGTTTGAATTAATGCAATTAACAAGTGTATTAATTAATCAAACAATTAAATTAATACTCTAACAACCTAATAAAGTTCCATGTTGGATTGTCTATGAGAATGTCTCAAATCCATGTCAACCATAACCATATAACCAAGATATAAATCACCCAAATACAAGTCAAACTTTCTATATAGGCATTTCAGAATGTTAAATGGGAATATCCCACTATATATGAAATTCAGAAAATTTCACTGGGCATATCATTCTATTAAAGAATTTCAGCATGTTTCATTGGGAATAACCTGCTATGTAAGCAATTCAACTTAGATCACTTGGCCAAGATGAATATATAAGAATTACAACACGATTCACTAGTCTGAGCCCAATATATAAGAATCACGACATGAATCACTAGGCCAATTCCTAATATATGTAGATCACTATTTAATCATAACATAAGTCAAATAAATAAGGATATCACAATATCAAATCATATAGAAAAATGGTTAACTATACAAATTACCAATTACCCATTAATTAAACATTTCATATATCAATTTTACATAACCAATAAAATTCCATTTATATCAATAAACAAGTCAAGACAAGGTGAATCTATATCAAGCAAACACCCAAAATCCATGTTAGGCTAAATGCACTTTAATCCATTTAAAAAATTCATTTAAAAATTAATGGCTCTCTCACCCGAACGTTAGCCAAAAACCAGGTCAGAACAATTTGAACCCAAAGGGACTCCAAGGAAAAATTTAATTCATTATTTAATCAATTCAGGTGCACTAATGTCAAGGAAATTGTAATATTTCATATACTAAAGAATTTTCACACCATAGGGGTTAGGTTTAGAGACCCTATCTTTAAATTCCGATCAAACAATTCTTCTAAGGGAAAACACCAATGAGGAAGAAGGTGAATATGATTATAAGATGGATCTTATATTAAAATTTGTTAAGATAAAAAAAATGAACAAAATCAATGGATCTACACATAATGGTTTATGATCAAATTGAGAGAAGAGGGAACCATAACATAACCAATTACCGGAGGATTGATTGCACAAAATGATGGCTGGAATAGAGGGATGTGCTCTAAAATCACCTAGAAGGATCCCTAGGGTCGAGAGGAAGAAGATACACAAAGGTGAATAAAAAAATATTCATAAAATCATAGATTAAAAAAAACATTCATGGGAATTACATGAAATGTAATATAGTTAGACATTGTGAAATTATTTTTAATAGGATATGCTGAAAAATCCATGGCCTCAAATTTTTATTTACTATAATTAAATATTTCTACGAATGTAATCCAATTACATGAAATTTATTATTTTAATGTCATGAATCAATTAATTACCTGTAAACATTCAAGAAGTCTCTCTTATAATAATTACATAACTTCTATTATGGTTACATGATGTTTAACAATCCTGCAGAAATGTTTCCAACCCATTTCCTTATTAGACAACCAGAACCCCATTTTAGGATTCTCAACTGACAAAGAACCCACTATAACACTTGAACCATTTATACATGGAATAAATTTATTAAATTAAACTTATATCCCCGAACATTAGGTCATTTTCTAAAAAGGATCTTTATATCTAAAAAAGACACAACCACTAAGGATCTGACAAAAAAAACAGAGTGAAATACCCCAAAAATATGGGATCTTTCAACTTCCCCACATTATAAAATCTCACCCTTGATCTTCTATAAGTGTCACAGTGGGGTATCAGTGAACAAGTTTGGCCATTATGCTTTCATATCAGACTCCTTCTCTCATGTATCCTCCTAAACTCACCCATTCTACCACTGTAATCTAACCAATAGCATATTTCTTCTTGGGAGATAATTCTCACTATGGTCAACAATCCACATTGGATTCATCTTAAATGATGCTTCAACATGATGCTATATATCTCTTATGTATATCATGTGATAATGATATGAATAATATATACACCGATATGACATATGGAACACATTTTTAATGATAATATATCACTTTAGAAGGGTTAAACAATATTTCATTGGACTGACACATTCCACAACTTCACATGGTATGATAAACATGATCAATAGATTTATTTATTTCATGATACAGTGTTGACCCAATATAGGAGACACCCGTAGGAAAACATGATGACCAACATCGAACTCCATAGGTCAAATATCATGGTCACTATACAATTTCTTCCTTCTCTTCATGCTCACCAACCACTATCTGATCAACTAAACAAGCTCATACATTTCTTACATTATAATATGCCCAACAAGTGCTAAGTCACCTACCTCCAACAGGAAAAAAGGGGAATGGAACAACCTTCCATACAAATCCTAGAAATAATCCTTTTGGGATGAATCCTAGAAGTTATTATAATACTAAAAATCCATGAGTGTCATATTTTTCTCCCATGGACTAGATAAATATAGAACACAGGATCGTAACATATTCTCGAGAACATGAAAATTCTTTTCATATTGACCGTCAGTATGTGGATGATAGATCATACTAAAAAAAATGACAACCCCAAATCCTTAAAAATTACCTATATGAATCAAGACGTGAAATGGCTATCTATTTCTAAAATGATACTTCTCATAACATTTTACCTCCAAACTACCTCCCACACGAAAAATCAACCCATGCCATCCTCTGTGATGGTCTCCCAAGTATGCAAGAAGTGGGAAAACTTTGTTTGTTTATTTAAAATCACCATTAAGATATCATTCTTATGGGTTGTCCTAGTCCATACTATCATTAAATATATAGTGAAATATTACAATTTCCATTCAAGAATATAGAAAATTTAACACCCCAAAAATTATAAAAAAAGAGTAACCTTTATTTGATAGAGTGTATGACATGCAACACCAAACATTGAATGGAATGTAACTTATCGATACTTTATGGTATTTTTAAAATTTGGAACAAATTTAATTTATTTTATAGATTTAAATGAACACAATACTTTGTTTTCTTGAATTACAGACAACAAATTCTTTTTTCAATAGTTTGTGTTAAACACAAGTCCATGTTTTTCCAAACAACCCTATATTACAAAAATATTTTTGTCTAATATAATATGATATAAAAAAGATGTTAAATTGGTAGTTACGAATATGATTAAGTAAATTATAATAAAATATGGTTTAATTCAATTGTTACCATGTAATTATAAATGAATATAGAATGAAATTTAATATAAAAGAGATGTTTTGGTAAGAAAACAATTTTATGCTCCAAATTCATTTTATAGTATTAAATTAAATTAATTAATATTAGTGAATTATATTAATTATATATATATATATATTATTAATTAAAATATTTTTTATATTCTCCTAATTGTTTTTACAAGAATAATATGAAAATATATCTAGCTTTACGCATATAAATTGTATTATTCTAAAAGGGAATTTTTGTCGACTTTTAATGGTGCACCTATTTGAAAACTAATTTTTTTTAAACATTTATAAAATTTATATGTAAAATTAAACATAATTTTTAAAACAGGAACATAAAAATTAGATTATTTTGATTTTTATAAAGTTTCATTTATTTGATGAATAATGGAAAATAATAAATTTTAATTGAAAACAGACTTTTCATCTAAAAATATTATATAGTTAAATTATATTTTGATTTTGTTTTAGTGTAAAATAATTTTAATTATAAATCAATTAATCAAATTTTGTACTTTTTAATCAATTTAACACTAAAATTGGATATAAACACAATTCAATCTTTTAGATATTTTTACATTAGAAGCACTCTTTCTCTCCCCGTCTATGAGAATAATTTTAAATTAATTTATGAAAATTATATTATTTAGACATGAAAAAATAGATTCCATATTTGGAATCATAAAAATTTATAATTTATATTACGTTAAGTTTGTTTTTACTGAAAATTCTAGTGAAAGTAATTAAATATAATTATAGTGATTATGGAAAAATTAAGCTTAACAAGGGACTACAACATAAACAAAAAGGGATAAAATAACATAAAAATTTGTCCAAAATCCATTTCCTAGAAATATTTTAAAATTTTAATTTCTTGGATCAAATTTCTTCCATTATTTGAGCCATTTTACTTGGAACAACGTTTGTGGAATCCCCTCTTTCAGAAGTATACATGAATGCCACTCCTACCCCACTATAAAAAGGCACTCACCCCTCCCACTGATTCAAATCTCTCAAGCTTGTTTTATCACCAAAAATATGAAAAAATAAGACCCAAACATTCCAAAAATAAAACTATAAACATCAATTAGATAATTAAAAAAACCATGGAGGACTTTTTCTATGAACTAGTAGAAGTTACCCTAATAAGAGGTAATGTTCTTAAACAACCACTTTTGTATGATTTACTTTTATAACTACAATATTATTTGTATATAATGCATATATGATAACCTCAGTATATTAAATATACGTAGAATTTTTAATTTTGAGAGTTCTAACAACCCTTTCACACACATCCCTCAAATGCAATACACAATCAACATTCATCTGTATGGCGGACTACCACCTCATAAACCGATATCATTTGTTCTTCCATTACTACCTTTCAAGGATGAAAATAAAAATAGATTTATAGATTATATATGATATATATATATATATGTTATTTAAAATTAATTTATGTTTATAGAATTTTGACATGACAATTAACTTTATGATTTTCTTTTTGTGGGAATATTATAATATCGTTACTCAGCGTGTGGACTATCGTCACCTTAAAGCGATGTGATTTGTTCGTGCTATACATGGAATGTATTGTTGATGGTTTTAGTAATTATATGTAAAATATATGAAATAAATATGATACTATATATATAATAAACAGATATATCATTTTATTTTTATTCATTTAACTTGAAAAAGAAATGGAAGTATAGTTCATGCGTACGTACGACCTAAAATCTCCATGAACGGTGCATTTAATTTCTTATCTCAAAACAATATGAATTGTTATAAACAAATATATATGGAATAAATATGATATTTAATTTTTTTTAATAATTTAGACGATTAAATCCAAATTTGTATTAGAAGAACAAAACAACAACTGAAAACATACTAGAAAAAAATAGGTAATTAACAAATAAAATAGTGAAAATAATGAAAGATTGTTAATAAATGGGTAATAAAATTTTATAAGAAGTTAATATATGATATTATAAATATGAATAAGGTTCAAGTATAAGTTAATAATATGATTAAAACTATTATACTAAAGGTTAAAGGATGATAACCCAAAAGGAAACACATGGTAATGGATTTTGTCTCAATTTACATTCCATTGAGACCTAAATGTTATTATACACTGATTCACATAAATGTTGTGAATAAACTAACCATTTTTCATATAATATCATGATTCAATCATAATTATTTATATTTAACGTTTAAATTTTAATTATCTCATCCAATAGGTTTTACTTGATAATTATCATGTGGTAAAATTTATCTGTACAATATCACTTTCTTTTGTGATTGTTAACTTTCTATAAAAAATCACTTTATCGTAATAATTTTTCAATAAAAATTACATTTATTTATGATATCCATTTTTATTTTATGATGGATATGATTATTACCTAAACCTTATACCTTATTTACATATGATTTTTTACTTTGATAGTTATTTGATTTATTGGGGGAATATTGATAAATCTGTATCTTTGATTCAATATAGATACTTAATGAGTATATTTGTTTTTAAATTTAAATATATTATTTTATAAATGAGGAATTATTTTTAAATGAAATACATGGGTTAGATTCCATTTAATAGAATCCCCTCAATGTATAAATAGTCTCATAAGATGAATTTAGTTAGAAAAACCCTTATATTTTGTAACCGCTATGTTTTGAACTATCCTATGAAATGTCCTGATAGTAGAGTTATGATTGAAAAAACCATGATTTCTAAAAAAGAATAAATGTAATAACCTTGTATTCGATATAATGTATGACATGCAACAACAAGGGCTCAAGTTAATATAATATCAAGACAATTTATAATATATTTACTAATTAAAATAGATTCTATGTATTTTAATACACGCAAAACTATGTTGGATTGAATTAAATTAAATATATACCACAATATATAGATTGTGTTACATGCAAAAGATATATTCTCCAATGGCTGGATCTATACATAATATCGAGTCTTACCACGATAGAGTCTTTAATTAAAGCATTATTTTTTAAGACAATAATATATAACTAATATGTTATATTAGCAGTTGTGAATAGTATTAACTTACTTATTAAAATATATTGTTTATAATAATATATGATTATTTAATAGGTTAAAAATTATTTAGAAATGAATATTATAACCAATTGAATATAAATGAATATTTTTGTAGAAAACTAGTTTTTGGGATCACAAAGTTCTTGCACCCTAAAAGATTAAATTAATTAAAATTAGTAAGTGATATTAATGTGAAAAATATACATTACATATTCAATAAATTTTATTTTATATTCATACATTATATTTATTAAAGTTAATATAAGAGGAAAACCAATAGTTGACATAAAACCATTATTTTTATTGATTCATTTTACCGCCTTTTAATGGAGAACCTATTTTGAATATACATTTTAAAACTATTATAAAATTAATTTTGTAAAAAAAATATTTTTGAATTCATCATGCCAAAATTATATTAGGATGATTTTTTGGATTTTCTCAGGAAGCTTCATTTATTAGTGAATAGTGAAAAACACTGTGTTTTCGTTAAAAATCGCCTTTTTGTTTAAAAAATTATTAATGTTAAATTATATTATAAATTTGTTTTAATGTAACATTGGATAAATTATACATATATTTATACAATTTATTTCATTATAATCAATTTAACTTTTTAATTTGAGAATAAAAACATAACAATCTTTTGTACATTTTTCTACTAAAACCAGTTAATCTATTTTCCTGTGAGATTAGCATTAATGGTAATTTTTCCACTTCTATGATTTAAAATTTTAAAATATCACATAATTAATTTTAATAAAGACAATATTTTGGTCTAATAATATCAACTTAATTTCTTACAAAAATAATTTGTGAAATGGATTAAAATTTATTATAGTGATTTATGTGTAATTAGGCTTAAAAATGGACAAAAACACTATGTTTAAGGGCCGAAATAACCTATTAACATGTCTAAAAATTATTTTATGTAAATATTTATGCCATTAAACATACATGTATGAGTTTTGGTGATTTTATTATGACTTTAATTAGGTAATAACTTGTGCAAACCTAAACACTTTTCAAGACTACCAAGTGAGTCCATTCCCTTCCCTATAAAAGGCCACCCCATATACCCATTCATCACACCTCTAAAATATCTTATGTTAGGACAAGATCTAACAAAATGGCCTCCCAATAGCCCTCTTATTGACCTATAATCCTCTCTTTATGTAGAATACCTTTCAAGGATTCCTATCGGTTTAAACCAAATGAAGTTACCCGATTAAAAGGTAATATATTTTCTTAATCTCTCTAGTTTCATTTCCACAATCCAACCCTTAAAATTTTATTATTATATTATTGTATATGAAAACCAGTATCCTTAATATACTAGGATGTTTTTAGTATGAGGGTTAAACCTACACTTACACACACCACCATCTAAATGGTAATGAACATAATGTTTCTATGGACGACGAACTGCTGACTCACGAAACAATGATTGTTTATTATTCCATTATCGCCTCTCACGGTGGCCATTATGATGAAAAATATTTTTATATATATTATATATTATATTTACTGTTTATTTATATTTCTTTAATAATTTTATTACACCAAACTTTAATACATTCTATTTTACGTTAAGATAATAACATCATTTGAGGAAGTGTCAACTAACACCCCTCAAAGCGTTGTGATTCGTTCACACTAAACATGGAATGTATAAAAGATAGTTTAATTAAAAATAAGTTGAATAAAAAACATAAAAAATATATTAATGACATAATTACCTTTCCATATATATATATGTATTTCATTTTCTTTATTACCCCTTCACACACTTTAAAAGAGATAACGTCGTTCATGGATGTGTGGACTACTACCTCCTTGACATGATGTGATTACTTTTACATGGTATAATTATATATATAAGTATATATGAATAAGTAATAGGATATTTATGATATAATGATAATTATTTAAATATTTTATTTACTTATCTTCTTTCGACAATGATCATTTGAAAATGGGAATGTTACTCATGCGCACGTACGACCTACAATCTACAATATTGTAACATATTATAATTTTAATAACTATATTTAATTATTTATTTCAAAAATATTATTGATGTAAAAATATCATAATTATTTCATGGTTATTATTTTGTAGATGTTATATAATGAAACCTATGACCATTGTTTTCCAAAAATTGTTGTTTTGACACGCAAACTAAATTTGGTCAAAACACCTGATGTTAACTTAACTATATGAGTAGTTGTAAAAATAAAGGTAATAAGTGAAATAAAAGAAATTAAATAAATGAAAAAGGATCTGAAGAAAGTATAAAGTTAACATATGTTGAATATATTTGAATTTAAAGGATGTTCACTTGAAAAGAAATATATGGTAAAGGATTCCTGTCTTATATTCATTTTGTGAGGATTACTAAATTGTTGTGAACCTAATTTCTCATATATGGTGTAAATACTTCCACATTGACAAATAATATCAGGAAAACTATTATCATCATGGTATTTTCATGTTTCATTTTATGATTTTAAAATTTGGGTCATTTGATTCATATAAATGAATTTTGTCTCAATTTCATTTCATTGAGGTATATTATTTTGTTATGCAACTAGTTTATTTTATATGGTGTATATATTTCAATTGATCTTATATATCCTGAATCTCTATAATCTCAAGATATCATTACTTTCATTCAATTTTACCCCTTGACGAGTTTATAACTTAAAATTTTTCAAAGTGGTATGGGACACTTTGGGATGTTTAGAGATTAATTTCATTAAGGCTAATCCTAATGATCTTTCAACATAATTTACATTTGAGGAAATTAAATAATAATTTTTCAATAAACACTTTTACTATTCTATAGTTATTCAATACCATTTTAAGTGTTTCTACTATTTTTCTACTGATTGGTACTAAGATGTTTTTAGAAGATGTTTTGTTTAGAAAACCCTATATTATATCTCTATTTAGTCGAAGAAACCATTTAATTGTACACACAATTTTTTAATGAATGGTTTTTAAAAATATTTTTTTAATGACATGGAAAAGGCATTTTTACCCTTTCTTCATTTACCAATGTTTTCAAAGGAATATTCTTGTCACTTTCCTAATGAAAAATTTTCTTACCATTTTCATACAAAATGAATATTTTTTACCTCGTACGACATGTACAGATCTATCCACCATTGTTTCATTGAATCATCCTTCTGAATTTCAAAAGGATTATTTTTAATGAAAATGTTTCTAAAAGGGTTCTTCAATGAAAAACATTTTAAAATGGGTTTTCAGAAGTAAGGGATATTTTTATCCAGAATATTTTTAAAAGTCAATATTTTATTCTATCAAAGACAACAACCCTCTGTTTTACTCCATTTGAGATTTGATGTATTAACACTCTCCTTAAAATTCCTCTAGTTGGTTTATGATTTATTTTACTAAGAATAGTATTCACATTCACTTCCTTGATTTATGTGTCAGTCCAATTGAAATATTCAATCTCCTATGAAAATTGAACATTGAATTTCCCCTAAATTATACATTTCATTTATCATGGATATTACTATTTCCTAAAACATATAGCAATTTACATATGGTGTCTACTTTTACATTTATTTGGTTATTTGGGGAAATATAGAAAAATCTGTATACATTACTCAATATTGATATTTGATTTGGAATACTATTTATTTTATATGTGAGGAATGCTTTGGACATGAAATACACAGGTTGGGGACCATTTAAGGAAATCCCTATGGGTTGGGTACTGGTTAATGAATGCCCCTCGATGCATTGGTAGTCTTATGGGATGAATTAGTTGTAAAAATTGGTTTGGTTAAATGGTATTCGGATGACACTGGTTCCATTTACCAAGGAAACATGGAGTCCAATAATTAAGAATTGTTTCATATTAGTTTCAGTTATTATTCATCCATGAGACTTTCCATCGACATATCAATGGATACACTTCATTTTATGTTTATTGATTAAAGGAATGTGTTTTAGTTTCATACCGTACAATATTTTTTATCTAGTTATTTGAATGGCCTATGTTTTCAATTATTACCTTTTCATATTTCTTATGTTCTTACATTTAGTTTGTTGATTACGTGACATGTGTGCTCAATTATTTACCTTTTCGTACTGAGTATTCTAATTGATTCATTATTGCTTCCAATTTATTTTCACTTACTGAGAATTTTTGCGCATGATCATTATGTTTCATTCCCCAGGAATCTAATAAGCATACTATGAATGATAGGTAGGGATTTAATAGATGGATTAAAATTAAACACAGAGGTAATAATTTATAATGAAGAAATAAAGTATGTTTTAATCAATGTATTCAATTTTAATGCAATTGGAATTTATGTATATACTTTACCAAGTATAATAAATTGATCGGGCCTTCATTTATTGATTAAATATAATCATGATAACATATTTAGTAGTATACACCAACACTGGGCGATCTGGGGATGGGTCGCTATAGTTGGTATTGAAGGAAGTATAGTAGTATCATTGGGAACCAGATTAATGAACACATAAATTAGAAAATATAACCCTTTGGTAGAATTTTAAGAAGTATAGATGAAACCACTATAATTTAGGTAAATTATATATTTTGGTTATTTTTCGCAATACATCATTGTATAGATACTAAAAGTGGATGTGGTTCTTGCAAAGATGTACCTAGGAGTAACAACTCTAACAAGGTTTTCTGGGCTTGACTCAGGGTAACCTGGTACACGACAATGAGCATTACTATTCACCTAGTATGACACACCCAGGGATATGCATAGTAAAACACACTATTTCTTAACAATCCATTATGAAGGATTTTGATACATAATAAATAACCTAGGTTAAACCTAAGTAGTTCAAGATTATAGATACGTTGTCATGATTTAGAAATCTATCTAATGATTTTATAGATACACTCTAGACCAAGGAAGGACCAATGTGGAAATAAAATGGATGAGGTATTTATATATTGATTTTGTATTGAAAATCTTAGCTAAAAGACTATTTATTGATTAACCTAATTTCAAAGATTTCCATCATATATATATTTAGAAATTACATTAATATGGTTTTAAAAAAGGAAAACATGTAATCTAGGTGAGAACCAATGAAATCCATCAAGGCTGTGGGACTTAAACCCATGATAGAAGGATGCCAAGGGTTCCATGCAAACCACTGATCTACCCAATTCCATGTATAATTTTTAATTATTTTTATTTAAACATTTTGATGAATAAATGTTAAGGATGAACCAGAAATATCACTTTTTAGGATTTTGGAATAATATATTTACTATATAAGCGTTGAATTATAGTTAAGGACAAATAGTTATACTTGTCTCTCTTTTATAGGACTTACGATCCTTTAAAATTATATTTTAGTGATTCAGGGAAAAAATCACTATTGGTAATTAATATTTTGGATTGTTGGGATGAATTAAAATTTTATCAGAGGATAACAAAAAGTTATGAGTATTTATATTATATTGAAAACTATTAAGTAAGAATATTTTGTTATATTCTTGGTCAGTAAAATAATTAACCAAACTTAGGAAAATGACTTCAAAATAAAAATTATGCCATAGTTCCTAAATTTATGTTTAACTGATGGATTTCTAAATCATCACAGATTTGTGGCATTGAGGCCCTCAACATTCCATGGATCATTCACTTATTTTTGATTGATGACCTCATTAAATTCCTTTAAATATTTATTATTTTCCTCCAAGTGTTTATCTCCACTTTACATTTATGTTATCCTATATAGAGACCAAGGTACATGTTATTCCACGTGACCATTGTACATTTAATTCTCCTTTTTATAGAGGATTACATATGAACCCTTATCACGATGCGTGGTTTCAAACATAGGTAGTACCAACAATATATCCCTATGAATAATTTTAAATGCGAGGATGCACTTTCAATAATGTGGGGAGAATGTGATGCCCCAAAAAAACTAATTTAAGAACCTTTTATTCAATAGCCTGTATGACACATGATAGAATGTGCGTAAGGTAATATACTACCCATATACTGTATAATATATTTATTATTAAAAATAGATCTTATGTATTTAAATAAATGAATCACTGAGTTGCATTAAGTTACATAGAAGATATAACATACTCTATATCTTGTGTTACATGTAAATTCAAACTTATTCGATGGCTTTCTCGATACACAATAGCAAGTATTACCAGGAAATAATCTATAATTAATGCATTTTTATTTAATACGGTAATATATAACATAGATTTTATATTAGTGGTTATGAATAGTATTAAATGAATTATCAAAATATATTTATTATAATAATATATTATTAATTTATAGGTTAAAAATTAATTAGAAAATTAATATATAAACCAATTTAATATAAAAAGAATATTTTTATAGGACACTATTTTTATGTTCACAAAGATCTTTTACCCTAATAGATTATATTAATTATTATAAGTGAGGGATATTAATTTAATGAAAAAATATTATATATTCAATCAATTATATTTTATATTAATCGAACAAATTTGTTAAACATAAGATAAGATCAAACCCAATATTTGATAGAAAAACCTATATTTTTATTAATGAATTTTAAAACCTTTTTATGGAGAAACTATTTTAAATATTAATTTTTAAACTATAATAATTTTAATTTGATGAAATAATATTTATTTTTGAATTCATAATGTCAAAATTATATTAGGATGAGTTTTTGGGTTTTTTCGGAGAAACTTCATTTTTTAGTGAATAGTGAAAAATACACTCTTTTAGTTAAAGACTACCTTTTCATTTAAATGATTATTAATGTTATATCATATTATAAATTTGTTTTAATGTCATGTAGAATCAATTATACATATATTAATACAATTTTTCTCATTATAATAAATTTTACTTTTTAAATTGAATATAAAAACAAAACAATCTTTCGAACATTTTTCTACTAAAACTAATTAATCTGTCTATTTGCAAGATTAGCAATAATCCTATTTCTTCCTCTTCTAAGATATGAATATTTAAACTATTTAATACAAAATTTTAATAAATATTATATTTTTGGTCCAATAATATCAACTTATATTAAGACAAAAATAATTAGTTGATGTGATTAAAATTAATTATAGTGATTACGGTGTAATTATGCTTAAAATGGACTAAAATGTTGGTTTAAGGGCTCAAATAACCTATCCGTTTTTTTAAACATAATTTTATGGAAATATTTAATTTATTAAAAATCCATTAATGAGTTTCAGTGGGTTTTTATGACTTTAATTAGGTACGAACATGTGCACACCTAGCTTCTTTTCAAGAATACCATGTATGTCATTTCATTCCCTATAAAGGGCCACCATCTCTACCCATTCATCACACCTATCCAATCTCTTAAAGTTAGACAAGATAAAACAAATTTCCTCCCAACATCCATCCCCTTAACCTATACGCATTCCTTTTGTCATAATACCTTCCATGGATGCCTTTTGGTTTAATCAAAAAGAAGTTACCCAATTAAAAGTTAATGTCTTTTATCAATATCTACAGTTTCATTTCCATTATCTAACACCTAAAATAAAATTATTCTATTATTGTATAAAAATGTATTTCCTAAAAATAGTAGGATGTTTTTTTGTAGATATTTTAACCTACAATTACACACACCAGCATCTAATGGGTAACAAACATAATGTTTTAGTGGACAACGAACCACTTCCTCACAAAATGACGAGTGTTCATTATTCCAATACCACCTCTCACGGTGGCCATTATGATGGAAAATATGTTTATATATAGTATATATGATATTTAATATGTCTTTATAAATCTATTATTATTTTATTATAGATAAATTTAATACTTTCCATTTTACATTAATATGATAACATCGTTTGAGGAAGTGTAGACTACCACCCCCTCAAAATGTTGTGGTTCATTCACACTAAACATGGAACATATAAAGGATGGTTTTAATTAAATATAAGTGAAATAAAAATAATAATAATATAATACTTACATAATTACCTTTATTGTTACACACACACAGATATATATATATATATATATATATATATATATATATATCATTTTCATTATTACTCATTCACACACATTAAAAGAGATAATGTCGTTCGTGGATGTCTGGACTATCGCCTCCTCAACATGATGTGATTCTTTATAAACAAAATAATTATAAATATAACTATATTTGATGAAATAATATTTTATTTATTATATAATTATCATTATGGAATGATATGAGTTACTTACCATCATTCCACAACAATCATTTTAAAATGGGAATGTTACTCATGCATAGCTATGGCCTACCATCTCCATGATTTTATCATGTTATAATTTTCATAACCATATTTAATTATTTATTGAAAAAATATTATTCATGTAAAAATATGGTAATTATTTTATGTTTATTATTATTTAGATTTTATATAATAAACCCAATGATCATAGTTGACCAACAATAGTTGTTTTAACACATAAACCGAATTGGGTAAAAAAACACCTAATGTAAACTTAATTGTTTGAGTAGTTGTACAAAACATAGTAATAAGTGAAATAAAAGAAATTTCAAACATGAAAAAGTTTCTGAAGCAATTATAATGTTAACATATGTTTATTATATAGGAATTTAAAAGGGCGTTCACCTAAAAGGAAACACAAGGTAAGATATTATTGTCTAATTTTCATTTTGTGAGTAATACTAAATTTTTGTGAACCTAATTTATTATATATTATGTAAATACTAATATATTGAAAAATAAAATAATGAATCCTCTTATCTACATGTTATTTAGTTGTTTCATTTTATGAATATCATTTTTGGGTCATTCGATGCATATAAATTAATTTCGTCTCAATCTTTTTTTCGATGGGGTACACTGTATTTTTATGCACCTATTTTCTTTTATATGGTGTCTATATTTCCATTGAAATTATATATATTGAGTCTCATTAATCTATTTATATTATTACTTTCATTAAATATTACTACTTCATGAGGATATAATTTATAACATTTCAAAGTGGTATGGGACACTTTGGGATGTTTAAAGACTATTATCCTAAAGACTAATCCTATTGATCATCCAAAGGAATTTACATTCAAGGAAATTACATAGTAATTTTCCAATAATCCATTTTATTATCCTCTAATTATTCATGATAATCTAAATTTTTTGTACCATTTTTACACTCTTTGGTACTAAGATGTATTTTGGAAAATTTTTTGGTTAGAAAAGTCATCAATATACCTCTCTTTAGTCAGGTAATTTATTTTATTATAAAAACTATGATTTATTGAATGTTTTTCAAAAATGGTTTTAAAATGATATGGCAAAGTCATTTTTACCCTTTTCTCATCTTACCAATGTTTTAAAAGAATATTTCTTTTTCTTTCCAAATGATGCATTTTATAACCTTTTTCCGTAGAAAAGTAATATTTTTTTACCTCCGGCGAAATGTACAGATCATTCCACCACCTTTTATTTGAAGCTACCTTCTCAATTTAAAAATGGATTATTTTTACTGAAAACGATTTTAAAAGGGATTATCAATGAATTTTTTTCCAAAGGTTTTTAAAGGAAAATTATATATTAATTAAGAATATTATTAAATGTTATTTTTTTATTTCATCAATAATAAGAACCCTCAAATTTACTCTACATGATATTTTTTATATTGATACAATCCTTATTCCTTATTTTGACATTTTATGATTTATTTGACCAATGATAGTATTCATATTCACTTTCATTATTTATTTGTTAGTCCCCTTGGAAAATTCAATCTCTTATGAGCATTGAAAATTGATTTTCCCCTAGATTTTCCATTTGATTTATCGAGGATATTAATATTTCTAAAACCATATAACATTTAACATACAATTTCTTGTTTGATATTTATTTTATTACTTGGGTAAATATAGATAAATGTTTATACATTATTCAATAAGGATATTTGATAATAAAAATTATTTATTTGATATATAGGGAATCCTTTGAAGATGAAATACATGGGTTAGGGACCATTTAGGGAATGACCTAAGGATTAGGGACCCGTGAATGGAAGCCCCTCTATGCCTTGGAAGTCTCATGGGATGAATATTTTGCACAAATTGGTATGGTTAAACTAATATTTGATGGTACTGGTTCCATATACCCAGGAAACATAGAATCCAATAATTAATCATTTCTTCTATATTAGTTCCAGTTATTATTCATCCATGACATTTTTCATGAACACATATATGGATACATTTCATTTTTAGTTGATTTATTAAATGTCTTGTGTTTCAATTTTATACATTTCTGTATTTATTTTTCCTTTCTATAAATTTTAATGGAATGTGTTTCTAGTTATTACCTTTCCATATTACATATGTTCTTACATTCAATATATTGATTACATGACATGTTTGTAAAGTTATTTACCTTTCCATACTGACTATTATCATTGATTCATTATTGCAACTGCTCTATTTTTCCCTTACTTAGCAATAGAGCTGACCCTTATTATGTTTCATTCCCTAAGTATCCAAGAATATTACTATTAAATATATGAAATTATTTACTAGATGGATTATTGTTATAATTGATGTTATTTACTTAGAATGAAGAAAAAAATTATTTTTTAATAAATGTATTCATTTGTAATACAATAATCATTTATGTATTTGGTTTACCATGAAGAATAAATTGATCCATCCTTCAGGGAATGACTCCTTGTAATCATGCCAATGTATGTAGTAGTAGTCACCGGCTCTGGGCTATCTAGGGATGGGTTTCTATAGTTGGTATCAAAGGATGTTTAGTTGCTACCTTGGGAACTGGATTTACTAAAACCTAGATTAGAAAACATATCTCTAATGTAGAATCTGAATAAGTATACATATGAAACCCTATAATTTTTTTAAAATATTGATTATGTGGGTCTTATTAGAAATACATTGATATCTGGATAGTAAAAGTGGATAGGATTCTAGCACATATGTACGTAGGAGTGAAAACACTGACAATGTGTTTTGGTCATGACTTGAGGTTACCTGGTACACAACAATGTGCCTTAATGTGCACCTAGCTTGACATACCTTGGGGATATACATGGGATAATCCACTTTTCTTTACAAACCATTATAATGTATTTGGATACATAATAAGTAAACTAGGATTAACATAAAAATATTTATATTGAAGATAATGTGTAATGATTTAGAATGAAAACTAACAATATTATAGATAAACCCGAGACCAAGGAAGGACTTATGTGGAAATAAAATGGATGGGGTATTCATGTATTGAAGTTGTATTGAAAAACTTAGTTCAAACTCTATTTACAGACTAAACTAATTTTAATGATATCCATCATAATTATATTTGGAAATTATATTAATATGGTTTTAGAAAATGAAAACCTATAATCCTGGTGACAACTAATAAAATCCGGCAAGGTTGTGGGACTTGAACTCTTGACCGACAGACGATAAGGGTTTCACACCAACCACTAACATACACAATGTCATGGTTAATTATTATTATTATTTTTAGTTAAATAATTTGATGAATAAATGTTAAGGATGAACTTATACGATCAATTTTGAGTATTTGGGATTAATCTATTTACCATATTAGTTTTTAATGATAGTGATGACAAAATATATAGACTTGTCACCCTTTTATTGGCATTACGATCCAATAAAAGTATCTTTTAGTGCTTCAGGGAAAAAAGTCATACTTTGGTAATTAATATTTGGGAGTAAAGGGATGAATTGTAATTTGATCGGAGAACAACCAAAAGTAATTATTTATTACATGAGATTGAAACCAATCACGTATGAATATATTTTTTTATATTATTTGCCTGTAAAAGAATTAACAAATATTAGGAAAATGGCATCAAAATAAAAATGTTTTTTTAATACTTAAATTTTTGTTGAACCGATGGGCTTTTAAATCATAAAATACTTATATATTTGTGGCCCTCCACATTCAAATGATCTTTCAACTTTTTATGATCGATGACCTCATTCAATCCCTATAAATATTTATAATTTTCCTTCAAGTTTGTATCTATGATTTCCGTTGATGTTCTTTTTCTTAGATACCCAATTACCTGGTATTATATGTGACCTTTGTACATTCAATTCTCCTTTTTGTAGAGGATTACTTATGAACACCTCTCACGATGTGGGATTTCAAACTTAGAAGTATCAAAAAATATATAACTATGTTTTATTTTAAATTGCATGGGAGGAATTTAAATAATATGGGGATAATGTGGCTCCCCAAAAAAACTAATTTAATAATCATGTATTTGACAGTGTGTATGAAATACGACAACAGGTGCATAAGGTAATATAATACCCAGATACATTATAATATATTTAATATTTAAAATAGACTTTATGTCTTTCAATGCATGAAAAAATGAGTTGGTTTTCATTAAACGGAAGAGTGAACTTCTTATACAGCTTGCATTACATGAAAAAGAGACCTTAGTTAATTGCTTTCTCTATATGTAATATCGAGTCTTACTGTGAAACGGTATATAATTAAAGCATTATTATTTAATACAAAAATATATAACCTAGAAGTTATATTAGTGGTTATGAATATTATTAACTAATTTAAGAAAATATATTGTTTAAAATAATATATCATTAATTCATAGTTTAAAAATTAATTATAAATTAATATAATAACGAATTGAATCAATAAAGAATATTTTTATAGAAAACTATTTGAATGCTCACAAAGCTGTTTTACTCTAATTTAATAAATTAATTACAATCAAATAGTAATTTTAATGTAATAAACAAAAATTACATATTCAATAAATTATATTCTATATTCATCCAATACATTTTTAACCATAAGATAAGAGCAAACCCAATATTTGACATAAAAACATATATTTTTATTAAACCATTTTACCACCTTTTAATAAAGAACCTATTTTAAATAATAATTTTAATAGTATTATCAATTTAATTTGATTCAATGAACATTAGTTCTAAATTTTAAATTTTAAAATTAACTTAGGATGAATTTTTTAAATCTTTCTGAGAAAACTTATTTTTTAGTGAATAGTGAAAAATTTCATTTTTTATTTAAAAATTTCATTTTAATTTAAATAATTATTAATGTTAAATTATATTATATTATTTTAAAGCAAAGTTTGATCAATTTTAAATATATTAATACAATTTACTTCATTAGAATCAATTTACCCCTTTAAATTGAATATAAAAACACAACAGTCTTTCAAACATTTTTCTACTAAAACCAATTAATCCATCTGTGAGATTAGCATTAATAATAATTTTGCCAATTTTGTGATTTTATTTTTTAAAATCAGACATGAAACACTATATTGAAGATAATATTTGTGGTCTAATATGGTCAACTTAATTTTTGAAATAAATAATTAGTGAAAGTGATTAAAATTAATTACAGTGATTAAGTTCAATAAGGCTTAAGAATAGACTAAAACCCTAAGATTAAGGGGCTAGATAACCTAGCCACTTGACCAACACACGTTGGATGGAATGTTTTCGGCCATGAACCCTCAATTCATGATTTGGGGTGTTTTGGTATTACTTTAATTTGGTAAGAACATGTGCACACCTAGATTTTTATCCAAAATACCAAGTGAGTAATTTTCCTTCCCTATAAAGGCCACCACCTCTACCCATTCATTACACCTAAAAAATATCATATTTATGGAAATGATCTACCAAAATGGCCTCCCAAAATCTATCACCTAGACTTCAAAGCCTCCCTTTGATCAGAATAACTTCAATGGATTTCTTTGGGTTTAAACCAAAATAATTCACCCGATTAAAAGGCAATGTATTATCTCAATCCATCTACTTTCATTTCCATTATCCAACCCCTAAAATCTACTAATTCTATTATTTTATAACAACAACAGTATAATAAATACACTAATATGTCTTTATTATTGAAGTTTAACTTAAACTTACACACACAATAATCTAATGGGTAACGAACATAATGTCTCTATGGAAGGCGATCACTACCTCACAAAAACATGATAGTTCATTCTTCCATTACCGCATCTCATGGTGGAAATTAGGATGGAAAATATTTTTATGTATATTATATATTATATTTATTTGGTATTTATAATTTTTTAATCCTCTTATTACACATACCTTTAATATATTCCATTTTACGTTAATATAATAACATTGTTTCGAGGAAGTGTGGACTACCTCCCCTCAAAGCATTATGATTCATTCACACTAAACATGGAACATATAAATTATGGTTTTAATTAAACATAAGTTAAATAAAAAAATAAATAATATATTCATGACATAATTAACTTTCTATATATATATATATATCATTTTCTTTATTACCCCTTCACACACATTAAAAGAGATAATGTCGTTCATGGACGTGTGGACCACTGCCTCCTTGACACTATGTGATTCCTTCTAAAAAAAATTATATTTATAAGTATATTGGATTAAATAATATGATATTTATTATATAATTATCATTATGGAATGTTGTGAGTTCCTTACCATCTTTCCATAATTATTAGTTAAAAATGGGAATGTTACTCATACGTACTTACAGCCCACCGTCTCCATGATTGTAACATATTCCCATTTTCAAAATCATATTTAATGAATAATTTTAAAAATATTATCTATGTAAAAATATGATAATTATTTCAAGATTATTATTCTGGAGATGTTATAAAATTAACCCTGCGACCATAGTTGACAAACAATAGTTTTTTTGACACATAAACTGAATTTTGTCAAAAACACCCGATGTAGATTTAATTGTTTGAGTAGATGTAAACAACATGGTCATAGGTGAGATAAAAGTAATTATATACATGAAAATGGATATGAATAATCTATAAAGTTAACATCAGTTTATTTTAATGTAATTTATAGTAAATTCACTGGAAAAGAAACACACTAAAAGGAATTCTTGCCTCATTTTCTTTCCACGAGGCATACTAAATTATTATGCACCTAATTTATTATACATAGTGTAAATACTTCCTCATTGATATATAATTTCATAAACCTTATTATATTATTGGTTTTTAGATATTTCATTTTAATATTATCATTTTTTGTTCATTCGATTTATATAAAAAAATTTCATCTCAATTTCATTTCATTGAGGTACATTGTATTTATATGCAACTAGTTTATTTTATATGATGTATATATTTATTTTGACATTATTTATCAATAATCTCCTTAATCTCAGGATATTATTACTTTCATTCAATTTTACTCGTTATTGAGTTTATAATTTAAAATTTCTCAATGTGGTAAGGGACACTTTGGGATCTTTAAAGATTATTTTCCTCAAGACCCATCCTAATTATCTTTAAATGGAATTTCCATTAATGGAAATTACATAACAATTATATAATAACAAATTTTATCCCCCTCTGGTTATTCATGTCCATTTTAATAGTTTATACAATTTTCTACTCTTTGGTACTAAGATTTTTTTGAATTTTTTTCTTTTAGAAAACCCGAATTTATATATTTTTTTAGTCAGAGAACCTATTTTATTTTAAAAACCATGTTTTATACAAAGGTTTTCAAAAATATTTTAAAAAATATTTTGTGAAGAAATTTAAAATATTTTTGTCTTTTACCAATTTTTTTAATGGAATCATGTTGTATATTTCTTAAAGAGGAATTTTCTAACCTTTTTCTGTACAAAAGAAATATTTTTTACCTTGTATGAAATGTATGGATCTATCCACCATCATTTTTTTGGAGCCTTGTTATCAAATTCAAATGGATTATTTTTAATTAAAATGTTTTGGAATGGTTTTTTAAATGAAAAATATTTTCAAATGTTTTTTCAAAAGAAAATCATATTTTCATCAAGAATATTTGTAAAAGTTATTCATCTATTAAATCAATGAAAACAACCCTCTATTTTACTCCACATGGGATTTGTTGTATTGATACCATACTTTTCTAACTCTAGATAGTTTAGGATTTATGTGGACAATGATATTATTGAAATTCACTTCTGTGATTTATTTTTTAGTCCCCTTGAAATATTAAATATTATATGGACATTGAACAATTAATTTCCCATAAATTTTCCATTTCATTTTTCATAGATGTTACTATTTCCTATACCGTATATTGTTTTACATACATTATCTACTTTGACATTTATTTTATTATCTGGAGAAATATTAATAAATCAGTAAACATTATTCAATATAGATATTTGATAAGACACAATATTTATTTGATATACGAGGGATGATTTGGACATGTAATACACAGGTTGGAGACCGTTTATGGAAATCCCTACGGGTTGGGGGATGGTGAATGAAACTCCTGGATGCATTGGCAATATCATGGGAAAAATTAGTTGCACAAATTGATATGGTTAATCTGTAGTTTATTGGTATTGGTTCCATGTACATAGGAAACATGGAATCAAATAATTAATCATATCTTTCAGGTTAGATTCGGTAATTATTCATCCATGAGATTTGGTGTCGACATATCTATGGTTACATTTCATTTTTAGTTCATTGAATAAATGGAATTTGTTACAGTTTCATAATGTTCCATATTTTTTTATTTAATTATTTGAATGGAATGTGTATCTTGTTTTTACCTTACCATATTTCTTGTGTTCTTACATTCAGTTTATTGAAAACATGGATTGTGTATTCAGCTTTTTACCTAGACATACTGACAATTCTCATTGATTCATTATTGATTCTGCTCAATTTTTCACTTACTGATCTTTTGAGATCCCCCTTATTATGTTCTGTTCCCTAGGAATCCATGAAGCATACTATGAATGATATAAAATAATTTACTTGATGGATTGTAGTTATACATGGTGTTATTTATTGAGAAAGAAGAAAAAAATAATGTTGTAATCAATTAATTAATTTGTAATGCAATACCCATTCATGTATCTATTTTTTCAAGAATACTAAAATGATCAGTCCTTCGATTCTTGATTCCTTGTAATAATGTCAATGAATTTATTAGTAGATACCAGCTCTGAGCTATTTAGGGATGGTTTCCTATAGTTCTTATAAAAGAAAGTTTAGTAGAAACCTTGGGAACATGATTTAGGAAAACCTAGATTAGAAACCATAACCCTAAGGTAAAATTAGAAGAAGTGTATATAGAAAACAAATAATTTTGGTAAAGTTTATATTATGTGGGTATTTTTTAAAAATACATCTATTTCTGGATAATATAAGTGGACGTGGATCTAGAATAGATGTACCTAGGAGTAGTAACTCTGAAAAGGTGATACGAGCTTGACTCGAGGTAACCTGGTACATGGAAACAGGCCTTACAATGCACCTAATTTGACACTATCAGGGGATATGCATAAGATAATCCACTTTATCGTTACAAACTATTATGAAGGATTTGGATACATAATAAGTAACATAGGATAAACCTAAATAGTTTTATATTGAAGGTAATGTGTCCTTATTTAGAAATTCGAATAATGATATTATAGATAAACCCAAGACCAAGGAAGGGCCTATATGAAAGTAAAATGGATGAGGTATTTATGTCTTTAGATTGTATGGAAAACCTTAGTTATAATTATATTTAGAGATTAACCTAATTTCAAGGATTTCCATTATATTTATATTTAGAAATTATATTAATATGGTTTTAGAAAAGAATAACCTACATGCTAGGTGACAACCAATCAAATCTGGAAAGGCCGTTGGACTTGAACGCATGCTCAAAGGACGATAAGGGTTTTATACCAACCACTGAACTACACAATGTCCTAGTTATTTTTTTCATTATTTTTTAATCAATTTGATGAATAATTGTTATGGATGAAACAATATTATCACTTTTGAGGATTTGGGATTAATCTACTAACCATATTATTTCTGAACGATAGTTAAGGTATAATAATTATACTTTTAACTATTTTATAGGCCTTATGATCCTTTAAAAGTATCATTTAGTCCTTTAGAAAAAAAATTCATTTTTGGTAATTAATTTTTTGAGTAAACGAATATATTTGGATTTTATCAAAGCACAATAAAATGTTATGATTCATTATTTGAGATTAAAACCTATCGAGTAAGAATATTTGGTTATATCCCTGGTTAGTAAAACAATTACCCAACATTAGGAAAATGACTCCGAAATAAATTTTTTGTCCTAATTACTAAATTTTTGTTGAACCAATGTCTTTATAAATCATAAAATATTTATGGTTTTGAAGACATAAAAGTTCAATTAATCATTCACTTGTTTGTGATTTATGACCTCATTGAATCCAAATAACTATTCACGCTTTTCCTCTAAGTGTTTAAATCTACATTCCACTGATGTTATCATACATAGAGAACTAGTTACATGTTATTTCATGTGACCTTTTTACATTCAATTACCACTTTTATAGAGGATTACTCATGAACCCTTCCTACAATATGGGATTTCACACATATGAAGTCTCAAACAATATATTACCATGATTTATTTTAAATTGCGATGACACATTTTAAATAAAGTGGGGGAGAATATGATGATCCAAAATAAAATTAAGAACATTGTAATCAATAGTGTGTATGACACGTGACAAAAAGCATGTAAGGTAATATAATACCCAGACACATTATAATACATTTACTATTTAAAATAGATTCTATGAATATCAATACACACTACAATGAGTTGAATTGTGTTAAATGCAAGATATATCTTCCTCTATATCATCCTTTAGATGAAAAAGCGATCTTCTTTGATGGATTTATCTGTACACAATATCGAGTCTTTCCAAAAAGTTGTTTATAATTAAAGAATTATTATTTAATAAAATTATATGTAATCTAGATGTTATATTAGAGGTTATGAATAGTATTAACTTACTTATGAAAATATATGGTTTTATTATAAGATATTATTAATTCATAGGATAAAAATTACCAAGAAATGAATATACGAACCACTTGAATATAAAAGGAATATTTTTGTAGAAAACTATTTTTATGCCCACAAAGCTATTTTACACTAATATATTTAATTAATTACAATCAGTGAGTGATATTATTGTAATAAACATATATTTAATATTCAATAAATTTTATTTGATATTCATACAATATATTTGTTAAACATAAGATAATAGAAATCCCAATATTTGACATAAGAACCTTCTTTTATTATGGCATTTTTACCACCTTTTAAAGGAGAAACTATTTTAAACATTAATTTTAATGCTAATTTAAATTTTATTTGATAAAATAAATATTTTTTTTTGAATTTATAATATCAAAATTATCTTAGAATTAATTTTGGGTATTTTTATGAGAAACATCATTTTTAGTGAATAGTTTAAAAATAATACGCTTTAGTTAACAACCGCCTTTTCGTTTGAATAATTATTAATGTTTATATTATAAAGTTGTTTTAAAGTCACATTTGATAAAATTTCAATATTAATAAAATTTAGTTCATTGAAATCAATTTATGTTTTTAAATTTAATATAAAAACATAAAAATATTTTGATCACTTTTCTACTAAAAACAGTTAATCCGTTTGTCTGTGAGATTTACATTAATTATAATTTTTTTGGTTATGCGATTTGAATTAATAAAATCATACATAAATCATTTTAATCATTGTAATATTTTTTTCTAATAAAATCAAATTAATTTTTACAAAAATTATTAGTGAAAGTGATTAAAATTAATTAGAGTGATTAAGGTGTAATTAGGCTTAAAAATGTACTAAAACCCTATGTTTATGGGCCCAAATAACCTAGAAACATATCCAAAAATCATTTTATACAAATATTTAGGCCATTAAACTTCCATTAACTAGTTTGGGTAGTTTTTAATGACTTTTATTAGGTAATAAAATGTGCTCACCTAACTTCTTCTGAAGAATACCAAGTGAGTCCTTTTCCTTCCCTATAAATTCCACCACCTTTACCCATTCCTACCAAATATCCAATCACTTAGGTTCAGACATGCTCTAAACAATGGCCTCCCAACATATCTACCCATAACCTAGATACATCTATTTGGGAATAATACCTCTATGGATTCCTTTTTCTACAAACCAAAAGGAGTTACCCGATTAAAAGGTAATGTATTTTCTCAATCTCTCTAGTTTCTTTTCCATTATCCAAACCATAAAATATCTTTACACTATTATTGTATATAAAACACCAGTATACTCAATATAATAATATTTTTATACTAATAGTTAAACCTACACTTAAACACACCACCATCTAATGGGTAACAAACATAATATTTCTGTGGACGGAGAACTACTGCCTCATGAAATAATGATTGTTCATCCTTCCATTACCATATCTCATGGTGGCCATTATGACATACAATCAGTTTATATATATTATATGTTATATATATTTTTTATTTATACTTATGTAATACTTTTATTATGCATTCCTGTAATACTTTCTATTTTACATTAATATGATAACATCGTTTGAGGAACTGTGGACTACCACCCCCTCAAAGGGTTGTGATTCATCCAGACTAAACATAGAACACATAAAGGTTGGATTTAATTAAACATAAGTGAGATTCAAAAAAAATAATATATTAATGGAATAATTAACATTATGAATATATATATATATATATCTCATTTTCTTTGTCACCCCTCACACAATTTAAAAGAGATAATGTTGTTCATGGACATATTGACTACCGCCTCGTCGACATGATGTGATTCCTTTAACAGCACATAATTCTATATAGTAGTATATATGATTAAATAATATGATATTTATTATATAATGATAATTATGGATATATTTGAGTTACATACCTTCTTTCCATAATAACTATTTAAAAATGGGAATGTTGCTCATGTGTACATACGAACTACCGTCTCCATGATTGTAAAATATTATGATTTTCATAACCATATTTAATGATTGATTTTAAAAATAAAATTGATGCTAAAATATGATAATTATCTTACGGTTATTATTATGGAGATGTTATATAACTAACCTTATGACTATAGTTGACCAATAATAGTTTCTTTGACACATAAACTGAATCTTGTCAAAAGCACCCAATGTAAACATTATTATTTTAGTAATTGTACAAAACATGGTAATAAGTGAAATAATATTAACTATAAACATTAAAATGGTTCTGAAGATAGTATAAAGTTTACATAATTTAATAATATAGGAATTTAAAGGACATTCACCCGAAAGGAAAGACAAGGTAAGGGATTCTTGTCTCATTTTAATTTTCTAAGGCATACTAAATTTTTGTGCACCTAATTTCTTATATATGGTGTAAGTAATACTACATTGACATATAATACCATGGATCCTATTATCATCATGGTATTTAAATGTTTCACTTTAGGATAATCAATTTAGGCTTATTCAATTCATTTAAACGAATTTCGTCTCAATTTCATTTCATTGAGGTACATTATATTGTTATGCACATAGTTTCTATTATATGGTGTTTATATTTACATTGAAATTATACAACACAAATCTCATTAATCTCATGATATTATTAATTTCATTCATTTTTACTCCATCATGAGGTTATAATTTAAAATGTGTCAAATTGGCAGGGACACTTTGGGATGTTTAAAGATTATTTTCGTCAAGACTAATCCTAATGATCATTCAATGGAATTTACATTAGAGGAAATTACATAATCATTATTCAAAAATACCATTTATTATCCTCTAATTATTCATAAACATTTCACTTGTTTGTAACATTTTCCACTCTTTGGTAATAAGACGTTTTTATAGTGTTTTTCATTTATAAAACCAAAAATTTCATCTCTCTTTAGTTGGAGAACAAGTTTCATTATAAAAAATAGGGTTCATTGAATGGTTTTCAACTTTTTTAAAATGACCTGTTAATGAAAGTTTGCCCCTTTTTTAAATTTACCCCTATTTTCATAAGAATCTTCTTGTCTTCTTCCTAAAAAGAAATTTTATAATTTTTTCCCATATAAAAGGAATATTTTTTACATCATACGACTTATACGAATCAATCCCCTGTCATTTATTTGAAGCCTCCTTATTAAATTACAAAAGGTGTATTTTTAATTAAAATGTTTTTAAAGGTGTTTTTAATGAAAAATATTTTCAAAATGGTTTTCAAAATAAGTGGGTATTTTCCTCAAGAATATTTTTAATGGTTAATATTTTATTTCATCAATGAAAAAACCACTCTATTTTACTCCTCATGGGATTTAATGTATTGATACATCCTTATTCTTCTTCAGGATGGTTTATGATTTATTTGTCCAAACACTCTATGAAAAATCTCTTACATTATTTATTTCATAGTTCCCTAAAAATATTCAATATCCTATGAACATTGAATATTGAATTTCCCTTAAATTACCCATTTAATTTATCATAGATATTACTAATCATTAAACCGTATTGAATTTTACATATGGTGTCTACTATGAAATTTATATGATTATTTGAGGAAATATTGATAAATCCATAAACCTAATTCAATATGGTTATTTGATAAAGCACAATATTTATTTTATATATGAGGAATAAATTGGACATGAAATAAACAGGTTGGGGACCATTTAAGGAAAGGCATGCAGATTGGGGACTGGTGAATGAAAGCCCCTCAATTCATAAAGAGTCTAATGGGCATAATTAGTTGTTCAAATTGGTATGGTTAAACTATCTTTTTTAGGGTACTGGTTTTAGGTACCTATGAAACGTGGAATCAAATAATTAAGAATTTCTTTCACATTAGTTCTAGTAATTATTCATCCATGATATTTTATGTCGATATATCTATGGAAAAATTTTATTTTCAGTTCATCAATAAATTGGCATGTGTTTCAATTTCATACCTTACTATATTTATTTTTGTTGTTCTGGTCATTTGGCGGACATGTGTTTCTAGTTATTAATTTTCCATATTTATTATGCTCTTGCATTCAGTTTATTAATTACATGACATGGGTCTTTTGTTTTTTACCTTTCTATACTAACTATTCTCATTGATTCCTTATTGATTCCACTCTATTTTTCCCTCACTAAGTATTTGAGCACATCTTTATTATGTTTTATTCCCCAAGAATCCATGAATCTTACCATAAATTCTATTTTGGGATTTAAATATGGATTAGAGTTATACTCAAAGTTATTTATTTAGAAATAGGAGAAAAATTAATGTTTTAATCAATATATTCATTTTTAATACAATACTCATTTATGTATCTAGTTTACCATGACTAACAACTTGATCATACTTTTAGGACTTGATTCATTGTAATCATTCCAATGTATTTAGTAGTAGATAGTGGATCAAGGATATCTAGGTCTGGGTTACTATATTTGGTACCAAAATATGTTTAGTATCAACCTTCGGAACTGGATTTATGGAATCCTAGATTATAAAACATAACCATAAGGTAGAATTTTAAGAAGTATAGATGAAATCCATATAATTTGGGTAAAGTATAAATTATGTAGGTATTATTAGTAATAAATCCCTATCTAGATACTACAAGTGGATGTGGTTCTGGCACAGATGTACCTAGGAGTAAAAAATCTGACAAAGTGTTCTTGGCATGAATCGAGGTAACCTGGTACACAAGAACAAAGCTTACTAGACAACTAGTTTGACACTCTTGGGGGATTTACATTGGATAGTATGATTTTTCTTTAAAATTCATTATGTTGTATTTGGATACATAATAAGAAACCTAGGATAAAACTATGGAGTTTTAGATTGAAGACAAGGTGTCAAGATTTAGAAATCCAACTAATGATATTATTGATATACCCAAGACCAAGGTTGGATATATGTGGAAATAAAATGGATGAGGTATTTAAGTATTGAGTTTGTATTGAAAACCTTAGTTAAAATTTTATTTGGAGATTAACCTAAGTTCAGGGATGTCCATCATATTATTATTTAGAATTTATATTAATTTTATTTTAGAAAATGACAACCTATAAGCCAGGTGAAAACCAATCAAAGTTGACAAGGCTACAAGACATGAACCCAACACCAAAGTATGATAAGAATTTCACACAGAACACTGACCTACGCAATGTCCTAGATAATTTTAAATTATTTTGAGTTAAAAAATTTGACAAATAAATGTTAAGGATAAACCAGTAATATCAATTTTGAGGATTTTGTATTGATATATTAACCATATTAGTTTTAAATGATAGTTAAAGTAAAATAGTTAGTCTTTTCACACTTTTATAGGCCTTATGATCCTTTAAAAGTATCTTTTAGTGCTTCAAAGAAAACAATCATTGTAGGTAATTAGTTTTTTTGGAGTAAAGAGATGAATTATAATTCGATCAGAGCACAACCAAAAGTTATGATTGTTCATATGATATTCAAACCTATCATGTAACAATATTTTGTTATGTTCTTGGTTAGTATAAGAATTACCCAACATTAGGAAAATTCCTTTAAAAATAAAATGTTTTCTAAATACCTAATTTTTTTTTGAACCAATGAATTTCTATATTATCACAGGTTTAAGGCTTTGAGATGATTTAACATTCCATTGATCATTAACTTGTTTTTGATTGATTAAATCATTCAATACTGATAAATATATAGATTTTTCCTCCAAGTGTGTTTGTATACATCCAACTGATGTTCTTCTACATAGAGACATAATTACATGGTATTCCGTGCGACCTTTGTACATTCAATTCTCTCTTTTATAAAGGATTACTTATGAATGATTCCCACGATTTAGGATTTCATGAATAGGAATTATCAAACAATATATTTCCATGATCAATTTTAAATTCCAAGGAATAAATTTAAATAAGGTGTAGAGAATGTGATACCACAAAAAATTATGAATCTAGTATTCGATAACATGTATGACACATGACAACAAGCACATGAGGTAATATAATACATAATTACTTTATAATATAATTACCTTTTAAAATAGATTATATATATTTCAATGCACACATATCCAAGTTTGATTGTGATACACGCAAGAGAGATCTTCCACTATAGCATGCATTACATTCAAAAGTGACCTTCTTCAATGGATTTTGTTATGGGACTACCAAAGAATCCTAGAAGGAACAATGAAATATGGGTCATTGTTGATCGTCTTACCAAGTCATCACATTTTCTTACTAAAAGAGAAGATCTACCACTAGAACGTCTAGAAAGACTATATATTGATGAAGTTGTGAGACTTCATTGAGTACCCCTATCGATTGTTTCTGATCGTGATCCCCGTTTTACTTCAAGATTCTGGAAAAGTCTTCAGAAAGCCTTGGATACTAAACATCATTTGAGCACTGCCTACCACCCTCAAATAGATGGACAATCAGAACGAACTATTTAAACCATAGAAGACATGTTGAGATCCTGCTCACTTGACTTTCAGGGTATGTGGGATCAAGATTTACCTATGATAGAATTTTCCTATAACAATAGCTTCAATTCGATTATTCAGATGGCACCATATGAAGCGTTATATGGAAAGTGATGTCGTAAACCAACTTGTTGGGATGCCGTTGGTGAAAGAAAACTGGTAGGTCCAGAACTGGTAGAGGAAACAATGGAAATGGTGAAGGTAATCCAAAAACACATCAAAGTATCTCAAAGTAGGCAGAAGAGCTATGCCGATGATAGAAGGAAGGATTTGGAATTTCAAGTCGGTGATCATGTTTTCCTGAAGGTATCTCCATGGAAGGGACTCATAATTTTTGGTAAGAAAGGGAAATTGAGTCCCAGGTATATCGGACCTTTCGAAATTATAGAATGAATTGGGGCTGTAGCTTACCGATTGGCAATGCTGCCAAGTCTCTCCAAAGTTTACGATGTGTTCCACGTATCTCTATTGAGGAAATACATGCCTGACCCAACACATGTACTCACCTATGAATAATTAGAACTGGAAACTGATCTGTCTTATTGTGAAGAGCCCGTCATGATTCTTGATACGAGAGAACAAGTACTGAGAAACCGGACGACACGTATGGTAAAAGTTTTTTGGAGAAACCATAAGATGGAAGAGGCAACATGGGAACCCGAGGAACTTATGATGAAGAACCACCCGATTCTTTTCACGCGGTAGTATTCTAGAAATTTCGAGGATGAAATTATTTGAAGGATGGGAGAATGTAACACCCCAAACTTCTACGGTACGCTTCTCTTGGAATAATGTGATAGCGTGTGTTGTACGCAACATCGAGTTCTAACATACCACAACCAATCAAACTAGCTATTATAAATAGTAATACATACTTTTCGAAATTTTATATCTCAAAATGGACTTCATTTTTGGATTAGGAGTATCAAATTTAGCATAAGGTGAAATTTTGGTACTTTTCGGATAACTTTAATATTTTGATGAATAGTGAAAATTACTAAATTTCAATTAAAAACAAATTTTTTAATAAAAATAATTAATTGTGATAAATTATGAATTTGAGTGTTTTTAAAGTATATTTAGAATATATTTTTACCATTTAATACAATGTTGTTCATTGGACATAATTTCACAATTAAACCGAACATAAACAAGTATCAATCTTTTGATAGTTATTATATCTTAAAAACACGCTCTTTGTTTTGACAGTGGGAATTAATTTTAAGTTAATTTATGCCACTTATGAGATTTGAATTTGAAAAAATGGATTCCATATTTTTAATCAGAATGTTCAAATTATGTAAATAGGTAACTTTTATTTTTAGACATTTTGAATAATTACTTCGGTAAATATTTTATTTACCATGGTTAAAGGGTAAATCCGATAAATAAGGGTTAAAAAATAATAATATAATAATAACAAATTACCCTAAAACGTGTACTAACCTTATTGGTTGATTCATGTTAGACCATGGGCATCTTTGGGTCAATATAGGGGCCCCATGGTGCCACTTGTAAGTGATATGGACACTTTATTTTAATTAAGTTAAAATGAATACAAAAAATGACACAAGCATATATCTTTTAGAAATTTTTTTTACATAGTGTTATATATGTTGGATTTTAGACTATAAATATTCATTAGAAATATAAAACAATTTACTACATAATGATATTTTAATTATAATTTTTAATCATTAAATAATTTAATTTATTTATGACACAATGATGATGCAGTAATTACCATAATAGTGAAAATTGAAATAATTGATATTATAAATACCCAAATAAATACAATTTGAGGCTTTTAATGAATTAAACTAATTTTATAGGATAATATGACATATTAGGATTGATTTAATCGACTTTTTTGAACTAATAATTCTGTTATGATTTTCACAAAAATCAATTATTGAATAGTGTCGAAATTGACATAAAAGAGTTTTTAAAACAAATAGTATATTATTAATTGATATTAAATTCCTAAAAATATAAGGTTCGGCCAAGGTACTTATATCATGATAGGTGTATCATTAATGGACCACTTGGGGGTCGTTTGGATGTATATAGTATGTTTATTAACCATATAATATAAAAATACAAAGAGACATTGTAAAAGTGAAACTAATTAACTAAGAGTTAATACTTAATGATATGGTTAGTATAATGACCCAAAACTGTCTAAATTATTTTGGTTTGGTGGTTTTAGACCTATCCCCACCTTAAAATTTAAATAATCTACTTTGGAGCCATTAGAATCCGAATATGAATTTATTAAAAAAGAATATTTCTAGCTTTTCCAAAGGTGCCCCTCACCCCTCTTATAAAAGGGCACTCTCCCTTCTCATTAACTCACACCTTAAAAGCCTTTTGGCTCTGCCAAACTCTGCCCAAATACTCTTTCAAAATCCCCCAATTCATCCTAGAGGCCTTACTTTAGTCAGAAATCCAACCTAAGAGCCTTTTTGATCAAATCAAAAGAAGAACTCGAAGACGAGGTAATGTTTTCACCGCCCTTTTTCAAGTTCCTTTCTTCTTCCACTTCTTCTTTCTTTGTTATTACCATTATAAAATAATAACTCCAGTATCTTATATATACTGTGATGTTATTATAAATATGGTACATTCATATTCAGTATTCTATCCATCCTTTGAATAACATGTCACCATACGTGCGTACGTACGACTTACCATCTCCACGTTGTGGTGTAATTGTTATTCAATAAATTATTATTTTGATGGGTATAATAATGATGTGTAATTCATTTAAATAATAAATATAACATGATAATGATTCTGTATATATGACATACCATCCAATTATATATTATTTTAATATCAAAAAATGGTATTGTCGCCCGTGCGTACGTACGGACCACCGTCTCCACGAACGCGATAAGATTCATTCTCCATCGTATCTATTCAAGTCTAATTATCATTTTATGATTAATAATAGTATCTAAAGATTTGATATCATTCTGGATATGATTAATATAAAACCTATCCATAACAAACATGGCCTACGTAACAAAGAATATAAAGGAAAACGAGTAAGTTAACACCTGAAACAACGATAATACTAAGATATTATTAACAAATCAAATTTAAAAGATCATATATGATATCATATTAATGTATATGATTCTTGAATAATTGAATAACAATTATTTCACCATTATACAGGAGGTTAACCTACCCCAACCAAGGAAAAGTACAAGGTAAGGGTTTATTTTGCAATCTCTTCATTATCCGAGGTTGTTTATACATAATAATATACTGGGATCTCTTTATCATCCACATCCATGTTTCTTAAAAATGTATTTCAAAACATTTTTACTATTTACTAGAATATGGGTTAAAGTCATTTATACCCTTTTTTTACTTTTTATAAGAGTTTTATAAAGGAATATTTCCATATTTTTCCAAACAAGGTGCTTTTTAAAATTTTCAACAAAATTAAGGTAAGAATGTTTTTTTAACTTATACGACGAGTGCGGCTATTTTCTGCCGTTATAAAATTGTCGAAGCATCCCTTACAAGTTTAAAAGAATATTTTCAAAGAAAATGTTTTATTTTATAAATATATGACTCTTAAATGATTTCAAAATACAAATAGATATTTCTCTAAAAAGAGTTTTGATTTCATCTATGTCAACATACTTTGATGGATTTTACGCTTATTTGAAGTTGATTTATTATGATAGAAAACTTCTATATTTTATTGAAGGTTTTGTGATAAGTTTGACTGTGGATGTGTTATTTTTATACCATTCATGGTTTATGGAGAAAGTATTGACATTTCGTATGCTAGTTTTAATACGAATGTTTATGTTATGTTTAAACCTGTTCATATGAGGAATGCATTGGACTTAATATGTGACGGGTGGAGCCCGCTATAGCTCCTCGATGAATCGGTAGGTCTCATGAGACAAACTAGTGTCTTGGAACAAGGCCTTGGAAAAATATTATTTATAGTCTTGGCATGAGGCCATGGCAATGTGGTTATGATAGTATGGAATTATGCATTCCATCATTATGAAAGTGGTTATTGGTATCGCATGTGATTATTCGATTATTAGAATATCCATGTGAATAAGTAAATGGCATTATTTAATTTTATTTTTTCCATACTATGTTGAAGTTCAAGATTAAAAGGCTTTTGTTTTAGTTATACATTTCCTTAAATTTTTATTCTTATTTATGAATGTTTCCGCAATATTGTTATCCTTACTGGGCATTTGAGCTCACCCATTTTCTATGTTTCATTTTTCCCGGTATGTGAAGAAGTAAATTATGAATGACCTGCAGGGATATTATGAGGGGTTAATAGTGTGGACTATGGAGACCATATGTTTTTGTAGTAGTTTTTCACTTTATAATGTAATATAAAACTTTATGAATATATCTAGTGTTTCCAAGGCTACTAAACCAATCAGTCATTCGAGATTTGATCTTTTTTGTGATCATGCCAATGTTATGTAATAATTCACTGACTCTGGGTAACTGGCGTCAGGGCGTTACAATAGGTGGTAAAATAAAAATCGAAAAATCATTATTTTTGGAGGTGGTAGTTCAACGTACATGTAAACAGTATGTTCATTACACATTAGATGGAATTTTGTCTATATTTTATTCCAAAATTAGCATAAAAACATACTAGTATATTTAGTATAGTGTTTTATTTATACAATCATGGAATATGAAGAGTTTAAATGGATGATAATTGAAATAAAATAAAAGATTTTATGGAATAATGTTACCTCTTATTCAGGTAAATCCTTTTGGTTTTCACCAAAGAGCTTCCTTGGATTGCCTTTTTTACATGGGGGGATTATTGGGTGAGGGGAGGGACATTGAGGAGCTATTTTTTAATATATTTTCAATCAAAAGTGGATTGAGAGGTGTGAGGAAGTGGGAGGATAAGAGGTTCTTTTATAGTGGAAAAGTGGCACTCTCATAAATTTTGGGAAAAGTATTCCACCCACATTTTTACCGTGTAATTTGGACATAATAATCACATACGGTATATAAAAGTGATTATAGGGTCGAAATATGACCACAAAATTTCTTTTGTACAAGTGTCATGGTCATTTTAGCCCTTAGGTTTAAGGTTTATCCTTCACTTATGCTTAATATTACCATAAATGATGTAATTAAATTTAATTACGTTCAACAATAATTTTGGTCAAAAACTATGTTGATCTTATTAAAAATTATAAATTATTATTCTTCAAAATATGGAATTCATTTTACTAAACTCCAATCACATAATTGAAAAAAATTAATTTAAATTTATCCTCTTAGTCGGGTCGACAATGCGGGTTTTTGAAGCAAGAACTTTCAAAAGTCTGCTATGTTTTTATATTCAATTTCAAGATGAAATTGATTCCAATGACCCAAATTTTGTTTATTGATAATAATATGATCTAATTTAACTTTTAACCCAATTTCAAATATAAAATTTCCTTATAAATAAATTATTTTAAATGGAAGACTTGAATTAAAATCTGGTATTTTTCACTACTCATTCAAAAATGTAGTTTCACAGAAAAATCCCAAAATATTACCCTATGATAATTTGAAAAAAATAAATTAAAAAAATAATTTTATTTTATATAATTCCATCTCCAATTGTTTCTAATTTTTATTTGTTTTTCGAAGAAGTACATCGAAAACTTTTTATTTGAGAAAATTTTATTTTTAACCATATAAGTACTTTGCCAAAAATTATATCTTTAGTCATCAATATATTTTATTTATATAAATCAATTATATAAAATATTTGAAAATTAGTTATTAATTTTCAATTTACAATTTTTAACATCTAAATAATAATTATGTCATTTAAATAATGACAAAAAAAATAATATTTTGTAGAAACTCAGTGTTGCGTGTAACGTACGCCAACTAAGTGCCATGTGAAAGGAATGTTTGAATTAGTAAAATGAAATATATAAATAAAAAATTAATTTATTCAAGAAAATAATACCTAAAGAATTAGGGTGTTACACTATCACCTTTAAACTGGTGGACAGACAGAGCATATGATTCCGGTGCAAGACGACAAGTATCATGCACGTATCATTGACTGCGGTTGTTCTTGGGGGAAAAAACTCCCTCCTTGAGTTTTATTATAATAATAGATTTCAGGATACCATTAAGATATATCCTTATAAAACAATATAAGGTCGGTATTGGTGCCCACCTCTATGTTGTCTAAAGGTAGGGGAGGAAACTATTATTGGACCATGTCATGTGCTAGTGTCTAAATAGAAGGTCCAACTAATTTGGAAGCACATGATGATAGCTCAGTCGAGACTACAATCAAATATAATCGACACTGGTAGCCTCTTGAGTTAGAGGTTGGAGGTAGGGGTTTTTTGCAAGTCATGCCTAGATTGGGCCATCAACATATTCAGAAGTAGGGTAAGTTCTCACTGAGTTTTATTGGACCATTTTAGGTTGTGAAATAGATCAAACTAGTGGGTTATCTGTTTGAACTTACTCATATATACTTGTCTATGCATGATGAATTTAATTTATCTCAGTATCATTGATACTATCCCTACCCATCGCGTGTCTTTTATCCTGATGAGGTTGATATAGATGTTGACACTTCCTTCAAGTTGTATCAAATCTGTATTGTGGATCAGAGTGTGAAGAAACTCCAAGGTAGGTCAGTACCATTCATACAGATGCAATGGCAACACGAATGAGTAAAAGTTGGGACATAAGAATAGAAAGTTGATGTATACTCATAGTGTCCTGAACACTTTTCTAATGATACTTATCTACCCTCATAAGTCCAACACAGGGACGAGATTTTTTAAGGAGGGGAGGTTATAACGACCCGTCTTTTCATGAAGGTGTAGGTCATTTTTATTTCAATTTAAATCCATTGTTTAATCGTGGTAGACATAAACTACGACTTAGGGAAGTTACTAAGAGAATATGAGTCTTTCAAAGAGCTTAGAGTTTTGTAAAATGAAAAAAATGTCTCAGCCATATGGTTAGTTGAAACCCTCTCGACCAACTGACACAGTCCACTATAACAATGCGGGGTGGAATAGAGGTGCAGCAGGAGTCACACAATTTTTTTGAATGTAAGTAACTCTAGTCACAAAACTGTGTGTGATTACAGAGTTTCATGAATGTGGGTTTTAGCATGATCTCTGAGTGATTTGAGAAATCATGTGTTGTAACAATGTGGGTTATATCCATAAAGAGTGAGGGTAGCATGGTTTGTGAATGATTTGGCCAAACAGTAATCCCCCTATTTTAAGGGTAAAATGACCTCTTCTCCCCTCATCTAACTTATAACCACCTTTCCTTTTTCTCCTTTCTTCATTCAAATAAATGAGTGGGTTTCTTCCTCCCAGGAGAATCCACCTCTATCGATCTATCCTTTGAGGTATCTTCCACTTCTGGTGTCCAATTCATGATATGACAAAGGAGATGGATACCTTAAAGAGATATTGAATGATATCCCTGAAAATCTATTTTTATCCTTGAATCCATTTCTATATTTTGTTTCAAGATCATTTGAATGATTTTATGGGTGTTGGACCATTTCATATATAACTTCCAACGTAATCCAAATCTAGGGCCGATATCGAGTGAGGAGTTTTCAATGGACCAAAGGTTCGTTGTCTCATCATTTTATCTATTATTTTTTATGCGACATAGCTATTCCATTGTGCCTCCTAATTTCGTATAATTATATTCCCATTTTTATTGATTTCTACATATCAAATTATTCCATTATCCTTAATACATTCTTTTGGATCATTATTTAGTCATTTAGAGGGTGTTGTACTCACTTATGGACACCCCATGGGGTTTCCACTTGAAATATCCCTTTTGATCAAATTAATAAATGTACGAATAACCTTCTATATGTTCACCTTAGTCAAAAAAATGGAATTGCCTCTGTAATATATTTGCTAATAGAACCCAAGGCACCTCTTATGTGCTTGTCTGAATTTATTAACTATAATTTCCCATGTAGAAAATTTCTAAATGCACCACAATACCATTCAAAATGACCCTTAAGCTTTATAAATTGAATTTACATGTTCAATGAATTAAATTGATTGAATAAATGGAATGTACTATACATGATGATTTTCTTTTCAAGAAAAGAACTGAATGAATTAAATGAAATTGTCTATATTGGTGAAAATCCACACCTAATGCTTATGATTCTTCAAATGATTATAGGAATTGTAATTCAATTCATATGATTATTCGTGGCCATTAAGACTACTAAGAGGTAATGTTTTATGAATTATATTTTAAATATTATTTATGCCTTGATATAGGTTGTGATTTTATTTTAAGGTATCTATTTAGAATTATGGTATCACATTCCCTTATATCGAGTGTTGATCATGATGTATCACACCACTAACACTATTTTAGATGAAGAGAATGACACATCACGTCCTATGTTATAGTGTTGACATGATGGAACACTAACCATCTAAAGTGACGAGCTTTAAATATCCCACTAACTATGAGATGTAGGGAATTCACCCTGTTTCTTGAGCTTATATGATCATTAGACTTGTCATAGATGTATGAGTTAAACTACGATCCACAAAGCTACTAGTTTTCCCAGTATATGGACACTTATGTATGAACACACATGGCCTATATAGGTATATTCAATATATTACAATACACTATATATATATATATATATATTTTACTGTATATATAGTTAATGATCAGAAATTATCACTAGCCATGAGCTGAAGCAGGTATACCCTCTTAGTGTCCCATAGAAACCTGAGTGGTTTGGTTAATTATTTCAGCATTGTTTTCATATTCTATTTATACATGCACTATGTTTAGTTATGAGTAGTTCTTGGATTAATTCTAGAAACTTTATGTAGTTACCTTATAAGATGTTTCTCACACCCTTATCGAGATGCATTTAGTACCTGAGACGATTATATGATTATAAGTAAAGATAAGGGAAAGAGCCCTATTACAGGTTGTTGATATGTTTTATTTTTGATGAAGAATAAGAGAAGAGGATCAAGAATAGGCTTGAGATCCTCATGGAATAGTTTTTTCCATTTTTTTATTTTTTTCATATTTTTATCTCATGTTACACTTTTTTATATCAGGTTAGCATGAATCCATGTACATGAAACTTCCTAGTGGATTTTGATTATTATTCAATTATTCACACTACCACATTTGGTTATTTATTCTTTTTGTCCATATATGCTTCCTCTACTATTATATGTTAATTGTAGTATCCACTATGCCACTTTGACATGAGGGTATAGTCTCCCCACCATACCACCTTTACACTCTTTCTTATTATTAGTTGACTATGGATTACGTGGAGGCATGCTAGAATCCAGGTGACCCACTAGCTCTGGCCATAATTTAAGTGGACCCCAAGTCAGGATGTTAAACAATGGATGCAATTCATTATGATTTTATTGATTAAATTTCATGCATTATCAGTTACTTACCTTTACATATTTATGATCATCCTTGATTAATTATTTATTCCACAGTATTCTACCCTTACTGAGAATTTTAGCTCTCCCTTATTTTCTTTCCTTTACCGTGGTTATGAGGAAGATATCTATAAATGGGATATCTTCATTATCCTTTCCAAAACAACCCAAACATGATCACTACCTCAAAGTGACCTCAGAAACTCGATCATGTAATCCATCTCTACATATTCCCATTTCAACTCATAAATAGGCAACCTCTATAAAAGTCCCTTTTTTGTTCATGTTCTACCTTCACCTACTGATAGGTGGAACACCTCATGAAAAAACCAGATACCTATCATTTCATCCCCGACCACTAGTATTGATAGATCACGTCACAATAAATCTTGGTAATTCTAGGATGTACTTCCCATGTTAATGCATAAAAATACCACTTCATCTCTTCATATATGTTTTCTAGAACACAAATGTGACCATGAATACACTAATTTTGTCCTCACCCACTGTCCAACAAATAGGTGGGTCCTCACCTACCACACTCTCCCAATTAACTAGGCCCTATGAAATCGATAACTATATAATCCCTACTCTATCCAAAATATTGGATGTCACTGCTAGGGATGAGTGAAAATTCTAGTGTTTTCCATATTTCACTTCCAAGTGATGCTCATAGAATAATTCCATAATCTGACCCTTATTAATGTCCTCCCTAGCTTCCTATATATGAACCTTCTTATTAGTCCATCAATAAATTAATTTCCCTTCATGGGAATGTAGGCATGATCGAATTCAAAATACTATTGGTATTCCACCTACCTTAATTACCTCATATTAAGATCACTTTGAGTAAATATATACTTGAGGGTTTTTTGGTCTATGTACCTCAAAAATTCACTCTTGTTGGAAATAATTTCTACAATAGCGCATGGTATGTGCAACCAAGTCTAGTAAGAGATCGCACGTCAGGAAGTTCCTTCTGTGTGGCCCCAACTAACAAAACTTGTATACCATGAATTTTTCCTCCTGCATCAAAATAGCTTCTATCAGTATACCTGATACATAATAATACATAGTTTTGATCCTTCCTGGATATATAAGAATCACAACTAGTGCTCAATTCTACCTCCCTTTAATCTCTTTAAAGATATCTCAATTGTTTCTAACCATAAAAAATTACCCATTTCTTATTCAAACCCAAAATTAGTTCATCTAGTAATAATAATTCATATATGGAATGCCTATAATATACAGATTTCCCCAAAAAGATCTTTATGTAAAATATATTCTTAGGATGATCCTAGGAAAATACAGTTATCCTCTTTTTGGATCAACTTATACTATGGTCTCTGATATAATATGACCTTGTAAGAAATAATTATACATCCAAAAGTGTCACTTTTTGAGCATATCATATATCATAAGCTCTATAAGTGTATCCAAAATGAGCTATTAATGTTTAGCATGGTCGTGTTTATTATTACAATACACCATTTTATCATCCACATATACCACCAAAAATGAATCTAGTTAAGGATAGAAAACATGGTTCATCAATTCCATAAAAACTTTTATCATATTTATGAGACCGAATGACATATATAGACAGTCATATAGACCATACATTCTCTGAAAATATATGAATGTTATGTCTATAGGGTGAACACATACATGGTTATAATGTAAAATCAAATAAATATTCAAGAAAAAGAGAGATCCTTAGAGATATTTGAAGAGATCATATATCAATAAAAAGGGATACTTGTTCCTAACCATCAACTTCTTCAATTTCTAATAGTCCTCACCTAGATTGAGGGTTTCATTCACCATTTTTGCAAAAAGGACCATTGGACCAAACAAATAATTATTGGGTCATATAAACACCTCTTGTTCTAAATCAGCTAGATACATCTTGAGCTCCTTCAACTTCATATTATACATAATATAAGTATTAATGGATAACGGTGTGTATCTTGGTGATATATTTATAGAAAACTCCATATCCCTCAAAGGAGGAATACTAGAAAATTCATTTGAGAAAATGTCCCTAAAATAATCAACCACAAGAGGGAAATCCTTTTATCAGATTCCTTGATCATCCAGATATAAACTAGGGACCTAGGTTGTCATCTTTCCCATCCCACAATGCTTAGGTCTAGCTATGCTAGATTGGACATCCAATTCACCATTTTGAATAAAAACACATCCCCATGGTGTTATGAAGGTTACCCTATAATAATAGAAATAGACAAGTGATCGATAGGAATCTATCCAGTCCATCCCGATTATGTTGTCAAAACCAGTCATCTTGGGGAAAAGAGAACCCATATGAAGTGAAAAACTCCTATCTCAAGGGAGAACCCCCTATATTAGTGTACCCCCTCTGTTATGATCCCCAAGAGAGTATCAATGTCATGACCCCACCAATGAACTAAAGAACAAGACCGATGATCTCCACATCATGTACATATATAAAGCTACGATGTTCACCTATATAAAAAATAAAAGACAAAAAAATATAAGATACTAGGATCATAATTCTCATAATAGATAGAATAGTGGTCTCCTTCATAGGTTTAGGAATTACTGAATATATCTATCCTAAACTGTGACCTAGTGAAACAACCTAACTACCCAGAGCATGCCCACTATTCTATCTAGGTACAACAGCTTTTTGGCTTCCTCTGTCATGAACACCACCTAGGAGTTAATGAACCACACTACTCCATCTCCTAGACTGATTCTGAGTTATGAATACCACTCCAAAACCTTATATTGAAGTCAATTCACATCCAATATGTTCTGAATGGAAGGTACTATATAAATTTTATACATGACCCATCTTATGGTGAGATCACCACTTGACTCGGTGTTGATCACAGTAATTCTCCATATGCCCCATACCCCATAGTGGTTATAAAAGAAAACACTACAAACAGTAATGAACTATCTGGTACTCCTGTTATGAGTATCCATAAAATGTCACTTCCTATTAGATATCACTAAATCCCTTGGCCATGAGGCTGAAATGCCCTACTCTGTGCCCCCATCTTCCATTTGGCTCCACATAGTAAAGTGTTCATGATTTAATATATCCTTAATATTTTTCAGCTGAACCACATTGACCTATGATCAAATGACATGCTTGATACCATCAAAAAATTAACTCACCCTTTATGTCTCTTTATCAAGAAAAATTGGGGTGAAGTGCCAAATCTCTATGAAGCATGATGAATATTACACAATGGTCATTTCTCCCTACTCCATATGCATAAAATCACTATCCCTTTTATCTCTTAGGGTCTCAAGAAATAATTAATCACAAAACATTGATTATAAATCCCTCTAATCTATGTCTTGTAGCATATCATCCAAGTTAAAAACATCACACCAGTACTTAGCTACTCACTGATGAATATATGTCATGAGATTCACTCTCCTATCAGGAGGTGTCTTCTGATTATCAAATATAGAAAAGATAGTATCAAGCCATAACTCAGAATCCTATAGAACCCTATTCCTCAAAAATTTGAGAGGATTATGCAACTCAAACACACTTGTTAGCTCTTCCATAAATGAGGTAGGCTATGGGGATCCCTAAATGGTCTGCATAAAGAGAATAAAACCCTCATATAACTTTAACTAAGCATTTATATCTAGTAAAAATACTAGTGAAATTTTTGGAAATACATAAAGATCTACTAGGGGCCTAGATCCCACCAACTCTTGAGCATGGTCATCTCCACCATCATGGAAGATGAATGGAGGTCGTCGTGGTGGAATGTCTCAACAATTACAAAAAAAACATCATAAAATATCAGCAATGATAAGATCACAACCAAAAAGCATTGGACATGTCAAATGTTTCTTATAAATGAGATACGCCCCGATTCTTACTCCTAAATCCATGAATAGGTAATAGAAACAACCATAATAAGTACCAGAGACATTGCCTAATGCACATGCTAATGACATGTCTAGGACAAGTTCCATGTTTTACAAATATCAATTATATTTGAATTCATATTTCTTTTACTATTATATTTAAATGGTTGATCTAAATGGGTCACCACTTATGATAAATAATGTCCAAGAAACCTCTTGAAAAAAAGGGTGACATCTAATTATTCCAAACAATAACATGATCATGTTTTTGCGAATAATGGTACATGAATCAAAATTCCATAATCTAGTCTTAGAGTGTGTGTTGTAACCTATTCAGGAAAAAAGAAATTTAGGTTATGTCAGGAACTCTATGTATTAATAATTTTTTTAATCCCCTGGACAATTTTTTATCAATCAATAGGTACATCACTCAAGAAACACTTAATAAATTTATTATGTTAACCAATTCATTCTATATGGAATGGCATAATTCATGGAATTCAAGTCATATAAGGTGACTAAAATGATGCATGAGATGGTATACACTCATCTCACAAAGAAATGGAAAAATAAAAAATCCCCAGTCATATCAACAATAACATCATATATCATGAACATTTTAAAAAAGTGGAATTAAATCAAATTTAATAGAAAAAATTTAGAAAAACATGTTTCATTCTAGGAAATTCAGATTTTTATTGTATGTGGGTTAACTAATCCCAGGTAAAAATACTTACCAAATTCTAACTCATTCTTAATCGCATTAATATTTTCTCAAAATTGTAAATTTATAAAAAAAACTCTGATACGACTTTGTACAATCTTGAACTAAGAGCCACTAAACAGTGCCCCAAGATTGTGGGTTAGATGGGATCATGCAGGCCTCCCTGTATTCTAGAGGCTTATAACTATCAATGAGGGTATGGTGATGTATAATGGGGAGACTCTACCCTCAATATTAGAGTGTATTACAATGGTAAAATAATAATAGTCAATAGAGGAAGTAGAAATAATGATGAAATAATAGAAAAAAAATCTAGAAGCATGTAATAAGAAAAAAAAATCCAAAACCAGTAGCATCTATAAGTGGTTTATCACATCATGTATCTATAGAAAAGGTAGTAAATACATGGAAATATGAATCCCAATGCAATACATGTGTAAACATACAAAGTATAAGAATTACCGTCTATGGTTAGCATCAAGAGCATAGCTCGATCCTATACTCCCTTTCTAACTATTCAACGGTCAAATAAAGCATTGTACAATAGAAAATTTCCATGGTACCTACCAACATCTAAGAAGTCAGTCTAGGTTTCAAATGTTATCTTGAATAGGGTTTTTGATAACACTCAGTAGGCCCCCTCCAATGGTGTCAATAACAATTTATGTCTATATAATATAAACACAATAAGTGTGCATTATATAATAGGTATAACAATATTAAAAGTAATGTGTCCATCATATTGGGTCTTGTATATCCAAACATAGATCCTTGTAAACAATAGTCACATTACCATAAATGAGGGTAACTATATAGCCTTAGAAATAGGTATAATAAAATCTAGTCTAACAATTGATATCTGATACCCATACTAGGGATATATATGAAGTATATCAGAAAATATACAAAGTCGATATACCATAAAACCTAATGTCAACATCAAGAATTGATTATGTCATGTCATTTAGTGTTAGGCCATGAAAGGCCATATATATGGTATAAAATACCAAGGCATCGACATCATGTCTTAGACACATCCCAATGGAAACATGGTAAATACATGGGTGGAGTCCAAGGAACATGTCAATAGAGGATGTACAATGTAAGATGATGCAAGCCCAATTAATGGGGTAACAGGGCCTGTGAAATCCTATAGAATTAGGATCAAGGGTAAAGATGACCAAGACATCCCCTATAGTAATCAAGATCTTTGGAGTAGAAATTTCAATGGAATCTAATAGAATCCATATCCATGGATCTCATCAAAGGAATCCATTAACACTATCAAATCCCCAATCAATTCATTAGAATTATCAAAAAATTATTTCTTCTAACCTATTCAACATTTCCATATAAATGATTTTAATCATATGGAATAACATTAAAAGTAGGAAAAACCCTTCTACAATCAATTCAATTGAATTCAATAATATCACTTACTAATGAACAGGTAAAAGAAGGTATTCATGACCTTAAAAAATCCATTAAAATCACATTATGGATCCCACTAAAGTTGGTGATCTCACATGCACCCAAAGGGTGGTACAACATGGGGAAGATACGATGTCATAGCCCCTAAGCGGCCCAGGTTGGGTTTACAACCTCTAACCATAAATAGAACTAAGTAGGAGACCTAAATAGTTTCAAAACAATTACATCAAGGCATTCATTTAATTTTAGGAGAAAACAGATCTTTTGATGTGAAGAATAACTACAAAAAACTATTAAAAAACCAAAATATAACAGCAAATGAATATACCACTTACCATATACACATGAAAAAACACTTATCATGTATCGACCTATTGTTCTGTATAGTTCGAGAGAAAAATGAAGAACAAATGAAAATTCTAGAGAAATGGAATATTTTCTTAAACCAAAAAAAATTTGTTAATATAAAAAAAATTAATAATGACACAATATGATTAAATAACTTACCATCACAGACCCAAGAAGATTAATAATGTTCAAATTTTATTCTAGATAATAAAATGAGATCAAAACCTATGATTTTAGCTTCAAAATATCTCACAAGCCTCCAGTTTTTCCACTATAAATAAACGAGGATAATGAAATAGGTTAATATAATTATTTAATGGAAATTTGGTCATTTACCCAAAAAGTCTTATATCGCTTGGTTTGGAAACATAGTTCTACCAACCATGCACCAACTATGAATCCTTATACGCCCTCGAACCACTATTTCATGGCCATAGTGCATAATATGATTAACTGTGCACCAACTGTTCATTTTTCTTATGCTAAAAATCTATGGTGGCGCACAACGGAATGAACCCCAAAATACATGGTTTCCTAAAATAATGTGGTCCTTTTCTAGGAACTATCCAACCCCACACAGTTTACTAAAAACATGCATCATGGGTCACACATTCTCTAAAAATTGTGTTTTGTATTTTCCTTTTTAAAAAACTAATCCTCTGAGATCCAAAAAATACCTAAAACCCCCCAAAAAATGTGTGACTTCATTCGAGATTTAAATTAGGTCAAAAACAATAATTTAAAATAAAATTAAAAAGATTCATACCTCATAAAAAATCTGGTAACTTACAGAGAGTATGGGTTTTGTATCATGAGAGTTTCAAAAATATAAGAGGGTGATCATATCCCATTATATATGATATATTTATTTAAAGAATTTATAAATTAATGAACTTCCATCACATGGATGGTGATATGTGTTAAGGTGGTGTATATCCTATTGGTGCTTAATAATCATTTGAACTATTCAAATGATTATTACGTGTATATGTAGACAAAAATTAATCAACCAAGTGATGTACAAAAAAGAAATAATGTCATAGATGTGGTAGTGGCCATTTATTGGGTATCCATATCGTAATCATGTCGTACGCTATGATCTCCTACCATAGAAAATATAATAATATTGAAATTCATGATACATATCACATGGATATCAAATATTGTGACTATAGTGATATCATATAATAATATATCTTTATTTTAGTTTATTTTTTATAATTTTCCAATTGAACTAAATCTCACATGTAATTTATAAAAATATGTCACAACTCATTGTGAATCCATATGAGCTCTTTGTGGGATGGTTAATCAAAATATATTCATTTAAAAAAATAATTTGTCCAAAAATTAATACTATTTTTCTAACACCTATCTTTATGAACCCTCTATAATTTATAACATAAAAAAATATAAAATCCTTATTTTATTAATTTAAGTAAATTGATCCCTCTTACAAAATTTTAGTTCTAAATAATCATTAAAAATTTATTGTGTGATCTTGATCAAGAATACTCAAATCTCCATATAAACTATTCTACCAAAAGATTTTTAGTAAACATCATATTTATAGCTATATAATCCTTTTTTCTATCTCTATGTGTGACTATGATTCTACCTCATACAGCCTGCGTCTCAAGATGGGTTTTCTATAAGTCTGAATAACCGAGTAGCCCCTCATAGACAACCTATGGGGTGTGTGGTCCCAGGTTAATGGATAGACCAAGAAGGACATTTTTTTGATAAAGTGAATTCCTAATTTTTTTAATAATTTCAAACACTTAGATATAATTTCAAAACAAGTATGAACTAAAAATATTAAAAAAACTCTTAAAAATCCAAACTCATCAATCATAATTCATTAATCTAAATTTAATTCTTCATTTATAAATACCCATGTTTGAATTAAACTTTGAAATTGAGTGGAATTTAAATCAAAAAATAATTTAAAACCATTTAAATTTGATTAAAAAATGAAAATAAATTATTGTGTCAAATACCCCATCACTTAAAAAATGATTTTATTAAAGCATAAAATCTCAAAAAATAATTTTATAGGGAACCAATTTTATCAATATTAAAATTTCAATGCAATGAAATGAAACAATTTTAAAATTTAAAAACAATTAAAAATTCCATAAAAATTATTAATTTAATTTCTCATTTTTTAATTAAATAATATATTTTACCCTTTTACTTCCCCCAATTGAAAAATGATGGAAATTATCGATTCATTTATTTAAGTTCATCAATTAATTATTATTAAATAGTCCAAATTATTATTTACTTCATTTTAGGATCCATTAACTCATCATTCAAGTTATTAATTCATGTAGAGCTATGATCATATCAAGAATACATTCTCCTTATCTACAATCCTTAAAATGAATTTCTTTCATTACTTTTTAAAGAAAAAAAAGACACATGAAATCTTGGGGGATTTCAATTAAGTGTCCAATTTCTCTGAGGATTAATATTATAAGGATTTTTTGTTTTTATATTTAAAGCACAAGGAGGAGGTTTATCAATTAAATCATAAATTCTGATATTAAAAGAAAAAATATCATGAAATCATCCCTTAAATATTGTAACAACTCCAAACATCTCTAAAACTCAATGTAAAGATCATGACCAAATGAAGAATAATGAATGATTTTTTCTCCCTATTGATAATTAATCAGCTTTTATACTATTTTTTTTCTTTTTGAAATAAACATTTTAGTTTTTTCATATTTATACATTGAATAATCCTCAGAACCACCACATAAATATATATGATAATAATTATAGGAATAATAATGGTAATTTTTGGTTTTCCAAAATCATAGACCATTTTTCTCATTTTTTGGTTCTTTTGTTCATTTTCCTTTTCTCTAGTAGGGGTTAAATAATAGAGTATAATGTATGAATCAAAAAACATTTTCAATACACATAGTAGCACCACCACACTCATTAAAACTTATTTCATCCCATTATTCTTGAATCCATTCACCCTACACTTCAACATAAATATATCATGAAAATACTACAGAGAGGGTAGGAATGCATAAAAATTGTTGAAATATGGATTATTTTTAACAATTTCATTCATTTTTCAGTGGGTTAAATAAAAATTTATGTAATTGTGGTATTTTTAGGATAAGGGGATTTATAAAGAAGCCCCAATCATTTTAAATGTTTTTTTCATAGCCATAGCTTTGATATGTTCAAAGAATTTTTTTGATTTGTGACATTTTCTGAGATCACACAAGAAATATGCTCAAGAATATGTAGGTAGTACATGGTCTAAATACCATCTTTGGAAAGATATATATGATGTTTTATAATCACTCAAGTAATAATTAATAATAACATATAACTTAATATGAATTATTGAAATTTGAAACATGAAAATTTTTAAGGAGTTTCTATTTAAATGGATCAAGCAATTCCCTTGAATCCCGAGTCCTTATTTTAATGTCCATGTTCTCATAAATCATATAATTCTCATTTTAGTCACTCAATATTATTAAAAATGTAATCTAAAACATATAGTTATAGGATTATTTTGAAACTTATGTCTCCTAGATAAATTAAGAAAGGAAGGAATTAAATTATGGGCATGTAATTTTAATTTAATGACCAAGTCATGATTTAGAAAAAAATTGAAATGTGTTTGAATGATAAAAATAAAATTGAACTCACTTTCCCCTAAATATAAGTCTACTATACTCATTAGTTGATTGAGGTATTCCTTCTACTATCATGAATTTATAATGGTACTCAATTAAGAAGTAGGATCATGTCATTTAAGCTCAAAAAATATCAAAGGGAGTGTAATGAATATTGTACTAATTTCTACAACTAAAATTACAATTTGAAGAAAAAAAAACTTGGGACAAGTATTGATATGACCCCTACATGGGACCTAAATATTTACTGCCTCTACTGGGTTGTACCAGCTGTTATCCAAAATCTAATGGTTGATGAAGATTATTTTATTTTATCCACCATTTGTTGATTTTCCTAGTATGGTATTCATTATGGATGATGGGGAATGATCCATAGTTAGAGTATACCAGATCCTCTCCCTACACAATTAGGTATAGGTTTCATAGAGGGGGTAGGATTAAGTATGAGTCATCATCTATCTTGGTTTCTACTTGTGAAACCTTCTTCTTCTCTTCTAGTACTGGCTTCACATAGGTTGCTTGAGTAGAATGGTCTGAGGAATAATAAGTAAGTTTTTTACTTGATCAAAATTTTAATTTGAATTTTTAATAATTAATTTCTCCCATTAAATATGAGAGGCCTATATCTTTATTTACTTAGGCTCAAATACTTAAATTTCTTCCTAGGGTTCCTCAAGTGTATGTTCATCAAAATCATGATGCTCTATGTGTTCCATAATAAGTGAATTTTCAGTTTATCCATCTTCCTCTATCGTATAATAAGGATTGTCTAAATTTTTATAATCTAAATAATAAAGGCTAATGTACAATTTGTTTTCTATAAAATCATAAGAGATAGAGTAAAACAATAGTTCAAATTCTTATATTGGTTTGGTTTCAATATCTTCTTCTCTGGTAAGTGCCTCTTGAAGTCATATGGTGGAATGTTGAGGTAAGTAGTCAAGGATTCTCCAACATCACTTAAAATTAAACCACTTCTGCGGTGAATTTATTTAATGGTGAAAACACTTCTTGTTTTAATGGTTTGGGGAGATCAAGAAGTTCCTTAATTTATTTCTAAAATTCATCACAATATTCTTGATCTCCCATATATAACACAATAGGTTAGTTATCCTCCTTCACCCCCTTTGGTAAATCAGGTAAGAAAAGTGGACCATCTTCTGGTTTTGGTTTAGGTTACCTTGAAGAATCTTGGAAATATGCAGTTATCCAATCCATTTTTTCTTGTATATCATTCACAATTTCATCAAGATCTTGAATATAATATTCTAGTTTGTTTTTATCCACTTGATCCAATAATTTTTCTTAGGTATGTTCTTCCAAAGTGTTAGGTGGAAACAAGGATCACTCTATTTGTGTCTCTACCAATTCATGAAAAAAATCGAGGAATTATTCCAAGATTTCAGTAAACTCTTTGGAGAATCCTTCAACTACTATTTTATTGATGGTCTCTTTGTGGTGATGGATGTGGTCCTTGAATTCCACCTCTATGATAATTTTCCTATAGACTCCCTTGATATTTCTTATGCTATAGAAAAATAGTTCATTCTATACCCCATGTTTGTTCAAATATGGGTTCTGATACTTCTAAGTAATCATCAGTCCACGTAGAATAATATTTGTTTGAATACATTATGAAAATTTTTATGGATTTCTAATGCAATTTAAACTATCTAAAATGTGAAAATATAAAAAATAAGTAAATAAATTATTGGTTCTTTAGAAATGGTGCTAGTTTTGACAAATTCCTATCATAGGGCATGAAAAAAAGGAAATTATTTTCCTAGTGTAGCTGAGTGGATGACTAGGGTCATCTCACATGAGTATTATCTCAGTTTGTTCACTCACTTACTATGAATCACATAAACTAATTATTTTTATTTTTTTGATTATTTTATTAAAACAAGATAAATATTTTTTGGTTATCCGTTTATTTTATAATATAATGAGATGACATAAAATATGTGAATTTAAACTAAAGTAATATTTAATGATAAATAGAATTAGTTCAGGAAAAAGAACATGGTTTTGGCTTCAGTTTTGGGTACAATAATTATTCTACTTTAGTTGTTATATTTTATTTTGATAATCCAAACATTAAATATATCGATGAATTATTGATATTTTTATTTCAAAATTTTGGAATTTTTGAATGCCTATGAAATATCAATTACACCTCATCCTGTAATCGAGGTTGATGAAACACCTTGATCAAGGGTGTGCCATATTCGAGGACCTGGCTCTTTGGACACAGTTTCATCCATTGATTTGCTCAACTCCATCACATGAAGAGATAATTGATGAGGATATGGAAATGATATTAAACAAAAGAATAGAAATAAATTGAGTTTCATGTCATGGAATACATTATCTACCCCCATGAATGTTACTCATATATACAACAAACATAAAATAAACATTATGAAAAATTCATGAAAACCTTAATCTCTCCCTAGACAATCCTCGGTTCAGCCTCCCATTATTAAGAGTAAGAGACCTCTTTGGTGGAAAATGGATGATAAAATTAAAAATAAAATAAAAATAGAATAAGAAAAAATAAAAGACTTATGATGAGAAAATTAAAATAAAAATAAGAAAATAAAAAGAATTTGGATGAGAGATAGAGTAAGAATAAAATAAGAAAAAAATAATGAAAATAAAATATAAAGGATCATGTTAATATTATAATAATAGTAATAGTAATAATAATAATAATAATAACAAGGATAAGGATAAGGGGTGGAACAAAAATAAGAAAAATAGATGTGTTAATATTATAAAAATAAAATAAAACAACTACATGGGAAATAAAGCTGAAAAAACTAAAATAAAATAATAAAAATGATAGAAATAGAAGAACATAGGGGGAGAGACACATGATTCCTTTGGTCGGTTCCCCCTCTGGGTGCATAAATCCCCTATCAAGTGGGAAAGGTCCCTATTTTATAGAGACATGGGGACATATTAGTGGTGTCCTCCTCAAATCATCATGTAATCTCGCATATCATTGTTTATAAATTCATTTAAAACCATAAAAGGATTCACTGTTTGAGTTTTAAAAACATTCAATAAAATTGGGTTGTTGAATTAGGGTGTTCACTTGAAAATATATTAGGAATCCCTTCATGGTTCATGGGGTGCATGGAATTGGATATGGAAGACACAATGGTGATGCATTCATGGTAGTGGAGATGATCAGTGATAGTGGTGATATCCTCCAAAGCATCCAAACTTCACATTATCAGATGAAGGCTTGACATGGGACCATAGGCATTATGGGAGGGTCCAGAGGTGATCATAGGTGGAATGAAGCGCCGAATGTGGTGATGGATCATGAAATTATAATTTTCTATCATGAATGTGGTGGTTCATGGCTATTGTATTGGTGGACTGGTTAGAGAAGGTGGTAGAGATGTGGTGGAGCATGACGGAGTTGAGTGGGGGTGAAAAATATCCCATAAAGCCATGTTCCACATCGAAACAGGACACAATTTCAAGTTAGATTTTAATCCAAAGTGCGACTCCACAATGACAGTGAATTCATTTTAGGGTCTAGAGGACACCTAATGCCACTACAAAATGCACCTTCCTTGTGAGTATCTCCTCCTACCACTGCACAAACATGCCTTGTTCACTGGAGTAACTCCTTGGAACAAGCTATGTCATCCGATTCCACTGCCACTAGACCTTATACTATCTTGATTCCCTTGTACAACTTGCCTCTCGAGCTAGTTCTCCCATGGGATTTCATGGCCTGGTGGGCCCTCATTGGAAAAATATGTGGTGTGGGGACTTAGTTGAGGGCTGGACCAAGATGGTAATTTATTTGATAAATTGAAATCTGGAAAAATATTTAAACATTCATAACACAAAAAAATAAATTCAAAAATAAATATGAACCAAATAAAATCAGAAACACAATGAAAACTCCAAAGTCATCAATTATAATTCATTTAAACCAAATTTAATCCCACTTTTATAAGTACCCACTTTTGAATTAAACAATTGAAATAAAGATCTTTAGTATCTTAAATTAATTTATAACTATTTAAATTTTAGTGAAAATATATACATAAAATGAGTGTTTCAATTATTCTCAAGAATTCATGCATCAACATCCATTCTCATTCAAGAGTATTGGGGTTCCTTGAGATTATTAGGACTAGATAGAAATAATTGGGGGAATATTTGACACTGTTGGGACACTATATGCTTGATATGTGAAGATGGTCAATTTCCAGCTTCAGGGACAGTCCAAGAGATTGTGTGGTGTTATAAACTAGGTCAGTAGGAATGAGGTCTTACTTAGGAGATATTCAATGTCATATTTTTTTGATGAATTTATTCAAAACACATTGAAGTTAAAAATAATAGGAGTGTATAGATAAATATAAAAGAATGATTTAAGTGTCTCCATACTCTTCTATTTTAATAGAATTACTTCACTCCAATCCAATGTTTTCTTGAAATGGGGTGTAAATGGAAAATAATTTTGAATTAGTCTTTGACCAAAACAGAGTCACTAAGTCAGGGGCTTTGACCTATTAATGTAATCATAAGTGCTTCATAAGTCCCTAACCATTAAGAGAGATGTGAAGTAGTACATAATTGTTGTGATTATTTCAGATTTCAGTTGAATAATTTGTGGAATCCCTAGTGATGCGACATGTCCCTATTTTAATAGTAAGAATTTGAATATAGAGGAGTCATTCCTTGGAGGTAGTAATTTGATGGAGGATCATGATTTGTTCATAGCCCTATATGAGAGGTTTTTCTTTGTAGTGAATCAATAATGGTATTAATTGTGGTAATGTTATTATAGAGCATCATCGATGATGGATGTTGGTCTATCACCAACATTTTTGTTTGATGGCGTAGAGGATGAGTGGTGAGTGGTCAGACCAGAGTGGTAGTGGCAACCCCTTATAGCACCCTGACCCTAGAATCCTAGATATGATGCCTTACCTTATTACATAAACAAGATTACAAGGAATCAAATCCCGAAGGTCAAATTTGTTTATTTGTTATCGAAAACTAGATTTTATTCATGATACCCATATTAAACTGTGAAATAGAAAATAAAACATTATACATAATGAATGGAACTAAATCCTTCAAAGCCCATTCAATGTCATTTTCATCATATTCTGGGGAAAGGAAATAAAATAAGGGTGAGGTCAAATTATTAGAAAGGGTAAGTAAAAATAATAAACAATTAATCAATGAGAATATCCATCATGTAATGGTAAATAACTATGCATAAATTCCATATTATTATATGGATAAGGCTTAATCAAAATGGAATAGTAGATAACTGAAACACATACCTTTTAATTGATAAAATAATAATGAAATTAATCAACATATATTTTCAAAGAAAAAATCTCAAGGATAATAACAATAACTTAATTCTAAATAAATTCAATTATTAATTATTAGACACTATGATTCATAGGTACATGACAACTTTACCACTGAGACGTTTCATAAGACAATTTATAATATCAGATTTGATTTGGCCAATTGATTCATCTCATGATACTACTAATTAATCAAGGGGATTACTATTAATAGTCTCCAACCTATGTAGTTCTAGTCCAAATAATTACTTATATATCAAATAATCCATTTAATTAATAAATAATGTTCCTTATCAATAAATATCCACATTATAAAAAATATATGAATTTATCAAAGATTCCCGAGTTAATTAAATAACATTCAAAGTAGACACTGTATGTAAACATGGTGGAATGATTTTGAAATAATTAAAAGATTCACATAAGAGTGTAGATATTTAAAATAAATTTAATTTACTATATAAAATGGTCATAAGGAAGTGATTTTTTCAAGATAAATTTAAAAGTCACACATGAAATCAAGATTGCAAGGATAAATTTTACAACATTGTAATATTCAAGTCATACCCCTTGTATGAGATAATTTAAAGTGAGACATGAAATGAGGTGCATTATTATTGAATCATGATATAAAATGGAAAATGGGTAGTATATACACCAAACAAAATTATTATGTATTAGATTTAACATTTATCTTATTGATGTAAAAAAGTTAAATGAAAATCCATTACCTTACACTTCATTTTGGTCGAACACTCTTTAAACCTATATATATCCCATTTAAACATTTTTTTAAAGTAGAATAAAACCATATTAATATATTTGATATCATATATAGTCTTTTTATCACATATTATAACCCCTTCATTATAATGTTTCATCACTTTCTTCCTTTTAGGTGTTAATTGCCTTATTTTTCGAGTATGTCTTGACTTATTATTGTTTTTATTTTAATTATATAATTATATAAGCATATATATTATATAGAAAATTATTTACATATCATTTATATTTGGTACATATATATTTAGAATAATCTATAAAATTTGGAGATAGGAAATAAAAAACCATATTCATGGAGATGGTTGGCCATACGTATGCATAAACGCTACATCCATTTCTTTTCTATATTAGAAGAATGAAAAGTAAATGATATATATTTATATTATAATTATATTATCATATTTATTACTTATATTTTACATATTTTTATTAAAATCATCCTTAATACATTCCATGTACCGAGTGAATGAATCAAATCTCTTTAAGGAGGAAGTAGTCCACACAGCCACAAATGAAGTAATTGTGTTCCCACAAAATGGAAATAAAAATGATATGTAGTATATAAAAGTTTCATAATAAAAAATACATAATAAATATAATATATCTATCATATATATTTTATAATCCATCGTTATTCCAACCATCAAGGGTGGTAGTGGAAGAATGAACAACATCAGTTTGTGAGGCGGCATTCCACCATACACACTTACAATGATTGCATATCACATTTGATGGATGTTCGTGAAAGTGTAGGTAGAAATATAAGAATAAAACCATATCATTATATTTTATATACTTAGGTTTTTATATAATAACGATATAAAAATAATTTAAGGGATTGAGAAGTAATCGAAACAAAATTGACTATTGAATAACGTTACCTCTTATTTGTGTAACTCCTTTTGGTTTGTAGAAAAATACATCGTTGGTTGAATTTTATCAAAAATTAAGGATTTTAGGATGTTTAAATCATATATTGGATATTATTTTAATATCTAAATAGAATTATATGTTTGAATAAGTTGGAGAGGAGTGTTCTTTTTTATAGTAGAGGAGGAGTGACATTCTTGTAAATATAAAAAGGTAAACACTATTGAGTGGTATCCATTACATAAGGTCCTCAGAATATGAATCAAATTAGATCCAAGGGATTAAATTGTGTACATATTTCTATTAAATGTGTTTGGGAAATGTGTCTTGTTCCTTTTGGCCCTTAATTTTAAGGTTTAGTTCATTATTAATCTAATTTATCTCATAATCACTGTTTTTAATTTTAATAACATTCACTAATCTTTTTGGTCACAATACAAGTCAAAATTAATATAAATCATAAAATATTTTGATTCCAAATATGGAATCCATTTTTAAAAATTCCAATAACAGAAGTGGAATAAATTAATTTAAAATTAATCCCACAAATGGGATGATGATGTGAGTTTGTAAAGTGAAAATTTCCAAAATATAGAAATATTTTTATATCCAATTTCAATATGAAATTCATTAGAATGTCCAAAATTATATTAATGTACATAAAATATATCGAATTATAAATTAAAATCAAATGAAAAAAATTAACCATATAATTAAATTAGATGAAAACATTGTTTTCAATTAAAAAACCATTAATTTTCACAATTTTCAGTATATGAAACTAATTATAAAAATAAAAAAATCAACAAAAGTTAATTTTAATGTTACCCTCTAAAAAATAAATTTAATTTAAAAATTAAAATACATAATTGTCTCAAAAAATCTATTTTATAATAGGGGTGCCGGTATAACGTGGAAAACATTTCTTTTTAAAAAATTACAAATTATAAGCAAAAAATGGATTTATTATTATCTTATTCCAATTAAATCTATTAAATAAATATAAAAATATATTTGAATGAATATATAATATATATTTCATTAATATCATTAAATAATTGTAATTAATTTAATTTATTATGATAAACTATCCTTGGAAGCATAAAAATAGTTATTTATCAAAACATTTCCAATTTATTCAATTTGTTTTGATATTACTTTCTATTTAGTTCTTAACCAAATTAATTCAACGATATATTTATAAAATAGTTATTCCTATTTATACATATCAATTTAATACATAGTTTTTATATTATTATATTAAATTAAAAAATCTCTATAATATATTGTTTTCGTTGAAACATGGTCTTTCGTGTAACACAAACTACTGAACAAAGTCATTATGTCATGTAATGTAAGATAACTCAGTGTTTTGTTCATTCCAAGATATAAAATAAATTTATTTAAAATAATAAATATATTGTAATGTATCAGGAGGTTATATTACTTTTTCTATTTCTATTTCATTTCATACACACTATCAAATAAAAGTTACTCTTTTAAAATTTTTAGGGTGTTACATTATCCCCATGTTAATTAAATAGTTTCCTCACAATTTAAAAATGATCTTGTTAACCAAGGGATTGGGATTTTAAAATACTATTGTTGATGAACCCACATATTAAATAGGGTTAATAACATATATTATTAATAATAATGGATGGGAAATATGAAGGTCATCACAAAACTAGGCTTTCAAATAGGAGAGAATTTGTGAAAACATATACCTGGAATAGAAATATAACAATGAAAATATAATGAAAAGTTACAGAGAAAATGTTTAGATGAATTTTTATGACAAAAAGTCCTTAAACCAAATTTTTGAGAAAAATAATTAATATCATAAAAATGATAAAAATGGGACATAATATTTTTTCAATAACCTTTTACTAGAGTTGAAAAATTCTTTCACACTATGACTATATAAGTACATATACATTTCTATTAAAATAATACTATCATTTTATTATATCTTATACTAATCATAATTCATCTGATAGCTCTAGAAACATTATATAGTGATGTAATAAAATAATCTCCATACATCATCTATAATTCATCTAAAACCATTTCATAAATGGTCAACCATATGAATGTTCCAAATTATTATATTCTGAAACATTATAATCAGTTCCAGGGAAGTAAGAAGTATCTTATTTACCTTATCTATATTAATTATCTCTTGATCGAAGAATCATTATCTCAACATCAAAAACATATTGAGGATTATATTTCCCTCAAGGTTGTGTTTTCAAATAAGATCAAATTCCCACTAAATAATTTTTCTTATTCAACGGTACCATTCAATGCATGATTTAAATTCCTTCATAAAAAGTATTGTAGTACAATAGTTATACATTCCATAATTCACATAGATTATAAATATTCAAAAAAAAATCCTTCACAACATTATTTAGGGATACAAATAAAATAGTGAATTAATCTTTCTACTTCAGATATATCAATAACATAAGATTGACCTTTATAGCTTTGCTTCTTTTAGGGTATATTCCCTTCATTCTATGAATATTCATAAGCATAGTTCCCCATATCCTCACAATTTTAACATTGAATAATAGTGTGTTCCACCTTCCATTTTCATTCCATGACTTAATTACGCCTTTCTTTCCACTTATAACAAACTCCAAATCCTTTAAGGAAATTCCCACGGTGATTATTTCCATAGTTCTCGCACAATTCAAATTTATTCATATTTTTATTTGAATCACTACCTTTCTCTTAGTGGTTAGATGACCTATTATTATCTTGATTCCCATCGAATATATTTATTCTAATAAAATATTTCTCTATTTTTGTGGCACAGAAAAATATTTTATCATATGATGAAAACTTTTGAGAGACCAGTGCCATTCATAGACTTGGATTAATCTCTTTATAAAGTGATCAACATTTTACTCTGTATTGTGTATATAATACATAACATAACTAAATAACCTTTAAAATGTTGGATCATAATCAAAAACACACTATTCTTCCTTTTTCAGTAATCTATTTAACATTCTCTTCATCTCAAATTGTTTCTCATGAGGGAACTATTTTTATTAATGAACATCGCCTTTAATTTTTTCTATTTTGTGAGTTATATCTCTTCTTCCTCTATGGTGTTTTATATCAATGGCCACCATTAATCGAAAAAATATTCATGAAAATATTCTACAATTGTAACCTTTTCTTTTTCACCACATCTAAAAGGAATTAATATCTTATCTAAATACTTAATCCACTCCTTAGCTTCCATTAGGCTAGTTTTCCAATTAAATGATGGTGGCCTATATCGCATAAAGAAATCCAACATTTGAGAATCTCATTGTGGAATTAGATTCCCTATCTGGGAATGGGTTTGTGTCAACATTGGATTAATATTCCCTAATATATTAATAAATTTCTATTTTCTAAAACAAGATTTATTCGTTTCATCAGTAGGGAAATCCACAAATTTCTTATGATTATTGATACCATTCTTCCTTCCTGGAACAATTTCTAAACAAATCCATATACATGATTAGATCATAAAATTATGAACATTTTATAATAATAATTATGAAATAACCCCTTAATATAAATTAAAAAATTTATGCATAGCTAATCTCATAATCATATATATTGTTTCTTTGGGGAAATATTTAATTTCAAATATATCAAAATGATTTGTAATGAAATGTGAATTATCATAAGCATATCCCCTATGAGTGTACAAATAGGTACACAGTAAGTACCATATTCATTTACAATGTTACACTTGAGTTAGGCTCAACAAACCTATTCAGATTTATTACCCCTAGGGACATCTATTCTAGAACCACAAAAAATTGTAGTATCCAAACATGAATTTTTTTCTAGAAACACCCAAATAATTTGTTCCTTACCAAAATTATAGGATTTTATTTTATATGTATCCTCAAAGTATATCTTATGGTATGTTCCATAATATATATTTTACTAAATCTAGTTTCAATAGTTTATAATAATATTTCTTTGATACCAACTATAACGCCTCAACCCTAGAGGCCCATAGCCAGTGTCTTACAATATTACATTGTAATGATTACACAGAATCAAATCTAAAAGGACCTATCAATTTATAATTCTTAGATTTATAAATTGTAAACGTGATACCCATATTACATTAGTAAATTAAAAATAAAACATGATATATAATGAAATGAAATTAATCCTTGAATGCTCACTCAAATATTTATTCCTCATATCATGGGTAAAGGAAACAAAATAAGGGTGATCTAAAACCCTCAGTAAGGGTAAGTAAACAAATGAAAAAATGAATCAATTAGCATAATAATCATGAAAATGAAAATAAATGAGTGCCAACTACTTATAAATATATGGGTAAGTAATAATAAAGATGGAAACGTATATAATAGAAACAAATTACATTTAGTCAATAAACTGAGAATAAAATGAATCAATAGATAATGTCAAAGAAAAAATATCATGTATAATAATAAATATATAAATTATCAATAAAGGAAATTCTTAATTATTAGATTCCATGATTCCAAGTTATATGAAAACTTTACTATCAATACCTTTTACAATACAGTTTAGTATATAAGGTAGAAACCCATCGGATTTGGCCAATTTATTCATCACATGTGTCTACCGATTCATCGAAAGGATTAATTTAAATAGTTTCGAAATCATTTTTTTCCATTACACGGAATTACTTATATATCTAATATTTTATTTAATTAATAAAAACTTATCCTTATCATAAAAACCTATGTTGAATAAATGATAATTATTTATCAATGTTTCCGCTGTTAATCAAATAACATTCAAAGTAGACAAAGTATGTTAAAAGTGTATATTGTTTAGGAAAAAATTATACTCATCACATAAGAGTATGGATATTTAAAAAAATGACATTTTTAATGGAAAATTGTCATATGGAAGTTATTGTTTCATGAAAAATTTTAAAATCACAAAATAAAGAGAGATTGAAAGGAAAATTTTATCAATTGGTAATATTCACGTCAAAACCCTTGGATGAGATAATTAAATGTGAAAAATAAATTAACCAAAATTATTAGTTAATCATGATATTAAATGAAAAAGGGGGCAGTATTTACACCAAATAAAATTAGTAAGTGGTGGATATGACAGTTATTTCATTGATATAAAAAATGAGATTCAAATCCATTATATTATGCTTCCTTTTGGTTGAATTATCATTAAACTATTGTATAATGGTTTTCATCATGTTTTTACATACAAAAAACCACATTAATATCTATGAAATCATAGAGAGTTCTTTTATCACATATTATAACCTTTTTATTAATAATATATCATAATTTTCATTATTTCATGTGTTAATTTCCTTATTTTCATGTATGTCTTGTCTTTTTATTTTTTTTCTTTCAATTAGAAAATTATTTCATTATATAATGGATTTAAACTGTTATTTAAATAACATATATATTATGTAGATATTTATTTATAATAATCCATAAAATTTGGATATAGGAAATGAAATGCATTGTTTATGGAGATGGTACTCTATACATATGCTTGAACACTACTTCTACTTCATAATCATATTAAAATAATGAAAAATAAATGGAATATTTGAATATTGTAATTATACTATTATATTTATTTCATAAATTCCACATATTTTTATTAAAATCATCATTAATACATTTCATTTATAGTTTGAATGAATCACATCTGTTTGATGAAGCGATAATTAACCAATCCCCAAATTAAGTTATCGTATTCCCACAAAATGGAAATCATAAAAGCATGTTTTATATAAAATTTATGTAAGAAAATAAAATCATAAATATCATATATAAACTATAAATATATCATTTTTCTTTCCTTGAAAGGTGGAATGGATCAACAAACGACATTAGTTTGCAAGGCGGTAGCTTTCTGTACAGACGAATGATGATTGTGTATCCCATTTTATGGATACATGTAAAAGTGTATGTATAAATGTTATCAAAAAAATCTCATAATATTTAATATATTGGTAATATTATAATATAATAATATAAAAATAATTATTGGGATGGTGAAGTAAATGAAACAAAAGTGATCGTTGAAGAACATTTCCTCTTATTTAGGTAACACCTTTTGGTTTATACCAAAAGACACACTTCGTTGGATTTATAAATAATGTGAGGATTATATTATGAGGGTATAGATGTTGGGAGATTATTTTTTCATGTATTGGTTTATCCAATTGTCTTCAGGTGTGTGAATAAGTGGGAGGGTTGGGTGAATTTGTATAGTGGATGAGGAGTGACCTTCCTATAAATATAAAAAGGTAAACACTACTGATAGGTCTCCCTCACATCTTGTTCCCAAATAATGTACCAAATTATATAAAAGGGATTATATGGTAGAAATATTTACATCCTATGGGGTTTTTACTTGCTTTCTGGTCATTTTAGACCCGATGTTTATGGTTTAGTCCCTTGTTAACCTAATTTTTCTCTTAATCGCTATAATTCATATTAATTACTTTCAATATTTTTTTTGGAAACAAATAATTTAAAAATAATATAAACTAAAAAATATGATGATTAAAAATATAAAAATCAATTTCTTTTAAATTAAAATCATGTAAGTGGAAAAAATTAATTTAAAATTAATCCCATATACGTGACAATAAAGAGGGTACTCATTGCGAAAAAGTTCAAAAGGTTGAAATGTTTTTGTATATAATTTCAATGTAAAATTTGTTCCAATTGCATAAATTGGATTAAAAAAAATAAATTTATCTAAATTTACATTATAACCAAATTAAAAATTAATTTAACTACATAAATAAATTAGTGGAAAGTGCAGTTTTCAATAAAAAATCATTATTTTTCAATGTTCATCAAAAAATTAAACTTCTTACAAAAATACCAAAAAATTTATCAAAATTTAATTTTGAAATTACTATATCAAAAAGAAATTTTATTTTGAAAACTAATTTTTTTAAAAGTCTCAAAGTTCAATTTCAAAATGTAAGTCTGTTAATAGGCGGCAAAAATTCCTTTTTCGGAAAATACAATTTTAGGAATAAAACAAGATTTATTATTATCTTATTCCTATAAAATCTATTAGATAAACATAAAACATATTTTTTTAAAAAGAATATATATTTTATTAGTGTAATTCTCTCATGGTAGTTAATTTAATTTATTATTATAAAGAACTTTTGGAAGGATAAAAATATTTCTTTATAAGAACATTTATTATATAATCAATTGGTTTTGATATTTATTTAATTTTTATTTGTTAACCAATGAATTGAAAAATATATTTTAAAATTTGTTATTCCTATTTATAACCATTAATTTGATGGATAGTTTGTATATTATTATTTTAAATAATAATATCTTAATTATAAACTATTTTTTTTAAAACTCAGTCTTATGTGCAATGAAAACTACCTAAAATATTAAATATTAAATATTAAATACATCATAAATTCAGTGTTTCATGTAACACAAGATAAATCAGTGTTGAATAAATTATGTACTATAGAATTGATTCATTTAAAATATTAAATATATCATAGATTCATGAGAGATTATATTCTTTTCAACACTTGTCATTTCATGTCATACTTGCTATCGAATTAAAGTTACTCTTTTAGATGTTTCGGAGTATTACAACTGCTATATTGGATAACGAAACCTTAGGATATTATGACATTAGAATGCCTAAGGACTCATGGGAAAGGCATTAGTCCAAATGCAGGTAGTATATCTGAAATAGACCATGTTACAAATGATGGTGGATAAGGACCATTGACAATTCATGGTAAGATATTGATCACATTGAAACCATCTTCTACATTGTTTGCTACAATAACATTCCATTAGTTTATATATACTCATGTTTTTTCTAGGAATATATTCTATTCCTATTTTCTTCAAAGTTTCTCTATCAAAATATACCATTGAGTATAAAACTATATAATCTCAAGTGGAGTTCAAATTATCCTATGATAGTTTCTAGCTATAGAAATATGTGGGATTTCAGGATTCTTATGGTTCTTAGTTTTGATGATTTTTTGTCAAGGACTAGTTGATTAGTTACCAAGAACATATTTATTATTTTAGTAGATGATAATCCTTTAATATTTCATAGGTAGATAATATTGTTTTAACCAATGAATAGGATTCTATAGAAGGCATAGTGGGTTGGGACATAGGTCAGATTAGAGCTTTTGAAGAACATGCATTGGGTGTGGTTCTTGTGGAAGATCAGGGAGTAACATCTTCCTATTTTCCTCATGTTGTAGAATTATATCAGGTTGTATTGCGAGATGATTTCTCTAGACACTTTCTTGATTGAAGGATTCAATTTTAGATCAATACATTTTTAGGGGTGAAATCAATATCGATTAATCTATAGTATATTTCACTAAATCAGCTGTAGGAAATTAAGGTGATATTAAATTATTTAGAGGTGAAGGGTTTTATTTGACTAAGAACATCTTAATGGGGTGGTAAGATGCTATTTTTTGGAAGGGGAAATAATTTATTATGTTATTTATAGAATATAGGTAGATAAATGAGGTGATCATGAAGAATAGATACATATTAAAAAGGATTGATGGCCTGTTTTATCAGTTATGGGGAGGCATATGGTTCTCCAAGATTGACTAATGATAATAATACCACCACCATTTGGACATAAGAGAGGTTATTCCTAAGATAGTGTTAATGAGTATATATTAACTTTCTAAGTATCTTTTCATTCCATTTGGGTTGGTAAATTCACCAATGCTATCCTTGGATCTAATTAATAGTATATACCATTCATATCATGACTCCTTCATGATGGTGTTTTTAAATGACATATTTATATACTCAGAGACTAGGGACAACAACTCTATAAACCAAGAGATTAGGTTATTTACACCTCAAGAACATCAAATATATTCTGAGTTCATGACGTGTAACACCTAGATCTAGGATGTGTGTTTTTCGGGGAACATGATATATAAGGTAGAAATATCAGTGGAGTTAGAGAAGGTAGAGGATTTAATGTCTTATTAATTCCCTATAAATGTATTTGATATTATGAGATTCTTGGGTTGTATCAATGGTTAATTAAGCACTTCTCCCATTGGGGATCACCAGTTACTGGGATTTCCAATAAATGAGTTAATTTCGAGAGGATAGATATAAGTGAATAGGATTTCATAGAGGGAATCAAGATATTGACATCATATCCATTTCTAAAATTTACTATCAATGTGATTGGATATGCATCCTACTACAATACCTGTTATGTTGTGTTTGGAGCTGTGTTGATATTGAGGGATTAATTAATAGCTTATGAGTCAGGTCAGTTATAACTTATCGGGAAAATCAACCCTATCCATGATATCGAGTTAGTAGTTGTGGTTTATGACTTAAAGTGTTTTAAACAATATATATTCAGTGAAATATTTATTATTTACATGGACCTTGAGATCGTGCGGTATGTCTTCTTATAGTAGGACATGAATATTTGATAGTGAAATTTGGTAGAGTATCTATAGATGGATTAATTTAAAATGGATTATTCCCATGGGAAAGGGAATGTTTTTTCAGATCCTCTCAGTAGAAAAAAATATAGAATCCTTGAAAGAATATTTTAGAAGAGGAATGAATCATGATGACTTTAATATCTAAGTGGATGATGGATGCATGTGAGGATTGATAATTGATGACATGTATGCATTTAGTTATCACATCTACTTTGGTGGATTGAGTTAAGGTCACGTAGGGGTGTGTCCCAAAAAGTGTTGCAATGAGAGATTAGTTTGAATGGAGTGACCAAGTTCTAGGATGCCCTTTAGGAAAGGATAATGTTATTTATGTACATGAGAGAGTTTTAGTTCCTACATCTTTGAGGGAAGAGCTGATGAGTGAATCCCATGTCTCACAGTGGGTAGTGGATCTAGGTCTAAGGAAGATGTATCATGATATCATACATCAGTTTTGGTATCCATGTATAATTATATACAAGACATGTTTTTCCTCACAATGCATTACATATTATAAAGATAAGGATGATAATTAGTGTCTTGGTAGTTTTTTAATATGATTCCAATTCTTGTGTGGGTGTGCGTTGACATGATGATAGACTTATTGATCAGGTTAACCATAATCAAAAGAAGCCGTTATTATATTTATGTTATAGTTAAGCTATTGAAGAAAGTATAAGACATACACTACTACACACAATATCCATAACATTTCCAAAATAAGCCAATTTTAGCAAAAAAAAGTGTATACAACCAGAGTATGATTAAAATCTATAAGCTTTTATTAGTTCTACAAAAGCACTGATTACAGAATCCTTTAACACTACAATAAAAATAACCTATAAAGTTACCCTTATCAGCCCAATCATATGCGCTGATAAATGGTACCTTTTTCATTTATTTTATTACCAATAATAAAGTGACCCTTTATAATTTCTATGAATTGCATTGATAAAGGGTCCCATTATCTGTTCTATTACTAGAGTTGATAAAGGGGCATACTACAGTTAAGTGTAGTTAAAATTACAGAACATTGAAGCAGAAAAAACATTAGAAAAAATAAAAAACACATATTTTAATTAAATAATGTAATCAAAATTTAATTTACAACATGTACAAGAAAATATATTATATTATAGTCATTTTAAACTGTGTTTTGTACAGTTACACGAGAAATTAAAAATAATCACATTCTTAAAAAAACATAAATTTTCCTTTTTACCTTTAGCCCTTCGGCCCCCAATCATTCTATTGACAAAAACACTACCCAATCTCGAGGAAAATAATTCACCTTTATAAAAAAAATTCTTATGCTTTTAATACTATAAAGAAATAAATTAAACACAAATTGTTAATTTTAAACATAAAGAAATACATTGAGTCATACTAAGAACAATGTTTATCAGATTGAGTTGTGGTTGATTCTTATACATCACACTATTTATTTTTATTCTCGAAGGTATGTACTATTGAAATGGATATCATTTTAGGTTATAAAAAACTAACTAGAGATGGGATCGAATTCAAATGGACTTGATTTTTGACAACATGCCTTCAACAGTCACACTATTTTTTATTCGTCTTAAATAATTTACTTTGTAAAAATAAACTAAATAAGTATATGATAAAAATGATAAGGAAATTAATTAAGTGATAGATGATAAAATGATACAAAAATAATCTGTGGGAATTTCCTTAGTTTTGGAGATGTGAGGAACATTTTAAACTAAAAGGGAGATTATATACAAAAAACAAAAACATCAAGTCATACAAAAAACATTGTGTTTCATATGGAAATTTTGTAAATATCAATATATGATAAATGAGTTATGGATTTTCCAAGCTTATTAAGGCAATCAAACTATATTTTCTCAATTTCATTAAGTGAAACACGTTTTTAACTAATAAATTCCAAACTAATAATAGACACATTAATATATACTTGACACATTGTGTATTAGATTGAGTTGTGGATGATTGATACATGTCGAAAATGACTTATGGATTATTTTCATAATATATATGAATAAGTGCAATTCATTTTCTTGAATTTGAGTATGGAGGAGAGTTTTCTACTAAAGTTCAAATTTTTAATTAATACCAAACAATTTCAGTGAAACTAATCACACCATGGATTAGATAGAGGTTTCGATGATTCATATAGATCAAAAATATATTCTCTATCATTTTCTTAATGTATGAAAACAAATCCAAATGTGTTTTCTTATATTAGAGTATGTCATAGTTATTTTGTTTATTAAAATGTAATTATAAAATGAAAAAACACACTTTTCATCATACGAGTCACATCAGGTTTTGGTTTGATGTGAGAATGGTTTCTACCAATAAAAAATGGAATAAAAATCATTATCCTAAATTACGAATACAGTCCAAGATATTTTTCTCAGTTTTTAGTGAGTGGAATATGCCTTAACTAAAATGTCAATTTTAAATTGTTAACAGACACTTTGAGTCATAATGGACACACTATGTACCAAATTATTGTGAACTTGATTCCTATATATATAAAATGACATATTGATCGTTTTCCAAAAGTATCAAAATAATATAAATTTTTTATCTCAGTTTTGGATATGTTACTTATCATTTTTTACAAAAATGAAATTTTTAACTAGAAACATAAAAATAGAGTAACAATTGTCACACTGTACATCAGATTGAAGTTTGTATGATCGTTACATGTAAAAAATGACTTATAGATGATTTTTATAAATTATCAAAACAATATGAATGTGTTTTCATTATTTTTGAGAATGTCACATGACATTATTATTAAAATGTAATTGTGAACAAAACACACACACTCTGAGTCTAACCAGTCACAACATGTGATTGTTTTGATGTTCGATTAATTCATACAAGTCAAAAATCACCTATAGATCATTTTTATGATGTATCATAAACAATAATAGTGTGTTTTTTCTATTTTCAGTGAGTGACTCCAATTTGAAACTAAAATTTCAATTATAGAATGGTAGTATACATTTTAAGTCATACATGGAAGATGATGTACCATACTGAGGTGTGTATGATTATTACACATAAATAATGTCTTATGGAAAATTTTTCTAAAGTATCAAAGAAATCCCAATGTTTTTTATCAGTTTTGAGTATGTCACATGTCATTTTTTGTAAAACATAAATTTTAAATAAAGTGAAACACTCAAAGTCATACCTGTTACACCATGTGTTCTATTTTTATGAGAGTAATTTATTTGTTTCAAAAATGAAATATGGATCATTTTACTAATGTATCGAAGAAATCCAAATGTGTTTTCATTATTTTGAGTATGTCATTTTTCCATTTTCACTTAAATGAAAATTTAAACTAAAAACATAGACATTGAGTAATATCTGTTTGATTGTGTGTCCTTTTGATGTGATAATTTTTCATATACCTTAAAATATATCTTTTGGATGACTTTACTAAATTATCAAGACAATATGAAAATGTTTTCATGGTTTCAGTGAGTGCTGCATGTTTTGAACTAAAAGATAAATTTCAGTCTAATAATAGACACATTGTTTTATATTGGGAGAACTATGTATCTGATGAGGTGAGTGCACATACAACACATTTGAAACAACATAGGGATTATTCTCTTAAAGTAAAGAAACAATCCAAATGAAATTTACTAGTTTTTAGTGTGCCACCTATCCTTTTTACTAAAATGTAAATTTAAAATAAAAAGAAACACATTTAGTCATACTAGTCATACTGTGCATTGAATTAAGGTCATGTTGATTCCTAAATGTCACAAATAACATGTGGATTATTTTTAAAAAGTATCAAAGCAACCAGAATTTGTTTTATTATTTTTTATTATGTGACTTCTCTTTTTTACTAAAATGTCATTTTAAACTGAAAATACACACTTTGAGTTATACTGATCACATGATGTGTCAGTATGATATGAGAATTATTTTTGATTATCATAAATTACATATGGGTAACCTTCTTAATTATCACATAAACCCAAGAACTTTTTCTTAGTTTTCGGTGAGTAACACAAAATTTGAACTAAAATTGAAATTTTAAACTGATAACGAACTATTTGAGTTATAACGGGAACACCATGCATTGGATTGAGGTGTGGTTGATTTATAAAGCTATAAAAATAACTTATAGATAATTTTACTAATGTATCCAAATAATACCAATGAATTTTCTCTATTTTGAGTATGTCACTTATCTTTTTCTACTAAATGTCAATTTTAATTAAAAAGACACACTTGCTGTCGTACCTATCACGTTGTGTGTCAGATTATGGTGTGGATGATTCCTATATGTCATATATGACTTACGGATGATTATCATATAGTATTAAAACAACATGAATGTGTTTTATCAGTACAGATCATGTGATGTGTGTTTTGAACTAAAATTTAAATTATACATAAAAGATATAGTTCGAGTCATATCGAGAACATTGTGTATCAGATTGAGGTGAGGATGATAGTGTTATGACTTATTCCTATAATGCTATGGAAAATGTTCATGGATATCAATTTTGGATTCCACAAAATGAATTCAACTATTTTAAAATCCATTTCTAGATGCATCCTTGAAATTTAGTTCACATTTCAGGAAACCGGTAGTTTCCTCTATCATCTTAAAAGAACATGTTCTCTATTTTCTTGACTTTTACAGATAGTTTAATGAATAATATTTCTTCTCAAAAGTTTAGGGAAAAAATTAATTAAGTGATATATAAAAATTATTTTGAAATTAACATTAAAATAGGTGATAAAATGATGAAAAAATTAACTAAATACATACTAGGAATTCATATTTTAATGATGAATATATACATTCTCGACCCATTTAACTATTGAAATTATATCAGTTGAATTATTGAAGTCTAATTTATTATGAGCATGGGAAGATTTGAACAAATCACCCAAACTCAAGAAAATGAATCCACTTGTATATGAAAATAATTCTTATGTTGTTATAACTATAAAGAAATAAATTTAACAGAAATTTGAAACAATAAATTGAAAAATGTCAATTTTAAACCGAAACCATACAATTTGAGTCTTATGTCGGGCACAAAATATATCATACATATACATACCTAATTCGTATATGTCAATAATGAAATATCGATCATTTTACTAATGTATAAAAATAATATGAATGCTTTTTCACTGTTTTTAGTATATTACTTGTATTTTTTTTCAAAAATATAAATTTAAATAAAAATAATCCCTTAGAGTCATACAAGTAATTACTTGTTTATATTGAGGTTTTTATAATTATCAAGAATCATAATTGACATATGGAACATTTTCCTAATGTATAAATACAATTCTACTGAATTTTCTCTATTCTTAGTACGTCGCATGTCCTTTTTAAAAAAATATCATTTTAAACTAAAATAAAAACTTTGAGTGATAACAGTGACATCATATCTCAGTTTGATATGAGATTGATTCCTAGATATCAAAAATGAATTTTGAATAATTGGACTAAGATATCAAGATAGTATATACTAATATTCTCTGTTTTTTAGCATGTTCCACACATTTTGAACTAAAACATCAATTTTAAAATGATAATAGATACTTTGAGTCAAAACATGAACCACTTGTATACGACTGAGGTGAAACTAATTCCTACACATCCCAAATTACATATGGATAATTTTCCTAAAATATTAAAATGATACAATTTTTATTTCTTGGGATTGTGTATTTAACATGGGTTTTGAACAAAAATGTCCTTTTAAACTAAAAACATAACCTTCAAGTTATACCATTCACACCAATAATATAATTGAGGTTAAAATTATTCTTACATATGAAAATTGACTTATGGATCATTATTATAATGTATCAAAAAAATAAAAATTTATTTTATTAGTTTTGATAATTTCACTTGTGGGTTTTACTAAAGTGGAATTTCAAACCCAAAACAAGAACATGGAGTCCCACCGTTCACATCATGCATTAAGAAAGCATGAAGTTGATTACCACACATCAATAATTACTTATAGATCATATATGTAAAGTATTAACACCATTTGAATGAATTTTATTAGTTTTAAGTATATCACATGTCTTTTTTTACTAATATGATAATTTTAAACACAAACAGTACAATTTTATTAAAATGGTATTTTTATTGAAAATACACATTTGAAGTCAATCCAAACACAAAAACGTGTAAAATTGATTTGTGGTCAATTCCTATATATCAGAAATGAATTATGGATTGAAGTCATAATTTATCAAAACAATCTAAATTTGCATTCTTAGTTTGGAAAATGTGAGGTGTTTTTTGAACTAATGAATAAATTTTACAAAATAAGGATCAGATATAAATGACAAGGAAATTAACTAAAAAGTAGATAAAAATATAAGAATATTAACAAAATAAGTAGTAAGAAATCACATGTTCATGATGTCCTTATACATTCTAATAATATTTATTTTTCTCATTTATTTCTAAACAATTTGATTTCCTACATTATATTTCTACCTGATAAACATATCAAATGTAATATAAAAGCATTATGATACTAATTCATAACACCCCAAATATGTTTATATGGTCATAACTCAAAGTATATCAGCAACATAGTTGGTAATAACCCAGCTTTAATGTGGTAAAACATTCCAACACCATGTATGATGCCCACTCATATCTAATAAAATTTACTTCTTCTTTTTAGTATATATATTGTTAGAAATATTGGTAGTACTAAAAAAATATATAAAAACAAATTATTAAGAAATATTTTTTTTGAAATGGTAGTTACCTTAAAAAATTACATATTCAGGTATGATAGCCTTTTGAAGGTATATGATATCTTCCATAAATTTGAAAACATAATATGCACAATATTTGCATATATTTCTTTAAACACTGTATAAACATTAACCAAAATAAGTAATTTTTTTGAAATATGTATTCAGAGATAAATATTTCTAAATATTTCTTAATATGTTTTTATTTGAATTAATCTATATGTTTCTTTTATTCATTCACAGACCACATACCAATATTTATGATATATTTAGAAATCTCCCTATCATAAGAATGTTCTTGTTAAAACAAAGACTAAAACATTTAATTTAATTTCTATATTAAAAATTCTGATTTTAGTGCCATATAAATTCACCATACAAATCATGTGTGGTTGGTTTGATGGGTATCTTGTGTTACATCAAAAAATAAATATTCTGGGTATCCAAATTGATTACGAAGAGCATCCAATGCTTCCATAAAAAGTAGAAATAAATAATTATTGAGGAAAATAAAAATATTTTTTATATTATTAGATTTTTGAGTTATACACATTCTTTATGAGAATAAAAAGGATTCTATATTCTTATATTTTTGTCTCAAAATCCTAGTTTAACTCAACTTTTTTATTATAATTTTTTTCACCTCCAATGAAATTTATATTATAGAAATGATATAGGGATTAATGAATCAAAAACATGATTTATAAGGGTTATATTTGTATAGTATTAACATATTTTCCTATATAAATTATGCATTGATATTTACATTAAAGAACAAATTAGATCATTTTTGGGATAAATGTATTATGAAAATATACCTTATGTATGTATTTATAACTAAGACTCCCAACTATTCGAACTAGAGAATCTCATATATACCCTTGTTAAAAACCACATCTAGAAATATAATTCCTAATATTTTTTGTCATAAGTAATATAGGAAACAAATACATCTTTAAATGCAGTGTCTAAATAAATCTATAATGATAATATATGTTACATAGGAACTGGTGGGGAGAAGTTATTTTCAAATGATTTTTAGTTTTCTTGGTTGATTCACTATATTTTATTTATTGGACCTTCTGTTTCCCAATTGTTTTATCATTTTAAAAAAATGTACCTCAGTTCAGACCTTTTTTCATTTGTGGTTACTTGTTTTTCAATTATAATTCTTTATTGATGACATACCGCATGTATATTTATATGATTAGATGATCATGCTACGAAAGATCCAATAGAATCATAAACCATTATAATATTTTGGATTATCAAGTAGAACATGCAACTCAGTTCCTATATCTTGAGATACCTATATAATCACTCTGATGTGATAATTTGGGGGGGGGGGTGTTATTTTTTCTATATATTTTCTCTAAGAAATTCTACATTGTACCCATTTCAACAATGTGTTGGATGGGTGTTGATAAATAGAAACCACATAAAACATTACCCTCTAAAATTTTAATAATATAATGTTATTGAATGTTGTTTGGTTCAAATTCTAGACAATGATTAATGAAAAAATGTATTTACTTAGGTAAGGAATGTGGTTTAGGGGAATGAATATCTTTAAACTTGCAGGGTAATTTTGTTTTTCATTTGTTGATATCCCTATTCCACAATTGATTCTATTTAATCCAGTTTCATATATTGGTCTTCTAAATCATACTAAACAATAATATGTTGAAAAGTATCTATTTGGGCCAAAAATAATATAATCATATGATAGGTATATTATTACAATTTTATCTTCCTGAAATATATTCAATGTGACACTCTAAAACCTATACCTCTAACACGACCATATTCTTCTGGCTACTTCAAAGATACTGAAACTATTTCTTCTTTTCGTTTGGTCACTACATATTCTTGTGTCTAAAATGTATAAAAACCTATAAAAATAAATAAATATATATATTTTAATACTTTTAAATGTCATAAATAATTATTATTATATCACACTTACACATTCTTCCTTTTGTTTTCATTAACTAGTTTACCAACATTATTTATGTGGTCCTCCTTCCATAGTACATGAAGTGGGATGGAACTGAATTCAGATTTTGATTCATCAATATTAATATAAAAAAGGTACTTAAGTTGTTTCATATTTTGCAAAAGATTTATTATTTATTTAAAACACACACTATTTTCTCCTCTATTGAAGTATACCACATCCATGCTTTGTGATATCAGTACATTGGTTTTGATGCATATTGTTTATTTTCAGAACTCCTTTGATATTTTATAAATTCAGAATTTTGAATCAAATAGAAAAATTAAATAATTTAAAATAATATATTATTAACTAAAATGTACTAGAAATGATTTCTAATCATGATGACTGTTGAAATAATTCAATATTTCTTGATTTGTAATCATTTTCATAGGTAATGGGTGGGTGAGCTTTATTTTCCACTGAGTATCCCTAAGATGAAACATGGTATGAATATTCTGAAAGCCTCTATATGATTTTATAGTCACCATTAATACATATTTCTTTTGGAAATAATCTTAAATAAATGAACTCTATAAGGGATAATAAAAATTAAATCAATGTTTCAATATATAATGTTTTGATAAAATAGAGAAAGCATATCGTAAAATTACCTCTATATATACTCAAAGGGTTTACTTCATTACAAGTTATACACGAATACTCGAATCTATATTAATTGACACATTCATCCTAATTCTAAACCAAACATAATGAATGAACATTGACTTGTTAGGGTCAATAGGCTAGATGTGTTGATTATAGACAACCTAAAATTTTCTACCCTTATTTATGGCCTCAATAATTTTAGTCAACAATATGGTGATGTGTCCTTATTTTTCTCATCAAGATGGAATTTATCCCCAAATAATTATACAATTTTATCATCATCTGCCTATTGTTCCTCGAGATTGGTAACATCATCACGTTCAAAAGTCATTATCTCTATGATTAGTAAAATATTTAATCTAGATTATGTAAATATAATAGAGAACACATAATAATACAAATAAAATCATGGTATATTAAAAAAATTTGACCTAGTCATTGATATCTCTCTCAATTTATTAAAGTTTGAAGTGATTGGGATCCTCTATCAAGAATCTAAAACCCTTATTTGTGGTCCCCTCTAACATAAAATACATTTTCTACAATGAATCTTCTATGAAAGTATTATGATATCCCAATGAAAGGGTCTTCTTTGATTGAATTTTCATATAACCATATAGTTGTTTTAGTCTTCTACATAATAAATGACCAATTCCTATTTACTACATAGAAGATAAAAAATAGTCATATGGATTGGGATGACATTATAAACTACTCATCCTTTCCCCCTTCCACAATAGAATTCACCATCACAAATCCCATTCCATCAAGTTTCATAATAATCCTATTGTCAACCAATTGTTAAATGAGAATTTTCACTTGAAATATTGTATAATCCAATTGTTATATCTATTCAATGATGCTGAAATATGACATATTCTAAAAAATCGGATTTTGATACTTGGAACAAGATATGTGAATAACTTTCTCCACAAGTGTAACTCCAACTTTTTTTTCATCATACTATGTTCATCATGTACTCTTGTATTCACTGTATAACCATTAATTACAAAAAGTGAAATATATAACATTCTCATTTGGTCCCCTCACTAGCCATTAAAATCATTCAATAATTGAATTTCGATTTTATGTTAGATCATTATTAATAAGATCTTAGAACCATCATATAAACTATTAATTATGTGTATTTGATATCCATTCTTCATCCCTTGATGGATTCAAATGTGTAGTAATTTCATTTTGGTCTTCAACATATGGAACAAAATATTTATTATTATGTAAAATGTAAATGTGATCTTGATCCCACTGTGTGATGTTAATTGTAATGACTTATCTTCCATAAATACAATTATCCATAGGCCATCCACTATGATGTTACCTTCAATGATAGATTCTATCAACATTTGATAGGTAACTATTATAGAATTCAATATCTTCTTAAATAAAATATTATTCAACAATGGATCCTTATGGATTACTTTGATTCCTGATATACCATTTCAAAATCATCATTTACCATTCAATGTGAAACATTCTCATCTAATGGTCAAGACCATATTGTTAAACCTCTCTAACCAAGTTAACCATTAGGTGGACCATTATGTCAGATAACAACTTTCATAAGAACATCTCTAATCTGAAACCTCCTTATTCAAGATTAGAAATTCTTCATGACTATAATATTACAATATATGGCTTTGAAAAATAAGCAGATTATGGTTAATGTATGTTTTTCATTTTTAGGAAGAATGAGATCTAAAGCATCAAGAATCAAATATTACATCAAAACATGGTATTTGTGTGATTATCTTCCCTATAACTTCTAATTAGTCATTGAAAGAAAATTCTTAATATTTTATGAATTACAGTCTAGAACATTTACGCCATTAAAGAAAAATGAAAATTTGTCATTTTTCTTTTCTGGATAGAGTGTTTCTGGCTAGAGGATGAGAAGTTTGACTTTTACCCTTCATTAGTGACAAATATGACCTTATCCACATGCCAATCATTTCTAAGCTTGACTTGATTCCAAATTCTGTTTTTTGGGAATATTTAGTAATATTCCAATAAAACTATCAAATTCATTTTTTACTATGCATGACATCATGAAAATGTATGATTTAAAAAAATTCCAATATTATAATTCAATGAAAATTAATTTTGTTTTCCAACTTGATTTTATAAGTTTTTTTTAAAAGGTTTTACTAAAAAAAATTCAATAACTTTTACATTATAGATAAATTGATAACACTATGTACCTAGTTTAGAATTCACATCGAATATTGTAATCCAAGATTGGTATTTAGGTCATTGAGGTAAAAATTTATGAGGTCCTAAAAAAATGTCGTCACGAAATTTTTAATCCAAATTATGTGTTTTCATTCTTCACAAATGGTACACCTCAACATTCCCATAATTATATAGTCGGAAAAATTTACATAAGTAGGGAATTCATTTATCATCCCAAAAAAGACCCTTAATGTGAATTATTCACTTCTATGAGCATAATACATTGTAAGAGATGTATCCCACATCAATTTTAGATCTTTAATCAATTGATCCAAAAAGGAAACAATATCATTACTAGGCTGTTTTGGTCTAGATATATACAAAGACAACATAACGTATTTGTGATTCATGATTATCCATGGAGGAATTTTATAATTTACTAATATAACTGGAAATTTACTTTAATTACTACACAATTAACTAAATGGATTTATTCCCTAGGAACGTAATTATTGATAGATGTTTCTCAACTATTTTCCAATTTTAGGATACTCATAATCAATTTTCGTTCACTGAAGAGAGTCTTCTGGATGAAGTAGTTTACTATCTTTAATTTTTTTATTTTCAATCCATGAAAACTATATGTTGGTTTATTAAAATCTATATATTCTTTTAAATCATTCAATGATAGGAAGGTACCATAAATACCTCATATGAATTTATTCAACATTCTTGTATTAATTCATGCCAAAATTATAACATTTTTACAGTGATTCACGGTCCTTAAAAAACAAAATGAATTCATATAGAAAACCATGTATTTTTATAGATCACTCCCATTGAAAATAAAATTAATTTACCATCATATTTCTGATAAGGATGATCATTTTATTCTACTATAATATCATTTAGTAGAATAATTAGTTTTTAAAAGTTGATGTTTCTCCATGAACTACCACCTCTCAAATTATACAACTTGAATACATCTATAAATGTTTTGTATTTAGTATAACCATGATAAAATAGTTTCTTGGATAGGTACTTATCTTCTCAAAAAACATCGAGACATCATGAGGGTTATATTTATTTTCCATTTTCAGTTAATTCATACACAAGCCATCATCATTTATATTAATAATTACATAAAATGATCTATAAATCATAGCTTCATCCCAATTGGTGTGAATGATTTGTTTTCCCCATTTTATCCCAAAAATTATACCTCTAATCTATTATATGAAAGAAAAATTTTCTTCCAACTCTTTCTGACTAATGTTTCTTGAATAGCAACAACATAAACCTGGAAAAGGGTTTGGGAAGGGTTGTATGAATGAACTATTGAAAAATTGATGAAATATTTTACTCCATCTTCATACCATTTTTTCATACCATTAGAGTGAATCCATTTTTTATTCATATTCATCCTATTAGGATGATAAAATATTGATTTTGTATACAAAAATATTAAAAAATCATAATATATTTATAATTAAAGGAGAAAGTAATAGATAATTAAAATTAGTCAAACCCAATATTTTAATGTTATTAGTTATGATTAATAACATATAATCATTTTAAAAAATGGTGAAATGAATAGAATAAACCTAGAGTAAAAATGTGGATGTTGGGTTAGGTAATTGATTTGATGTTGTGTAGGAAAAAAAGGGGGTAATAAATATGTTGGTAAACAATTGTTTTTTATTGGACACAGAATTCCCTTGGAAATTATTTTTCTTCATTGTCATTTAATAAAGGCATGGATTCAGAATTATTTTTAAAAAATATCATTTCTCAAAACATACAAGTTCATGTAATCACCAAATTTTGACACATGTAAAAGAATATTGGAATTTCATGAAATGATTGGATGAAACTCTTTTGGACGACAAAAGCAATGTTGGATTCCATGGTATACTCTTTTTCAATATATTATTATAGACCATGTATTATAAGAATACCAAAAAATATATTTTTACTAAAACCAATAGAAAACCCAGATTTCAAAAACACTGGCTACTAATCATTTTTAGTCACCAAGTTACATGATAACTGATAAGTGATTCTATGGTGCACAACTAGGATATCCATGCAATCAGATTGAGAAATAATGATGAATGGCTGAAAATGAAGGTGAATGAGAGGGAGAGGGTGAACCAAAAATGGATCAATGAAAAAGATATTGGGTGGATCATGGGAGAAGGAGGGATACTTGGAACATGGACCCAATTACCATCTGTGCACTTGAATAACTCATCCAACGTATCACTTACAGTCACTACCTTACAGGATAATTGAGTAGGGTTTTTGCAGTGCATAACTAGGAGCTCCATGAAACCAGAGTGAGAAATAATTATGAATGATGGAAAATTTATGTGATGAAAATGTATAGGGTGACCCAAATATTTCTTGAGGTAAGATAAATTAGGTGGCTAATCAATGTGTCAGATCGAGGAAAAATAAGATCTCTTGTGTGTGTACTGTTTAAACCTTTTGGGAAAATTAAAATCAAACAATGATGTTTGAGGATAGGAATATATCACAAGCGATAAAATTAAATTCATTTAATATATCATTATCATTCCACGAATACAAAATTAGATAAACATTAAAATAATAGAAATAAATGGAAACCCATTTATTTCCAAGAAAAATGTTAGAAATAATGGAAACAAATTTCATCTTAAAAAGCCTTCATACCATTTTATTATAAATAATGTTTTATAAAAAATGAATTCATCCCTAAATTTTATTTATAATCACTTCACAAATAATTTAAATATCCAATACTAATTTTTTTTCCATATATGAACATTATAATCAGATTAATATAAGAAAATGGGGCATAATTCGATAGTAATTACATTACTCACTTTTAAAAGATAACTTATAAATTTACGCAACCAATAACTGACTTGAAATATTTCTGTAGAACATTCCATTCCATTATAAGAATTATTTAATAAATAATTTATGGATCTTTTATTCTAAAAAGTAATATTTTTTGAAAACAACTTTTATAGATACTAATTTTACCAAATCTTATAATATTTTAAAATACTAAAACAATGAAACATATATATTTTTTAAATTAAAAATCACAACATTAATTACATCATAAAAATTTCATAATAAATTAAAAAAATTTCTGTGATATCACATAATTTCAATGGAATCCTTAAAATTTCTCAATTTATTTTAAATCTTGATAGTCTAATTCTCTATTTTTCTAGGAAAAAAATTTCATCCATATATTTAAATTTTAAATTTTTAAAAACAATTATTATACGATAATTCATTAGATATTTTCATCTAGATAAATCATTCTATATATCAATTAATAAATAAATGAATCTGCATTCATATAATTAAATAAATAAATAAAAGATATCTAAATTAATCAGGAAATGTTTCAATAAATTGTATAATCAATGATAAAAATTAAGGAAAAAATAAACAATAATAAGAAGTTTTCTAACTAAAACACACTAAATAAGAATAATATTTTGAGTTTAAAGTACACCAATAATATTTTTTAATTTTTTTGGTCATTATAGTTTTTTATATTTTTTAGATTTCCCCATAGTATTGTGATGCCTTCCCCATTAGTGAAGAAATATTTTGATCATGTCATTAGAAAATAAAAATTATTTAGTAACTAAACTAAACTAGTAAATTAGTGGAAGGGTCATATCCCATGATCATAGGTTGATGTTTTTTAGGATTTTCAAAAATATAAACTAAAAAAACAATATTGAAAGTGTGTGAAAAATGTGATGTGAATCACAAGAAAGCGAAAAGTGAAAGAAGATAATGGATCGTAGTTTACAATTAATGAGTTGGGGTGACTACATTTAAACTATGATGAAATTTATTTGGTATCCCATGACCTCCATATCATAACCTAAGATGTTAAACCCATAGATGATTAATGTTGTGAAAACCAAGGTTAGCTGGACAGACTGCCATGATGCAGTGTACCTAAAGATATAAAGGCTTTATACCATACTCACCATTCTATATTGAACCACACACAATGTCAAACAAGCAATTGGAAAATGATGAAGGAAAGTACATAAGAATTTAACTTTCTTCATATTAGGGAGGAGGAGAAAAAAATAAAATACCGTAGATTTGAGTCAGGATTTCTCTGAGAAATGATCGAGGGTGAGCAGTGAGAAAGCTAAACATTCTCAAGAGGTTGAACGACATGATGAAATCAGTTCAGTAAGGGTTATTTTTAAAAGATTAGGGAGGTTTTAATTAGTGGTTGCAAAAAAGAGGTGGTAAAGAGGGGTTTTATCAGAGCTAAGGTAATAAGAAATGATAAAGGACATCTTTATCAGTATTTTTTAGCGTTGATAATGATTTATAATTATAATTATAAACAAATATCATTATAAATAATTGTATGTAATAGAAAATAAATTTGTTTTATTATATATATTTGTAAAATTATATATATTTAGTAAATAAATATAAATATAAATAAAAATTTGTTAAAAATATTCATTATATAAATATTTTTTTTACAATTTTATAATTATTTAAATAAATAAATATTTATTCATAATAATATAAATAGTATTTTTAAAAAATTATATTTATTTATTTATAATTATAATCATATAATATTATAAATATAGTAAATAAAAAATTTATAAGTACATTTATCAATAATTATATTTCTAAATCAATTTAAAACTATATATCTATAATTATAAATATATTTATATCATTATATATATTTATATAATTACTTTTAATACATATAAATACATTAAATATATTCCTTATATAAATATACACATAATAATTTTATAATTATTTAAATATATAAATATTTTCTTATAATTATTTAAATTCTTTTAAAAAAACTTTTTTTTATTTATTTATAATTATAAATATATAATTTTATAAATATAATAAATATACATTTATAAATATATTTATTTATAAATAATTTTCTCTAAATATAATTTAAAAATTATTAAATAATATATAATCTTAAAAGCATGAATATTAAAAATGAGTGAAATTGAATAAATAAATATGTGTAGAAATTTAAAAATATTTAAAAATTTGATAAGATTTATTAATTATAAAAATTAATATATATATATATATATGAATATAAATTGAAATGGATATGAATACATACTGAAAATATTAAAACATAGTAAATAAGTGTGTATAAATAAATATTAGGAAATGAAAAAATTGCAAGAAAAAATAACAACCAATAAACAGATAATACATAATGTAATTATTTTAAAATTAAATAAATAAAATTTTCATATCAAAAAGAAAATATATTAAATATATTATTTTAGTAAATGAAATTCTAAAATGAACACTAAAATAACAATAAATTACAAAAGAAACAGGTTCATGTCTTTTTATATATGATTTCATTAATTACGTTAATATTATTATGTGTGAAGTTAATGTATATATATATATATATACAAATCTAATATATGTTAAGTTTAATAAAAAAATTATTTAATATGTAGCATCTATTAATGAAATAAATAATAATGGGAATGAAAAAAAATTGTGCTTAATTATATATATAATATTTTAAAAAATGAATATTTATATTTGTCAAAGTGGAAATGAATACTTTATAATTATATAAATTCTAATCATATTAAACACATTAAATTTTAATGAATAAACATGTTTATATAAATATTTAAAATGGGGAAAATTACAAACATATTAAACAATAAAAAATTGAAAATCAATAAATAAAAAAATATTAAAAAAATTAATTCCTATTATTAATGAACAAATTATATTAAAAATGAATAAATTCAAAAAAAAATATATTAAGAAGTAATAAATATTATATATTAAATAAAATATAAATATTTCTAAAATTTTCCTATTAGAAACATAATATATCTTAATTATATTATAATAATCAATATAATTCTAAAATGAATACTAAAAATTGGAAAAATTACAGAAATATTATCTGTGTGTGTGTTGTATATATAAAACATATTAATTACATACATATATTTTTGAAATCAATGTAACACACTTTTGATATATATTAAATTTATAAATCAAATGACATTTATTTAAATTTCAACTACTCTATACAATTAGTCAGTATTTATAAATAATATTAATTTTTGATTATAAATCATTTTCACTAAATATTTGACTTATTTAATGTAATCATAAATATTTTATATTATATAAATCATATTGTAATAAATATTATATATATTGATATATATACATTTAAATTTATATGAATATATTTCTATATTAGAAATATTAAATATATTAATTAATAATTATGTATAAAAACATTAATAATGAATAGGATATTAATATGTTTTTAATTATTACATTATAATATTTTTCAATATTTATAATTAATATATATTATTTAGTAATATTTATAATTAATATATATATATATATATTAAATTTAATCATTTTTATTAATAACTCTCACATTAATAAATTTTTAAATAATTTTGTAATTTATTTATCATTAATTTTTTGTTTAATTATTAAAATGTAGTCATTATATATATATTTTTTAATATATAATTAAAATTATTATTTATAAATTATATAAATATATGTATATTATATTTATTCATTTTTATTAATAATTATTTAGTGAATATAGATTTTCATTTTTTAAATTCTCTAAATTTTAATTTTTTAATTTTCAATTTTTTTAATATATTAATTATTATATATGTATTTCATATTTAATATTTATTAATATTTATAATATATATTTTTATATTTATTTTTGAAAATTATTTGTTATTATTAAATTGATAACATTTTCAATTTTTTTAATTTAATCATTTTTAATAATATTTGTTTAATTATTTATTTTTTTTAAAAGAAATTAATAATTTTTATAGGTATATAATAAATATGGGGGGCATAGACATCATAGGTGTGTCGTGATGTGTATATAGCAGGATTGTGGGGCAGATCGGTCGAGTCATGTTGGACCCGACTATATTTAAGCTCGTGAGCTGAATCCTGCGAGAAGTATTGGGTGGGCCGATGCCCCCATTGGCCTGTGCGGATAGTGTATGTGGGGGCCCACACTCATATTAGGATTCTAAGCTTTGGTTGCAAAATGATCTTATATAAAGAAGCAGTAGAATATTTTCTATTGTTATGTGGGACTGACGCTCAAAATGAGGACCTTTATCAATGCAAGAAAATGAATTAATAAAGTCTACACTTTATCAATGCTAGATAAATTAACTATAAAAGGATTCCATTATCAACTCAAAAAAAGAAATGATAAAGGGGACCTTTTATCAGCACTTTTTTTAGTACTGATAAAGGATACCATTTATATATTCTTTTTTAGAACTGATAATCAGAGTTGTTATGATATTTTCCCCTAGTTTTAAATGAAAAAACTATATATATCATGTTATTTTGTGGTGTCATTACCACTCTAAAAGGATTACCCAGTAGATAAGTTGGAAAATATCTATGCCTAGGATATTATACGACCGAATGGAGTGACTTACAATATCATATCACATAGGGATGAATGTTTTATCAGGAATTTTGGAAATGGATTAATGACTGCTTTGGGGAATCAGTTAGAAATGACTATTTCATATCATATGTATCCCGATAGAAAATACTAGAGGTCAATCAAAATCATTGAGGAAATTATTTGGGAATATATCCTAGAAATTGGGGGAAATTGGATGTTCATTGGGACTTTGTGTATTTTTTTATAATAACATCTTCTAGACATTGATTTTGATGTAACCTTTTGAGGCCCTTCATGGTCAATCATGTACTTAAATGTTGGGTTGGAATAAAGTTGGTGATGTAGATTTTGATGGGTTTATTATTCCATAATATTATTCAGATAGGTGGCATTTTACTAAAAAGAGTTTAGTTACAATATTGAGTATACCAAAATCATAAAGTTACTCGAAAAGATAACCTTTGGTGTTCATTATGGGTGACTGTGTTTTCTTATGGGTTTTACCTCAATTGGGGCATAGTTATTTTTGGAGGAAAGGTAAAATATTTCCATAATATGTGGGACCATTTGAGGTCATCGAAAATTTTATAATAATGGATTTTGGATTTGAACTTCCTCCTTGATATAGTGGTTTTCATAAATATTTCCATGTGTCTCAACTTGAGAGGCTTGATGTTGACTGTTATCACGTCAACGAAAATGAGAACATTGAGATGGAAACATATGCATAATTTTTAGATTGGATGGTATAGATTGTGGACCAAATAAAGAGAGTGTTTATGGGAATAAAATACAACTTATTTCATTATTTTGAAAGCATTGAAAAACCCAAGAAGATACTTGGGAGTAGGAATATGATTTATGAGCTCAATGGCCAATGTTATATAAGTAGGAACTCTAGATACATTTCTCAAGGACAATAAAACATTATAGGGTGATATTATAATTGTATATACTTTTTAGGTCCCATACAGCTTACTTATAGCCCATATTAGTGTGTTTTTAAGTTATTCTTTTTTTGGGTGAAGTCTAGTGTATCTTTTTGATGGTTTTGGAGGACTTTAAGGTAGTTATTAGTTGGAAAATGGTTAGGGGAAACCATGATATCCCCCTAGGAAACTGTTTGGATTGTTGGAGAGGAACTGTGGGTGGATCATGGTTGGATCATGGTTAGAGATAACTCGGAGGTATTCCTAGAAATTCTGTGTCATTAGAAAGAGGTAAAATCATGGTTGGATCATGGTTTACATAAATGTGTTTCCAAATCATAAAGGTTCATAGAAGAGGTAGATATCCTCACAAGGTTTGCATTTCTATTTGAATCCCATGTGGCCAAATAGTGTGTAGGATTTTAATTAATCAAAAAAGTGACTTTTAAACATTAAACCTTGTTAAATATCTCTAGTTTTTATCAAATTCCTAGAGATCTCAATCCTAGGGACTATAGTGGGGGTTTTTGACAATTTTATCCTTATAAACATTAAATTTGACAAAACTAGAGGCTTTTGGACATGAGAATTATAGTTGTATAGTCATTATTATTCATTCTTTTTTATCTTGAAAATCATTAATATTTACATTAGACTGAATCACATATATAACCTTTTATTTTGATGATCTATGGATCTATATGTGATATAATGGATAATTCTTGGACCATTTAATGATCAGAGCATGGATATATCATGAATCAAATTCTCCCTAAAACAGATCTGGATATACCATTGGTTGCAGATATCAATAGGAAATCCAATTCAAAATCAATACTATATAAATTTATCTATCTTGAATATTTTCCAATATTCTATTCAAGATGATTTGGGACTGGTTCTATGTATCCTTAGTGGGATGTCTTGATTTGAGCTGTAACATGTACATATTTTACAGTAAATTTCCTTTAAGAAAATTTAATCTCTACGATAACTTGTGATACTTGAAACCATGAAATTTTATAGTATTTTTATTTTAAATAAATTTAATACATTTGATAGCTTTTGGTATATGAAACCACTAGATTTTAAAATAAGTTCATTTTGTTTGATAGTCTGTATGACACACAATAATGAACTCAAATAACCTGTGAAATATATTATTTAAATATGACTATTATTACATAATTATTGAATTGAATTTTATTAATATTAATAACTAAACATTGAAATATATTGGTTTTAATTAATACATATTTATTTTTCAATTGAAAATAAAAAACAACTCAAATTTTTATTAAAGTATATTTATGTTGAAAAATACATTTTCTTCAAAAAACATTATATTTTTCATTTTATGTTTGAGATTTTAATTTATATTAAATTTTTTTAAATTTTTTATATATATATATATTAATTATCAAATCAAAGTTATATTATGGTGAATTTTTTTGATTTTTCATAAAAGAGTGACTTTTTAGTGAATAGTGAGAATATCGATTTTTCAAATACTATTATTTCTTTTCATTATATTATGTAAATTTGATTTCCCATTATTATTTGAAGTAGATTTAAAAATTAAATAAGTATTATTTTGATATATTTAATCTAATTAATAACATTTTAATCACTTATATATCAATTTTTTTTTATAATTCTATTTGTAGGAATAAAAACACATTTTTCTAAAAACCATTTTAAATGCCTAATGTTCCTCTATTTTAGTAAATTAAAATAACCCCAAAAAATTAAATATTCAAATAAAATTTATACTATATATATATGAATATATTAATTAATATCAATATAATTATGATCACTATTTATATAGTTAATGTAAGATCATCTTTGGATTGAAAAATGAATTTCTTGAAAAACTATTTTGACAAGTTTTGTGATTTTATTTTTAAATAAAATTAAACCAATTTTTGGAATTTAATTTCATAAAATGGATTTAAAATTTATAATCATCATAATTAATTTTATATAAAAATTTGAAATTAATTTTGGATCCCAAAAATTAACAAATACCATAAAATTTATTTACCGCAATTAAGGTTTAAACACTGTTTTCCTGTTACATGAGCTTGTGTTAAAAATACTTTTCCAAATACATTGAATTTTAATTTGATAAATTTAATTTTATAAAAATACTATTTTTATCGAATTTATAATATAAGGATCAATATATTCCAGGCTCAAACCATTTATTACCTAGGTTAAAAAACTTGTTACCATGGTGAATCCTAAAAAGGTCAATGAAAATTAAATGATATTATATGGGAATAAAATGTCTAAAATAGATATTTTTGGGTATTTAGTAACCTTAAATTCTATAAAATCCTTAATTTTTCAACTTTGGAGGAACTTGGTGTGAGGGAGACTTCCCATTCTTAAATAGTTTTGGGTATTTACAAAAATTTCACTCCTCCTCATTTATGAAAGGACACACACTTCTATAACTTCTTCAAACCTATAAAGAATTCTAGATCAACCATACCCTACAAAATTCATTCCCATAAAACCATTATCCAAATTATATTGGTTCAATTCTTCAAATAATTCCAACTATAGAATCCTTAAGAAGAGATCCAAAGGTGGATTCCCTATGAGAAGGTAATCATCTTAACAAAGATCTTTTTTTATTCTTTTAAAACATGAAATTATATATTAAATATTAAAATATAATAAAAATATTTTATCCCATATAATGGTATTTAATTATGTTTTTTTATTAATATCTATCTATATCCTCCTTCATTTAATGAGAAAAAAAGTCCTCGATCATGTGTATGGCAGACTACCGTCTCATGAACTGATGTAATTTGTTTTCCATTACTGACTCACATGGATAGAAAATTGATCGAAATAATGAATATATATGAACAATATTAAATATAGCAGTTTTATGAAATTTATATACTATACACTTCCTTTCCCTTCCACCTATTAGAAAAATGATATCATGGCTCATGCGTACATACAACCTGCCATCTCCACAATGTGATGCGAATTATTTTTTATGCCGAACATTAAATAATGGTATTAGAAATGAATATAATAAATAAATATGATATTAATAAATTGTTTATAAACATTTATATGATGGAGCTACAGCCAATTCAAAACAACTGAATCATTCATGACAAAACACGCATGATAAAATTTGGCAATTAACTCAAAAAATAACAATAATAATAAATTATTGTTGAAAAATGGTTGGTAAAAATTTATAATAGAATAATATATGATATTATAAAAATTAATACTATCATATTATAAATTAATATCTCTAGTAAAACCATTTTAAATGAGTTTAAAGCATGTTCAATGAAAAGGAGGCATGAGGTAAGGGACTTTGTCTCAATTTCCCTTCATTCATGCATATTGTAATTTTATCCACATAATTTCATTTATATGGTGTATGTAAAACAAATTTTATATGTAATATAATGAATAATTCATAATTCATAGTATTTTATGTTTTAATTCAAGTTATGTAAGGATAAACTTCATGAAATTTTCCATGTGGTAAATAATTTTGTAACACAATTTCATTTAATTGGGTTATATTACTTCATAGTTATCATTGATATTATAATATTATATGTGTAATTAATTATGATTTTCTTAATATTCCTTTAAATTTTTTTATGTGGATTTAATTTTTAAAGACATAATTTATTCATTGATTAAATCCTAGTTCAAGGTTATGATCATTGTAAAGGATTCTTGTCTCAAATTCTTTCCATTGGGACATATTTTTTGTCACACACCTATATAATTTTATGAAATATATCTAATACACCATTGATATGTTATATCATGAAGATATTTTTATTAATGGAATTTAATGTTTCAATTTTTTTATTACTTTCATGGGGATTATAATTCAAAAGTTACAAATGTGGTAAGAGTTTTAAATTTCAATCTCATTTTATTCAGGATTGTCTATACTTGAATTTAAATTAAAGGAAATTTTTGTATAATAATCTAATAAAACCATTTTAATTTTTATCATAGGGTTATACTTTATGTTTTCACATAATAGTAAAATTTTATTGTATTTGGAAATTATAATGATTGATATTTTTTAAAATAAAATAAGACTTTATTCATATCTTCAGTAAAAATTCATTTTTCTTTAAAATATATGTTTTCTAAAAATGTTTTTAAAAATTTATACTACGACTTTTTAAATTAATTTTTATCTAAAATTGTATATTAATTTTTTTGAGTGGAATATTCATATAATTTCCTAAATAAGGAAATTTTTACCATTCATACAAAAATGTAAAATGTGTATTTATTTTACTATACTAGGCATGAAGATAGCTTTCACAAAATCTAGACCAATCATTTAGTTGTAGATTAATTTACATGTTTAAAATTATATCTCTAAATAAAATGGGTTTTATAATATTTTGGAAATTCATAGTTCTTAAAATGGATTTTCAAAGTTAAAATTACATTTTCATCAAGAATGTGTTTTAATAATATTTTGATGGTATTTAAATTCATCAATGAAAACAACCCTTTATTTTAGATATTATCCACTAGGTATATATTGTAATTATACCATCCTTATTCTTTCCCTAGATGGTTTATGATGATTTTGATGAAGGAAGGTATTCAAATACTATTTCTTTATTAATTTTTAATGATTTACATTCCTGTAAAATATTTATTTTCTTATGATCATTGTATATAAATTTTCATTAAATATAAATATTATTTATGATGAATGTTATTATTTTGTAAAAAATATATCATTTCAAAATTTTGTGTTTTACTTTGAATGTTATTATACTGACTGTGGAATAATTGATATCCCATATTCCTTATTTAATACGACCATATATTGATAAGGCATATTGTTCATGAATGAAATTTATCATTTGTTATACGAGAACTGAGTAGTAAATATAGTGATGGGCGGGGAACATAATTTTATAGCCCCTCGATGAATTGATAGTCTAATGAGTTAAATCAGTAAGGTAAAATTAAATGAGTTTTTACCCATAGTTTTAAACTGTCTTGTAAATGGTCTTGACGATATATATATCATGATGTCTGAGATGATGATGTCCAAAATTAAGAACATACTTAATTAATAATTATGTTTTTATTATACATGAGATTATTTCATTAATATTTTCTATTGATTCATTTTTTTTATCAAATTATTGATAAAACTAAATGCATGCTCAATTATTTACCTTACTATTGTAAAACCCCATGATTTTACGAAAAGAACATCATATTCAATAAAATATATGAAACCAAACACCAAGAATATATGGAATTTAACACCTCAAGACATTAACATATGCTATTTCTAAAATAAATTCAATATATTAGATAACATTTGATTCACACAACACCATGTTTGAATGAAACATGAAAAAATATTAAAATATTATAACATAAACATGACCATTATAACCTAGCCTTTAAGATGAAAGGTATGAACTATACTAACTAATTTATAAAAATTATATGAGATAAAAATTTAAAAAATGAATTTAATTAATATCTATAGAAGAGAACCAAAAAAATCATTTTAAATAGAAATATATATTTTTTGGAAAAAATCTATTTTTCTGAATGACAGATTACTCATGTTTTGAACACATAATTTAAAATTAATTTTCCCCACTTTTAGGAAATTTATTTGGAAAAATAAAATTTGTTTTTTAAATATTCGCTTCAAAATTATATTTGGGTGAATTTCTGAGAATTTCCTAAAAAATTTAATATTTTGATGAATGGTTAAAAATAATGATTTTTACTGAAAACTTCCTTCTCATTTAAATTATTTACAATGTTAAGTTATGTTTTAAATTTATTTTAATGTAATATTAGTGAAATAATATTATAATTTATCTTTTTTTGGTAATTTCAATCAATTTTATATTGAATTTTTAAATTAAATAATTCTATACTTATGTGAATGTTCTCATCGGAAAACCTCTCATTCGTTATGTCTATGGTTTAATTTAAAATTTAACAATTCTAATTCAATGAATTGAATTTAGAAAAATGGTTTACCTATTTAAAATCAGTATAATTTATGTAATATAATAGTTTCATCTTAATTTTTACCATAATAAATAGTTTAAACAGTAAAAATCAATTACCACAGTTATAGTAAGAATGGGTGTACTATGGGTTTAAACTAAGAAAATAAGGGTTTAAAATAATCTAATACATATAAAAACATATTAAATTCCTATACTTAAACCCTATAATATCTATGGTTCTATAATAATCAATTTTGTAGGCTTTTTCTCGAAAACAATATGGTAATAAATTTATCTTTTAAAAAATATCATATTATTCTTCTCCCCAACTTTTAATAGGCCACCTCCCTTCATGTGTATGTGTGTGATACTACCTCTACATAGAAATGTAAAATATTTTTTATTTGATTTTTACATGGATGGTAATAAATATTTATTTTATTAATATAAATGAAATATGTAAAATAGTAATTATTTTTGAAATATGAATATAAATATTTATTTTCAATTCATTCCATCTATCAAGTAAAATTGAAACAATGTTCATGCATACGTACAACCTACCATCTCCATGAATGGTGTAATACATTTTCTAGATATGAATTTTATAGATTAATATAAATAAATTTATAATGAATATAAATGATATTTATATAATGGTTATCATTATGGAGATGATGTAACCATGATCAAATTAGACGACCAAAATTATCAAAATAAAATATACATGAAAAATGAAGCAATTGTCACCCGAAATAGTGATTTTAACAAATAATTTTTAATTAATGGGTGTTAAAAGGATACATGTAAATCATATATGTTTGAAAAATATTTTAACTGTTTCTTAATATATTTTTTATAATTCTATTTTTATATTACAGAAGGTTAGGAATCATATGAAGGATGTGGAATATGATGTAAGGGTTTCTCATGTAACTTTTAATTATGTAAAAAATTTGATATATTCAACACATATTTCATTTCCTATTGTAAATACTAACCATATAATATGTTATAAAATGAATATATTTATGATCTTTTAATTTAATGTTTTATATGATGATTATTTATTTTATGATCATTATGATTGAGAATTTTAAAAATTGGTAAGAGTTTATTTCACAATCACATCAATATTTGAGATTGTTTTTTTTAAGTCTCCCTTGGATGAATTATTATATACTTGTAACTTAAAATCAATATATTTTACTATAAGTTGGTTATTCAAGATCATTTTAAGGTAATAGTAATATTTTTCCTCTCTTTGGAAGATAAAATTATAGAGAAAATGATTTAATGAAAATATAATTTTATTTCTATCTTCGGTCAAAAATAATTTTTCATCAAATTCCATGATTAATATAAATGTTTTAATAAATATTTTTAACAATTTAAAAATAATTTTTAAAAAAATCTTACCCATTTTAACATTTTTAGAATTTTAAAGGAATGTTTATATCATTTTCAAAATAAGGACCATATGGATTTTTTTGAAAATATGAAAAAAATATTTGTTTCAACATGTATGACATGAAAATTTTTCCCACCATTATGACCAGCCAATGTTTTAAATACCAAATTCTATTTTTATAGTTTATTTTCAATGACAAATATTTGAAAAATATTTTATTAAATATAATTTTAAAAAAATATTTTCAATGTTAAATGGTTATTTTCCTTAAAAATGTTTTAATGAAATTCTTATATTATTTCTCTTCATCAACAACATCATTGTTTTTGGAAATTGTGATCCACTAAGGATATATTATATTGATATAATCTTTATAAAATTTTTAGATGTTTTTTGATCAGTTTTATTGAATATGTACAATTTTACCACAGTTCACCATATTACTCAAGATTGTTTCTTCTTATGTTTATTTGATTGAGGTAAGTATTAAAATGTTATATATTAGTTTTTTTAAAAAAATTAATATTGATCATGTTTCACCAATTTCTTATGATAAATTTATTGGAATTATTATTTAATGGGTGGGTCTTAATTATAGATAGCCCCTCGACGCATCAATAGGTCTCAAGAGAAAAATCAGTTGGTAAATTTTGATTCGTTTCTACCCAAATATTTAAACATTCACGTGAATGGTCTTGAGAGTTTATAATGTACAACATTATTCATTCTTCCATTATGAGTTAAATTAATGATTTTCATGTGATTATTAGATAAGTTATTAAATCTATGGATATGTTTCAATTTCATTTAATTATTTATATGGATTCATTTGATCATTATTTATTTATACCATATTATGCTCAGTATATTGATTATATAGAATTTTTTTAGTTATTTACCTTGACATATTTATTATTGTTATTTATTCATGGTAACTTTCATTGTAATCATACCGTTACTGAGCATCTAATCTCACACTTTTCTTATATTTTATATTTCATAGGAAACCGAGAAGTGTTTTATGATTGATATTCAGGGATATACTATGATGAATAATGGAGTTATCAAAGAAATAACATTATGTATTTGATGTTTTAAAATGTAATATGAATTTCAAGTAGTTATATATTTTACCAAGACTACTAAACTGTTTGGTCTTTAAAAATGTGATTCTATATGTCTAGTTCCAATGTAATAATGTAACCATCAACTCTTGGATACTAGAGCCAATGTATTTAAATTTGGTTTAATATTATGTTTAGTATAGACATTGGGAACTATATTTAATTAGATATATATTATGGAATATAACCCTATAAATTACATTAAGGATAATTTTATGTATAGGATAATGTCATAATTTTTTGATAAGGTAGATATTATATGGTTTTCTAAGAAATAAATCCATATCTAATTACTATAAGTTGATATCATTATGGAACAGATGTACCTAGAGGTAATAACTCCAAAAACGTCACATCGGGCATAACACTATTATTAGTCAATACACAATAACGAGGCTTAAAACACACATGGTTTGATACTCATACAAGATATTCTTAGGATAATTATTATTTTATTTACAAACCATTATGAAAATTTATTTATAATTTCGAAACATTCCCAACGAAACCATGTTTAGGATTAGTAGATTATCCATGCATTAATATATCAATTTATGTTATTTATTTCAAATTTTTTTGGGATTATACATTTTGATAAATAATGTTATGATGTAATATAGTGTATTTAGCTATTTAAAAATTCCACCGAGATGAATAAATGTGGATAATATCAATTCAAATATTCATTTCATGAAATCAATAGAATAATAACGATCATGTATTTAATGGGCCTAAGAAAATAATTAAAAGGAACTAGTCTCCAAAAAAATCTCATCAGAAAAAGAAAATGTAAATTATGATTTAAAAATATATTAATAATTATATAATTATTATGGATTTAATGGGATGAAATATAATAATAGGAAGATTGAGAAAAACAGGATAAGGGGGAAGAAATGAAATAAAGGTTTTACAGTATGTGATAATTATGGAATTAAACAACCAAGTACTCGATTGAAGAGAATGATAGTTTATTAAATTTTTGGAGATAAAGGATACCATTTCCATGATTTAAATGAAAATAAATAAATCTCTAATGTTCGATGTATTACCATTAAGGAAATGGGGAACTATGAAATTGAATTACCTATGAATCAAGAGAATATACATAAAAATAAGCAAAGGGATCATAATAAAACTTTTGATATTACAACATATGAAGTGGAATGATTAATTTTAGTATATTTAGATTCAAAAATTATGTTATAGATGTATTTTATAAATGATATTCTTTTCATAATAATACTAAAATGTATAAGGATTGTAATGATGTAATATTTTTAATGGATTTGAGAGTACATGTTGAATTGTACTAATGACTAGGAAAAGTGATTTTGTGAGAAGATTATCCTCTTGGAAAACAAATAAATCTTTTAATATTACCATTTATTTGTGTCGTATATTGAGAAAATAAAGATATGTTTGTGGGATAATATTAGTGACCATGAAATTGGTTATTGGATTAATGGTTTTTGTCGTTATTGTTAAGGCTTACTGTAAGTATTTACTTATGGAAGAAAATCGAAAAACTAAGACATTATTTTTTGAATCATGTATCTTTTAAGTAGGTTTTATGGATATCATGGAATACATATATTTTTAATGAGACATTAAGAGAAACATTATGTTTTCTAGGGAATTTAATGATGATTTAGTGACCTTCCTTCAATTTTCATGGACTAAAAATTTAGGAAAACATGTTTTGGACGATTCCTAAGGTTAGCTAAATATGGAATAGATTATGTTTTACTTTGGATGTTATGGGATAATTTTTTCTTACCATTCTGGTTTTTGGGAAATATATTGAGATATGAGTGATGATTTTTCATTTTAATGATCCCTTAAATGTGCTTCATGAATCATTATTCATTTTTGATATTAATTTATTAGAGTGTGAAATGAATTGGGAATTGATCAATGTTCCAAAAAAGAATAAATTTTTCTAATGAAATATAAATATATCATGTATGTATATTTTTATACGTTCTTAGTCAATATGGTAAAGGAATATCTCAACTCCTGGAAAAGGATCATGAAACAAAAATTCTATCATAGTACCTTAATTTCTTATTAACAAAATGGACGCTTAACTCATCAAGAATCTATAGAAATATGGTTTCTAACTTTCTCTTGATAATTAATATTCATATGATCAATTCCCTCTATCACCCACCATAATTATTTGGGCATTGAGCTTTTCTTCCATATCCATAACATCATTTCCCACCTATCTTCTGCAACTCAGAAACCCATTTATTTCATTATTTGAGATGATATTCATAATTAACATTCCATATTATCAATAGGATATTTTATTAACCCTTATCATGATGTGTTATTTCAATAATGGTATTTTAAAATTCCAGACCCTTGATTTTTGGGATCAAGATTAAATTGTGAGGAGACAATTTATTTGAGGTGGTAGAATGTAACGTCTTGGTATTTTAAAAGAGGAACATCAAATTCTATAGAATAAATGAAATGAAACTGCAATATTTGAAAATAATCTGTCACCATGATACTTTTAGATATATTTTTATTTAAATAAATTCAAAATCTTTAATATTTTTCAATATAAGAAACACTGTGTGTGAATGAAATGTAAGACTGTATTAAAATATTATTATTTAAACAAGACATTATAAGTTTAAAGTTAAAGTGGACGACATGAATATTAATAACTATATAATGGAAATTATAATATTTATACATGAATAAAATAAATTCAATGGTTATATATATATTATTACTAATATAAGACAATTTTATTTAGAATGAATTTATTTTTGAAAAAAATAAATTTTTCACAAAGGCGGACCAGTCATGATTTTTTATATAATTTAAAATTAATTTTTACCACTTATTGGAAAATTATTTGAAAAAATAATATTCATTTTGAAATCTATATTTCATAATTATCTTTTTTTGAATTGTTCTGACTTTTCTGAAAATAATATTTTTCTATGACCACTGAAAAATAATTATTTTTATTGAAAACATCCTTCTTTTGTAAATTATTTACAAAGGTAAATTAGATTTTAAATAAAAGTATACAAAGTTTAATTTTATTATAATTTAAATAATTTAGGTCATTGAAATAAACTTCATATTTAATTTGGATACTAAACTATTTTATATTTATAAGAGTTTTTAATTTGTTAGACTACTCTTTTGTCACGTCTTCAGTTTAATTTTAAATTGAATTATTCCAAATTTATATTTTGAATTTTAAAAAATGGATTCCATATTTTGAATGAATATAATTTATATTATTTAATAAAATCAAATTAAATTTTTACCATAATGAATACTAAAAACAGTAAAAATGAATTACCATAGATAGGTAAAAATTGGTCTACCAAGGGGTATGAAATAAATAGATATGGGTAAAAATAATATAAAATGTTCTGTTCCGTGATCAAAAACTCTATAAAATATAAATAATGTGTTTTATATGTGACCTCAAGTCTACCTCCCCTTACGCCAGAGACTGAAGAAGAACAGCGGGGGTGTGATAAGTATAATGGAGAGACTAAACCCAATTTGATAAAGAGTTACAACCAACTGGAAAAAACCAATACCAATGATAATAATATAAATATCAGAGTGTAGAAATAATTTAAACCATACAATAACGTGGAATACCAAGAATCAAATCAAATTAAATTTTCAAATAAATAATAAATCAATAATGTAATGATGAGCTGGAATGTAACTTAATATCGGGATTGAAGTATTCTAATATAAAACACTATCATACTCAACAAAAGACTCCAAATTCCTTAGTATTGAACCCCATGTCAGTCACATATCCAATATATAACCCATAAATAATGAAAAGAATAAAAAACAAGTACCTTTTCCCATGTCCAAATATGCATCCATATATTCTTCTTGGGTCCCATATTGTGGCCCGAGTAGGGTGTGAGTATAACTCGGTTGGTTGAAACCACCATATTGAATAAAAACCCACAAAATGATATGAGTTTGAATTAATGCAATTAACATGTGTATTTTTTAATTAAACAATTAAATTAATATCACAATAACCCGCTTCAGTGCCATATTGGATTTCCTATGTGCATGTTTCACAACCATCTCAACCATGACCTTGTAACCAAGGTATAAATCACCCAAATCTCAGTCAAACCTGCTATATAGGAATTTCAGAACATCAATTGGGAATATCCTTCTATATAAAAAATTCAGAATGTGTCTCTGGGCATATCGGTCTCTATAAGCATTGCATCATGTGTCATTGGGCATAGCCCGCTATCTAAGCATTTCAACTTGTGTCGCTGGGCCAAGCCCACTATATAAGCATTAAAACATGATTCAGTAGGAAAATCCCACTATATAACCATTACAACATGATTCATTGGGCTAAATTTTTATATAAGTAGTTCAACATTTAATCATAAACCAAGTCAAAGAAATAAGGATATCACAATATCAAATCATATGGACCAATGATTAATTATACAAATTACAATTTACTTTTCAATTAAACATTTAATATATAAATTTTACATAACCATTAACATTTAATTTACATCCATAAACAAGCCAATCCAATTTGAATCATATATCAAGAAAACACCCACAATCAATGTCATGCTAAACACAGTTTAATCCATTTAAAAAATTCATTTAAAAATTCATAGTTCTCTCACCCGAATGGTAGCCGAAATCCATGTCAAAACCATATGAAACCAAAGGGACTCCAAAGAACAATTAAATTCATTATTTAATCAATTTAGGTGCACATATTTCAGGGAAATTTAAATATTTGATATACTAAACAAATATGGGACCGTGAGGGTTAGGTTTAGACCCCCTACCATTAACTTCCAATCAAACAGTGCTTCCAAGGGAAATTCCCATGAGGAAGAAGGTGAAGATGATTATAAGAGGGATCGTAGATTAAAATTTATTAAGATCAAAACTAAAAATGAACATAGTCAAGGGATCTACCCACAATTGTTGATGATAAAATGGAGAGAAGAGGGAAACAAAGCAAAACCACTTACCCAAGGATCGATTGCAAAAAATTATTGTTGGAATAGATGGAGGTGCTCCAAAATTTCAAATAAGGAGACCTAGGGTTGATAGAAATAAGTTTCATGTGAGTGACTGGAAAAAACTACTGAACAACCTAATTTAAAATAAAAGTCCTTGTAATTACATTAAATGTAATATAGTTAGACATCAAGAAATTATTTTTAATGGGATATGCCGAATAACCCATGGACCCAAATTTTTATTTATTCCAACTAAATATTACCTGAAATGTAATATAATTTCATGAAATTTATTATTTTCATGTCATGAATCAGTTAATTACCTGTAACCATTCATGAAATATTTCTGTCAATAATTACATGAAATGTATTATGGTAATATGATGTTTAACTATTCTGCCAAAATGCTTCCAACCCATTTCCTTACTAGACAACCAGAACCCCCTTTTAGGCTTCTAAACTTACAAATAACCCATTATAAAACATGACACATTTATACCTATTCTACATTCATTAAATAAAACATATATCCCGGAACATTAGGTCATTTTCCCAAATAATTGTCTTCATCTCCACACAAGACACAACCACTAAGGCTCTAACAAAAAACTCAGAGTGAAATACCAAGAAAAATATAGGATCTTTTAATATCCCCACCTTATAAAATCTCACCATTTATCTTCTCTATGCAGCATGGTGGGGTGTCAGTGAACAAGTTTCACCATTGTGAATTCAAATCATACTCCCTATACCAATTCTCCTACTAAACCCACCCATGCTTCCACTATAATTGAACCAATAGTATATTCCTTCCTAGGAGATAATTCTCACTATTTTCCACAATCCACATCAGATTATTCTTAATGTATATATCAACACTAGGCTATATATATCATATGTATATCACATGAGAATGGTATGAGAAATATCTCCAATGCTATGACACATGGAACACATTGTGCATGATACTATAACAATGTCAAAGGGATAAATTGTATTCCATTAGTCTAATGCATGCCACTGTTTGACATGGCATGAAAAACATGATCGATAAATTTCATTATTTTATAATACAATGTTGTCCCAATCTAGGAGACACCTATAGGAAAACATGACGACCAATGAAGAACTCCAGAAGTCAAATATCATTGTTACTATAAAATTTATGCCTGCTCATGATGGTAACCAACAACTATCTGATCAACCGAACCTGCTCATACATCTCCTATACTATACTATGCCCAACAAGTGTTAACACACCAACCTCCAACCATCAAATAGGTGAATGGAATAGTATTCCATACAAGTCCATAACACATTACATTTGGATTGAATTTTTTATGTTCTTATAATATTAAAAATCTTTGTGTTCCATATGTTTCACTCACAAACCACTAAAATTCAGAATATAGGCTCGTAATATATCCTCCAGGATATGAAAATTATTTTTAGATTAACCGTCAGTCTGAGGATGATAGATCTTACTCAAAATAAAATAAAATCCCAAATAATTGACAATTCCCAAAAATAATAGAGATGTGAAATGGGGATCTATTTCTAAAATGATACTCCTTATAACATTGTGCCACCAAACTACCTCACTCATGGAAAAACATCCCATGTCATCAATTGTGATGGTCTCTCTAGTATGAAAAAAGTGTGGTACCTTCGTTAGTTGATTAACAATCACCCATAAAAACCATTATTATGTGTTGTCATAGTCACTAAAATCATGAAACCCATAGTTAAATCATCCCATTTCCATTCAATAATGAGAAATTGAAACACCCAAAAAATTCTTACCTTATAACATTGCGACAGCAAACTACCTCACTCATGGAAAAACATCCCATGTCATCAATTGTGATGGTCTCTCTAGTATGAAAAAAGTGTGGTACCTTCGTTATTTGATTCACAATCACCCATAAAAACCATTCTTATGGGTTGTACAAGTCACTAAAATAATGAAATCCATAGTTAAATCATCCCATTTCCATTAAATATTAATAAAATGCAACACCCAAAAAAATCTTAAAAGAGTAACTTTTATTTGATTGAGTGTATGACATGCAAAAAAAACATAGAAAAGAATATAACGTAATAGAAATTTTCGTATTTATAATATTTTAAATATATTTAATATATTTTATAGCTTTAAATGAACACCATACTATGTTTTCATTAATTACAAGCAACAACTACTTTTTTCGATAGATTTTGGTACTCAAAAGTCCAAGTTTTTTGGAACAACACTATATTATTAAATATTTTTATTTAATATAATATCATATAACAAAGATATTAATTCAGTAGATATGAATATAATAAACTAAATTATAATAATATATGGATGAATTCCTTTGTTACTTTGTAATTATAAATGTATATAAAATCCAATTTAATATAAATGAAATGTTTTTATAAAAAAAATAATTTTTATGCTCCAAAGTAATTTTATAATAGATAATTAAATTAATTACTATTATAGAATTATATTAATGATATATATATATATACATATTATATTCAGCTATATATTTTTTATATTGTACTATTTTTTTACAACCATAATATGAAAATTTATCCTATTTCAAGAGTAAAATTTGTATTTTTCTAAAAGGGAAATTTTGCTGGCTTTTAATGGTGAACCTATTTGAAAACTAAATTATGTTTCTTTGATATATGTTATATATAAAAATAAACACAATTTTTTAAGAAGGAGCATAAAAAATTAGATTAGTGTGAATTTGTGTTTTCTTTTTATGAAGTTTCATTTTTTGATGAATATTGGAAAATATTGAATTTTAATTGAAACTAAATTTTCATCAAAAAAATGTATATGGTTAAATTATATTTTTAATTTTTTTTAGTGTCAGATTATATAAATGTTAAATCAATTAATCAAATATTGGCCTTTTTATCCAATTAAACATTGAAATTGGATATCAAAACATTTTAATCTTTTAGATATTTCTTTTAAAAAACACACTTTGTCTTCCTGTCTACTAGATTAATTTTAAATTAATTTATGAAAAATATATGATTTTAACTTGATAAAATGGAATCCATATTTAGATTCATGACAATTTATGATTTTTATTAAGTTCAAAATAGTTTTTACCAAAAATTATAGTGGAATTAATTAAATATAATTATAGTGATTATGGTAAAATTAAGCTTAAAAGGGGACTTAAAATTAAACACAAGGGGTAAAATAACTTATAAAGTTGTTCAAAATACATTACCTAGACATATTTCCACTATATAATTTGTTGGATTAAATTTGGCCATTATTTGAGCCATTTTAATTGAAAAAAACATGGGTGGAATCCCCTAATTAAAAAATTTATAAGAATGTCACTCCTCCCCAACTATAAAAAGGCACTCAACCATAAAACTTATTCAAACATATAAATCCATTTCATCATCCGAAATCTAAAAAAATAATTTCCAAACATCCCAAAAATAAAACTATAATCATCCATCAGATAATAAAGACAACCATGGTGGACTTTTTGTATAAATTGGAAGGAGATACCCGAATAAGAGGTAATGTTCTTCAATGACCACTTTTGTTTGATTTACTTATCCAACCCTTATATTATATTAATATCATGTGTATATAATAACCTCAGTATATTAAATATACTTATATTTTATAATTCTGATAGATCAAACTACACTTTCATGAACATCTATCAAATGGGATACACAATCACCATTCATTTGTACGGAAACAACCCCCTCATGAACCAATGTCATTTGTTCTTCCATTACTAACTCATAAGGATAGAAATAATTATGGATTTATAGATTATATAAGATATATATATATATATGATGTTTATAATTAATGTATTTTTCTATAATTTTTACATGTCAAATAACTTTATGATTTCTATTTTGTGGGAATATGATAACATCGTTAGAGGAAGTTTGGATTATCGCCACCTCAAAGCGATGTAATTTGTTCAGGCTTTACATGGAATGTTTTATGAAGGATTTATGTAATTATATGTGAAATATATGACATAAATATTATACTGTAATTATAATATACACATATACAATTTACTTTCAATTATTTTAACACGACAATGAAGTGGAAGTAGCGTTCATGAGTATGTATGACATACCGTCTCCATGAATGGTACATTTCATTTCCTATATCAAAACTATATAAATAATTATAAATAAATATATAATGAATATATATTATATTCAAATCATTTTTGACACCATTTTATTTTATTAAATCAGGATTTAGGTAAGAATAAAAAAATAAAAAATCCAAACATACTAAAAAAGTAGGCAATTAACACCTGAAATAGTGAAAATAATGAATTTTTATGAACAAAAGGGTAATAATATTTTATAAGAAGTTAATATATCATATTATAAATATTAATATGGTTATTGTATATGTTAATAATATAATCAAAACTGTTATACAATATGTTAATGGATGATCACAAAAAAGGAAACACAAGTTAAGGGATTTCGTCTAAATTTACATTCCATTGAGACTTATTTGTCATTATAAACAGATTCAATTAAATGTTGTGTATATTCTACTCATTTTTTATTTGATATCATTATTGGGTCAAAATTATATTCATTTAATTTTTACCATTTAATTATCTCATCCAACGATTTTTGACTTGATAATTACCATGTGGTAAAAATTATTTGTACAATATCACTTTCTTTTGTGATTGTAAAATTTCTCTCAAAAGAGTCACTTTTTCATAATATTTTTTCATTGAAAATTAAATTTATTTGTGATTTCCATATTATTTTATAATGGATATTATTATTACTTAAACCTTATACCTAATATACATATGTTTTTAAAATTGAATGTTATTTGATTTGATGGGGAAATATTTATAAATCTGTATCTTTGACTAAATATAGATACATGATAAGGATCTTTTCTATTTCAAATATATTATTTGATAAATAATGAATTATTTTGACATGAAATAAATGGTTTCTATACAATTTAATATAATCTCCTCGACACATCAATATTCCCATGGGTCAAATTCAGTTAGGAAAACCATTATATTTTGTAACTATTATGTTTTGAACAGTCATGTGAAAGGTCTTGATAGTAGAGTTATTTTTGGAAAAACTGTAACACCCAAAAAAACTAAATTAAGATCCTTGTATTATATATCATGTATAACAGGAAACATCAAGCACACAAGTTAATATAATACCCAGATACTTTATAATATATTTAATAATTAAAATAAATTCTATGTATTTAAATGCATGCAACACCGAGTTGGCTTGAAATACACGCAATAGAGACCATACTAGATATCTTGTGTTTCACGAAAAAGATATATTCTCTAATGTATTTCTCTATAAGCAATATCGAATATTACTGATAAATAGTCTACAATTAAAGAATTTTTATTTAAAACAATAATATATAACCTAGATGTTATATAAGCGGTTATGACGAGTATTTGTTAAATTATGAAAATATATGGATTATAATAATATATTATTAATTCATTGTATAAAAATAAATTAGAAATGAATATAAAAACAAATTTAATATAAAAGAATATTTTTTTGTAGAAAACCATTTTTATGTTCACAAAGCTGTTTTTCCCTAATAGATTAAATTAATTAAAATTAGTGACTGATATTAATATTAAAAACATATAGTAAATATTAAATAAATTATATTTTATATCCATCAACAATATTTGTTAAACATATGATAAGAAGAAACAAAATAGTTAAAATAAAACCTATATTTTTTTGAGACATTTTTTCTACCTTTTAATGGAAAACATATTTTACATCATAATTTTAACAATATTATAAATTTAATTTGATAAAATAAACATTATTTTTTAATTAATCATTTCAAAATTATATTAAGATGAATTATTTTAATTTTTTTTAGAAACATCATTTTTTAGTGAATAGTGAAAAATACTGTGTTTTAGTTTAAAACCACATTTTTGTTTAAAAAATTATTAGTGTTAAATTATATTATAATATTTCTAAAGTCACATTGGATTAATTATAAATATACTTATAAAATTTATTTAATTATAATAATTTTAACTTTTAAAATGGAATATAAAGACATAACAATCGATTGAATATTTTTCTACGAAAACCAGTTAATCCGTTTTCCTGTGAGATAAGAATTAATCCTAATTTTTCTACTTCTATAATTTAAATTTATAAAATATTACATACACCATTGTAATAAAGATAATAATTTTTCTCTAATAATATCAAATTAACTTTTGAAAAAAAATAAATAGTGAAAGATATTAAAATTAATTACTGCGATTTAGGTGTAATTAGACTTACAATTGGATTAAAACCCTATGTTTAAGGGCCCAAATAACCTTTTTAGTTTTCCATAAATCATTTGTTGGAAATATATAGGCAATTATCCTTCCATTTATGTGTTTTAGTTGTTTTTATGACTTTTATTAGGTAAGAACATGGGCAAACCTAAATTCCATTCAAGAATACCAAGTGAGTATTTTTCCTTCCCTTTAAAGGGAATCCAGCTCTACCCTTTCATCACACCTCTCCAATATCTTATGTTCGGAGAATATAAGACCAAATGGACTCCCAAAATCCATCATATCTACCTATAGGCCTCCCTTTGGGAATAATACCATCCATGGATGCCTTTTGGTTTAAACCAAAAGAAGTTACCCGATTAAAAGGTTATGTCTTTTCTTAATCTCTCTAGTTTAATTTAAAGTATCCAACCCCAAAAATTTTCTTATTCTGCACTTTTATAATAATAACAGTATCCAAAATATTCTATTATGTAGTTATTCTAAGGGTTCACCCTACACTTACACAAACCACCATCTAATGGGTAACATACATAATGTATCTCTAGAAGATAAACTACTGCCTCACGAAATGATGATTGTTCATCCTTTAATTATTGCCTCTCATGGTGGTCATTTAGATGGAAAATATGTTTATATATAGTATATATGATATTTATTTTTTATTTATATTTCTGTAATAATTTTCTTAAAACTATCTTTATAACATTCCATTTGACGTTTATGCGATAACATCGTTTGAGGAAGTGTGGACTACTATCCCCAATGTGTTGGAATTAATTCACACTAAATAGGGAATGTATAGATGATGGTTTGTTTAAGAATAAGTGGAATACACAACACAAATAATATATTCATGACATAATTACCTTTATATATATATATACATATATATCATTTTCTTTATTACCCCTTCACACACATTAACAGAGATAACATCATTCGTGGACCTGTGGACTATCACTTCCTTGACATGGTGTGATTTCTTTTACACAATATAATTATATAAATAACTATATATGATTAAATAATTTTATATTTAATTTATTATGATTGTTATTTAAATATTTGAGTTAATTTCCTTCTTTCCACAAAGATCATTTAAGAATGGTAATGTTACTCATGAGTACATACGACCTAATATCTCATGATTGTAACATATTAACATTTTAATAACCATACATAGTGATATATTTTAAAAATATTATTGATTTAAAAATATTGAAATTATTCCGTAGTTATTATTCTGGAGATTTTATATAATGAAACCTATGACCATAGTAGACCAATAGTAGTTTCCTTGAGACATAAATTGAATTTGGTCAAAAACACCTAATGTTAACTTAACTATATGAGTTATTTTAAAAAACATTGTAATAATTGAAATAAAATTAATTAAAAACTTGAAAAAGGATATGAGGAATATATAATGTTAAAATATGTTTATTATATAATAATTTAAAGGACATTCCCTCAAAATGAAATGTAAGGTAAGGGATTCTTGTCTTATTTTCATTCCATGAGGCATAATAAATTTTTGGGAACCTAATTAATCATATATGGTGTAAATACTACCACATTGTCATATAATATCATGAAACCTATTATATTCATGTTTTTTACATGTTTTATTTTATGATTTTAAATTTTGGGTTATTCGATTCATATAAACGCATTTTTAACTCAATTTCCTTTCATCAAAGTCCATTGTATTATTATGCACCATATTTATTTTTTATGATGTATATATTTCCATTGACCTTATATACCATGAATCTCATTAATCTCAAGATATTATTACTTTTATTCAATTTTACACCTTCATAAGGTTATAATTTAAATTGTTTCAAAGTGGTATGTGACACTTTGGGATAGTTAAAGATTATTTTCCTCAATGCTAATCCTAATGATCTTTCAATGGTGTTTACATTTGATGAAATTACATAATAATTTAATAATAAAGAATTTTCTTATACTCTTTTTATTCATGGACATTTCTAGTGTTTGTACCATTTTCCCACTATTTGGTACTAATATGTTTTTATAAAATATTTCTTTTAGAAAACCTCACTATATATCTCTCTTTAGTCAGAGAACATGTTTCACTATAAAAACCATGTTTTATTGAAATGATTTAAAATATGTTTTTAAAATGACACATAAAAGGAATATTTACCCTTTTTGTATTTTACCAGTGGTTTCAAAGGAATACTATTTTCTCTTTCCTAATGATTCATTTTCTATCATTTTCCATAGAAAAGGAATACATTTTACCTCGTACAGTATGTACAGATATATCCACCGTCATTTCATTTAAGAATCCTAAATTTCAAAATGATTATTTTTAATGAATTTTTTTTAAAATGGGGTTTAAATGAAAATTATTTTCCAATAGTTTTTCAAAAGAAATGGATATTTTCCTCAATAATATTTTTAAAATACAATCTTTTATTTCATCAAGGACAAAAACCCTCTATTTTACACCACATGGTATTATTTGTATTAACATCACCATTATTATTTTTCTTGATGGTTTACGATTTTTTTGGACATGGATAGTATTCACATTCGCTTCCTTGATTTATTTGTTAGTCCCCTTGAAATATGAAATTTCGTATGAATATTGAACATTGAATTTCCCCTAAATTATAAATTTCATTTATCATGGATATTACTATTTCCTAAACTGTATAAAAATTTACACACAGTGAATACATTGACATTTATTTTATTATTTGGGGAAGTATAGATAAATTTGATTACTTAATTCAATATGGTTTTTTTATAATTTATATTATTTATTTGATATATGTGGAATGCTTTAGACATGAAATACAGGGGTTTGGGACCGTTTAAGGAAATCCCTATGAGTTGGGTACTGATGAATGAACCCCCCCATGAATTGGTAGTATCATGGGACAAATTAGTTGCAAAAATTGTATTGGTTAAACTATATTTTGATGGCACCGGTTCTATGTACCTAGGAACCATGGAGTATAATAATTAAGCAATGATTTCATATTAGTTCTAGTTATTATTCATCCAAGAGATTTTTCATCAACATATCTATGGATACAATTCATTTTTAGTTGATTGATTAAATCAAATGTGTTTTAGTTTCATACCTTAACATATTTATTTTTCGTTATTTAATTATTTAAATGGAATGTGTGTCCAGTTATTTACCTTACCATACTGATTATTCAAATTTATTTATTATTGCTTCCATATTATTTTTCACTTTTGGATCTTTTGTGCTCACCCTTATTATGTTTTGTTCCCCAAGAATCTAAGATGCTTAGTTTGAAAGATATGTATGGATTTAGTAGATGAATTAATGTTATACTCGGAGTTGTTTATTTTGAAAGAATAAAAATAATTATGGTGTAATCAATTAATTAATTTGTAATACAATAGTCATTTATGCATCTAGTTTACAATTTCTACTAAACTAATCAGGCCTTGAGGGCATGATTCCTTGTAATCATGCCAATATATTTAGTAGTAGACAATGGCTCTAGGCCATCTAGGGCTGGTTTGGTAAAGTTGCTATCATTGGATGTTTAGTAGAAACCTTCAGAACTAGATTTAGGAAAACCTATATTAGAAAACACAAATCTATGGTAGAATTTGAATAATTATAGATAAAAACACTATATATTTGGTAAAGTATATATTTTGGGTCTTCTTAGAAATAAATCCGTGTTTGGATACTATAAGTGGGTGTGGTTCTTCCATAGATGTACCTTGGTTGAATAACTCTGACTAGGTGTTCCGGTCTTGAATCGTGGTAGCCTGGTACATGACAACTTACCTTACTGCACACCTGGTTTGACACACCTATCGATATGCATAATGAAATACACTTTTTATTTACAAACCATTATGAAGGATTTGGTTACATAATATTTATCTTAGGTTAAACCTAAGGAGTTTTAGATTATATATAAGGTGTCATGATTTAGAAATACAACTAATGATATTATAAATAAACCCATGACCAAGGAAGGACCAATGTGGAAATAAAATGGATGAGGTATTTATGTATTAAGGTTGTATTAAAATCCTTAGTTAAAATACTTTCTAGTGATTAACCAAATTTCAAGGATTTCCATCATATTTATTTTTCTAAATTATATTAATATGGTTTTAGAAAATGGAATACAATAAGATAGGTGAAAACCAATAAAATTCAGAAAGGTCACGGGACTAGAACCCATGATGGAAGGATGATAAGGGTTCCATTACAACCACTTACCTACACAATGTCCTAGTTATTTTTATAATTATTTTTAGTTAAAAAATTTGATGAATAAATTTTAATGATGAACTAGAAATAACATTTTTGAAGATTTTGGACTTATATATTTACTATATTAGTTTTTAATGATAGTTAAGGATAAATTGTTAGACTTGTCACTCTTTTATTGGAATTATGATCCTTTAAAATTATCTTTTTGTTCATCAGGAAAATAATTCATTGTTGTTAATTAATTTTTTGGAGTAAAGAGATGAATTAAAAATTGATCATAACACAACCAAAAGTTAATATGGTTCATATGAGATTGAAACCTATCACGTATGGATATTTTATTATTTTTTTGGTCAGTAAAAGAATTAACCAATATTATGAAAATGACTTTGAAATAAAAATGTTGTCCTAATACCTAAATTTTTGTTGAACTGATGGATTTCTAAGTCATCAAAGATTTATGGATTTGAGGCCCTCAACATTCCATTGATAATTTAGTAGTTTGTGATTAATGACCTCATTCAATCCCTGTAAATATTTATGCTTTTCCTCCAAGTGTGTATCTCTACTTTCCAATGATGTTATCCTACTTAGAGACCTAGATACATGGTATTCCACATGAACTTTGTACATTCAATTCTCTATTTTATAAAGGAGTACATATAAGCCCTTGTCACCATATGGGATTTCAAACATAAAAGTATAAATTAATATATCACCTTGATCTATTTTAAATTGTCAGGATGCAATTTAAATAAGTATCGAAGAATGTGACTCCCAAAAAAACTAAAGTAAGAACCTCATATTCGACAGCGTGTATGACACGTTACAAAAATCAAGTAAGGTAATATAATATGCGGATACATTATAATATATTAAATATTTAAAATATATTTTATGTATTTCAATGAACACACAAATGATTTGGATTATGTTACATGGAAGAGTGACATTCTTCTATTTCTTTTGTTACAAGAAAAAGCAGCATTCTTTGATGGCTTTCTCTATATGCAATATCGAGTATTACTGATAAACAGTCTATAATTAATGAATTTTTATTTAGTACATTAATATATAACCTAGATGTTATATTAGAAGTTATTAATAGTATTAACTAAATTTTTATAATATATGGTTTATAATAATATATTATTAATTCATGGTTAAAAATTAATTATAAATGAATATAATAACCAATTGAATATAAAAAAATATTTTTATAGAAAAGTATTTTAATGTTGAAAAAGTTGTTTTACCCTAATAGATTAAATTAATTATGATAAGTGAGTGATATTAATTTATTAAAAAAATATTACAAATTCAATCAATCATGTATGATATTAATCCAACAATTGTTTTAAACATAAGATAAGAGGAAACCTAATATTTGACATGAATCCCTAAATTTTTATTAATTCATTTGTACCACCATTTGATGGAGAACCTAATTTAAATATTAATTTTAAAAATATAATCAATTTAATTTTATAAAATTATCATTATTTTTGAATTCATAATGTCAAAATTATATTAGGTTGAATTGTTGGGATTTTTTTCAAGAAACTTCATTTTTTAGTGAGTAATGAAAAATACTCTATTTTAGTTCAAAACTGCCTTTTCATTTTAATAATTATTAATGTTAAATTATATTATAAATTTTGTTTAATTTATAATTGTATCAATTATAAATATATTAAAAGAATTTGTTCATTATAATCAATTTTAAATTTTAAATTGAATATAAGAACATAATAATATTTTGATAATTTTTCTACTAAAACTAATTAATCTGTCTATCGGCGAGATTAGCATTTATCCCAATTTTTCCAAATCTGTGATTTGAATTTCGAAAATCAAAGAAACATCATTATATTGAAAATGATATTTTTTTCTAATAAGATCAACTTATTTTTTTGACAAAAATAATTAGAGAAGGTGATTAAAATTAATTACAGTGATTAAGGTGTAATTTGGATTAAAATTAACTAAAACCATAAGTATAAGTGCCCAAATAACCTATCCACTAGTAGATAAATAATTTTAGGGAACAATTTTGGCCATGAACATTCCATTAATTATTTTTTGTGGTTTGTTATGACTTTCATTAGGTAAGAACATGTGCACACACAACATCTTTTCAAGAATACCATGTGAGTCCTTTTCTTTCCTTAAAAAGGGCCACCACCACTATCAATTAATAACACCTCTAAAATCTATCATATTTAGACACTATAAACCACAATGGCCCCCCAGAATCCCTCCCCTAGACCTATATTCGTCCCTTTGGGAATAATACCTTCCATGAATGCCTTTTGGTTTAAACTAAAAGAAGTTTCCCGATTAAAAGCTAATGTCTTTTGTCAATCTCCATAGTTTCATTTCCATTCTACAAGCCCTAAAATATAATTATTTTATTCATGTATAAAAACACCATTATATGAAATATTTTAGGATGTTTTTATATGGAGATTTCAACCTACAATTACAGACAACACCATCTAATCGGTAACAAATATAATGTATCTATTGACGGTGAACCGCTGCCTCACAAAACAATGATTGTTCCTTATTACAATATTGCCTCTCATGGTGTCCATTATGATGGAAAATATGTTTATAAATATTATATATTATATTTATTGTGTCTTTATAATTCTATAATTCTTTTATTATAGATAACAATATTACTTTTCATTTTACGTTAATACGATAACAGTGTTTGAGGAAGTGTGGGATACTACCCCTTCAAAACATTTTGATTCGTTCACACTAAATTTGGAATGTATAAAGGATGGTTTTAATTGAATATAAGGACCCAGAAATAAAAATTACATAATACTGATTTATGTGAATAATTCACATTGAGGATATTTTTAGGTTTAGAGCTTTAGAGAATTAGGTCATAACATAAACATAACAATTTGAATATTACATGTAGACACTTCAACTCAGTATCCATTTTTTTTATAAAATAAGAACTCCTTGAAAAAAAATGTCATGTCTAGTTCCATGTTTTAGATAGCATGTCTTTTCCTTCATCCCATCCTTGACCTTATTCCACATTATGTTTAGTGAAAAACATTTCAAAAACTTGAGACGAGAAAAAAAACTCAGTAAGGGATACACAAAGAAAGAAAACTATTATTATTAAAAAAACATGTCAACCATGAATACCTTATCATAAGTAATAATTATCACATTTATGAATTAGTAAATACTCTTCACTGAATAAAATTTCAATGATTACAATTTCTTAACCAAAAGATTACCATAAAACCCATAGAAAGAACATATAACATATAAAGGTAACATGGGACATAAACAAAATTAGATGTAATAACCATACATTAGACTTCCACACATATCACTAAATGTAATATCTATAAAACCTACTTAGATACCCAATACATTGGAGGTTATAACATAACCACCCATCATGGTTTATCACGGAACCACCCGTCATTTGGTTTATCACGTAACCACCTGTTAAATGTCCAAGTACCGTTATAAAATCATAAAATATTGGAAAGATAAATATTTCACTAAAAACATTTCATTTCTAATAAAAATAAATAATTAAAAGATATTAAAATAATAAATCAATTTCAAAAAACTTTTTGAATACAAAAACACCCAAAAACAGAATAAGGAGTTTCTTTTTCATTTGAAAAACATTAAGTCTTATAGAGGAAGCCAAGTAACAATTATTACGGTTGATATGTCATTGTCAACAAAAATGCTAAGAACCTTCCATTTGTCGATTACTAAAATTATTCATAGAATAAATATTACTTTTGAATAAAAGTAAAATTTATAGGGTTTTCTACACAGTATATAATAAAGTCGTGTATTAATCGAAATATGCCTCAATGAAATGAGATTGAGACGAAGTACCTTGCCTCGTGTCCAATATGATTTGTTCTTTCTTTAATCTCATGAATAATAAACTAAAGACAATTTCTACTTTATTAAGATTAATTTTAAAGTCTTTTATTCCTTATATATCACTTTTTACCATGTTATAAACTATATGTAATAATTTATGTTAATAACAGACGTTTTTTTGATATTCGGTACTTGAGTAAAAAATGAACATATTATATTTACAAGTGTCCATGTGGTCAAAAGTCCATTATCTCCATAATTATATTCACGATTTAAGTATCATATATATAATATATATCTAATATATATGTATTTATAATAGTACATAACATTTGGATATAAGAAATGACATGCACCATTCATGGAGACGGTAAGCCATACGTACACATGAATTATACATTCACTTCTATTTCGTATTTAGTGGAATAAAAACGTAATGATACATAATTATATTATAATTCCAGTATAATATCATATATAAATTAATTAACTCAATTTTTTATACATAAAACGTATAGCATGAATGATTCATATCACTTTGAGGGGGCGGTAGTCTGCACTTCCTCAAATGAAATTATCGTATTTACCAAGTATGAAAACCATAAAGGTATGATATAAATGAAAAATACTGAATAATAAAGAAAAAATAAACAAAATATATATCATATATAAATACAGTTCCAAAATAATGGCCACCGCAAGAGGCGTTTGGAGATATTTGAACAATCATCGTTTCGTGAGGCAGTAGTTTGTCGTCCACAAAAACAATATGTTGTTAACCCATTAAACGGAGGTGTTTGTAAGTGTAGTTCAAATAATTCTCATAAAAACAAACTAGTATATTGAGGAAACCATTTTATATAAAATAAAATAATAAGAAGAGTTCAGGGGGTTGTAGAATTAAAATTAAAGGAAAGAATTTAAAAGAAGTTTTTACCATTAAATCGGGTAAGTCTCTTTGATTAGCACCAAAAGTATTTTTTGAAGTGAATTCTGCATTTGGTGAGGCGTATAGGTGTTAGGGAGGTATCGTGAGAGCCTATTTGGTCACGGTTTGAATGATAGAAGGGTCTTGAGAGGTGTGAGTAATAGGTTAGACATGACAGATTTTTATAAGGGAGAGGAGGGGCTCTTTAGAAAAGTTTGAAAATATTATTTTATTATATAATTATTTTCGGTTTCTAAAGGTCAAAAACTCATTAAAGTAAAATATTAAAATGACTCTTGTTTGAAATAAAATTATCCAATTATAACTGGATAGGTTTTGGATACTTTTTTAATATTTATAATCTTATTTATTTAAATAATTTATTAATGAGGTAAACACTGCATCATTATTATGTCCTAAATAATTTTATTTCTTTGATGTCTAAAAATTATTAAAAAATTACCATGATGCATGAAATATTTATATCCTTTTAATGAATATTTATTGTTGAAATGATAACTTATATAACCCCATGTAAGAATTTATTTACTAAAAGATATAGGTTTATGTCGTTTTTATCTTTACTTTAAATTAATTAATATAAAGTGTCATTATCACGCTTAAGTGGCTCCATGGTGTCCCAAAATTAACCCAATGATTCCCATGGTTGTCCATGACCCATCCAATATGGTTAGGACAAGTGTTAATATAATTTTATATTATTATAATATTATTTTAACCTTTAATAACTTTATTTACCTTTAACCATAGTAAATAATAGTCAAAAGTTACTATTCAACAAATATTATTTTCATCTTATTGAACCACATATTAATTACTGATAACAACCATATAAGTCAAATTTTCAATATTAAATGCATAGAAGCCGTAGAATTTCATTTAAATGAAGAAGTCAATTTTATTTAACTACTACTCAGTGTTTTCACTATTCATCAAAAAATGATGGGTTTTAGAAAAATACAAAACATTCAGCCTAATCTATATTTGATATTCCAAAATAAAAAATGATATATATTTTATCAAAATCAACACATAGAAGTTGCATTAATTAATATAAAATAAATTTCCATTGTTAAAACAAAAAGTGTGTTTTTAAAAAATAATAACTTTCAAAATATTGACACATGTTTATGTCTAATTTTAAAGTGAAATTACTTCCTATGGAAATAATTGTATTAAATTGTTAAAATATAATCAAATTATAATTTAAAACAAATTCAAAAGATCATATAGCCATATAAATAAATTATATTAAAAGGCAGTATTGAATTAAAATATAGTAGTTTTCACTATTCATTAAAAATGAATGTTATCCAAAAAATACCAAAATTTTACTAAAAGTAAATTTTTATTTCCCCATTCTAAAGAATAATTTTATTTTTTCAAATAGAACATATAAAAGTTACAAAAACTTGATTTAATGAGGGTTCTCCCTTAAAAGGTGGTAAATAGACCTTTTGAAGAATATTTGAGTAGTTATGCTTAAAATGAAATTCATTCACATTTTGAGACTCTAACTGTTATTGGATAAATGGAAAAACAATTAATAAACATGTATAACTATATTGAAGTTAGTTCTATTCATTCCCACCATTACAATTAATAGGAGTTAACTATCATTTTAAATAATAATATTATTGTATTGTTTGTCAGTATAACTCAACGTTGTGTGCAATGTAAGAATCCAAAGAAACCCATTATTGCATATCAGGTACACCATCGAACATAGAATCCCCTTTAAAATAAAATTATTATTTAATTCCCCAATATTAATAAATATGAAAATGTCATATTCTTTATTTACCTGGGATATTACATTAAACATAAGTGACATATAAAACATAAATAATATATTCATAACATAACTACATTTATGTATATATATATATATCATTTTCTTTATTACCCTTTCACAAACAATAAAAGAGATAACTTCATTCATGGACATGTGGACTACCACCTCCTTGAAATGATGTGATTTCTTATACACCAAAGAATTATATATATAAGTATGATTAATAAAATAATATTATATTATTTATATAATGATCATTGTGAAATTATATGAGTTACTTACCTTCTTTCCACATAAGTAATTAAAAAATGGGAATGTTACTTGTGCATATGTATAACCTACCATCTCCATGATTGTATCATATTCTTAATTCCATCAACATATTTAATGATTTATTTTAAAAATATTATTGGCGTAAAAATGTGATATATATGGCATGGTTATTATTCTTTAGATGTAATATAATGAACCCTATGACCATAGTTTACCAACAACATTCTTTGACACATAAATCGATTTTGGTGAAAAACACCTGATGTAAACTAAATTCATTGAGTAGATGTACAAAACTTCATAATAAGTGAAATAAATGTAATTATAAACATGAAAAAGGTTATAAAGAAATTATAAAGTTAACGTATGTGTATTATATAGGAATTTAAAGGAATTTCACAAGAAAAGAAACACAATGTAAGATATTCTTGTCTCATTTTCATGTTGTGGGTAATACTAAATTGTTGTGAAACTAATTTCCTATATATAGTGTAAATGCTTACAGATAAACATATAATTTCATGATATATATTATCATCATGGTAGTTAGATGTTTCATTTTATGAATATTAATTTTTGGTCATTTGATTCATATAAATTAATTTTGTCTCAATTTCATTTCATTGAGGTATATTGTATTGTTATTCACCTAGTTTATTTTATATGGTGTTTATATTTCTATTGACATTCTATATTATGAGTCTCCTTAATCTGATGATATTATTACTTTTATTCAATTTTACTCCTTCATGAGGTTATAATTTAAAATGCTTCAAAGTGGTATGGGACTCTTTGGGATGTTTAAAAATGATTTTCCTCAAGACCAATCCTAATTATCATTCAATTGAATTTCCATTCAAGGAAATTACATAAACAATTTTCAATAAAACATTTTATTATACTTTGGTTATTCATGACCATTTCAATTATTTGTAACAGTTTTCCACTCTTTGGTACTAAAATGTTTTTAGGAAATCACTATTTTAAAAAACCCGATTTTATATCACTCTTATTCAGAGAAAATGTTTTATTCTAAAAACCATGTTTTGTTGAATTTGTTTCAAAAATGTTTTTAAAATTATATGGTAAATAAATTTTTACCCTCTTTTCATTTTAATAATTTTTTCAGAATTATATTTCAGTCACTTTTTTAATGAGTAATTTTCAATCCTTTTTTCATATAAAAAACATTTTTTTTACCTTGTATGAAATGTACGGATCTATATAGCATCATTTATTTAAAGCCTCCTTCTCAATTAGAAAAGGTTTCTTTTAAATGAAAAATATTTTAAAAGGATATTTCAATGATTGTTTTTTCAAAATGTTTTTCAAAATAAAATGATATTTTCCTCCAGAATATTTTTAAATGTTATTGTTTTATTTCATCAATGAAAACAAAATTCTATTTTACTTTACTTGGTATTTTTCTATTGATACAATACTTATTCTTCAATTGGATGGTTTATTATTTATTTGGAAAATGATAGTATTCATATTAACTTCTTTGTTTTATTTGTTAGTCCCCTTAGAATATTCAATGTCCTATGAACATTGAAAATTGAATTTCTGCTAAATTATCTATTTCATTTATCATAGATATTAATATTTCCTAAACTGTATACCATCTAATGTATGGTGTCTACGTTGATATTTATTTGATTATTTGGGGAAATATAGATAAATTCATATACATTATTCAGTATGAATATTTGATAAGGAACATTATTTATTTGATATATGGGGAATTATTTGGACATGCAACCATTTAAGGAAATCCCTATGGGTTGGGGACTAGTGAATGAAATCCCCATGATGCATTCTTAGTCTCATGGGGTGAATTAGTTGAAAAAATTGGTATGGTCAAAATGTCTTTTCATGGTACTAGTTCTATATTCCTATTAAACATGACATAGAATAATTAAGTATTTCTTCCATATTAGTTCCAATTATTATTCATCCCTGAAATTTTTCATCAATATATATATGGATTCAATTCATTTTTAGTTTATTGAATAATGGATTGTGTTTCAGTTTCATACATATCATATTTATTTTTCCTTATCTAGTAATTTTGATGGAATGTGTTTCCATTTTTTACATTTACATATTACATAAGTTCTTAGATTTAGTTTATTGATTATATGGAATGTGTGCTCAATTATTTACCATTCCATAATAACTATTCTCATTGATTCATTATTTCTTTTACTATATATTTTCCTTAATGACCATTAGAGCTCTCCCTTATTGTGTATCGTTTTCTAAGAATCCAGGAATTTTACTATGAATGATATGAAGGGATTTACTATATGTTTTAGAGTTATACTCAGATTTATTTATTTATAATGAAGAAGAAAAGTTATATTGTAATCCATGTATTCATTTGTAATATAATAATAATTTATGTATCTAGTTTACCCTGACTAGTAAAATGATCCGTCCATCAGGGCTTGATTCATTATAATCATGCCAATTTAATTAGCAGTGGAAACTCTCTCTAGGCTATATGGGGATGAGATTCAATAGTGGCTATCAAAGTAAGTTTAGTAGCTACCATGGGAACTAGATTTAGGAAAACCTAGATCAGAAAACCTAACCCTATGGTAGAATCAGATGATGTATATATGAAAACCCTATAATTTTGTTATGGTATTGATTATGTAATTTTCCCTAGAAATACAATGATATCTAAATACTAAATATGGACGTGGTTCTATAAATGATGTACCTAGGAGTTAAAACTCTAACAAGGTGTTTCGGGCTTGACTCGGGGTAACCTCATACAGAACGATGGGCCTTACTATGAACCTAGTTTAACACAACACATGGATATGCATAGGATAATACACTTTTTCATTACGAAACATTATGAAGGACTTGGATACATAATATGTAACCTTGGATAAACCTATGGATTTTTAGATTTAAGATATAGTGTCCCAATTTATAAATCCACCAAATGAAATTATAGATAAACCCTAAAATAAGGAAGGACCTATGTGAAAATAAAATGGATGAGTTATTTATCTATTGAGGTTGTATTGAAAGCATTATTAAAAATTTTATTTAGATATTATCCTCATTTCATGTAAATCCATCATATTTATATTTGGAAATTATATTAATATATTTCTAGAAAAGGAAAACTAGTAAGCCCAGTGAAAACCAATAAAATTTGATAATGCTATGGGACTTGAACCCATGACTGAATGATGATATGGGTTCCACACTAACCACTAACATACTTAATGTTCTTGTTAATTTTTCATTATTTTCTGTTAGACAATTTGATGAATAAATGTTAAGGATGAACATGTAATATCTCTTTTGAGGATTTGGGATGAAAATATTTACCATATTACTTTTGAATGATTAGTAAGGACAAATAGTAAAACATGTAACCCTATTATAGACCTAAAGATCCTTTAAAGTATATTTTAGTGCTTCAGGGAAGAAAATTCGTTATTGGTAATAAATATTTGGGTGTAAAGGTAAGAATTATAATTTTATCAGAGAACAACCAGAAGTTATGATTGTTCATATGAGATTGAAACCTATCAAGTTAGAATATTTTGTTATATTATCGATCAAAAAAATAATTAACCAACATTAGGAAATTGAATTCTAAATAAAAAAATTTCCTAATACCTAAATTTTTGATTAACCGACGTCTTTCTAAATCATCAACGATTTATAGATTTGAGGCCCTCAACTTTCCATTGATCATTCAGTTTTTTGTGATTAATGACCTTATTCAATCCCTTTAAATATTTATTATTTTTTCCAAGAATATATCTGTACATTCCACTAATGTTCTCCTACTTAGAGATCTAGTTACATGGTATTCTATGTGACCTTTGTAAATTCAATTCACCCTTTTATAGAGAATTACTTATGAAACCCTCTCATGATGTAGGGTTTCAAACATATGAAGTATCAAATAATATATCACCAGGGTTTATTTTAAATTGAAAATGACCTATTTAAATAAGGTGGGGAGAATTTGACTCCAAAAAATAAAAGTAATGTACAAACCTTATATTCGATAGCATGTATTAAATGTGACAACAAGTGTGTCAGTTAATATAATTACCAAATACTTTAGAATATATTTAATTTTTACAATAGATTCAATGTATTTAAATGCATGAAACACTGATATGGATTGCGTTACATGGAAGTGTGACCTTCCACTATAGATTTTGTTACATGAAAAAGTGAACTTCTTTGATGTCATTCTCAATATGAAATATCGTGTCTTACCGAGAAGCAATCAATAATTAAAGAAATATTATATAATACAACAATATATAACCTAGATATTATATTATAGGTTATGAATATTATTAAATAATTTATGAAAATATATGGTTTATAATAATATATGAATAATTTATATGTTTGAAACTAATTTTAAATTAATATAATAACCAATTCAATACAAAAAGAACATTTTAATAGAAAACCATTTTTATGTCCACAAAGATGTTTTACACTAATGGATTAAATTAATTCCAATAGGTGAGTGATATTAATGTAATAAAAATATATTACATATTCAATCAATTATATTTGATATTAGGTCAATATTTTTTTTTAAATAAGATAAGATAAAACCCAATATTTGATATAAGAACCTATATTTTTATGAAGGCATTTTTACAGCCTTTTAATAGAAAACTTATTTTAAATCACAATTTTAACACTATTATAAATTTAATTTGATAAAATAATCTTTAGTTTTTAATTTATAATGTAAAAATTATATTAGTATTATTTTTTGGTATTTTTCCACCATAATCCATTTTTTTAGTGAATAGTAAAAAATCACGTGATTTAGTTAAAAACCACATATTCTTTTAAATAATTATTAATGTTAAATTATATTATAAATTTGTTTTAAAGTAAAATTGGATAAATTATATATATATTAATACATTTTAGTTCAATTTAATCAATTTAACTTTTTAAATTGAATATAAAATCATAACAATCTTTTGAACATTTTTCTACTAAAACTAGTAAATCAGTCTGTCTGTGAGATTAAAATTAATCATAATTTTGCTGCTTTTGGGATTTAAATTTTGAAAATCCAATATAAAATAATTTATTAAATATAATATTTGTTGTCTTATATGATCAACTTAATTTACGGAAAATATAATTACCGAAATTGATTAAAATTAATTTCAATGAATAAGGTGTAATTAGGCTTAAAATGTACTAAAACCCTAAGATTAAGGGCCCATATAACCTAGAAACGTGTCCAAAATTCAGTGGATGGATATATTTCGGCCATTTTCCTTATATTCTTGAGTTTTTGTGTAGTGACATTTATTATGTAAGAACATGTACACACATTACTTATTATCAAGAATACCAAGTGAGTCATTTTCCTTCCCTATAAAAGGCCACCACATCTACCCATTTGTTATTCCTCAAAAATCTGTTAAGTTCAGACATACCCTACCAAAATGGCCTCCAAAAATCCCTCACCTTAACCTATAATCCACTATTTTTTCATAATACCTTCCATGGATTCCTTTAGGTTTAAATCAAAAGAAGTTACCTGATTAATAGGTAATGTGTTATCATAGTCTCTATAGTTTAATATCCATTATAAAACCCCTAAAATATCCTTATTATATTATTTTATTAAAATAAAAGTATACTAAATATACTATGACTATTTTATTCTTAGTGTTTAGCCTGAAATTATAGACACCTCCATCTAATGGGTAACAAACATTAAGTTTTTCTGGAAGGAGAAAAACAATCTCACGAAACAGTGATAGTTAATTCTTCTATTACCACCTATCATAGTGTCCATTTGGATGGAATATATTTTTATATATATTATATATGATATTTATTACGTCTTTATAGTTAGTTTATCCTTTTATCACACATAGTTTTATTACATTCCATTTTATGATAATATGATAACATCGTTTGAGGAAGTGTGGACTACCTCCACTCAAAGAATTCTGATTCATTCATACTATACATGGAACATATAAAGGATGGTTTTAAATAAAAATAAGTGACATCAAAAAATAAACCACATATTCCTGGAATTATTATCTTTCTATATATATATATCAGTTTTTTATTAGCCCTTCACGCAGCTTAAAAGAGATAATTTCATTCATGGTCGTCTGGACTACTGCCTCCTCGACATGGTGTGATTCCGTATACACCAAATTATTATATATATTAGTAAATTGTATTAAATAAAATTATATTAATTATATAATTTTATTTTTAAATGTTATTAGTTCCTTACCTTCTTTTCACAATGATTATATAAAAATGGGAATGTTACTCATGCGTACATACGACCTATCGTCTCCATGATTGTAACATATTCTCATTTTCATAACAATATTTAATGATTTATTTTCAAAATATTATTGATGTAAAAATACTATAATTATTTCATAGTTATTGTTTTGGAGAAGTTATATAATGAACCCTATGACCATAATTGTCCAATAATTGTTTTTGACACATAAACCTATTTTGGTAAAAAACACATGATTTAAACTTAATTGTTTGAGTAGTTGTAAAAAAATTTATAATAATAGAAATAAGAGTAATTATAAAAATGAAGAATGTTATGAATAATTAATAATGTTTACATATATAATGTCCTGTAAATTTCAAAGGAAATTTTTTCTTAATTTTCTTTGCTATTTTAGGAGTACGCAGTTTCTGACAGCACCTGATTCTGAGGCCCGGTGTGCCCGGAATCATTTTCTGAAGTTTTGCTCGGGTATGTTCAGTGAGCGAATGAGCGGGTTTTTCTAACTTTTGAATTGGTGCTTGGAATAGAAATCTGAAGGCACCGATGAGACCGCAACGCCAGTAATTGCTTAGAACACCTTTTCTGGAGTTGCGTTTACTCGGGTGAGGTTATTAAAAAAATGGGTTAACTAAGGAATGAAATAAAAATTTGTGCTATAATTTTTATTTTCTATTCTAAGTAGTTTTAACCTATGCGTGGATGTTGGAGTGGGGCCCACTACATCCTAACTCCATTTGGTAGGATAATATAGTGGGGTGGTACCCACACGATCCCCACCCATTCAAATTCCTTAAAACCTCACTCGTGCATTTAATTGTGTAACACACCAACACCGGCCTTTTAATTGACAAGTCAACTGTACCAATTTAATGGACTGTTAAAGGCTCTTCAATTAATTTAATTAATTGAATGGGATCTTTTAAATTTCAAATTTTATAATGGAATGTGTGTGTGTGAATAAAATAAGACAATGTCTTATTTATTTGGGGGGTTGATTCATTGTGCGGAAGCAAGGAGAGAACCCTTGCGCTCTGAAGAACATCTTCTTCCTCATTGAAGAACGTGAAGAATGCCAAGTTTACGACGAAGAACTCCAACACCAAAAGGGAATCACAGTGCCATCTCCTCTCCTCTCCACAGCCGCTGAGACAAACCTTCTTTGAAGAATGAAGATTCACCGCATCCTTCATCGGGCGTGCACCGACGACGTATACGATGTCGTCTTCCGCGAAACCATCTTCCGTGACGCCGTCTTCCACGACGCCGTCTTCCGCGACGCCGTCTTCCGCGACGCCGTCTTATGCGATGCCGTCTTCCGCGACGTCCTTTTCCCATGACGATCCCCATTCGACGACTTCATCGAGGTAGGGGTTTGATTTTTTATGTTCGTGAATATTTGGGCATTCAACATTAATGATTTAGCCACATGTTATCAATTTAACGGGGGGAGGTCGGACAGCCCGAACACGGCCGAACCTCCTCCCCCTTTGTTGTTGAATTTGTTGTAGCTCAAACGAAGGTGGTGCGGTGAAATGTAACAGCGCGGAAACAAAGAGGAACATGGCGAAGATGTGAGGCGCAATCACACAGCGCCGTTGAGGCCGAAATAATCTGCGACCGGAATCGGGCCACGACAAAGGGGTGGGCGCTGTCGCGCCCCGCCGAAGAACCACGAGGAGGCCGCGGCTAGAGCGGGGCCACTACGTAGCGGCACGGCATTGTTTCACGGCGCTGGACGAACCAAGGCCACGACCTTTGGCCGTGGAGGAGCAAGGGAGGTCGGCCTGATCCGCTAGCCACTGGTGCTCTGAAGGGCGGGATCAATAGGTCCCACGTGGTGTGCTGGCCGACGGTTACGGCCGTCCAGATCTGGAAAGACCGGGGGGTTTGACCCCCGGTCAGTGTAGCTGGGCGGACCCCCCAGCAGGTCCGCCGTTTCGTTCGAAGGGGGTGGTGGTTCCCACCCTTCCGCGCTCATGCGGCGCACGACGCCCATGCTGGTGGGACCGGTTGCGCCGAGCCGGGCCGCCAGCGCCGAACCGGGTTGCCCGTGCCGGGCCGGGCCACGCCGGTGATGCCGAGACGCGCCAGCCGGGCCGGGCTATGTTCTAGTGGGCCAGACTCGGACCTGGGTCGGGTCGACCCAGTTCGAGCCGACCCATGGAGTCTTGGGCTGGGTCGGTCCGGGCCCAAAAACCCCTAAAACCGGACAGGTACGATTAAATGCCCGTAACATGGGCTACGTACCTCTGATTGACGTACCGTTAGTTGATATGCGATCCTTGGATCAAGACGGTCGTTTTGTTATATTACAATTAAGGTTTCAGAGAACTTTGGGTATGGTTGGGTTGGTTTGAACAAGAAACCAACTGGGCCCTCAGAGCGGAAATGCTTATAACTTGAGCTACGGACGTCTGATTGACCTGTCGTCGACTTTGTTGGATTCCTCTTAGTGAGACATACCTTTTGGCTTACTCGGAATGATGTTTGGACACATTTGGAGTACAGTCGGGTTGGTTTTGACATAAAAACCAATCGGGCCCCTGGAACGAAAAATCCATTAACTCTCAGACCGGGCGTCCGATTGATGCGTCGTCTGTCACGTGGAGTTCCTATCGACAAGGCAAAACTTTGGGATACATAAACTCTAGACTATGTGTCAGTTGATGTATCGACCCCTTGGCTCGTGGAGCGGACCCTCATGGAAACAAGCATGATGTGTGCGGGAAGCCTAGAGCTGGCTGCGACGACGATGACAGCCGTATTGGAATCCTCTGTGGGTTTGATGGTGAAGACTATCGTACTGGAATCCTCCGTGGGTTCGACGATGATGAAAACCGTACTGGAATCCTCAGTGGGTTCGACGGTGAAGACTTTTGTACTGGAATCCTCTGTGGGTTTGATGACGATGAAAACCGTACTGGAATCCTCCGTGGGTACGACGGTGGAGACTATCGTATTGGAATCCGCCGTGGGTTCGGCGGTGACGACTACAGTGCTTGTATCCTACGTGGATCCGATAGTGTTGACCACGGTTGTAGTATCCTACGTGGGTCTGACAGCTTTACTGGTCTAGTATCCTACGTGGGTCCTAGCTAGATGAATCAGTAACTACATCTGATCATCTCCTTTTTCTTTACAAATGATGTATACCTGTGTGAGCTGAGTCTTGACTATCAATCATTATCTTCGATATGATTTACTTGCTTTCCTATGTGGATTGGGTTTTACTTTCTTGTGTGGATTGGGTTGTACTATCCTATGTGGACGTGATCGAACTTGGACTCGGATATTGGAGCCGAACTAGAATTGATGACATAGGTATATGTATGGTCATATACCTAAGTAGAGTTGGATGTTACTTCGTGATTGTATCGTTCATTTGTGGATTATCCTTCGTGGATTCTGGGATACCTTCGGGGGTCTCAGGGTCCCTACTGAGTAGAGTTTACTCACCCCTGCATAGGTTATACCCGCACTACGTTGTGTTGGATGCAGACGACGGACAGCGCTGATCATGATTTAGGCTTGTGGAGCAAGTCAGTACCTGGAGGTGGACCACTGGGATGGACGTATACAGAGCGGACGACTGGACCCGAGGAGCTGAGGAAACTATCTGTACCCACCCTTCAGGTGGGACTTCCAGTGGACAGCTCGACGTTGCTACTTTACTTTTCAGTTGCTGTACTTTCTTTCCAGTTGTACTTTACTTTCAGTTTGGGTTTGTATTCTGGCCCACTTACTTTCCCCCACTTACTTTTATACTCAGTTTACTTAGTGTTTACTTCTGCTGGCTTACTCTGTGGTGTTTTTTTACTTTATAAAGGAAATTCTTTCCACATTTTGTCGGGATTTACGCCTTTGGTGCTAGTCGCCAGCCCCTGGCCTTTGGGAGGCGGGCTTGGGGTAGTCACGGCACGACCCTCAAGGACGGGTCGTGAAAAATTGGTATCAGGGGAGTTCAGTTTTACCGCAAAACTCAGGAATCTAATCTTTCTTCTATGTGAAGAAATAGTGTTAAGGGTATTGAGTGTGGTTATCAGTCCCGGGAGTCCAGTGTTGGTGGAGCGGCCGACGTATCCGTACACCAGGGCCCTGAATTCTGATTCCTGACTCAGTGCACAAAAACACTGATTGCATGTGTGTTTCAAAAGTTTGCTTTGTGATTACATTGTGTTAGCTCACCAGGTATACAGTTTTGACCGCGGCGCACCTTTTTCTTTTTAGGATGGCCCACGATGGCAACCATCTAGGGTTCAGAGCTTTGTACGATACGATAGCCCACCGAGCGGCAAGGCCTCAGTACAGGGCCCTTTTTCAGCGGAGGCACCAGTGGTACCTCTACCCACCGAGCCACTGAAGCCACCAGCCCCAGCCGCTGAGAGTGCACGTCGCCTTAGTGACTGCACAAGTTCCAGCATTAGAGACCGCCCTGGTTCCGTGGGGAGATGGACCCTCAGGCAGCCGAGGATTGGTCGGAGGCTGTTGTTCAAGTTTTCAGGTTAGTGGGGACACCAGCTGACCTCTTGGTGATCCTTGCAGTGAGTCTCCTACACGCGGCAGCAGGAAGATGGTGGAGGCTAATGCTCAAGGTGCACGACGAGGCATTACTCGTTTGGACAGACATTGAGAGCCTATTTCGCTTGAAGTTCGTCCCCGCCACCATCCATGCTTTGCGCATTCAGGAGTTACTACAGCTACGGCAGGGAAACATGACTGTGGCCCAGTACTCGGTGAGGTTTACTGATCTCTCATGCTACTCCACAGATATGGTATGGGACCCATTCTTCTGGGCCCGGAACTTCGAGTAGGGACTGAGGCATGAGATCATGGCTTCGATGATCTCCCTCAACATTCCGAAACAGGCATGGGTGTTGGAGAGAACCCTTCTAGTGGAGAGTTTTCTCGCCGAGCAGTCACCAGCGGTGGGACCCTCCACAGGATGACCCATAGAAAAGTCTTCTGCAGCTGGCAGTAGAAAGATGACGCATAGGTCCAAACGGGCTAGACCATCAGATGAGAAATCTCGGGATGTAGATTTGGTTGTGTGGGGCACACGAAGGAGAGCCAGCTACACAAGGAGCAGGCTGTGCTACAAATGCGGCGGGCATGGTCACATGGCTCAGGACTGCCTGACTCGTCCGGCTGATGAGCAACAGGCAGTAGAGGGACCTCCTAGGAATAGGTTCGACCATGGCGGTCTGCAGGGAGCAGGCGGACGAGGCAGAGGAGCTGGCCGAACAACGGGTGGTGGGTGACTCTTTGAGGCCCCACCACCACCACCACCACCAGGAAGACCACCCTGACCATATGGAATGGGTGGAAAGGGGAGATCTCACCTATAGGAAGTTGAGGCTTACGACCATGAAGCTCCCGGAGAAGATGGACAGGAGCGGGACAAGCTCAAGACATGGGGACTTTTTTCATGTTACTTTTAGCTTTGTTGATGTTATGTGTCTTGGTACCGTGAGCTGCAGTAATAAAAGACCTTTGTTCTTGTGACATTTTGTTCCCTGTCCTTTTTATGTAGTTGATACTAAGAGGATCTTGATTAAAATAGATGACTTGACCCCCACTTTTGAAATACCTACTGGAGGAGACCCAGTGACCACACACTGATGCCGACAGTGTGACTCAACCCTTAGAGGGGAGAGTAACAGTTGGATCTCTTGGTAGTAGTGTCGAAGCCTTACGACGTCATCCTTGGTATGGATTAGTATCATCCATTTCGGGATTGACTGTATTAGGCAAAGAACATGGTTCATCCAGGGGATGAGACCAGATTTCTCATATCGGTAAAGAAGAAATCTTAATAGCTTCTGTAGGACCAGAGAAGGTCCAAGTGATCCAGGAGTGGATGAGGGTAGCTCAGATCCAACAAAAGACTTATGTTGATAGGAGGTGGAGACCACTAGAGTTCAAGGAGGGTGACCACGTTTTCATACGGGTCACACCTAGACGTGGATTATGGAGTTTTGGTCGGGGAAACAAGTTATCTTTGTACTTCATCTGACCCTTCTAGGTCCTCAACAAGGTAGGCAGGGTGGTTTAATTCTTGACCCATCCACCTTTGTTGCATCGGGTGCATGGCGTCTTCCACGTATCTCAACTGAGGATGTACGTGCATGACCCGACAAATATCATCAAACAGGGGGAGTTGGACATTGATGATGGGGAAACATTTGCGGAGGTCCCGGTGGAGATCGAGGATCGATAGGATCGGGTCCTACGTGGGCGGTTGATTCCTTTAGTGTGCATCATATGGCAGCACAGGAACCTCCAAGAGAGCACTTAGGAGCGGGAGGCTCAGATGCATGCTCAGTACCCTCATTTGTTTCCCTAGTTTGTGATGTATCTTTACGAGGACGTAAAGCCCTGAGGTGGGAGTAATATAAAGACCTATAAATTTCAATGGGAATTTTTTCTTAATTTTGTTTGGTATTTTACAAGTACGTAGTTTTTGACGGCACCAGATTCTGAGACCCGGTGTGCCTAGAATCATTTTCTGATGTTTTGCTCGGGTACATTCAGTGAAAGAAAGAGTGGGTTTTTCTAACTTTTGAACCGGTGCTCAGAATCGAAATCTGAAGGCATCGATGAAACCGCAACACCGATAATTTATTAGGAACACCTTTTCTGGATTTGCATTTACTCGGGTGAGGTTATTAAAAAAATTGGTTAACTAAGGAATGAAAAAAAATTGTGCTAAAATTTTTATTTTCTATTTTAAGTAGTTTTAACCTATGCATGGATGTTGGAGTGGGGTCTACTACATCCTAACTCCATTTGGTAGGATAATAGTGAGGTGGGTCCCACACGATCCCCACCCCTTCAAATTCCTTAAAACCTCCCTCGTGCATTTAATTGTGTAACACACCTGCACCCCCTTTTTAATTGACAACTGAAATCTCCCAATTTAATAGACTCTTAAAGGCTCTTCAATTAATTTAATTAATTGAATGATATCTTTTAAATTTCAAATTTAATAATGGCATGCATGTGTCGAAATAAAATAAGACAATGTCTTATTTCATTGGGGGGTTGATTCATTGTGCGGAAGCAAGGAGAGAACCCTTGCGCTCTGAAGAACATCTTCTTCCTCATCGAAGAACGCGAAGAACACTGGGTTTATGAAGAAGAACTCCGACAACGCAAGGGAATTGCCATGCCGTCTCCTCTCCTCTCTGCAGTCGGCGAGAGACACCTTTTTTGAAGAACGACGACGCACCACATCCTTCATCGGGCATGCACTGACGGCGTATTCGACGCCGTCTTCCGAGACACCGTCTTACACGACGCCGTCTTCCGTGAAGTCATTTTCCCATGACGATCCTCGTTCGACCACTTCATCGAGGTAGAGGTTTGATTTTTTATGTTCGTGAATATTTGGGCATTCAACGTTAATGATTTACCCACCTCTTATCAATTTAATGGGAGGAGGTCGGACCGCCCGAACACGGCCGAACATCCTCCCCCATTGTTGTTGAATTCGTTGTGGCTTGAACGAAGGTAGTGCGGTGCAACGACACTGTACCGAAACAATGAGGAATGTGGAAATGAAGCGCGACACCGTCATGCCGCACCGTTGAGGCCGAAAGAAACCGTGGCCAGAGAACCATGAGGAGGCCGCGGCGCCGGCGCGCCGCGCCGGCCGAACAAAGGCCACGGCCTTTGGCCGCGGCCGAGAAAGGGAGGGCGGCTGGAGCCGCCGGCCCCCGGGGCTCTAGAGGGCGGGACCAACAGGTCCCGTGTGGTGCGCTGGCTGACCATTAAGAACGACCAGATCCGTAAAGACTGGGGGGGTTTGACCCCCGGTCAGCGCAGCTAGGCAGACCCCCCAGTGGGTCCGCTGTTTCGTTCGAAGGGTGGGTTTATGTCTTCGTGCATCCCCTCATTATATCGTTTCTAACAGAGATTCTCCCTTCATGTCATGGTTCATTAAGGGGTTGTCAAAGGCATGGGTACATTGGTTCTTCTTAGTATGGAATATATATAGATACCTTAATTTTCATACATTAACTTTACATTATTTTTCTTGAATATTTAAATCATTATACAAATAGATTCCCAATGACCATACCAGTCTAGTGACATTGGAAATAGGTAAACATGATCACTGGTACATAAGTGATCTATATTATCCCATACTAGGTTCTTCATGACAAGAACCCATATTAAGCACATAAAAAATAATACATATCTTCATAAATTAGGGAAGGAAACCTAAAAAAGGGGTAGCTCTGATTCTCAGTATGGGTAAATAAGGGAGACATGTAAAAATAATCATTATCATAGGGGTATGAGAACATGATCATGAATATAGAATATCAGACCCTACATATGAAATATAATAAATAAGAATCATGGAATACAGATAGGAATTTAGTAAGAAATCAATCATATGGAAATAAAGAAAATAATCCATTAATGGATAATATAAGATTAAAACATGGAATTGTGGAAAAAACATAAGCATATAATATGATTTCTATAATATTCATGGAATTTGTGATGAGGCCATCTTAGTAGAATGTGATCACTCCCCATACCATCTTGATAGTCAGGGGACACTCCCATTACCATCATAGTAGCATGAGTTCACTCCATATAACATCTTGGTAGACATGGTACACTCTCATAACCATCGTAGAAGTCAATTATTATTCCCATGACTATATTTGTATAATCATGAGATAAAATCTTAACCCAATGTATTGGAGGGAGATATGTGTCTCACACATATCATAATGAAATCATACAAAAATGTTACAAAAAATAATACATGATAATATCATTACCAATTAAATAAAATGGGAATCATAAAAAATTAATCATACGATAACTTGTGAAAAAATATACCAATTTTATATTAGTTTCAAAATAATAACCTTTGAAAGAATCTGCTATCAAAATAATATAACTCGTGAATGAGAAATGAGTTTCATAAAAACCATTCCATAAAATCACAATCAATTCTAAGAAAAATTATGAATGGAAAAATTGAATAATTTCCCCATTAATTAAAGAGTAACACCAATGTATGTAATCATATATGGGTAATAATTTTGATATATCATTTAAAAATATTTATTTATGAAAATATCCATTCTTATTTGAAAAATTAATTTTAAAACATAAAGCAATATAAATACATTTTTCATTGAATTATTGTTTGAAAACATATAGAGGAAGCATTGAAAAAAAGAAACCATTTTTTGAATAATTTTTCAATGAAAATGGTCTTCAAGGATAATATGAAAACCATTTTTAAAACCTTTTGGAAATAAAACACATTTCTGTCCAAAGATAGAAATATGGACAGATTTTTCATGAAACATTTTCTTAACTATCTTACGTACCGAAGAGTGTAAAAATGGTAGAAATATAGAATATATATTGAATAAATAGAGTATATGGAAAATCATGAGTTTTCTAAATATATGGATTTTTATATTTCATCAACAGAAGCACAATCATAAACAAATCCTGATGAACAATGAGATTGGTTCAATAAACTCATACCACATGGTAAAATGGGATCATACACATCATGTAAGAAAATGAAATTAAATTAAGATTAAAATATAAACAAAATAATTATGTTAATGATATAACATGAAAAATGGAAGTATATACACCTCAAAAATAAATATAGGTGCATAACAAAACATGAGTCACAAAGAAGGAAAATCGAGACAAAACTATTTTACAAATTTGGTAACTTTTGAAACTCAAACCCAATAAAAGAAATATAATATAATGGATATAAAAGTACACAGAAATTTATTTATAAGAGACATATAATTTTTCAATGGGAATTATACACACCACACAAAATAAGTGAATGGTGAATAAGGCATGTATCTGTTGAATATAAATAGGCGAGATGAAATTCCATTAGCTTAAGTGTTGACTCTCTTCATAATCATTCAAACCTCATGTATAATAAATGAAATTTTTTATACATCTTTTATAAGAATATTTTTGTATATAATACTATATATGGTATTATTTATAGTTTATATTACCCTCGTTTTAACAATTATATGTAAAGGATTCACTTTGGGTAATATCTACTTTGTTCTTCTCACATGTCTTTATTTTTTATATCTATTTTCCTTATACTTATATCATGATATATATAATGTAAAAAATGATATAAATATCAATTATATTTATTATATGTGTACTATAAGAATCAATTGAATATATAATAATAAAATGGAATATACTGTTCATGGAGATTGTAGGTCGTACGTATGCATGAACACTGTTTATATTTTTTTTGTATTGAAATAAAGAGAATAAATGAAAAATATGAATATATATATATATAATTATTCCAGAATCATTATTATCATATATATCATATTATTTCACAAAAACCATCCTTTATACATTCAATTTAGTGCGTGAATGAATCATTTCACTTTGAGTGGGATGTATTCCAAACTTCCTCAAACAAATTTATCGTATTTACAAAAAAATGATAAGTATAGAGATATGTGTTGTAAAATAATTTATTAACCATAAGGAAATTATAAAAACCATATATATCATATATAAATACATTTTTCATCATAATTTTCAACATGAGAGGCAGTAATGGAAAAATGATCAATTATCATTTCTTGAGGTGGAGGTTCGCTATACACGTAAATAGTATGTTCCTTACCCATTAGATAGAAGTGTGTGTATGTAATTTTATAACCCCTAAAAAAATAAATAATATATTGAGGGTACTGTTCATTTTATACAATCATGGAAGAATAATATTTTTGAGGTTGGATGATTGAAATAAAAAAGAAGAACACGAGTAAGAATGTTTCCTCTTAATCGAGTAAGTACTTTTCATTTACACCAAAGGCCTTCCTTGGATTGCATTACGCCAAAGGTTAGGATTATAATATGTGGTGAGGGATATATAGGAACTATTTTGGCATATATTGGTTGATCCAAAGTGTCTTGAGTGGTGTGAGAAAGTGGGATGAGAGGAGGCCTTTTTATAGTGGAGGAGTGGCACCTCTTGTAAATTTTGGGCAACAGAATTCCATGCCATTTTTCCCATGAAAAGTAGATAAAAAATTTTCCAGAGTTGATAAAAGTAAATATAGATTCTAAATATGGAAATAAAATGAATTTTGGAAACAATTGAAGTTCATTCAAACCCTTATGTTTGTGGTTAACTCATTAGTTAGCTAAATTTTACCTTAATCATTGAAATCAATTTTATATACTTGTACTAGTATTATTTGGTAAAAAAATATAGTTGAACTTACTAGAAATTATAAATTATTCTGATTACAAATAAGGTATCTATTTTTCCAAATTCTAATCACATAATTCTGTATACATTAATTTATGTTTAATCAGGTAGCCAGGTCGACAATTCGATTTTTTATAGTAATAAAATTCAAAAAACTTTATATGTTCTTATATTCAATTTCAAAGTAAAATTGAGTAAAATGAAACAAATTGTGTGGATTTATAATAATAAGATATAATTAATATTTTAACACAATTTAAATAATAGTTTAACCTTATAAATAAATTATATGAAAAGATAGTTTTGAATTAAAATTCACTATTTTTCACAATTCATCCAAAAAATAAAGCTTCTCAAAAATATCCCAAAAATTATCACTAAGATAATTTTGACATTAAAAATTCAAAAACCAAGTTTATGTTATTAAATTAAATTTCCAAAGGTTTATAAAATTATTATTACTATTTTTTCACATAAGGACATGAAAAGAAGTACTTTTTGAATACTTAGTATATTTAAATGTACATGGAATTTTCTAAAAAATATATATTTAATCGTGAATATATTTTATTTATATAAATTAATTATAAAAAACATTCGAAAATTAGGTATTACTATTCATGTTTATAATTTTAAATTTTATGTAATAATTATCTCATATAGATAAAAAAATATGTTTTGTATTCAGTGTTGTGTGTAACATACGCAAGCATAGTATTTTGTGGAACGCATGCCAAGTAGTTGCTGTGTGAAAGGAATGTTTGACTTAGTTAAATGCAATATATCAATGAAAATATTATTTTTATTACAAAAAAAGGACAATAAAAACACTAGGTGTTACATTATACCCCGTTAAAATGAACATAGCCCTAAAAATTCATTATTCGGGTAAAAAATTGAGGACACTTCTACTTCATCATATCCACAAGTTCCCACGTATATTCCTCTAACTAGTGATTTCTCCACAAAACATTGACCAGGAGAGTAATCCTTTTTTCATATAACTTTCTATGATCAGTCTATAATTTCCAATGGTTGTTCTCCGTTAGTAATATCATGCTCCAATGGTATGAACTTTGAGTTTGGTATATGTGAAGGTTAATAAATGTAATTCCTAATGAGAGATACATAGAACAAATCACAGACTTGAGAGGTATTTGGGGGAAGTTCCATGCAATAGGATACCAACCTAATATGAACAAGAATTTGAAAGGGAATGATATATATAGGGATTTGGTTCCCTTTATTTCTGAATATCATATCTATATTCTAGGGAGTTATTCGTAGAAATGCATTTTCACAAACATGAAATTTTAGATCCTACCATTGGTTATTAGGGCAGCGTTTCTTCCAACTTTGTGATTCCTTGATATGTTGCTGAATGGTTCTAACCTTTTGGACCATTTCTTCAGAAATATTAGGTACCATTAGCTTTCTTTCTCCAACTTCATCACAAAATGTTGGATCTCTACATTTCCTACCGTAGAGGGCTTCATATGTTTCCATATGAATTATTCATTGAAATATATTATTGTAAGGAAACTCAAATAGATGAAGAAGATGATCACAACCACCTATTAAATCTAGATAACAAGATATCAACATATCCTCTAAGGTTTTAATTTTTCTTTTAGACTACCTATCCGTCAAAGGATGATAAGCAGTAATGAATGTGAATTCTGTATCATGTACATGTTGAAGGCTTTTAGAGAACTTAGACATAAACCTTGGACCCTGATCTGAAATAATAGAATGTGGTAATCCATGAAACCTTACCACATTCTTAATTTATATCCCAGCAACCTATACCAGAGAGAATTATTCCCTAATAGCGATGATTTGTGATAAATATCTATAGAGACCAACTACCACCCATATAGCATCAATACCATTTGTGGTTTTCTGTAATCCATTGAAAAAATTAATTATGATGTTCTCACATTTCCATTATGCTGTGGGTAATGGATGTAACATATCTTTAGAATTTTTTAATTCATACATAATTTGCTGGTATACCAAGTATTGGGATTCAAAATATATGATATCTCTCTACATTCTATCCCACCAAAAGTATTCATTCAAGTCCCTATACATATTCATACTTCCGTGATGAATAGATAATGAAGAAGTATGATATTTCCCTAGTAGCTCCTTCATATCTGGTATGGAATGAACACATACGTGGTTCATGAACCTTATCATTCTATCCTGATCATGGTTAATATTAGGAACGTTTATAGCTTTCTTTTACATCTCTACATACTCCTTCCACAACTACTTATTCTTCACATGGATAAATGGTTGAATATTCAATTGAGAAAGATAAAATTTCCCCCCTTCCTTCAAAATTTTGAGATAAATCGTTTAAACATCTTGTAATATTGGATAATTTGTGTTCCTCATCATGGATAATCTAGCATGATCTTTATTGTTCAAAACATTAGCCACTATGTTCTCTTTCCCAGGTGGGTAATATATTTAACAGTCATAATCATTTATCAAATCTTACGACCTTATCTAAAACATGTTCAACTACTTATGTGTGAATATATATTTTAGTATTTTAAGATCGATATATATATCACAATTTTCTCCATAAAGATAACTCCTCTATATCCTTAATGAAAATAATAACACTGCTAACTCCAAATCATGAGTTCAGTATTTTTTATCATGAATCTTCAACTTCCATGAGGCATAAGTGATAACCATTATATTATGTATAAGAAAACCTCCCAATATCATTTTGGATGTATTACTAGAGATTAAAAACCCTTCTCTTCTATAGGGTAATGCAAGAACAGGTGCATGGACTAACCCACTTTTTAGTTTCTTTAAATTTTCCTCACATTCATATGTCAACTAGAACATGGAACCCTTCCCAGTTAACTTGGTCAAAATATTAGATATTCATGATAAATTATACAAAACAATCATTAATATCTAAATAAACCAAGAAAGCTATGAATCCCAGTCACTGTAGTTGTTCCATATTAGCATTTGACACCCTCTTTCTTTGATGGATCTACTGATATACCATCTCTTGAGATTATTTAAACAAAAAATGGACCCTTTTGCACCCAAAAATCACACTTTGTAAATTTTTTATAGTTTCTCATTCCTTAGTGTCTTCAGTTAAATTCTTAAGTGATCTTCATTCTCTTCTTTTATATTAGAATAGATAAGAATATCATCTTTAAGGACTACCTAAAACTGTTCTAGGTGATTTCTAAAGTCTCCATTCATAAAATTCAAGAAAATTATAGGGGAATTAGTTAGAACAAAAGGAAAAAATATATATTCATAGTTTTCATACCTTGTATGTAACACCTTAGGTATATCATCTTTACTGACCCCCAACTGATGATATCCATAATAAAGGATAATATTGGAAAAGTATTGAGCTTTGCGTAGTTGATTAATGAAGTCATAAATATAGGGAAGAGGATACATTTTCTTGATTAAATCCTAATAATAAATGTATAGTCACATTGATCCATATTTATTTTTTCACAATGAAAAGGGGTGAACCCCATGATGACACATGTGGCCGGATGAATCCATTATCATGGTTTTTTGGAGTTTCTTCTTTAATTTCAGCAACTCAATTGGGGAGAATTTATAGCGAGTAATTTAATTTGTGTGGAACTACGAATGAATTCTATTGGGAGCACAACCTATAAATTTTGTGGAAGTATATGAATCTTTTCTAAGAATTCATCAAAAAATTCTAAAAAAATAGGCATATCATCATCAACTCTCCCCCTCATCCATTTGAGATAAACAACCCTTCTGAATGGGAATTAATACCTATACATTGGATTTAATATCCAAAATAAGTTACTAATTATCATAACATTAATGGATGATCAAACAATGTTTTGAAATATAAAATATACCTTCCTTTAATTAATAATATTTGTGGGCTTTATGCACAGAAATACAATCCATGCCTAAGATGACATTAAATTCAACCAAAGGAAGAATTTCAAGATTTTTTCGAATCACATTCCATCAAACATAAATCATATAGAAATCATTTACATGGGATGAAATCATCATAATATTAGGGGTTTCCAATTTTTATTCCACATATAATCATGTTTGTGGAATAATAACACCATTAGAAAATTCTATATATATAAAATAGTGGGTAAATCAAAAATTATATAAGACATTAGTTGTTATAGAGTTTATGGTAAGTGTACCTTTCAACACATTGTAATCACACACATTTTCAAAACTAGTAATTTCATGAGATTTTACCTTGTCCCTAGGATTAAGAGGATTCAATTGTTGATTATTTTCACCATCACTTTAGTTCATGAAGTGGTTATCATAATTACCATTTTCCATACATGTGTAGAACTGAATCTTGGGAGGTAAATTCTGTGCTGTTTTTTCTCCATTCACACCATTAGCTAACTTATTCCCATAAATTCAGAAATAAAATGCCCAAATACCTTCAATTCATCACTTAAACATTTAATAGACCATTTAATAAAATTTCCTCTATACTTCATTATATATTTATATCATAAAGGAATTGTCATCTTCTTATCATAATGGTGTTGTGATTTTCCTTTAATCTCTTTCCCCTTCTCATCAAAACCATGAGTTTAATAAATGACTATAACAACCATTTCAACCTTTATTTTACATTGAATAATATATTCATAGCTAAAAAAGTCTGTTATGGCGAACACACTTATGGGACTTCGATTTAATCCACTGAAGAACCTATCAACTTTACTTTGAGGTTGCATGATAATTCTTGAGTCGCACCTTGAAAGAATTATAAAATTAACTTTGTACGTACCAACAGAATTCTAATCCCTTCCCTCAACTAAATGAACTATTTCACCATATTGATATGATGAATATGAGGAAAGTAGTTATTAGAGATTATTTTATTCAATTTACCCATTTCATTGATTCAATATCATCTTGAGGCCCCGTATTCATAATTTGATTACACAACTAGTCCTCTTATCCTTATAATAGATTATCGATCATAATGTATTTATCATGCTCAAGAAACTAGAGAACAAAGGATATATTTTCAGTAGTATTGTTCAATTTTTCAAAAACAAGTGGCTTAGAAGACACTTCAAAATAATGTGGTCATTTTCTCATGAAGGAATCAATAAAATCGTATTCCCTCCTTTTTTCATTTGGAAGTCCACTTTGTTTAGTAGCATTAGATATTTGGGTGAACATATCAATGGGAAATTTCATTCCAATTCCCCTAACATTTTATTACACCAGAATAAAATCATTTTATATTCTATCACAATCACCATTAACGTGGTTCATTCCAGTACTATACATTGACTAAATCCAATAAATATAGTAAGAAATAGTTATCAAAATGTGGAACCACATAATCCTGAAAAGTCACTTATAAGATGTCGAAGTTATGATACCCTCCTGAATGTAGGACACCTTAGGTTTACTCTACGTTATTCCTCGCCAAATTCTATTTAAATCTATCATGAGGATTAATTACTACTTTGTGAATTACCAAATCATATCACTCCAGACTGTCAAACCAGGTTTGTAGAAAGGACCGTTATTGTGTACCAGATTACCCCGAGTGAGGCCTAGAACATCTCTTGTAGTATCCATACAAGGATGTATTTCTAGGAAACCACTTACTTTTTCCTATTCCAAAATTCCAATATATTTTACTATACTTTTCATTACCCTTAGACATATACTTAAACATTTCCGAAGGGTTGTCACAAAATATTTCTCATAGTAGCTTCTAATGGTTTACAAAAACATTACTCTGATTCCAACTATAGTGACCCTCTATTTTCAAACATTAACATTAAAAAACTTTTGATAAATACATAAAACATTATAAAAATTAACACCCAATTACTGTACTTGTATAGTAATTTTGGAAACATAGAAACATGAACAATGATTTATATGTGAGATACAATATCTCCCACAAGGTTCTTCTTGACTGGAAAATTCATTAGTCACATCAAACATAATATATATCTCCATAACCCATGGAAGGAAACATAAAAAGTGGTGATCTTATATTATTAGTAAGGGTATACAAGGTATATATGTAAGAATAAACCTGATAATAGGGGTATTATAATGTTACCATTAAAATAGAAGAGCATACCCTTCATATCAAATATCATAAATATTAATAATTGCATAAATATTGGATGTTTGTAAGACATGAATCATAAGAAAATAAAGAAAATAAACAATAAAATAATATCATCGTAATAAAATATGGAATTATGTAAAACACATAATTATATAATATTATTTTCATAGTAGTCATGAAATTTCTCTTGAGGTCATCATAGAAGCATAGGTTAACTCCTAATATCATTTTTGTAGTCATTGATCACTATAATGGCCATGTTAGTAGCATGAGTTCACTCTTCATAGCACATTGGTAGTCATGGTTCACTCCCATGTCAATATTATTAGTCAAGGTTTACTCCAAAGATCATCTTAGTCTATCTTATGAGAATTAAATATTTACCCAATGCGTTTTAGTGAGGTATATGTCCCACCCAACTCATAATGAAATCATACATACATGTGACAAAAATTCATAAATAATCAGATCATAACCCATTAAATATAATGGGTACTATAAAAATTTAATCATATAATTACATATTAAAAAATACACAAGTTTTATAATCAGTTCAAAATAATAACCCATGAAAAGAAGTGGGTTTCAAAATCATATAACCCATAAATAAGAAACTATTTATATAAACATCATTCCATCGAAACATAATCCATTCAGAGAAAATTTATGAATAGAAACATTGAATTTTTTCCACATAAATGCATGAGTATAAAAAATGGATGTATGCTTATATGGGAAATACATTTGGTAGAGATTTTAAAAACATTCCTTGAGTAAAATATGAAATTTTCATTGAATAATTTTTTTTAAACACAAAACCTTTTGAAAACCTTTTTCTTGGAAAACGTATTTGGAAACATCTAAAGAATACATTGAAAATAATAATAAAAAGATAAAAATATTTTTCTCCTTGAAAATGGTCTCCATGGATCAGTATAAATTTTTTTGAAACATTTTGGATATAAAATAGATTTCTAACAAAAGATGGAAATATAGTTAGATTTTTCTAAATTTTTTTCTTAATTATCCTATATACCGATTAGTGGAAAAAATTATACTAATATATATATATATATTGAATAAATAGAGGATAAAGACACTTATGAGTGTTCTTAAGATATTTATCACAATATCTCATCAATGTACGAATAATCATAAGTAATCTAGATAAATATTAAGACTGTTTCAATAAACTCTTATCACATGGTAATGTGTGATCATCCTCTTCATGTAAGAAAATGAAATTACATGAATATTTAAATATCATTATAATAAGTAAATTTCTGATATAAAATGTTAAATTTACATATATACAACTCAAAAAAAAAATTGTGCTTGAAAAAACATGAGTCTCAAAGAAATAAAATCGAGACAAAACTTTCTTACCGATTTTATATCTTTTGAAAAACAAACCCCATGAAAGAAATATCATAGAATCGATATTCAAAAACCAATAAATTTAGGAATAAGAGATATATAAAAAATTATTGTGAAATAGATACACCACATAAAATATTTTAGTGGTTTTTGAGGCATATATCTAATAGATATAAAAAGGTGAGATGAAATTCCCTTAACTTAACTCTTAACTCTCTTTGTACTCCTACAAACCTTCTGTATAATAAATGAAATTTTATTATTCCACATTGAAATAATAATATTTTTATATCCAATACCATATATGGATTGATTATTACTGTATATTACCCAATTTTACTAACAATTCTATGTTAAGGTTTCACTTCAGGTAATATCTTTTTTTCATTATCATGTGTCTTGATTTGTTATATCATTGGTCCTTATACTTGTATAATTATTTCAAGAATGTAAAATATGATATAAATTTCAATTATATTCATTATATGTTTACTATAAGAATCCATTTATTATAGAATAATAAAATTGAATATACTAACCATGGTGAGGGTCGATTGTATGTACGCATAAATGCTTTTTCTGTTTTTTGTTGTATTGAAAGAAAGAGAGTAAATGAGAAATATGAACATTTATATATATAATTATTATAGAAGTATTATTATATAATATATATCATATATGTTCACTAAACACATCCTTAATATATTCCATGTTGTGTGTGAACGAATAACATCGCTTTGAGGGGGCGGGAGTCCACACTTCCTCAAACAAAATTATCTTATTTACAAAAAATAAAAAGTATTAAGATATGAGTTTTAAAATAATTAAATACTATAAAATAAATTATAATTATCAAATTTATCATATATAAATATATTTTCCATTATAATTTTCATTATGAGAGGTAGTAAAATAAAAAAGGGAGAATCATTATTTTGGGAGGTGGTAGTTCTCCGTACACATAAACTGTATGTTCGTTACCTATTAGATGGAAGTTTGTGTCGATGTCGTAAAAATATTAGCATAAAACATACTAGAATATTTATTATATTGATTTTTTATACAATCATGCATTATAAAGTGTTTAGGGGGAGGTTACATGAAATAAAATAAAAGAATTAGATGAAGAATGTTACCTCTTATTGGGGTAACTCCTTTTGGTTTTCACCAAAGGCCTTCCTTGGATTTCTTTCTACAAAATGGGATTATTCTAGGGTGAGGGGAGGGATGTTGAGTAGATATTTTGTTAGATATTTTTTGATCAAAAGTGTCTTGATAGGTTTGAGAATGTTGGAGGGTAAGAGGCCCTTTTCTAATGGAGGAGTGGCTCTCTCATAAATTTTGGGAAAAGGATTACACCCACATTTTTACCATGTAATGTGGATCTAAAAAACATATAAAGAATATAATAGTGATTATAGGGCCTAAATATGACCATAAAAGTTATTTTGGAAAAGTTTCTAGGTAATTTTGGCCCTAAGGATTAAGTTAGAACCATTAGTTATACTTAACTTTACCTTAATTGGTGTAATTAAATTTGATTACATTCACTAATATTTTTGATCAAAAAGAATGTTGAACTTATTAGAAATTAAAAATTATTATGCTTAAAAATATTTGATCCATTTTACTAAATTCTAATCACAAAAGTGATAAATGTTAATTGAAATTTAATCTCGTAGTCTAGTCGAGAATGCGGGGTTTTAATGTAAGAAATTTCAAAAGATTGCTATGTATTTATATTTAATTTCAAAGTGAATTTGATTCCAATGAACCAAATTTGGTTCATTGTTAAAAATATGATCTAATATAACTTTTAATAACACAATTTAAAATTTAATGTTTTCATATAAATAAATTATTTTAAAAATAATATTTGAATTAAAATTTGGAATTTTTACACTACTCACCAGAAAATGAAGTTCAATAGAAAAATACAAAAATATCACCCTAAACTAATTTAGAAAATATAAATTAAAAAATGATGTTTATTTTATAAAATTAAATTACAAATGTACCTAAAACTAATTTTATTTTTTTCATAGAAGGACATGGAAAAAAATTCATTTGAGAAAACAACATTTTTAAACTTATAAGTACTTTACCAAAAATTATATCTTTATTTATCAATATATTTTATTTATATAATAAAACTATTGAAAATATTTAAAAATTAGTTATTACTATTCAAAGTACTATTTTTAACAGCTAGGTAATAATTATCACATTTTAATAATGAAAAAAAAATATGTTTCTTTGAAACTCAGTATTGCGTGTAACATACTACAATTAGGTGCCTTGTGAAATGAATGATTGTTTTAGTGAAATGAAATATAAAAATGAAATATTAATTTATTCAAGAAAAAATACATTCAAACTTAGGGTGTTACACTAGAACCATAAAAACGATGGACCAACAGAACGTAAGATTTAGGTGCTGGATGACTTGTCCTGTGCATGTGTCATTGACTTTGGGTGTTCTTGGGAGAAAAAAATTCCCTCATTGATTTTGATTATTATAATATATTTCAGGATACCATTAATATGGATCCTTATAAAGACTTGTTTAGTAGGATTTGGTTCCCACCTTTATGCTATCTAGAGGTAGGGGAGAAAACTATTCTTCGACCATGTCATATGTTGGAGACTAAAGAGAAGTTCCAACTTATTAGGAAGCACATGATGATAGTCCATTGAAGAAAAAAATCATATTACAATAGACACCAGTAGCCTCTTTAGCTCAATGATGGAGACTGGTTTTTCTAACAAGTCATGCCCATGTTGTTCCACAGGCGTATTCATAAGTATGGTTTGTTCTCACTAAGGTTCATTGGACCCTTGGAGGTTGCGAAATAGATCAAACTTTTAGCTTACCAATTGGAACCTACTCAGAGATATTGGTCTATTCATGATGACTTTCATGTATATCAGTATCACCGATACTATCCAAACCCAGCACTTTTCCTTTAGCCTGATGTGGTGGGGCCAGATGTAGATGCTTCCTTCGACGAGTATCCAGTCTGTATTGTGGATCAGGGAGTGAAGACACTTCGAGGAAGACTAGTACCTCTTGTACGGATGCATTGACATCACGAACGAGTACATGTTGGGATCTAGGAACATGAAGATGATGTATAATCATAGTGTCCTGAACTCTTTTCTAATGACACATGTCTACCCTTAGAAGTTCAACATAGGGAAAATCTTCTTTAAGGATGGGAGGTTATAATAACCCGTCTCTTCATGAAGGTTCATTTCATTTGTTTTTTCAATTTATACCCCCTGTTTAATATTGGAAGACATAAAATAAAACCTAGGGATGTTACCAATAGAATTTTGGTCTTTCTACGAGATTATAGTTTTGTAAAATGTTAAAAATGACTCAGATGTATGGTTAGTAGAAACAATGCCACCTAGACCACACAGTCCATTCTAAGCATAAGGGGTGGAACAGAGGTGTTATAGGAGCCACAAAATTTTTCGAAAACTATACAACTCTAGGTGCACGACTATTCATGGTTGCAGAGTTTCATGACCCTGGATTTTAGAATGATTTTTGAGTGATTTGAGAAATCTTCTATTATAAGCTTGTGGGTATATCCTTAAGCAATGAGGGGAGAATGGTTTTAACATGATTTGACCAAACCATGTGGCCAAAATATGATCCCCCTATTTTAAGGGTAAAATGACCTTTTTTACAACATTTAACATATAACCACATTTCTTTTTTCTCATTTCTTCTTTCCAGTAGATGAGTAGATTTCTTCCTCCCATGGCAATCCACCCCCATCGATATATCATTTGAAGTATCTCCCACGTCCAGTGTCTGATTCATGATATGAAAAAGGGTTGGATTACATATGAAGATCTCTTGAATCATATCCCTTAAAATATATGTTTATCCTTGAATACATTGAACTATTTAGTTGCAAGATCATTTGAACTACTTTAAGGGTGTTGGACCATTTCATATATCACTTCCAACCTAATAAAAATGTAAGGCTGATATCGAGCAAGGAGTTATCAATGGCCCAAAGGTAGTTTGTCTAATCATTTTCTCCATTATTTTTGATGCTACGTAGCTAGGTTGTTGTGTCCTGTAATGGATTATACCGATATTCCCATTTTTATAGATCTCTAAATATAAAATTTTTCATTGATCCCTAATACATTTTGTCATCATTTTTTAGTCATTTACAAGGTGAATAACTCACTTATGGACACCCCTTGGGTTTTCCACTTGAAATATACCTTTTGTTCAGATGAATAAATGCTTAGATCACCTTCTATATGTTCATCCTAGTCTATAAAATGGAATTGATGTTGTAATATATTTTTTAATGGAACCCAATTCACCTCCTAAGTGGTTGTCAGAATTGAATAACTATAATTTTCCATTATCGAAAATATCCAAAATGACCACAGTACCATTCGAAATAACGCCTCAGATTTATAAATTGAATTTACAAGTTCAATGATTTAAATTGATTGAAAAAATGGAATTCCTTATACATGATTATTTTCTTTTCCATAAATGAACTGAATGAATTAAATGAATTGGTTTATCTGTATGAAAAATCCACACCTACTTCTTATGATTCTTCAAATTATTATAAGAATAGTAATTCTATTCTTATGATTATGCTTGGCCAACGAGAAAAATGAGAGGTAATGTGTCATTCCTTATATTTTAAATATGATTTGTCCCTAGATATTGGTTGGGGTTTGATGTTAAGGTATATATTGAGAATGAAGGTATCATGTTCCCTTATATCAGGTGTGGAGCACGAATTCTCACAACACTAACACTATTTTAGATGGCGAACATGATGCATCACATCTTATATTAGAGTTTTGACATGATGGAACACTCACCATCTTCAGCAATGAGAATTAAATTTACCCCAAAGTATGAGATGTTGAGAATTTACCTTATTTCTTGAGCTTATAAGATCATTAGACGAGTCATGGATGAATGAGTTACACTACGGTCCAACAAGAAACTTGTATTCCTAGTATATGGAAACTTCTTGTCTGTATATACTTGGTCCATATAGGTAGATTGAATATATTAAAATATAGTTTATATATTTTTACTGTATATATAGTTACTGATAAAAAATTATCACTAGCCATGAGATGATGTAGGTAGACCCTCTTTGTGTCTAATAGAAACCTGAGTGGTTTGGTTAATTATATCAGCATTGTTTTTCTATTCTGTTTATACATTCACACTATTTAGTTATGAGAATTTTTTGGATTAATTAAAAACATTGTTGGTGGTTACCTACTAATATTTTTTTCTCACAGATTTATCAAGATGAATTTGGTACCCGATAATATTACTTGACTATAGGTATAGATAAGGAAAAGATCTCTATTATAGGTTGTTGATATTTTTTCTTATGTATGGATCACAAGAGGAGAGGATCGAGCATAGGCTCGAGATGTTTGTGGAGTAGTATATTTTTCCATTTTTGTATATTTTATACTCCTATTCCATATCCCATTTTTTATATCATAATGCCATGCATCCATATATAGGACAATTTCTAGTGGATTTTGATTATTATCCAGTTATTTACTCTTTAACATTTTGTTATTTTTTCTACCTGTTCATATATGATTCTCTACTATTGAATGTTTTTTATTGTATCCACTATTACAATTAGAAACGAGGGTATATTCTTCCCACCATACCATCTTTAAACCCTTTTTTATAGTTAGTAGACTCTGACTTATGTGGAGGCATGCTTGAGGCCAAGTGACCAACCAGCTTTGGTAACAATTTAAGTCGACCCCTTGTTAGGATGTTACACTATGGATTGTCTTCATTATATGTTAATTGATTAAATGACACTTGTTAATTGTTACGCACCTTTATATATTTATTACAATCATTGATTCATTATTTCTTCTTTAGTATTCTACCCTTACCAAGAATTTGATCCCTCCATTATATTCTTTCTTTTACCCATGTTATGAATAAGATATCTTTGAATGATTTTATAGGATTCAGTTTATTGTCCTTTTTATATATTATGTTTTACATTCTATTCTCCAATCTAAAATTGGTATAATGTATGTTTCTAGTCTCCAAAGCTGTTATACTGATCAGTCCTCCTAGAACTAATTCCTTATAATCATGCTAATTTAACAAAGTAATGCACTGCCTCTAGGCTTCTAGGGGCGGGGCATTATAGTTGGTATCAGAATAGGTTTAGTAGAAACCTTGGAAACTAGTCTTAATAAATCATAGATTAGGGAACATAACCCTAAGGTCCAATTTGAGGATAAGAATAGATTAAGAACTTATAGTTTTCGAAATGTAGAGATTATGTGAGTCTTATATGAAATACTTCCCTCTCTAGATAGTACATGTGTATGTGGTTCTAGAACAGATGTACCTATATGTAACAACTCTGAAAAAGTGTTTCTGGACTGACTCAATAATAACCTTGTACATGACAACATGCCTTACTGCGCACTTGGGTTGAAACTCCTAGGGGATATTCTTATGATAATTCTCATTTTTCTTACAAATTATTATGAAGGATTATAAAGTAAATATATACCCAATGAAACCATGTTTATGATTATGAGATTATCTATGCATATTTTTATTCAATTTATGTTAACTGTTATTATATATTTATAATTATAAAAAGTATATAATTTTATGATCCAAAATTTTAGATTCCATTTTTTATAAATGGAACCTCGATGGATTAATGATATCAATAATCATAGAAAATGTATACATTTCCCTACTAAGGAAACCAATATAGCTATTATTTGAACTATGAAATTTATAGACATATTAGGGAAGATAAATTAGGTTATCAAATATATCCTTTCCTGGATAAAGAAATATATTCCACAACAACATTTTCCTATGATGGATCACTTCATGAAATAGAATCCCCCATTATTTATTGGTACTACAAATCGAATTGTAGTAGATAAATGGATTACATATATAGAAAACATATTTTAGGCCATGAAATGTGGTGAAAATGAAAAGGTTAAACATGAGGTGTATTATATCAAAAGAGATGTTGGTCAATGGTGGTCGATGATCAAGAATAGTATGGAGGATGAGGAGATAGAACCCATGGAATGTAATGATTTTAGGGAGCCATTCTTCAATAAATATTTTCCACTTGAGAAAAATACAAATATGAGGAGGAAGTTTCTTAGATTAAATAAAAAGGAAGAAAAAATTTTCTCTGAGTATAAATATACCTTTTTAAGGTTATATAGGAATTCTAGGGATTACCTAAACAACACATAGTTCAATATTGACGATCTCTTTGAAGGGATTAAACCAAGTCTTTGCAGGGAGATGGTTTCTCAACTATTTTCATCATACGATGAAATAGTTTTATGTACTATTCAGTCAAAGAAATAATTATCTATGTAATAATAATTATAAGGTAAATATAGAGAAGAAGAATAAAATAAAAAAATATAGACCAAAGGACAAAGATAATGAATTATTTTCATATATGTGATAATTGTGGAATGAAATGCCTGAAAACATGCTTAAAGGGAATTTTGTTTCTATAAGTTTGGAGAAAAATTCAGCCAAGATATTGATTGTAATAGAATGAAAGAAAATCCCAATGTGGAATTATTAAACTATATTGAGATTGGGAACCATGAAAATGAATTCTCCAAGCATCTAGGGAATATACCTCAGAGGAAGCTAATGATCGATGTCAACAATATGTTGTTGACAGAACTGAGGTGGAATGATTAATGTGATTATATTTTTGGATCTAATAAATATGTTGTAAATGTATTTTATTGATGAAGTTCTCATATCATAAATTATTAAATATATAATGATCACACTAATATACAATTTCATTAAATATTTTATAAGTTCGTTGAATCATTCCATGAAAAGTGATTCATGAACACGATTTTTTTTAAAACACTTGAATATCAGAAGGATAACCCTAAATACGTTATCGATATTGAGATAAACATGTTGAATTAATTGAATATATATAGGGATAATTTAAATAAAATACTAATAACTAACATGGAAATGATTCTAAAGTGTTTGATCATAATCTTTTGGAAATGATAACCATTTATGGAATGGTTTAAGTTGATCATTCTATGAGGGTTTAGATGTCAATATATTTCTTCCCCATATAATACAAGTTATGCTATGAAATGTAGTAGAAATATTTGAAGTAAAAAATAAAAGATAATATTTTTCTTAGGATATAGAAACATATCAATTTAGTATACATAGATATATTCTTAGAGGGTGAATGAATTCCTCAGATTTATGAAAAATGGTCCTGAAACAAAATTATTTTTCTATTATTATCATTTTTATGATATTAAAAACCCCTATTCACAGCATTATTTTATGACTTAGTGGTAAAAAATGTTATCATGAACATGTTATATATGACTCTCTACCAGAAGATGATAGTTATATTTATCTTCCATATCCATGTTCCCCCTAATTTTCTTCTATTCTACATTCTAGATTTGTGGTGACCTTCACATTTCCTTTTCCCTCTTATAAATAATATATGTTATTAACCCTATTTACGATGTGGTTTTTAAAAAAATATTTTATTTTAAAATATCAATGCCTTGATTACAGAGATTTATTTTAAATTATGAAGACACAATTTATTTAATGTGAGGAGAATGTAACTCCGAGAAAATTATTAAATAAGTAAATTTTATTTGACAGCGTGTATGACACGCAACACCAAACATAGAAAAGAATGTCACATATTGATACTCTATGGTATATTTAACATTTAAAATAAATTTAATATATTATACTTATGGAAATAAAATAAATACCTAGATTTCGTTCATCACAGCCAACCCTGAATGTTTTTGATAACTTTCATTAGATTCAAGACCGAGTTTTACCGAACAATAATATATTATTAAAATATTGTTATTTAATATAATAATATATAATTTTTCAAATAAACTAAATTTTATTATTATGTTTATGGAAATTATGAATCCATTTTTTTGAATTCATTGGTTACCAAGTAAATAGAAATTAATATAAAAATTAATTTAATATAAAGGAAATGTTTTTATAAAAAAAATATTTTTATGCTGTATAGATGTTTTGTTCTAAATAAATTAAATAAATTAATATAAATTAATGATATTTATGAAATATTTATATTATATATTCAATTAAATATCTTTTATATTCAGACAATTGAATTGATTTTTATAATATAAGAATAAATCCAATTTTATGCATAAAAACTTGATTTATCTAAAAATAGAAATTTCACCACCTTTTAATGGGAAACATATTTTAAAACTAAATTTTGAAACTTTTTAAAATTTTATATGAAAAAATAAACATCATTTTTAATTTTTATTTAAAATTATCTTAGGGTAAAATTTTGATATTTTTCTGTGAAGTTTCATTTTTTGCTGAATAGTGGAAAGTATTAAATTTTATTTAAAAATTGAGATTTCTTTTAGATAGTTCATATTGATAAATAAAAATTTTATTTGTATTTAATGTAAAATAATATCAATTATATATTAGTTAATCCAGTTTGTGTCATGGGAACCAATTTCACACTGAAATTGGATAGATAAACATTTCCTTCTTTTGGGCATTTTAACATTAAAAACCTGATTAGTCATCATATCTCCGGATTAAATTTAAATTAATTTCTTTAAGTTATATATTTTAAAATTATAATATGGGTAATATATATAATCACAATTAGTAATATTTTATAATATTTTCATGTATTTTTTGACCAAAAATATTAGTGAAAGTATTTAAAATTAATTATCATGATTAATGTATAATTAATCATAAAAAGTGACTAAACCATATATTATGGGCTTAAATAACCTATAAAATTTTCCCAAATAATTTTAGGACAATATTTAAACCATATTACACCTCTGATAGAATTTTTACTATTATTGGCGAAACATGACTTGGGAAAAACATGGGTGGAATTCGATATTTAAAATATTTACAAGAATGCCACTCCTCCTCCACTATAAAAAGGCACTCAAACCTCACACTTATTCATGACTCTCAAGCCTCATAGATAGTAAAAAATATACCCAAATAATCTATCAAATTCCCAATCCCCATCATATAATCCTATATTTTGGAAAAAAAGTAAAACCCTAAGTTATTATAGACCTTTTTTTCTTGAATAAATTAAATTTTCATTTATGTCTTATAATTCCCTATGTAAAACATTCCCTTCACATATCACAAACATAGAGTAAATCATATGAAACCATATTGGATAAAAATACATATAATATAAAATTTTATTACCCCAAACCTACTTGGAGTACGTTACACACAACATTGATGTGTCTATAAAACATCTTTTCACTATTATAATAATTTAGATGTGATAATTATATCATAGTTGTTAAACATAGTTATATTAATTGAAATAAGTAATTCTAAAATATTTTTTTATAATTTTTTATATAAATTAAAAAAAATTATATTGAATGATACAACATTCGGTAAATTCCTTTTATGTTTAAAAATTCTATTTTATCAAACGAGCTACTTTTGATATCCTTTTGTGAAAAATAATAAAATAAATTTTTGGAAAATTTAGTATTATATTTTGATAAAAAAAATTCAGTTTTGAATTTAGATTATAAAAATTATCTGAGGGATATTTTTTGTGATTTTTCTATTAAACTTCATTTTCGGATGAAATAGTGAAAATATCAGATTTTAATTCAAAAAATATTTTTCATCTTATTTTTTTAGAAAGTCAAATTAAATTTTTTATTGGTTTAAAAGTTTTATTAGATTATATTTTTTATCATTTATCAAAATTTATTTCATTTAGATATATTTCACATTAAACATGGGTATAAAAACATAGCAATCGTTGGAATGTTTTTATATTAAACACTGTATTGTCGACCATACATAAGGATTAATTTTAAAATAATTTATTCCAATTAAGTTCATAGATTTCAGAAAAATAGATTAAATTTTTTTAATCATAAAAATTTCATCATATTTTTTAATAAAAATATGATTGAATGTTATTAAAATTAATTACAACGATTAAGAGAAAAATTAGGTTGACAATATATTTAAGACCGCGAATGACATATAAATGTTTCAAAAACTAATTGGATGGAAATTATGAGGCCGTTAAACATAAATTATTTAGTGTGGTGGTTTTATGACTTTTTTAGGTAAAAACGTGGCTACAACTAACTTATTTTCAGAAATTCCACATGTGTCCTTTAACTTCCCCATAAAAGGCCACAACTTCTACCTCTTCATCCCACATCTCTGACTAATTATTTTAGAAACTAATATTCCCAATAAATTTCACATATTACCTACCTTACTCCAAGAACCATCACCGTGGATGGTAATAAATCCATGGAAGCCTTTTTGGAACAAACCAAAAGGAGTTACCCAATTAAGAGGCAACATCTTCTCTCAAGCTCCTTTCTTTATTTTCTTTTTACAACTCCTCCACTATATTTATTCCATGATTTTATAATAGAAACAATATATTAATTATACTAGGATTTTTTTATGTTAATGGTTCTACCTAAACTTAAAAACACTACCATCTAATGGATAACGAATGTACTGTTTATGTGTACAGTGAACTACCAACTCACTAAACAACGATGGTTCCTTTTTCCATTACCGCTTGTCATCGTGGAAATTATAATAGAAAATATATTTATATATTTCATATATTAATTTATTATTTATTTAATATTATTTATTACTTTTACAACAAAAATATTTTTTCCTTCTATTGAAGGTAACTATGAGAATTGTATTTGAGGAAGTGCGGACTACTGCCCCCACAAAGAGATGTGATTCATTCAGACACTACATGAAAAGTATTAAGGATTTTTTAGTTAATTTTTATTATATATATCATATATAAATATTATATAAAAATTATTATAAATAATTATATATATAAATATATATATACACATATTTTATTTAACTTCTATCTTTCAATATCAAAATAAAAAAGGAAACAATATTCATGTGTATGTGAAACTTAGTGTCTCCATGAATGGTGTATTAAATTTCAAACTACTATATTCTATATATTATTATAATAAACATATAGTTAATATAACTGATATTTATAACATGTTTTAAATTATGGAATCATTATATATGTATAAGGAATTCAAATATAACAGATTTTGACACATACGAAAAATAACGAAGATATTACCCGAAGTGAAACCTTAGCATAGGGTTGTTAACAATATGGTAATATAATTCATAATAAAAAAATATATGTTATTATATATAGGAATATATTTTGGTAAAAATATTTATAATAAATTATATTTATTGTACATGTGGTTTGAATGAGCCTGATGAGAGTCAAGACATTATGTAAGTGGATTTTATCTCACTTATTATTTCTGTGAGATACATGCTTATTCAACCCCATTACTTTTTTGGTGTGTATACTACCTATGGATGTATTAAATTATTAAAGAAATTAATTATAAAGTTATTTACATATCTATTTTATGATCTATAATTCACAGGCTTTAAGTTTCAAAAGTAACCAAATCAGAAAACATTTTTGTCTCAATTTTCTTTATTTGAGACTCATGTTTTTTCATGAACCTAAATTATTTTTCATGATATCTATATACATAAATATTATATCTTATATCATGAATATAATTATTTTAATGAAATTTTAATCTTAAAATAATTTAATTTTTTTACATGGAGAGTATGATCCCATGTAACCATGTGGTAAGAGTTTATGGTAACAATCTCATCACTTTTAGAGATTGTTAATGATTATCCATCATTTGATAAAATCATATGATCCATATGTGAGGAAAAATCAAGGGTTTCCATATCATATGTTTATTCAAGATATATCCATTAAATTGTACCATTTTCCACTCATTGGTACTTATGATTATTATGAAAATGTTTATAAGAAAAATCTAATCGAATCTATCTCTTCGGTCAGAAACCTCTTTTATTTCAAAAATAATGATTTCAAGAATTTTTTTTAAAAAAAATGTTATGAAATGATAGAAGACAATTTTAATGGAAAAATTAATTTAAAAGTGTTAAATTATTTTCTAATCCCATTTTAAATGTTTTCAAGGAAATGTTTGAAGAAATATGTTGTCAGAATGTTTTATGTTTAAAATTGAATTTATCAAATAAGAAAGGATATTGTCCTAAAGAAATATTTTTATAAGATAATTAGGAAATGTATCCTTTCTAATATTACATCCATTATTGTTACTAATGATATTATATGGAAATGTTTTTGGGTTTCTGTTTATATTATTTTATCTAAATTGATTATGTTTTGATGGAATAATGTTGATGAAACCCATTTATCCTTCACCGGTTATATGATTTTGAAAACCAATTCTCTTCACGAGATATGTTTATTACTAAATGATTATGAAACCTGTATTTTCCATTAGTTATGGTACGATTTTATTTTTGTAAAACTGATTTCATTTCTACGATAATTATATGATTATTTAAGATTCTATGGCACATGTATGATTTCTATATGAGATAGATGTGACATATATCTCCCTCAAATAAATTGGGTAAAGATTTATAGTTGATCATATAGACTGATATGTTATTGAAAGTAATCCATGACTACTAATATGGCCCTCAGAGTGAATCATGACTTCAATGATGGTATAAGGAGTGAACTCATGCTACTAAAATGGCCCTAGGGGTAAACTATGACTACCAAGACTGAATGGGGAGTGAAACCTTACTACTAATACAACCTTTCAAGTAGTGCCTTGCCTACTAGGGAAATAATACTATATTCTTATGGGTCTACCACAATTCCATGTTTTTTCCATTATTATGCTTTAATTTCTTATATTCTCTATCTCCTTATGATTCATTTCTTATTAACTGCCAAGATTTATTCCATGATTCATGTTTATGATATTTTATATACAAGGTTTAATCTTCTATTTTCCTAGTCATGTTATCATACCCTTATGTTCATGATTATGCATACATATCTCCCTTTTTTACCCTCACTGGACATTTGAGTTTACACCTTTATTTCTTCCCAATTTATAAATATATGTGTTATGTTTGACTTTTCTATGTATGGTGATATTCAAGAAGAACCTATGCGTTGATATTGTAGATAACTTATATATCAGGGTTTATTTTTTCATGTTTCCAATGGAACTATACTAGTATAGTCATTGGGTGTCCCTTGGTATAATTTTTAAAGTATTCCTAAAAAGTTATGTAATGTTAATGTATGTCAATAATGGGTCACTATATTTGGTATCAAATAAAAGGTATAGGTTTCCTTTGCAATATAGGATGAGAAAATAATAGTTAGAAACCTAAGGAAATGTATAGGGATAAGTATAAGGATATCAAATAATATATGAAAATGTTATACAATTTTGGTAAAGGATGGAGTGATTGGTTTCCTAGAAATAATTCCCTTTAGGGGTACTAAAAGTGGATGTGGCTCTCGAATAGATGTACCTGGGGGTAAAAAATGTTACAAGATGTTTAGGGCCTGATTTGGGTTAATCTAGTACATGAAATTAGGCTTTTCACCTCCCCTAGTTTGACACTCCAGAGGGATATTCATTGGAAATTCGAAACACTTCATGAAACATCATGAAGGATTTAAATAGAAGTTACCTATGAATAACCTAAGATAATACTACGGTATCATAGATTAAGGAAGTCATCAAAATTTAGACATACTATAAGTGACTCTTTATGATTATGTGGTTCCTTTATATGATAACTATTTCTCACTCTATGTTTTTTGGTTTTAGTCCATTGATGGAACCCGAAGTTACCACATTAATAGTGATTGTGATGGAAAATGAAACAATTGTCATCCTAAGAAACCAAATGCTTTGGGAGATGGAATTAAAAACCCCATTTATATACTCACACAAATTTCTCAATATATGAATCATGGTAGAGTTCCAAATATGAAAAGGAGGAAAAAAATTCTATTTAGTCTTTCATGTGGCAACGTCCACCATCTTTTGGTGGGTCTTCTGACCCAATAATGGATGAGTAAAACTAAAAATATATTCTCCATTCTTCAGTGCATAGAGCTTGATAAATTCATTTTGGCTATCTATTGGTTAAATTATGAAGTAGAAAAGTGGTGGAATATAATCATGAATACGTGGAAACAAGATGATATTAAACCCATTGATTAGGAAAAGTTCAATAACATATGTTTCAATAAGAACTTTACTCGGATTCATTACACAATGGTTGATAAAGTGTTCATTGAGTTAAAATAAATGGATGATGAATCTATTGGTACAACCGAGGCTAATTTCAAGATACATGGGATGTACACTTCAAGAACTATAAACTATCCCAAAAGTAAAGTTGATAGTTTATGCATTGGATAAATTCCAAGTATCAGAAGTTCATTGGACATAATAATCCTTTAGTAGCTATAAATAGCTTCTTCATAGTGAAATCAATGTTGAAATGAATGTTGGAGTCCTGTATCAATCTCAGGGTATTTCCATGAAGATAAATATGGAGAAAAAAAGAAAATCTAAAAACAAGAAAAAATAAGATGACATTTTCTTTTATGCTCTAGGTGTGGGTAAATCATAAAGGAACTTACATTAAGGGGTACAATAAAATTTTTAATTATGGTGGGGAAGTCCATTATTAATTTTATTTTAGAAGTGATGGGAATAAGTTAGCTAATGTTCTCAATGGTGGAAAAGAGACATTGAATGAACCTCTCCTAATTCAGTGCTATAAGTGTAAGGGGAATGAGGATTATGCTAACCACTTACCATACCAAAGGGCTGGTGATGATGACCACCGTCAGCAACCTCTTAAGCCAAATCCCAAGGTGAAATATCATGAAATCGCTATTTTTAATGATGAATGAGATAATGACATGATGAAGGTACACTTTCCATCTGCTCTAAAACTTCTAATGCCATATTCGATTCCAGATCTACCCACTCTTACATATATAATGATTTCTATAAGGGTGTTATGGTTCCACCAAAAAAATTGTTGTCAAATTACTATTCAAATCCCCAAATGGTACAATGATTGCATCCCAATTATATGATTCCTCTCTAATTGATGTTTGTGGCTATTTACTTCTTTAAAATATTTTCATTCTTCCATTGGTTAAATTTGATGTTATATTAGTCATTGATTTTCTTTCTCTACATAAATCCCACATGAATATTCAAAGAAGGGATGCTATAGTTGATATTTCAATCCTTCCTAGGAGAATCCATCAATGTGATGATATGTATTAAATTCATGTGGATATTATAACCAGTGTATGTGTCTTAATTCCCATTCAAAAGGGTTGTTCATCTCAAATTGTTTGGGAGAAAATCAGCATTGATGGTGCACCTATTTTTTGGGGATTTGTGGATGACTTTATAGAAGAGTTTCCTAGACTTCCACCCAAACGAGAAGTTGAGTTCTCAATAGAACTCATACCTCGTTCTACACAAATTTCAAACACTCCTTCTAAAATGGCTTTGATTGAGTTGTAGGAATTGATGGAGAAACTTGAAGAAATCCTTGATAAGAGATTAACTCACCTAATTGTGTCACCTCGGGGTGCACCCATTCTTTTTGTGAAAAATAAATATGGATCAAGGTGACTCTGCAATGATTACCAGGAGTTGAATAAGATCAAAATCAGTATAAAGTATCCTCTTCCCTGTATTAATGACTTGTTTGATCAATAGAACATAACTCAATACTTTTCAAGGATTGACCTTTGTTCGGGATATCATCAACTAAGGGTAAAGAAAGAGGATATACCCTAGATGATATTCCATTTGAGGTATAAATACTATGAATATATAGTGATGAAGTTTGGTCTTACTAATTCCCCTAATATATTATTGGATTTAATGAATATATTCATTATAGATTACCTCAGTCAGTTTTTGTTAGTCTTTATTGATGATATTATTATTTACTCCAAGGGAAATGAAGTGCATGAAGATCCATTGAGAATTGTACAAAAGACACTATGTATGATGAAGCAATATCTAAAATTTAAAAATTATGGATTTAAGATGCAAAAGAATTTATTATTGGGTCACATAATCTCAAGAGATGGTATAGTATTAGATCCATCAATGATGGAGGTATTGAGTGTTGGCCTAGACCAACAACAATGACTGAGATTTATTGATTTCATAGGTTAACAAGATATTATTGGTGGATCTTGGAAGACTTCTCATGACTCTCCAATCCTATAACAATGGTAACTATATGGCGTAAATTTCTTTTTTATAGATATATTTGAGGACAATTTCAAGGAACAATAGATAATGTTTGTCAGTTCACCTATGTTTACATTACAATATATTGAATAAGGGGTTGTAATCTCTAAAAATACATCCAATAAGGAATTGAAATATGTTCTTATGAATAATAACACAGTTATCTCTTACATTTAAAGGTAGTTTATGATCCATGAAAAAAATTACCAAACTCATGATTTTGAGTTAGTTGCGGTAAGTTTTTTCATTAAATATATAGAAGATTTATCTTTATGGAGAAAATTGTGATATATACACTGATAATAAAAGTCTAAAACACATATTTACATAGAATTAGATGAACATGTGTTAGACATAATGGTTAGATCTGATAAAGTATTATGATGTCTCAATACATTACCACCCTAGGAAAGTGAACAAGGAGGAACATTATTTGAGTTTGAAAGATCATGCTTTCTTATCCATGATAAGGATAAAATTAGGTCTAATATTTATATATTTGTAAATAATGGATCTATAAATCTCTATGGAAGGGGAGAAATATAATATTTTACAAATTAATGTTCAACCCTCTATCTCTAAGAGTATTGAGGAGGTGAAAAAATTCATAGAGTTACAAAAAAAAGTCAAAACATTTCTAGAGTTTAACCTTGATTAGGATAAAATGATAAGTATTAGGAACCATGTTTGTGTTCCTTCCATACCAGATTTGAAGAAGGAGATGTTAGAGGATGTTCATATTTCTTCATTCTCTATTCATCCTGGAAGTGCGAAAATGTATAAAGACTTGAAAGAATACTTATGGTGGGATGGAATGAAGAGAGATAATGTGGAATTTTTTTCTTGGTGCCTTGAATTCCAATAAGTTAAGGATGAAATAAAAAATTCAAAGGGGTTGTTATATCAATTACTAATACCAAAATGGAAATAGGATAACATCACTATAGATTTTATCATTGGGAAACCCAAATACTATAATGGGTTTAATGATATATGTGTGGTATTCGACCACCTTATGAAGTCAGCACACATAATCACTATCTGATGAGACATCCCTCTAGATCAACTTGGCATGAAATACATTAATGAAGTTGTAAGGTTTCATGGAGTACAACATTATATTGTATCAGATCAGTATCTGATGTTTACCTCAATGATATAGTGATGTATTTATAAAGCACTTGATATAGAATTGAGTTTCAACACTACTTATCGTCCTTAGAAAGATGGTCAGTCTTAATGAAAAATTCAAACCCTTGTGGATATGTTGAGAAATTTATCTATGGATTTTAAAGGTGGTTGGGATCAAAAACATCATGTAGTTCCATTTTCATACAATAATATATTTAACTCTAGTATTTATATGGCACCGCATTAAGGCCTATATGGGATGAAATGTATAGATCCAACATGTTTTTATGAGGTTAGAGAAAGAAAGGTATTGGTACATGAGATTAGTAAAGAAATGATCAAGAAGGTTAGTACCATTGAGCAGCATATAAAGTAATTTCAAAGTCAGCAGGAATGTTATGTTGATAAACATCAGTGTGATCTAGAATTTGAAGTTGGTGAAATGGTGTTTCTATAAATCTCACCCTAGAAGAAATTTATGATATTTGGGAAGAAAGGAAAACTAATCCTTAGATATATCAGCCGATTTGATATTATTGATCATATGAGGATGGAATAATATACCTCATAACATCCCCAAAATATCTCTCAAGTCAATGATTTGTTCTATGTATCTATTCTATGTAAGTACATACATTTCCCTTCCCATGTACTGAACATAGAGGTCACATCACTGAAGTAGGAACTTTCTTATGAAGAGAAACCAGTTGTAAATCTAGATCATATAGAAAAAGTTCTACGAAATTAGACCACTCATGAGGTCTATGTTTGTTGATAAATCACCTATTGGATTATTCTATGTGGGTACTTGAGGATATTATGAAACTGTATTATCCTCATTTTTTACATGAAAAATGAATTTTTAGGGTGAAATTCATTTTAAGGGGTGTATAATATAACACCATGAGTTTTTTGTGGACCTTTTTTTATTGAATAATTTAAATTTTCATTTTCATATTGAAATGCAATTTGTAAAACATTCAATTAACATAGGAAAAACTTAGAATTTGTTACATGGAACCAACTTGACATACTATACATAGAACATTAACTTCTCATACGCAACACTGACATGACATGTATTACATGAAACACTGATCTTTCTATGAAACATCATTTTACTATTATAATTATTTGAATGATATTATCATAACCCAACAATTAAACATGGTTATATAAATATTAATACATTCTTTTAAAATATTTTTTAATCTTTTTTATATAAATAAAACATATTGATAATGAAAGATGTAATTCTTGGTAAAGTTCTTATATATTTAAAAATAAATTTTTTTTGAAATGAACTACTTTTCATGTCATTTTGTGAAAAATAATAAAAATTAATTTTAGAAACAAATAAAAATTTATTTATGTTAAATAAAAAAAACATCTGAATTTATGACATTAAAATTAGCTTAGGGAGAAATTTTGGGGGTTTTTAGAGAAACATCATTTTTCGATAAATAGTGAAAAATAACAGATTTTAATTCAAATCTACTATTTCATCCAGTTTATTTATAAGTTTAAATTATATTCTAATTCTATTTTCAAAGTGTAATTAGATAATATTATTGTCAATTAATAAAATTTAGTTCATTTTCATCAATTTCTCATTAAACGTTTGTATAAAAACGTAGCAAACTTTTGAATGTTTTTACTTTAAAAACCCGCAAAATCGACCCGACTACATGATTAATTTTAAATTAATTTATTAAAATTCATTGATTAGAAATATAAAAAAATTATTTAATGTTTTTAATCACAATAATTTATAATGTCTAATAATTTCATCATAGTTTTTTTCCAAAAAATATTAGTCATAGTGATTAGTATTAATTATAACGATTAAGAGAAAAATGAGGTTAACCTTACATTTAAGAACAAAAAAACCTACAATTTGTTTAAAACACATTTTGTAGTAATTATTCATCCATAAAATATCAATTATTGATTTTTTTTGGTTTGGTATGACTTATTTTGGGTTAAATTAGGGGTACGCCTAACTAGTTTTTCAAAACACCTAGTTTGGCATTACCCTTCCATATAAAAGACCAGCACATCTAAACCTTCTTCACACCTATAATACAACTTAGGTTCTGAAATTATATACTCAATACACATCCCAAAATCCATAACTTTTTCCTAGAATCATCCCTGTGTACATAACGAAATCCAAGGAAGCATTTTGGCACAAACTAAAATGAGTTACCCGTTTAAGAGGTAACATCTTTTTTCAAGATCCTTTTTTTATTTTCACTCTCCACCCTATAAAATCTATTTATTAAATTATTGGATAAAAATAAATTATATTTAATACTCTTGGATGTTTTTATGTTAATTTTTTCACCTACACCTACAATAACTTCCATCCAATGTGTTACAAACACAATTTTTATGTGTATAGTGATATACCGCCTCACTAAATGTAGATTGCTCATTTATTGATTAACGCCTCTCATGGTGGACATTTTGATAGAAAATATCATTATATATACAATATATTACGTTCATTATGTATTTATTTATCTTTATTTTTGTTACAACACATAACCTTTTTACATTATATTTATTATAAATACTATAATTTTGATTGAGAATGTCTGGACTACCACCCCTCAAAGCGATGTGATTCATTCGCACACTACATTGAATTTATTATGGATATTTTTAATGAAAATATATGAAAATATATGATATAATAATTCAACTTTAATGATGATATATATACATATATATTCATATATTTTATTTACCATCTTTATTTCAATACATCTATAAAAATAGAAATAACATTCATGCATATGTACGGCTTACCATCTCCATGAACGTTGTAATCCATTTAATAATTATATATTATACAAATTACTAAAGAAAATAAACTTAATATAAATGATATTTATATCATGGTTTACATTTTGGAGTCATGATATAAGTGTAAGAAACAATGATATATTATATTAAGACACATGTTAAGAACAAATCAGATATTTCCCAAAGTGAAACCTTAACATATGATTGTTAACAAGAAGTTAATATTAGTCCATGAGAAAAAATATATGGTATTATATATAATAATCTAGATCTGTAAAATATTTATAATACATTTATTTTTATTATATAGGTGGTTTGAACGAATATGATAACTCTCAAGACACAACGTAAGGGGATTTCATCTCACTATTTATTTTTGTGAGATACATTCTTTATTCACCACCCCTCATATCACTATTTATTACCATACTCCCATGTGAACATGAGCCACATATTCCTCCACATATAAGGATGGTCCTCATGACGTACTCTCAAGTAGAACCGTAGGGTGAGCCTCTACATTCACCATAACTACCTTACGAAACTTTGTAGAGTTTAGTCCTCACATAGAGGCTCACGATCAACCTGTTCCCTCAAAACACCATCCCATAAGGCTAGGAGGTAGGAATGATGTTCCTTTGTTCCCTGGAAATCATTAGTGAACACACTTGTTGGCAATGGGAATGGATGGAATGTGAACTCATCCGCCTTCCATACTCTATTCAACACCATCGGCATGGTTAGCTTGGTCAAAAAACTCCCCACCGCATTCAGAATAGATGGTTGGAAGTATGAACCTTGAGGGGAAATTGGGTTTGGGTATTTTTAGGTGCCTATATGCACCGATATCCACCTATTCGGATGACTGAGTGGCCCACAAACCCTATGAGGCTTCTTCCCATCGCAGTTACATGAAAACACTTTTTACAACTTATCCAGCATCAGGATCCCCTGATTGAACCGTTCACCCCATCACCAAAATGGATTCAATGATAAATGTTCTTAGCCGCATGACCATGTTCTTTTCCCTAACTGGATGAATCCAAAATCAGATGATCACCAAAAGGGACACATCTAACCTAACCACCAGTTACTGCATGATGAAAATAATAAACACTCACATCTTTCACTGACTGTCCTCTAACAGTCACCATTAAGAGTGGTCCTTGCTTCATTGGACCCCCTTCAGTCTAGTTGGAGGCCTCACGGGAAACAACCGTCTTCTAGGGAATTCAAGAACAGACTGAACCACCACTTAAATTGGATGTCCCTCACTGAAGGCTTGTCCTATCCTGGAACTAGGACCATCAATGCCTTTTACAGAGGTAGAATCTGCTCTGGGTCCTCCTAGGTATTCGCGGTAGGGAGGAAATCATCAAACATCACCCACAATATCGAGATTGCTAAGATTTTGTATAGATACAAGAGGCAGATTAAGACCTCCCCATGGTGAAAATGGAATGTGTTAGTCCTCTACAAACACTTTCTCATTAATTGTGGTATTAATTTCATCGGCTGTTAAATGTTGAATTTGAAAGCCCATGCTCCCTTATATAGGCCCACTCCCCTCATCTCAATCCAAAACTCATAGCTGGAAGCACAGACCCAATAAGCTCAAGCCTAGTCATCTGGGAAGTTGTTGTCCTAGAGGAAATCCCACTCATCGGTCCACCCCTTCTCTGGGTTCCCCAAAGCTACCTTCAGAATGGTGAGGTACTTAGGGGAGATACCTTCGGCAGTAACATCTTCCCATGAACATTTTTTATGTGATTATACAAGTAGTAAGTGTTGATGGGTGTATAATCCTCCCTTGTATGACCATCAGCCACCTGGAGTCACTAGAGCTGGCATAATGTACTCTTGAACCAATAGGATAGTTCATCTCATCTTTTATTGGAGATTATGACATTATCCCTTAGACCAAATCTATATAGAGATATTATTTTTCATAAGGGTTATCTCTTTTGGTTGTCTGAAAATATCTCCATCATAGATTCTTAGTATGAGTGGCTCTGTACATATTCCCCAATTCCTTAGTTATCAGCCATCTCATCCCTCCATGAGCATCTATAAGGACCCCCATGAAGCTTCTTGATGTGCCACATAGTCTTAAAATTTTTTATATATTTTTTTCTAGTATGTAGATATCATTTATAGAGCTCATTCATAGAGCTTGGTCACAGTGGCAGGTCGTAGATCCTTGCCACAAACTTCACAAGCACAATCCATGGAGCACATAATCACAGAGTCAGAAGGCTCACAGAGCCCCACAAATAAAATAAGTCATGATTAGAAAGGATCAATCATAGAGTGCGTGAAGCTTTGTGAATTTAGAGCCCAAGAAAGAATAAACGAAGATATGTAAAGGAAAAAGTGGGTTCAGACTACCTTATTTATAGGTGAAGACCTTTGAGCTTTGTGGCGCGCCAGGCCATATAAAGCTTCACAAAATCCTCAACACGTGTGTTTCCACTTAGCATCACGACCCTGCTTCGCGATGTTTCTTTTCGATTAGCAAAAAAAATTCTTGACCTACCCAAAGAATTCAGCCATTATTTTCTCCTCGGCTCCAAGTCTGAGGGGGGGGGGGGTGATTTGTTGGATTCAAAATATGGAAACATAGAAATAAACATAGAGGAAACCAATGAAAAAGGGGATACATAAAAAACTCCTTCATGGAGCCCCTCAACACCATGCTCGTCACATAGCCAAAGCCCCCTCTGTGATCACCGTAGAGTAAAATAGGCAGGATGCTCCATGGTTATGACAAAATTAATGGAAATATCTATACCACAGAGAGAACTGTATTGACTCTGCGATCCCAAGGAAATTTATGGAAGCCTCCGCGAGCACCGTATAGGGAATTAAGGAGGCGTCTCCAATGAGGAGGGGATGATGGTCAACACCGCAAATACGACGAACATGATGAAATCTAATTCTGAGAAAAAAACCATGTGGCTCCACAAAGAACTATCAGAGCTCGATTTTTCCTCTTTCATATAAGTACCATGAATCCCTCAAACCCAAAAAATCAATACCCCGACCATTATCCTTCTCAGATCAAAAATGGTTAAGCAACCAATGCTTTTATGAATCATTCAGAAAAATGGGCTCTTCAAGGTACTTGGGCATTGGGAAATACCTTTCCCTTTTCTACAATACAACCCCTCTTTATGTAGGGATTCTCTTCGAAGAGCCCACAGTCCATCACAATGGAAGGTGATCCCGAGAGGAACTTGGTTCATTGTAGATCACTCACGCTTCACGAAGTATCTTTTATGAACATGTGATCCACATGCTAAGACATGGTCACTATGCTTCATAAAATACATTGATTCACAGGGATACACATTGCAAGTTACCCATGCTTCTTGAAGTCCTACTCCACAAAAGACTTATCACTTCACGAAGCACCCTTCATATGCTTCTACACTCCATGCCTAAGGTAGGCCACTCCACTTCACGAAGCATACCCCTTCACAGAGTCCTTCCACTCTGTGGAGCACCAGAGCTTCCCAATGTCCCTTCATGTGAACCCTTTTTTTCACAAACCCTTTTCGTGTATGGCCCTCTAGGGTTGTACGATGTGATTTAAAGTTCTCTTGGGTGATGTTTCATATTACATTTCTTATCCTCATGTTGTTTTGCATAGGCATGCTAACAACTATTACTTCTTCTCACAGCCACACTAATGTTATCCCCTCAACGGATCACTCCATAACACCACATCACCATGTCATTAATGATGACATCAATTCCCCATGGGTGGATGGGTATCATTTATATAGGTCCTAGGGGTGTGGAGTAAACCCGCCTCATCTGATATGCATGATGTTAAACTACAAAACACCATCGTCCACAACACCTGACATTAAACTATGGCATCTCCCCATGAAATATACATAGGGTGCCCTATCTCAGTTTTTTTCAACGCCCACAGGTCCCCATGTGAGTGAGATCTTCCACAAATGGAATGAGATACTCTTTCCTATAACGACATCTATCCAATGAAAAGGGAAACCATCATGTTTTAAGCCCATAGTCTTTCTTGCGGGAGGTAGCATCCCTTCTCCTCCTTTCTTATGCCATGCGCCAAGGCCAGAGGAGAGATGGACATTGGAACCATCGTTACCCCATCCTTCTCCATTTGGGATTCATCTTTATTGGTCCTCCATCCTAAAGTAAGTATCATTCTCCTTCTCACTGGGACACAAGCCCCACGTAAGATCCATTCTATTCCTTGTAGACGATACTTTCACAATGATATCATCAGGTCTTAGCTGCCTCTTGTTTTCTACACCGAGCATGGCTCACGTGGGCTTTGAGTAAGCATCGAACATAGAATCCTTCATGTGCTGCATTAGAGTGTAAGTCCCAATCCCTCATCCCAAACTCCCTGGACTTTGAACCTTGTCCTTTCCAATCAAGGTATGTAGGATTCCTTCTTGAGGTTGAAGCCCATCATCCATCAGACCCGACTACTTCATGTCGGTTCACCCTCATCCCAAACAAAATTAAACTTTATGTGTTTTAACTATGTGGGTTTTGATCCTTACCTCCTCTACAGGGTACATGGGGCGCCTCCCTGAGGTTCAACCCCAATAGATGGTAATCCACTGTGATCCTCAATCGACAGTAAGTCATTCTGATCCCCAATTGAAGGTATATTTTTGTGATCCACAATCAATGGTAAGCTATTGGGATCCCCAATTAATGGTAAGATGTTGTGATCCCCAATCAACAGTAAGCCATTGTGATCCCCAATCAATGGTAAGACATTGTGATCCCCAACCAATGGTAATCCATTCTAGTCCCTATCCAATGGTAAGCCATTATGGTCCAATTGGTTGGGACCCAAATACCTTATCCATCCTAGTGGTGTCACACCAACTCTCAGGCTGTTAACCAGATGTAAGTACCTATATCATCTTTGGGTCATTTTCCTCTGCGCACACCCTAATTATATATCCCAATCATGAACTACATGGACATTAATTACTTTCCACATGGATATGTTGGAATCCTCCATGTGGTTCAAGCCCATCACCCATGTCTCATCCTGGTATCTCCCTTGAGCATCTGTGTTTCAGGAAGTTCATGCCCCAACCTAGAGGTTCTACTTCCCCTGGGTCCCATCCATGCATCTATTCTCATAGGATGCCACGTTAGGTGTCCCATATCCCTACCAAACTATGTTGACTTTTATTCCCTACCATAGGGATACATAGGAATCATCTTTGAGGTTCTAGGATGATACTACTGTCATCTTCAAGATGGTTCCCTATCATTCACCATCCACCTTATTCAACAATCTATCAGCCATTATGATACTAACCCAGGCCTCCCTATCCTAGTGAGATCATGCCACCCACATCTTTGTTGATCCTAGCAACAATCAGGAATCTAACCATGCATAAGCCCCATAAAATATATATCTATCAAACCTAGAGTGCTCCTCTTTCGATGGGGCACTAACCATGTGTAAGCCCCAACATATATTTGGGTTTAAGTCCTTTGTGTACACCCGATTCCATGTCCCGTCTCTTGAACCACGTGGGTTTTATCCCTATCTCTTGGGATGGGGTGTGCAGGAAACCTCCTTGAGGTTCAATCCCATCTAATGTTAATCCTTGGAATCCCCTTTATAGGGACCAAAGAATCCTCAGATCTATCTTCAATAGAAATCTTAATCCGGCCATCTAGTAGAATTATCAGGTGCTCCCTCTTGGGGAAGTACCCTTCTGATTCACTCTCATCAGTGTTCTAATCTGTCTGATCCATCTCTACTAGACGTTAAACTCATGACATACCCTTTGTTAAACAAATGGATGTTGAGGAAAATCTTATGGAACCTCCTATGGAATATAATTCCCCACACTCGACGTGGAATGCCTTGGGCTTCTACACCCTTGAAAATACCTATCAGAAGGGGAAGAAACCTAGACACAATAGTGAATCAGCATCCATACACATCAGCAATTTCCAACGTGACAACTCCCCTGATGGAAGCATGCATCCCAGTCGAGACCCCTTGGAATGTCCTGATAGAAGTAGCGTAGTTAACCAATGCCCACAAATATATGCCATTGGGAATAATTTTCTTTAACAACATCTTAATATTTTAGGGAGACATGGACTTGGAAAAATATTTGGAGGGGCAATCCACAGATTGAGATACTAAAATCCCATCATCTTTTTTCAATCATGGAGAAAATTCCCCTAAATAAGCAACAAATGCCACCTACCTTTGAAAAGAGGGAATGTGGGGCAACAAAAAATGCATCCTCTAAAGACAGATGTGTTCCCCGACCAAAGCATCAGAAACATAATAGGAGCTCAAAACATATTGACCATACTTTCCAAATTGTATCATGTTATAAATAATAACTTGAATCTTGTGAAATTTCATCCTCCTAAGAGGGAGAAACTTACCATAAAATCATTCATGTGGAAAATTACTAAGATGTATTTTGGATCTTTTGATTCCATTCCTCATTGAACAGTGGATAAACTCCATTGAAAAGATATTCCATATCCTCTAGTTCTAAAAAGAAGATAATGTTGTGATGACAGTCTATCCTTTTAGTGAGGGATGCTGATTAGTGGTGGAAACAAATCAAAACATAATTTCCATGGTGTAAATTGATTCTATGGAGTGGGAAGATTTCAATAAAATATCTTTAGTAAATATTTTCCTTGCGCCCATTGTCTAAATATAGAAACTGAATTCCTTAGAATGAAGAATAAGGGAGACAATTCTCTTTGGATGTATGAGGAAATCATCAAAAATCATTCATGAAATGAATCTATATTTTTCCTGAATAGTAAAATAATGGTGGATCACTTCATTAGTAGAATAAATCCATGTCTATGAAAAGTGATGGAAATTAGAGGCATTGATGGCTACAAAGTTATTGTCCATTGCACCCTTAAAGCTGAAACGGAGATCTACGACTCTCAGTGGGCTTGTGGGCCCAGTGAAAAAAAGATGAAAATGGAGTATAATAGTGTGGATCGGAAAATAAATCCCATGATAGAAAGAAAACCCAATATCCCATGTGTCAAAATTATGGGAAGAAACATAATGGGAACTGTCTAAATGGAACCAGGAAATGATTCAAATGTGGAAGAAAGTGGAATTTTACTAATAACTACTAAAAGGATATGATGATTCCCACTAATGTGGAAGAATAATGTAATTTTCAGATAAATATTCATCATTTAGTGCAGTGTTACAATTTAAAGGTATATGAGAATTATTTGAACCATTAGCTTAAGACACGGAATTTTGGAGGAAATCAACAACAACAACCTCCCTAGAAGAAAAGAAGGTAATATTTGATCACTATTACAGAAGTGGATCTCGATAATTATGTGGTGGTAGATATGAATATTATTCATTAAAGAGTAGAAAATGTACTATTTGATTCAAGTTTTACAGATTCAAATCATGCATGTTAAGTGTAACTATTTGAAAACTGCCTTTAAATTTGGAGGAGAGTTATTCCCAGAAAGTCACCAGAGGAAAAACCTCTGACCATTTATTAATTAAATAAATGTTCAGAATACAAGTGACATATACCAAACAGAAAAACTATATACCTCCAAAATTAGAACCATCGCCATCACCATGACAAAAAGCTTCATATGTAGTCAACATATCCCATTCTGAACTTTAATACTACTTTAAGACATTGGAATATTTCCATCGATGGTTCAACCGCTCCAATGAATGGAATTCATTATTAATTGACATAACGTTAGATCATGTGGACATTGGATTGGGAAGATAGGAGTAATCATTCATTACTATTTTTCATGGGGAAGCATTCATATCCTTCTGATTCCCAGACATCATCTTCCTCCCTCCCTAGATGATGTCACTAATAGATGGCTTGACCATACCTCCCTTTTTTTCTTTCTCACTATCAGAAACATTCTCCCACATTCCATGGACCCACATCTCTTGATACTGCACAATCAGATTTTGATGAACCTGGAAATGCACATCAGTCCTAGCAAGACAAATCGGGTGTTCCGCCATCTCTTGACCCACAAACATCCCATTTCCTATTTATTCATTCACTGCAACCCCTTCCTGAGACCCAACTTGCATGTTTTCTATCACTCCCTCATGCTCCAGCCCTTAGAACCAATTCCTTGTGGAGACCGTGACCAACACACCACCATCCTTACCAGCCTGTCCATTATTCCTCACTGCAGTAGGCAACCTGCTTTCCTCCAAAACAGACCCATGCTCCCCTAACGACACACCACCCTTGTTTCAACCTTTCCACTGACCAGCCATTGTAGCATCCCCCTCAAGAATACCACCCTCCTTTAGTCCGACCTCAAGATGGGCCGTTGTCTCCTACTGCCTTGCCCCTGCAGCCACAAACCCATGTAAGGCCATACCATCAGCCTCAGCAGCACTCATGTTAGCATTTCCTTCACCCCAGACACAACAACACCCATGATCACAACCTAAACCCCATCCCTAGCACAGATCTAGCCTGAGCCTATTCATCGCTATAGAAACCAAAGGGTTTTTTGGTATTTTTTCTGGCTATTCTAGAACCACTCCCAAACTCACATCAGGTGTGTTTCCAATGTCCCCAGACACATTAGGCATCCTCCCCCCATTATCATTTTTTCCAAGCCTCTTATCCATACTAGGTGGCCTCCTTTCTTATATCCACAATGAAACCTATACTCTAAGTGCCCCAGTCTCTTGCAGGCGGAGCAGTAGTCAGTCCATGATTCATAGACCACTGCTTGCTTCCATCTTAATTCTACACCCACCGAGATCCAGACCCAATCAACTGGAACCCTCGAAACATCTACTTCAACACAAGTATGGGGATTTATCAGATGACAAATAGCAGTTGTACGAGCATCAGAGCACAGGAAATGAACCATCAAGTTCCCAAGAATACCAATAACCGTTGGATTTTGGAAAGGTAATGGGAGGTGAGGAAAACATACCCAGATCATGATGGAGGGAGGATCACGATTCATGTAGAGGTCGAAAGTCCACCGAAGAAGAAAATATTTTCAACCGTTGAAACACATGGGGGCAGTAGACCACACCCGGAATAGGTCTTCCCCCGAGGCGAATCTAATCATGAAGTGATGAATATCCCGAAGTCCTACGACCGCGTGCTCTTGAAGATCCCATTTTCCAAACACAAACCGATCGAACTCATCCACCGATGGTCTTCGAGCATTTAACCGAGCTACCAAAGTCAGTTCAAGGTGACTCGTCGCTTCAGCGAACTCTGATGCCGATATCGGGAGCAGAGGGTTACCAAGATGAAGATCTGGCACATTCGGGCTTAGCATAATCACTGGGAACTTCGGGATGTAATTAGCATTAGAGAAAGAGATAAAAGGGATTCTAGGATTTAGAGGTGGAGGATTCCGATGATCCTCCTCCTCTGTTAATGTTTGTGAACTGAACATCCCAAAAAATCATGTCATACTCTCTTTCGCGGAGTCTAACTCTATTTTGGTAATGCATTGACTATGTTTATATAAATCCAATATCAACTATTAGGAATGATATATTACACTTAACATCCTAAATCATCCACTAATTCTATACAAGTTTAATGAGGAGTTAGAATCTCCTTCAAAATCATTGTCTCATGTGTGCATATTTCTACCTTATGAGAAGAATATATTTCTCAAATGATTGAGAAAATGATATAATTATGATCAAATACATGGATATTGTGCTGGAATAAACTAATGGGTTCTCTAAAGAGTTTCATGGCCTCCCTCATGATCTAGTTGAGTTCTCAATTGAACCGATTCCAATATATTTTCCCATATCAATGAAACCTTATTGAATTTCATGTGTTGAGATGGATGAATTGAAGTTAATGTTATAGGAGAATCGAAACAAGTGTTTTTAATTCCAGAGTGCTTCACTGTGGGGTGAACTAGCCCACTTTTTTCACGAATATGGATGGATCAACACACCTATTCATTGATTATCATGAGCTCGATAAAATCATGATAATGAACAAGTATCCCCTACCTTCTGATAGATGACTTATTCGATCAGCCATATGGGGCCAAGTGTTACTATAATTTGGGCCTTTAGATGGGATATCACCAATTAAAGATGATAAAGAATGATATTTTGAAGACTACCTTTTGAACGATGTATGGATACTATGAGTTCTTAGTGATTCCATTTGGACTCACTAATGTTCCATAAATTTTCATGGATGTAATGAATAGAGTCTTTAGATATTAACTCAACAAATGTTTATAGTCATTATTTATGATATTCTAATAGACTCTAAGAGAAAGGAGTGGAATAAGGAACATTTGAATACTGTGTTGGAGAAATTTCGATACGAGAGACATTATGCAATGTACTATAAGTGTGAGTATTGTGAGGAGGATTTATCAATCTTATGGAATGCTATGTCTATAAAAAGAATATCTATGGACCCTTATAAGACAAAGGAAATCAAATAATGAGCACATAAACAATCTATAATAGAGATCTGTAGCTTCCTTGGTCTTCCATGGTATTACAGATGATTTGTGAAGAACATATAATGATTCTCAGACCCACTAACCATGTTGACTTGGAAGGTATTGAAGTTTTTTTGGACATGTGAATTTGAAGATAGCTTCAAATAGATGAAATAGAAGGAAATCACTGCACCAGTACTCACACTTCAAAAAAGTGGGGAACTCTTTATGGTACACAATGATGCTTCATATAAGGTCTTAGGTTGTGTACTAATAAAAAATGAATAAGTTATAGCCTACACCTTAACAAAGTTGAAAATTAATGAGAAAAATATCCCACACATGAATTGAAGTGGATGCTTTGATATTTGTGTCCAAATTATAGTAGTATTATCGCTATGGGGAGAAGTGGGAGATATATATTAATCACAATAGTCTCAAAATATATATTCAATAAAATAGAGATTAATTTGTTCCAATGAATATGTTTAGAACTCATCATAGATTATGACTACTAAAACCACAACGATCCAGGTAATGAAAATAAAGTGGCAAATGAACTTTCTAGAAATGATCATGCATCTTTATCAATGATGAGAATTGAGAGGGATCAAATATTATTAGATTTGAAAAGTATAGAAATGGGAATTGATAAGGAAGTAACATCATTAATCCTTTATCAAATGATTTCTCAACTATTCATTATAAAGATAAAAAAGGGATGATTAAAGGAGTGATGTGGAAATCTAAAAGAAGGCGGAATCCATGATAATGGGGAAATCCTAACAGTTTAAAATTGATGAGAATGGAGTTTTAAGATTTGGGTAATGAAAATGTGCACCATATGATGCAGATATAATGAAAGATCTTCTTATTTATTCACATAGTTCAACCTTCTCTATTCACCCAGCGAGCAAAATGATGTATCCAGATATCTGAGAGAACTATTGGTGGGACAAAATGAAGTAGGAGATCACAGAATATACATCAATGTTCCTGGTAATTTAGGATTTGAAGGTTGAAATAAAATGTCTAATGGTATGATGAAGCAACTACACATACCTACATGGAGGTGGAAGAACATTACCATGTACTTATTCACTGGAAATCTAATGATATCCAAAGGAAACACTGATATATGGGTTGTAGTGGATCATCTAAAAAATATAGATCACATTATAACAATTCGATAAGAAATCTCATTGGATCAACATGAACTAATACACATCAATGATGTGGTAAGACAACATGGAGTACCACTATCAATTTTATTGAATTGTGATTCAAGAGTCACCTCCAAGTTCTGGAAAATTCTCCCACATGCTCAAAGAACTGATCTGAACTTCAGTATGGCCTATTGCCCTCACACCAACGGTAAATATGAGTAGAATATTCAGATACTACTAGTCATTTTTAGAGCATGTTCTATGAATTTCAAAGGAGGATAAGACCAATATCTTCCATGTGTCAAATTATCCTACAACAATAGTTCCACACAGGCATCCAAATGGATCCATATGAAGACCATTATGAGAAAAGATGCATAAAACCTATATTATGGGATGTGGTCGGTGAATACAGGCTACTAGGACCTAAAATGTTCAATTAAATGGTTGAGCAGGAGAAATTCATTCTTCAATAAATCATGGTAGCCCAATGTTGATAAAATATCTATGTATAGAATCGTCGATGAGACATTGAGTTTGAAGATAAAGACATTGAATTCCTTCACATACCTCTATGGAATAGGATAATGAGATTTGGGAACAAAGTAAAACTAAGTCCTAGGTATATCGACCACTTTGAGATCCTTGATAGTGTCAGATCCATGGCCTATCAATCAACACTTCCACCATCCATGTCTTAAGTACACGATGAATTCCATGTTTTTTTATTGAGGAAATACATACCAAATCCTTTACATGTACTAAATCCTAAGGTGTTATAGTTGGAATGTGATCTATCATATAGAGAGTAGCCAATGAAGAGAGTGGATCATTGAGATAATTTTCTTCACAAAAAAAAACTATTCACCTTGTAAATGTACTATGGAAGAACCATAAGTATAAAGAGACCGCATGGGAACCTGAGGATGTAATGAAGGAGAAGTACCCACACCTGTTTTTAACATAGAATGAAAATTGAAATTTTGAGAGTGAAATTTTATAAGGGGGAAGAATATAACAGTCCAAAATTTTATTAATGTATATCTCATTCATATTGATATTTTATATATAATAACTCACATTAAATCATAAAAAACACAATATAAACTTTATAAATGAATAATTAATGAAATAAGAAGTATTTCTAGAAGTTAAAGAACCTATAACGATGAATAGTAACCTGACATTTGGAATTGTAATATGACACTTTTGATTAGTAGATAATCTAATCAAATAGTCACCATACCTATTAATATATAAATAAAACATGGTATTCATATTAATGAAAACATGATATAATTAGATCAATTTTTAGGCAAATAAAGGTTTTAAAAATTATTATTTAATTGTTGGTATTTTATAAGTTATAAATATGTAATTATAGTCTTATGATTAATTTTATAATTTAATAGAAAATTTATTATCATAAAATGTATTCATAAATTTAATTTTTTTTATCTTATTAATGGAATATTATTTTATGATATCTTTTTTAATTTTTAAATGTATTAAAAAATATGTATAATTTTAAAATTTGTATATTTTGAGTAAATGATTAATTTAAATAAAAATTAAATATTTAGTATATAAAAAATTATTTTCATAAAATGGGGTTCATTTTTTAATGATACACATTGATTAATAATTAGGGTGAATTTTTGGGATTTTTCAAAAATACATTAATTTTTGTTGAATTGTAAAATACAATAATTTACAGTATATATACATTATAAGTTAAATATACTATTACATGATTCATGGATTAAGTAAGAACCATTGGTTCAAACTCAAATGTTCAGATTACTATATTGAGTTCGATGAATCCTTCCTACTTCTTTTCTTGAGTAAAATAATAAACCAAAGAAAACATTAATGAGAAAACACCCCTCCCTGCCACTATAAATACCACTCCTCACTACCTCTTTTAGTCACACCTTCCAAGGTTTATGCCATGCCAAGATTCTGAACAATACTCTTCTAAAATAAATACCCCACATCCATGATCTCATGCATTCATCAAAATAAAAAAAAACTTTTTCCCTAAGGAGTCCCTCAAGGAGGAGAAATTCAAAAGGTAAATTCTTCTTTTCTTTTATTTTATTTTATTTCCATGTTATTTCATTTCATATTCTCACCTAACCTTCCCTTATCAAAATTTAATGAAAAATACAATTCCTTTTATATTCTATAATTTTATATTCTTATAGAATAATCCATCATCAATTCTCACCCGTCTCCTATAGTTTAAAAATGAAAACATTGTCCATGATGAGTTAATTTATCACATCCAAGGACGATATGATTTCAATTTCTATTACCATATTCAAGGATTATCACGAAAAAAATTTTATGGGTTAACCAGTTTATAATATATGTATGATATCTCATTTAATGTTATATAACCATTATATGTATATGATATTAAATGATATAAACACAATTTTGTTGTGATTGAAAACCAACTAAAATTAATCCAAATGATTATCATTAACATGTTATCTAATGACTCATCCACATATCTAGAAAAAATAATGTATAATATCAATTAAACTTATTTTGGTTCATTAATAACTCATAATTTCAATTCATTATTATAATACCCATTCTATATGAACTTCCATACTCATATCTAAGCGAACCGATAATGAAAACTATGAAAACGAACACTCTCGAATATTGAAAATAAACAATATAACTCAAAAAATGCACATAAATTACCTTAATAAATTTATAATAAATAAATTACATGTCTAAAAGCTTCAATAATTATTATTTAATGAATCATATTTTATTATTATGAACCTTAAAATAATGTATCGAACCATTTCATACATAATGTAATGTATTCAACCTAAACCTACATTTTTTTCTTCGGGTTACTCTTTCTCCCTATTTATCTCAATATAATGCTTATTTATTTTTTATTTACTTATTATACATTCTATTTATATTTTCCAGACTATATTATCTATTTTTATCATCCTTTTCTGACAGGGAAATACATGTTTCAAAAATTTTACCTTCTAAATTCATTCTAATAAGCAATCCTGATGAAACAGAACTTCTCGATTTCTTACCCATTTTAAAGTTAAATTCTTAATATATTTTAAGCCCTCATTATCTTTATAAAATAACACATTTTATCATGAAAAATTATATTGGTTTAATTTTGGTATTAAAAAAACCATTATAACATTTCCATTTTAAATAATCTTGAATATTTCCCTTAAACTTTACCAAAATGATTTAATTCAAATGTTTCTTAAAAACTATTTTTACATGTTTTCACATTATTTTGACATCACTTCTCCTGATATTTTTCTATAAAACCTTATGATTTTCCATGTATTATTTAAATCCAACTTTTAATGGTATCAATTATGATATTCCATTATTAATTGTTTCATAAAATACCTACCCAAATACCATCATTACATCCCTAATAACATCCTAGAATCCTTATTTGAGTCATAAAGTTATCCTTGGAAGTCTCTTGGTTAAATCCTATGTTTGTTACCTGAATATTTGGTAATGGTCATCAATGATCATTTTTATTTTATTTCTTCCTCAACATCTTTAAATTAATATTAAAACATGATGATATAACAAACTACTTATATTAAATATAATTATATGTTATTATTTTAATGTAATAACCTAAAAACTCTCCCATTCTATCCAAATGGGTTATGAAATCATCATTCTAGTTCAAAGAAGACTACTACCTCGTGAAGCAATATTATTCATTTTCTATCACTACTTCTCAAAGATAGAGACAATGATGGTTTAGTAGGTATATATCAAAATTATGATATTATTATATTCTTTGGAATCATGATGTCAAATATTACTTCTTAATTTCTATTATGTGAGATTAAGATAAAATTGATTTTGTGTACAACAGACTACCACCTAGCGATGTGATATGATACATTCTTCACATTCTATTTACATGGAAGTATATAAGTAACTATTTAAATAAAAACATGTTATGTATGTTTGAATTAAAATGATTATGTAAAGGTATTATATAAATTAACTTCCTTTCATTTTTCCTATCATGAAAATGGAAACAAAGTTTATGCATAAGTTTGTCCTACCATCTTCATGAATAGTGCATTTAATTTTCAATTTATAAATGTTTTGGATTACTATAAATATATAAGTATAATGAATATATATTATATTCATATCATGATTATAATTATAGATATTATTTAACTATGATCAATGTAATAAGACCAAAAATGAAAAGTAAAACATTCCTGAAAAAAAGAGATGTTATTACCCAAAACATAACATTAACTAGGAATTGTTAAAAAATGTTTAATAACTATTCATATGTAAAGAATATATTTTATGAAATATATAATTTTTTTTATAGTATATTTATAATAAAATTATGTTTATAATATATGATGATTTAATGTTTATGAAGTAAGTTGAGATTTATGTTATGGTATTTCCCTCTCAATTTTTTACTTCTATGAGACACATTCCATGTTCACCATGTTTTTATTTTTTGTTGTGTATATAAAACCCATGAATTTATTTTATATTATTTCAACTAAATTTATGGGGATTTATATATCCATTTTAGGATAACACTTTCATGGGTTTTATAGTTCAAAATTTAACTAAGCAGTAATGGATTTTTGTTTCAATTTTCCTTTATTAATACACATGTTATGTTATGAACATATATTTTTTAATGTTATGTAGATACATACCCTTTGAATTGTAATGTCATGAATTTATTTATTCTCAATGTATTATATCTTTAAATTAATTGTATTCCTTCATTGGGCTTATGAATCAATGTTATCATTGTGGTATGGGTTTTATCTTACAGTCTCATCATATATAGGTATTTATTATGATTACAAATCTAATAATGAAATATTATTATCAAAATCTCATGAAAATTATTTATTTTATTATGTTATGGTTATATCTAAAGAATACATGTTTCACTTCATTTTAATCTCTTTGTTTTCTCAATATTTTAAAATAATAATTTTAATAAAAAATGAATTTTTTTCTCTCCTCAATCGAAAACCCTTTTTCTTATTGAATCATGTTTTCTAAAAATTATTTAAAAATTGTTATTTCCATTATCCAAAAGATTTATTAAATAAATTTTTACCAATTTTTTTTATTTACAAATTTTATAAAGGAATCTGCATGTCGTTTTATAAACAATATGTGTTTGGATTTTACTAAATATATGAAAGGACTATTTATTTTAATATAATTAAGGTGAACATTATTTTCTTCTATAATGATCACACAATTATATCAATCTTCCCTTAATAATTTTCAAATTTATTTTTATAGAAACTTTTTCATTATATTTTGGGAAATTTTTATATTATAAATAAATTATTTATAAATGAAAATTTAGTTTTCTCAAGAAGATAATTAAGTGATTTTTAAATCATCATTTAAATTTTTGTAAAATTATACTTTCAAAGAATTGTATTTACAATATATTTTTAATATTTATTTTGAAAAGGTTATTTTCAATTATTTTTTTTCTCATTACTTTTTTTAAATTATTTTCATATTTACCTTGTAATATTAAATCTTTTATTATTTAGGAGAACAAATTTCAAAAAAAAATTATATGTTTTAAAAAGTCTTTTTCAAGGTGGAATGCAAATTTTTCTAAAGAAATGTTCCGTGTAATATTTAAAAATAATTTTCCATTAGACATGAACTAATATTATATAACCATCTCTTTACTCTCTATATGATCATAGGACATCATTTATATTCTTTCTCTGAATGTTTTATGATTATGATGAAAAGATATTTTTAAAACCCGTTTGTATTCAACTGGTTATACCATGATTAAATATATATGAAACCAACTTCTTTTTCAATGGGTTATGCATTTATGAAATGATTATGAAACGTTCTTATTTTACATAGGATATGATACAATTAAATGTTTATGAATCTGATTTATTTTCATTTTTTCTTATACAATGAATGTTTTATGAAGGCCATTACATTCAAGGGTTTTGATATGATGATTTTATTATAATAATTTTTTTGACGTATAATTGATATTCATTATGTTATGGGTGGGTCCTTTTTCTATATCTAATGAATTGGGTAATTTCTGATATCTCTTGATATTAATAGGACCGGAATGGGGAGTGAAACAAATTAATAATGGACTTTATCAACTGTAATAGTAAAGGGAGTGAACCATGACTACTTAGATGGATTAGGGAGTGAACTCAATCCACTATGATAGTATTGTGATTGAACCATGACTACTACAATGGGATTGAAGTGACCCCATTCAACTATAATAGCTTTTTAAATGATCCTTTGCTATACTGAAAATAATTTAACATAATTATTTGTATGACACAATTCCATTTCTTAAGTCAATTTTATCATCTCATGGATCATGTAATTTAATTTCATTATGATTCATGTCTTAGGAACTACTAATATTTAATTCATGACACATGTTTATGATCTATGATATTCTGGGTATGGTTTTCAAATGTTATTCTCATGTTCACATACCCTTATCCTTATAATATATTGATATCTATGTTGTTTTCACTTATTAATAATCTGAACTCTCCATTTCTTATGTTTATATTCCCCATGTTATGATGATAATTATTTTGTGTGACTTGAATAAGAAAGTTTATAGTAATGAGGAACTAAGTGGAATATGATGTAGAACACTTATGGACCAGATGTATATGTTTCAATGATTTAATGGGAACAATATCACTATAATCCACAAGTATGTGTTTGTGTAATGTAATAAATCTTCATCTAAAAGATATATTATCTATGTATGAGAAGTATTTGTCTATATACATTAATCAGTTGATACATTCTATTCTATTCCCTTTATCACAAATAGAGTATAACTATATAGAGGTTCCAATTACACATAAAATTAAGATTTTGATTTTAAAAATTATCTCTACGAGAAAGGTGAGATATTCCAACAAATCAATACCAAATGTTTTTAAAAACCACTAGAATAGGTGGTCCTATCTCAATAGTTCAGCATAACCATTTTGATATGCAGTCCTTTTCAAGCATATATGAATAGATTTAAAAACCCATTGGGATAAATATGGGTATACAAAAGTGTTTTTAAAACTATTGTGACAGAGGTACCTACACCAAAAGTTTTCAAAATCCTTCATTATTGTATTTCCTTAATCACCCATCATTCCTGGGATCCCCTCCTCCGATCAAATTTTCATGCAGAACCATAGAGGTATTCAGAGTTTTAGTTTCTTCCCCACCTATAGTGAACCTATATGTATTATTTAATTAGTTATTATTAAATATTAAATATGTGAATTCCAAATCATTAAAGTATTATATCAACCATAAATATAATTATTACTATGTGTCTAAAAAAATAGGACTTGTTAATTTTTTTCATCATTTAGTTTCATTTTATATTTCTAAATCAAATCTCAGTTATTTAAATAAGGATTTTCCATACTTATATGAAAATTTAATTTATTAATTTTAGGGGTTATAATTATTTATTTATATTAATAGTTATATAAACTAATGTGATATATAAAAATTTAGTTTTCAGAGAGATTGTTTTTGTAGCTCAGTTCCTCTAGGGGTTCCATTAGTGACAGGTTGTGTACTATAATTATTAGAAATTTGATTTTTATACGTGAAACCAAATCTGACTCTCTTGGGATATTATTTCACTGATCGTTTTTTTTTCATTTTTGAAATAAAATTTGAGAAAGGAAAAAATTTTAATATCCATCAATATGAGATGGGTAGATCACTATATTTTTCCACCATGACTGTAGTTTTCTCTTTTCTCAAGTTTTCCACTATTCCATAAAAGAATTTACAGTCACTAAGGCCATTATTTGTAGGTACATTATTCTTTATCAATTAATTCACTCAATTAAACCTATTTAAAATAACACATCTAGGTTTTTATATATTTCAAGGAACCTTATCATAATTATATCCTTGATGCTCGATATGTGAGGAATCTAGATAGTTCTCACATTCCACTATGGATTTCTCACATTATTAGATTCAAATATATATATAACATCATAATATATCTAATAAATTAATTGTAAAAATTTTCAATTTCACAATGTTAAGATTCAAAGCATTTTAAAATCAATATAAAAACATTTATAATACTAATGGGGTTGGATTAAAGGACCATATATCTTATAAGAGAGAAAATTTCCTCTTCCTGAACTATATGGTTGTTGATTTTTAGGAATTTCTAAGTGGACTGGTTATTTAAATAACACATGGAGACCTATCCAATGATAAAAACATAAAAAACTAATTATAACATTCATAATAACAAATCATTTATCATAAATTTCCATAAAAACTAAAAATTTCACTGAGTTACTATATTATATTGAAATTATAAATAAGAATTTGGTTCTACTAATATTTCTCTTTGAGTTTAAACTCAAATGGTTTCTTCATCACACTTGTGACACTCCTACTATGATAAGACCAATGCACTATCAATAATATATCATGAATATCTCTCAGATCGAATATTCCATCACACCCAACCATTCACATATTTCATACCTCACCTTTTTGAAATTCCATAAGGATATAATAAATCCAGGCATCTATGTATGTAGGAAGGATAGTTGAAAATATCATTCTATATACAAAAAATGGAAGCTCACTATTCCGTTCTAAAATAATTTCCTCATGAATAAAAAACTTGTAACCTCAATATCATTTATGCATTAAATTTTTACACTCTCAAAAAACTAAATGAATATTTCAAATAGAATAATGCATTACAAGTGTGTGACTTCCACAAAGATTAAACACGATCTTAATGATTTTACCCATAAATGTAACTAGATAAATAATATAGTCATGTAACACCCTGATATGTTTTGAAATATTTTTTTTGAATTAATTTAATATTTTTGATGTTTTTTATTCCACACAATAATTAATATACTTTTTTATATATTAAAGCAATGATTTTGTATTGAGTTCACTACACACAACATGAATGTTATCTTATATTACTTACAACACTATGTTATTATTTTATTACACACAATAATAAGAACAGTTGAAAGCCTGTATCAAATGAAATAACTAGTTTTTACCATACTAAAATGTACTATAAACATGATTATTACCGTATTATTATATCTACCACCTAGAAATTAGAATGTATATAACAAATAAGATTAAATAAATTATTAATATATGATTTATTAATGTATATAAAATTAGTCATTTGGTTATAATTTAATACAAGTGAATGTATGAACACTATGAAAATAAAGAAATTACATCTCTAAGGAAACTATTTTTTCTAGGTAGAAGAAAAGTTTTGACAAAAAAAATTAAACAACTGCTTTTGAATAATGTTTTTAATAAAATTTATATTTTATAGAGAACCCATTTCAAATATAATACTTAAATTGTTTATTATTTTTATTTGAAAAAGTATAATTCATTTTTGATAGTGTAATATAAAAATTTTATTTTGGAATTTTTTTTGTATTTTTCTATGAATTTTTATTTTTTGGGGGAGTATTGAATAATACAAAATTTTAATTTAAAAAAACTTCTTTATATACCTTATTTTTTAGGATTAATTATGTTTTTATTAGTTTTAATGTTTTATTAAATTAATTATACATAAATTAATCCAACATAGTTCATTATAATTTATTTGAATTTTATATTCGATATGAAAACATAAAAAACTTTAGAACATTTTTACTTAAATATACCACATTATTACTATGTCCGTAGGATTACATTTGATGGGATTCTTTCCACTTCTAGGATTGGAATTTGGGAAAATATATTAATTTTTTTTTGTAATAATAATAATAATAAATTATTTAAAATACATTTAATTTAGTTTTTGGAATAAAATATTAGGGACTCGAATTAATATTAATTACATCGATTAAGAATAACATTAGACTAATAGGGGACTGAACATTACAGTTAAGGTACAAAATGAACTATACACATGTAAAAAATCCATTAGATGGAAATATTTGAAAAATATCCTCCATTTTTTCAAAATGTGTTATTTATTAAAGCCACGTGTTATAGAAAATATTTGGGTTATGTTCTGTTTTAAAAAATTTAAATGAATTCCATTATTCCTCCACCATAAAAATCCACTCACACCTCCCACTTATTAACACCTATAGATCCTTTGTATCAACCAAAAACTGCTAAAAGAATCTGCATACACATATAACATCAATCTATAAGACTACATTTGGGAAAAATTTCATCCATGGAATCCATTTGGTGCAAACTAATTGGATTTACCCAAAGAAGAGGTAACACACAAACTCAAGATCCTTTATTTAATTCTCATTCTCCGCGTACTTAGCTCTTCATATTCCATGATTATATAGTAACCTTAGATAAATAAATATAATTAGATGTTTTTAGTTAGTCCATTACTACCTCTCATGGATATGAATTATGATGAAAAATATTTTTTATATGATATTTATGATATATTAATTCTTATATAATTATTATATGACACAAATATTATGGATTTCTATTTTCTATAAATATTAATATTTCATTTGGGGAAGTGTGGACTATCCTCTCTTTGAAGAAATGTGATTCATTCATATTTTATATGGAATATATTATGGATGAGTTTAGTGAACTTATATTATATATATATGACATAACAATATTACTGTAATGATATTATATATACATATATTTCACTAATATTTTTTCATTTAACATGGGAATAAAATGGAAATGGTGTTCATCTGTACGTATAGACTACCATCTCCATGAACGGGAATTCCATTTCATATTTCTATAATATATAAATTATTATAAATATATAAATATTTAATGTATATTTATTATATTTATATCATTATTTAATTTCATTAAATAATGAAACCATGGCTTCATTAAGAGGATCAAGAATAACAAGCCAATACATATATGAAAAACAAAGTAGATATTACGTAGCACATAACATTGACATGAAGATGTTAATAAATTGGTAATATAAAGACAATAACAAAAAATATATGAAATTTTATATAATAATATGGTAATTTGTTAGATTAATATTAATAATATAATTATTATACCGGAGTTTTTAATGAGTACGAAGAATTTCAAGTCCAAAGGTATGGAAAATCCATCTCACATTTAATTTCTATGAGATACATGACTTATTCACAACTCATATTTTTGTGCTGTGTATACTTACCATTGATTTATTAAATTATTTTTATACTTAAATTTATTATTATTTACATATCCATTTCAAGATCTTTATTTATGCAGTTTATGTTTTATAAGTTTCCTAATCATTAAAGTAATTTTCTCTCTATTTTTCTTCTTTGGGACACACGCAATTTTAGGCACCAATATTTTTATATAATGTGTATATACATCCTTTTACATGTTATGTCTTGAATATACGTATTTTCATGATATTTTATGCTTTATTTTATTTTTTTATTTATATTTTATTATTATTCAATGTGACCAATGTGGCAACAGTTTATTACTACAATTTCATTATATATCAGGAATTTTTATGATTATTATTCAATTGTTGAAATATTTTGATCCATATATCAAGAAATATCATAAATTTACTTACCATATGATTATTAATTTTATATCAAAGTAATGGTACCATTTTCCACTATCTGGTAATGTTGATAATTAATTGTTTTCTTCTAAAAATCCCAATTCATTTCTCTTTTTGTTCGGAAATATGTTTTCATTCACTATCTTGTTTTCTAGAAATGTTTTCAATTTTATTACTATGATCAGTAAAGGAAACTAAATTAAAAAAATTTGGTTTAATTAAATACTTTTATCCTTTTTTGATTAAGGCATATTTCTAAACTTTTAAGTTGTAGAATGAATGTTTTACATGTACAGGCTTACCCACTATTGTGATTATCATTTCTTTTGTTTATTACATAATAAATATACCTAGTTATATTTTTTTTAAAAAAATTCTAAAAATTATTTAAAATTTTTTATTTTTTAAAAAATTTCATAGAAAATTATTTTTCGAAAGAAAAGGTTATAAAATATTTTTAAATGTTTTTCAAGGCATTATTTTTGTGTTTTAGAATATTTGTTTTTAAATTAAATTATTTTAATGATCTCAATGATTCATTTATAAGTTTTAAAATTATATTAAAATAAAAACGTTTTAAAAATGTTTTCATGATTCTTTATGAGCTTTCATTTTTATTTTCAATGAATGTTTATTCTAAAGGAATTATTTTTTGGAAATAATTTCTTCAAAGAAGACATGATATTTTCCTCATTAAACGTTATAAATGAAATGGAAAACATTTAATTATAAGGAAAGGATTTTTGAAATTGTTTTATTATAAGTATATTCAATGAAATGATATTTAACTTAAAAAATTAGGAATGTGATATTTCAAAATCCTTCAATATATAAGATGAAATATTTATTATAGTTAATGATTTACTGTTGATATGATCGATGTATACCATTCATATTCTTTCATTAATGGTTTATGATTTGATGGAATGAACATTACGAAACTTGTTCCTCTTATAAGGGGTATATTCTTTTAAAACCCATTTATCTTCATGGGATTTTCATCGATTAAATGATTATAAAACTTATATATTTTCCATAGGTAATGTTTGGATAAACATTTATGATACCCATTTCACTTCATGGGTTCTGATATATCTCATGAGTAAATTATGGGAATCAAGTCGATGAGCTTGATCCACTATGGAGAATGGGCAAACCTGATCCAATATGATAATATGGGGAAACCAAATCCACTATTGGAATATGGATAAATTGATCCCCTATAAGAAGATATGTGATCCCAATCCACTATTGTAATATGGGGAAACCCTATTCCTTACATGTAATGGATTGTGACTGGGGGTGGTGGTGTGTCTGACCAAGTCGTTGTAATCCCCTTATAGTTCCCTGATAAGTTATTTGGAAATGAGCCTCAACTTGTAGGGAAATATGTAACATGTATATGTATATGGAAAAAAATTATGTTTCTTATGACTTTGATATGATCACATGGTTCATGTTATTCAGTTTTAAATAATTCATTTCTTCTAAAATTCCAATCCATGTGACATGACTCAAGATTATGATATTTTATTGTAGGGTTTGATCTTCAAGGGTTATGCTCATGTTTTCTTACACTTATGCTCATGTTATACTTACATATTTCTGTTATTTATCCTTACTAATAATTCAATCTACCCATGTCTTATGTTTCCTTTCCACATGTTATAAATAATGGTTTTAAGTATCAGTAATAAAGTAGAAAATTATTAATGGAGAAGTTTAAGATCATTCACCAAAATAGAAAAACATATTCTATATTTTCCAATAAATTAATCTATTATAGTCATAGTCTTTTATTCATATAAAGTGATGAATATTCATCTAAAAATATATAATATCCATGCATGTTAATATTGGGTTGCATTAGTTGGAATCAATTGAATATTTTATAAAACATTTGGAAACTATGATGAGAAAGCATTTGTGATATCCCTACAGATATTTCTACGAATATTTCTCAGGATGTCTATAATGTTTGGTCTAATGATGGGTTAATGTATAGGAAAATTTCCTTGAATTTTAGTAAATGATATAGAGAGTGGTTTCCCAACAATACATTCCTATTTGAATACTATAAGTGGATATGGATCTCGAACAGATGTTCATAGGGGTAACAACCCTGAAAATACTTTATTGAGAGAGACTCAATCATGAACTGGTGCACATTAATGGGCCATACTACACACCTAGTTTGATACTTCTAGGGGATATTCTTTGGAAATTCAATACATCCTTTCAAACAATCATGATGTATTTATATTTATGGTGACTACATATAACCTTAGACAAACCAAATGTGTCATAGATTAATGAATTAGCTGTCGTTATTTAGACTTCATATATGATTTTTTACCATGATTATGTGGTTCAATTCTATGATAAGTGTTTTCCACCCCATGGTTTCTGGTTTTAGTCAATAATAGAAACTAGAAGAAACTGCATTAACATTGAATGTTTAATTTGTGGAATGTATGGTCAAAATGAAAATCAATTTCCTAAATGGGAATATCATAAATATAATCAAGAAGTTCCAATTTTATTAGTTATATTACTAAAGATAAATAGACTAAAAATAATACATGAAAGGTATGGGATGTTCTTCAAGTATTATTATCCTTTAATATAAGAATCACAATAAGATAAATGTTGATAAACCTAAACACTTGGATCACAATTAATATTATTGGTATTTTTTAGTAAGGTATATGATGATGAATCCTAAGTAATGTGTTAAGAATAAAGTTGGATGATTAAAGTAGATATTTATATAAATTCAAGAATTATTTTATATAAATCCTAAATTGCATGTTTTCCTTTAAGGATATTAAGAAATACATTAAATGGTTATGATGATGTAGATAAGGTATTTAATGTAAATGAGATTTTTTGATTAAGGTATGGTAACCCTTAATGTGTCCCTCATGTTGAGAAGACTGTGTTTATCTTGGATAAAGAGGTGACTGATATGGAAAAATAAATTTGGATATAACGGATTACCCAAGAACTGATTATTGACGTTTTGATAAAGAGGTATCTGTCATCAAGGATAAAGTTTAAAACATCTCGTATTTAATAAATATATCAATTAATTGTAATATTAAGTAATCATGCATGTTTTACAAATGGAATTTTGAAAATTCAAGTTACTACCATTTTTTCAAGAGAATATACGATGAGGGTATTCAAATTTTTGAAATGTTATGACCAATAGCAACCATGTGATATATGGGGGTGAATGTTAAAGTGCTTTTATGACCATATTTCTATAGTTTTTAATTTTCATCTTGAAAAATGGTTATAAGGTGAACCATTTATGGAATTTTTATAATAATCATTTGATGCTTTTCTGAGATTAATGTATTATCAAACCACGTGGGTATTTATGAATATTGAAAAACCTATTATAAAAATGTTATGTTGATGGTAAATGATGATATATGGGATGTATTGTCATAAATCTCTTGATCTATTAGTCCTTCAAGAATGAAAAATTCACCTTCTATATTGGAGAAAGCAGTGACGTGGAAATTTATCAGGGTACAAAAAAGGGTGAGATTGTAATGAATTAAGTAAGTAAAACTTCTCTTGAATGTTATTCAACACTAGGGTATTAATCTTGAAACTGAAATGGTTATCTTGATACCTTATTTTCCAATTAATCAAATAACTCCATATATATTCGCTAATTTATGGCTTTTTGATTGTTAACATTCCCCTAAACTTCATGTTTATCACTCCCCATAATAACATGATTTCTATATTTTTCTTCATTGTCCATATTTTCACATTCAAACAATTTTTTATCTTGTAGAAGCCTAGTTATTAGTTACGTTAGGGAACCCTCTTATTTCCAACATTCCATGTTTAAAGGAAGTTTTAGTATTCATGTTTTAATGTGGGATTCTATGAAACAAGCATTAAAGTATTGAACTTTTAACAAAGTAGATGAGATTCTAGGGAGACATTCATTTTATGGGGGGTTGAATATAACACACAAAGATTTAGTGAATCATTTTCATCGAATTATTTTAATCTTTTTGATATTTTTTGTGTCACACAATAATGAATATAGATTTTTTAAAATATTACGGCACTAAATTTGGTTTGAATTTACTACACCCAACCCTCATATTGTCTTTTGGTGAAAAAAAACTATGTTTTTCTTGTATTACACAAAATACTAAGTCCCTTTGATAGATTATGTTATATGCAAGGATGAGTTTTTTCCAAACTACATTATACTTTTAATATGATTACTAAAATATTAATATAGCTCCTACCTAGCCGCTAGAATGAAATATACAAATAAGAATAAATAAATTTATAAAATTTGATTTACAAATGTATATAAAATTTATCCTTTGTTTATTAATGACTATAAGTTAATATATAATATATTTGAAAATAATGATATTACTTTTCAATGAAAATAATTTTTACATGTACAAATAAATTTTTATTTCAATAACTTAAAAAAAAATTTGATTAATGTTTTCCATAAAATTTATATAGTATATATTCCATAAATATTTATTATACTAATCCAACAGATTTTATAGGTATATGATAAGAAGAAATCCAATTTTATGAATAAAATGATGTATTCTTCTAAAAAGTAATTTTACTCCATTTTATAGGAGAACACGTTTTAAATATAATTTTAGAAACTATTATAATTTTTATTTGAGGAAATAAAATTCAATTTTTAATATAGAACATAAAAATTATATTATTTCTAATTTTGGTTAGTATTATGTGAAGTTGTATTTTTGATTAATAGTGAATAATATTCAATTTTAATTCAAAGCAACTTTTCATCTGATTTATTTATATAGTTAATTTAATTTTTTTATTTTTTTGAAAGTTATGTTATATAGATTATAAATATATTAATCCAATTTTGGTATTTTGAATCAATTTCACTTTGATATTGGATATAAAACCTTACCAAACTTTTGAACATTGTTACATTAAAAACCAGATTTCTCGTCCGGTCTGTGGGATTAAATTGTAATTAATTTAGACTTATTATATGATTATAATTTTTAAAAATGGAATCAATATTTGATGAAAGGAAAATATATAATTTCTAATAAGGTAAATTTCGTTTGTTTACAAAAAAATTATTAAATTTAATTAATATTAACTATAATGATTAAGAGGAAAAGTTTTTCACAAGGGACTAAAAATTACACATAAGGGGGAAATGACCGAGAAAATTTTCCAAAAATCCATTTTATAGTCATATTTATATTCTATCATCCCGTTTATTTAATTTTCTTTATTCTTGGAGCAACATTACATTTGATTAATGTGGTGTGAAATGCCTTTTCAAAAATTCACAAGAATGCCACTCCTCATCCAAAATAAAATGGCACTCACCCCTCACCCTTATTCACACATCTAAATCCATTTCTATTGATATAAATACAATCAAATAATACCCAAATATTCATAAATTTATAATATATTCATAAATATTACCATAAATCATACTAAGTATGATCTTTTGGGGAAACCCAGAGGAGCTACCCAAAGAATAGGTAACATCCTTCCCCATGATCCTTTGTTTTATTTTCATATTCCACCCCTAAAATATTATTATTCTATGATAATATAATAAAATTTATATCCTCAATACACTGAATATTTTATAGGTCCTTTACATACACTTACACAGTATTCTATCTAATCGATGACAAATTTATCGTTCTTTTGTACGGAGAACTACCACCTCACGAAACGATGTTGTTAATTTTTATTTTTCCTCCTCTCATGGTTGGGAATTATGATGGAAAATATTTTTTTATATTAAATATTAGATATAAATTATATATTTATTATTCTAGATTTATTATATAAAAAATTCCTTCATTATTTCCATCTTTTGTAAATATGATAATGTCGTTTGAAAAAGTGTGTACTACCGCCTCATCAAAGCGATGTGATTCATTCACACTCTACAGAGAATGTATTGAAGATGACTTTAGTGAAATTATAATATATATATGAAATTATAATTCTAATTTAATAATGTTATATATACATATATTCCATTTAATTTCATTCTTTCGGTATTACAATAAAATGAAAACATCTTTCATGTGTAAGTACGACCAACCGTATCTCTGAATGGTATTTTCCATTTCACATTTTTATATTATTAAAATTATTATAAATATATATTTAAATAATTTATATGATATTCATATCATTATATACATTCTATAAATAATTAAATAATAATATATTTATTATTAGGAAAAATAATAAAAAAAACATTTGTGAAAAAAAGGAGATATTACCCAAAACGTGACATTAACATGGAGTTGTTAATACATAGGTAATATAAATTCATAAAGAAAACATATATGGTATTATATATAATAAAATAGTTATGTAGAATATTTATTATAATATTATAACTATAAAATAAGTGGTTTGAATTTGTATGAAGAATGTCAATACTAAGGGTAAGAGAATTTCATCTCATTTTGTATTTTCACGAGATACACCTTATAAACAAATAATTTAATTCGTGTGGTGTGTATTCTTAACATGTATGTATTAATTGGTTATATTATAAGAATTTATGTTTATTTACATATCCATTTTATTATTTTACTTTCATGGGGTTTTGGTTTCAAAAGTAAAAATAAATATAAAGTACTTTTATCTCAATTTTTCTACCTTGAGACACATTGCATGTTATGAACCTATATTTTTCTATGAGGTGTATACACTTCCTTTAAAATTTTACATCTTGATTATTATTTATTTCATGATATTTTGATCTTCTTTTAATTCTATTATTTCTATTTTGTATGATTCAATGTTGACAATATGACAATAGTTATTGAAATAATCTCAACATTTATCGCGATTGTTTGTGATTATACTTCCATTGATGAATTATTATGATCCATATATCATGAATGAAATGGAATATTATTACTCTCTTGTTATTCATGTTAAATTTTAGTAATTTTTCTATTTTTTCCCTCTTTGGTACTTATGATTATTAGAAAAAACTTTCTATGAAAATCCGACTTTATTTCTCATTTCAATCATAGATCTATATTATTTCAAAACATTGATTTGTAAAAAAATTTCAAACATATTTTACTATGATGTTTAAATGAAATAACCTTCTTATAATAGGATTTTTAGAGTAATTTTATTTTAATTTTAGGAATAATGAACTTTTCTAAACATTTAAGGTGCAAAATGATTGATTGGCATGTGCGGAATTAACCGAAATCATGTCTGTAATTTCCCTCAAGATTTCTTGGTAAGTTTACAAGGTTAATTAATTAAAAGAAAATGTTTTTTACAAAAAATATATAAATTTATAGATTTTAAATTTTTTTCTAAGAAAAATGGTTTTCAGTTTTTTATATTTATTATATTTTTTAACTGATTTTCAAAGAATCATTTATTAGTTTCTAAAGGATGTTTTTTGAGAAAAAAATTTAAATTATTTCAAAGAATAATTCATATTTTTTCAAATTATTTTCAATAAAAAGAGTTTTCAAATGGTTTTAAAGATTATTTATTTGTTTTCAAGTTTATTGTATATGAAAACAGTTTTTAGAAGTGTTTATGTTTTAGAAATATTTTCTCAAAGGGTAAAGGATATTTTCCTCAATAAATGTTTTAAATTAAATGGTAAATATTTATCTATAAAAATGATTTTTTAAATGATATTTTGAAAATTATATTCAAATATTCTCTATTTAACTTAAGAAATGTTCCATGTGATATTCCAAAATAATTCTCCCAATAATATAACCTAATTATATATAGTTTGTCTTTTACTGGTGGTATCATCCATGAATAACATTCATGTTCTTTCTTGAATAGTTTATGGATTAATGGATGGATGTTTATGAAGCCTGTTCCACTTTCACAAGTTATATGATTTTGAAACTCATTTCTTTTCATGAGGTTTTCTTTAATAAATTTATTATGAAACTTATATCTTTTCCATAGTTAATGACATAATAAAATTTTATGATTCCAATTTGATTTCATGTGTTATGATATGATATTTATGAAATCGATCTCTATTTATGGGTCATGAAATGATGAATGTTTTATTATATCAAGGCACATGTATGTTTGATTTTATTATGTAAAGGGTGGGTCCTATATCTCCCTACAATAAATTGGGAAATGAATAATATCTCGTGATGTAATTAAGTGAATAAAGTCAATGATAATGATCCACTATGAAATATAGGGAAACCCAATCAACTACAGGATGATGCGGAAACCATAACAACAATAGTTGTATGGGAAAACCCAATACACTAAGGTAATATGGGAAAACCTAATACACTATGGGAATATGGGGAAACATAATCCCTTAAAAAGATAGGACTTTGACTGGGGATGGTGGTGTGTCCTGACCAGTAAGTCTAGTCTCTATGAAGTGTCCTGATACATTTTTTCCCAATGAGCCTTGACTTACAGGGAATGGCGTTACAAGTTTATGTGCCTAAAAAAATTCTTTATATTATTCCTTTTATATGATCACATGGTTAATTTTATTTATTATTTATTATTCATGCCTTATGGACATCCAATATTTATGCCACATCTCATGATTATGATCCTTTGATGCGGGGTATGATATTTAAGTGTTATCCTCACGTTCTCATACCTTTATGGTAAAGTTATTATTATATATTTCTTTTATTTACCATTATTGAGAATTCAAGATCACCCCTTTATTATGTTTCCTTTCCCAAGTTTATGAACAATGTTTTTAAGTAGGATTACTAAATAAAGATAATTTTAAGGGATATTTTGATGTTCCTACACCAAAATAGAAGAATCTATTCCATGTTTCCAAAGAAAAAAATATTTTTTATCCTCAGGAATGTATTTTTTTTAATATTCTAAATAATCATCTAAAATTTATTAATATAGATGTATCTTAATACTTGGATTCTATAAGACCCCCTCAACAATTGTCACATGAAATTTAACAAATGATCACTCTATTAAACTCATAACCATTACCACAATTCAAGTTAGTCCCATATAAAAAAATTCTCCATCTCTCCTCTTCAAAATTTTATCTCTCACTCATTTCAAAGTCTACTATATGCACACCGATAATGCTAGAAATATTCAATAATCCACAACATCATTTCACACATATTTCACTTGTTATCTACATTTTTGGAGACATTATCAACCTTCTCATTGAAAACCACAAAAATAAAAGTCTATAGTGTTAAGAAACCAAATTTTCTGTCACCTATTACCATCATTGAGACCAAGGAACATAAAATAAAGGTGGAATCCTTATTGAAATTAAAGGAATAATAATTCATATATCATATATAGAATCACATTATTTACACTGATATAAAGGTGAAGATGATTTCAATTCAAAATCCCTCACTATTAAAAAGCACAAATTGTAGATTTATCTATCCAAACATCATAATTTATGTGTGATATAGAATTTGATTACCATGAAAAAGTGAAATTTTATAAATGAATTTACAGAATAAGAGTAACATATGTTATAAATAGAATAGAATAAGTTAATATAATAACAATACTGATGACATGACCCATCCATATCGGGGATTGAGCCACATCAACCCCAAGCCTGCCTTCATAGGATAGGGGAAGGAAACTAGTTCCAAAGGCACAACAAACATGGGGAGGCCATTGCCTAAGAGCCAATACACACACACACATCCAACTCATAGATAAAGTGCTGAGGAAAATGAAAAAAAGATTAAACACTGCTATAAATAACAAAACATACATGAACCACTAAATATTACAAGTACGGTATAGTAAACAGAAAGTGGAAAAGGGAAAAAATGAACACTCAATTTGAAAAGTGCCACAACATGGCATAAACTGAAAAGTAAACACCTGAGAGAGCCCTACTCCTGGAACACATGCTACGACCACTATATGTGGTCCAAGAACCCATATCCCTATGCTCATATAAAGTCACAATCAACCTGTCTGTCGATTGTATAAGGCAAAACATGTGTGGGAAAATCTAATGAATAAGTGAGTATAAAAATACTCAGTAGGATGCCCCGAAAAGATGAAGGGTGAGCTGTAAGACACACTCTAAAAAGGAAAGAAGTAGATAAGACAAGGTACATAAAAAATATTGTAGCTTAACCCAACAAGAGAGTGAAGGTAGACTCATCCAAGTACAAATATCTAGAAACGATGAGGAGGTGAACTCCTTGTTGTTTCTTCCCTACCTATAGTTAGAGAGTATACTCTTCCAAATGTGTGGAGCTAGATGCTGAAATAACATGGTATACACCATGTGTCTTTGCCTCTCCTCAAAGGAGAGTAACCAAAACCCAAAGACTGGGGACTATAATAGGATATCTATATATATATTATAACACCCTGACCCTTGATTCCCAGAGTCAGTGCATTATTTTAATACTTTGGCATGATTTCAAGGAATCGAGTCCTGAAAGACTTATCAGTTTAGCAGTCTTGGAAAATAGATTATATACATGAACGTTACATTACACTTTCCAACATAAAACACAAAAAAAATCCTTTGAGAATGCCGTTGTTATCTTAGCTTAACCAAACATCATAAACATAAAACACATATTAGGATCCTAGGAAAATGAGACATAAGAAAGGTGTGATTTCAAATGCTCAGTAAGGGCAAGAAATACAACCGAAGATAACATAAATATTAAGCATGGTGAATAATTGAAAACACATGCCTTTACCAGTAATAAACATGAACACTTTTATGGTAGAAATATGATCTTAGTAAATAATTCTATAATAAAACATAATAATCGGTATTCTACTAGTCAAATGACCACATGATCCATTAATATTATTTTTATAATGAGGGAATGTATAATGCCGAACATTCTGAAACATTTTGTCAAGGCCTCGGCCACGAAGTCTAAAAATGATTAAGGCCTCATCCAAAACCATATATCAAATTGGGAAAGGCCCCTGTCAATTTTACATCTCGTTGTCTCATGAGTCTTACTGATTCATCGAGGAGCTATAGCTGGCTCCACCCATCACTTACTAAGTCCAATACATTCCTCATATGAAAAGGTTGAAATATAACATAAACATTCGTATTAAAACTAGCATACGAAATGTCAATACATTAATCATAATCCATGAATGGTATAAAAATCTCACATCCATTTTCAAACATATCACAAAACCTTCAATACAGTAAGGAAGTTTTGTATCATAAAAAATCAACATCAAATATTCTTAAAATCCATCAATGGATGTTCACAGTGATGAAATCAAAACATTTTTTATAAAAATATATATTTCTATTTTGAAATCATTTAAGAGTAACATAATTATCAAGAAAACATTTATTTTGAAAATATTCTTATAATCTTTTAAGAGAAGATTCGACCATGTTATAATTCCAGAAAATTGTTGCACCTGCTGTATATGTTAAAAAAAACATCGTTACCTTAATTTTGTCAAAAATGTCAAAAAGTACCTAGTTTGGAAAACGATGGAAAGATTCCATTATAGACATCTTATGAAAGTCGAAAAGGGTATAAATGACTATAAACCATATTCTATAAATTAGTAAGAATGTTTTGAAATAAATTTTTAAGAAACATGGATGTGGATGATAAAGCGGTCCCAGTAGATAATTACGTATAAACAACCTTCGATAATGAAGAGATTATAGAATTAACCATTACCTTGTAATTTTCCTTGGTCGAGGGTAGGTTAACCTCCTGTATAATGGTTAAATAATTTTTATTAAATTATATAATAATCATATACATTAATATGATATCATATATGATCTTTTAACATTGCATTGTCAAAAATATCTTTGTAATATCGTCATTTCGTGTGTTAACAGATTCGCTTTCCTTTGTATTATTTGTTATGTGAGTCATGTTTTTTATAGATTGGATGTATCTTACTCATATTCAGAATGATGTTAAGTCTTTAATGATTATTTTTAATCCTATAATGAAAATTAGTCACGAATGGATACGATGGGGAATGAATCACATCGGGTTCGTGGAGACGGTAATCCATACGTACGCACGAGCGACAATTTCATTATTTTGATATTAAAATAATATATAATTGGAATTTAAATCATATATAAATAATAATTATAATGTTATATTTATTATTTAAATAAATTATACATCATTATTATACCCATCAAAATAATGACGTATTGAATAACAACCACACAACGACGTGGAGACGATAAGCCGTACGTACGCACGTATGGTAACATGTCATTCAAAGGATGGATAGGATAATGAATATGGTTGTACCATGTTTATAATAAAATCAAAATATATATAAGAAACAAGATTTATTATTTTAGAATGGAAAAAACAATGAAAGAGGAAGAGGAAGAAGAAAGGAACTTGAAAGAGGTGATGAAATATTTACCTCTTCTTCGGGTTTTTTCAATTTATTTGATCAAAAGTGCTCATTATGTTAGATTTCTGACTAATGGATGGCCAGCAGGATTAATGTAGGAGATATGGGAGGATATTTGGGAAGTGGTTGGCTGAGCTTAATGGCTTTGAAGGTGTGAATTTGAGGGAAGGAGGAGTGCCCTTTTATAAGAGGGGTGAGGGGCACCATAGGAAAAGATTGAAATATTATTTTATAATAAAATAAATTTCTGTTTCTAATGGTTACAAAATGAATTATTTAAAGGATAAGGTGGGGATGGGTCTCAAACCACTCAAAAAATAGTTTTTAGACTTGTTTGGGTCACTATATAAACCTTATCTTCAAGATTTAACTCATAGTTAAATAGTTTGACATTTACCATGTCTCTTTGTATTTTTATATTATATGGTTAATAAACATACTATAATTTTCCAATAAAACCTTAAGTGGTCCATTAATGAAATATATAATATTATTTAATACATTTGGCCGAATCTTAGATTATTAGGAATAGAATATCAATTAATAATAAAATATTTGTTTTAAAAAATTCTTTTTTGTCAATTTTGACACTATTTTCTATTTTGTTTTTGTTAAATTCATAACAACATTATTACATTGAAAAAAATTCATCAAATCAACCCTAACATGTCATATTGACCTATAAAATTAGTTTAATTCATAAAAATTCTCAAATTACATTTATTTGGATATTTATAATATCAATTATATTAATATTTCATTAATATTGTAATTACAACATCATCATTGTGTCATGAAAAAATTATATTATTTAATATCTAAAAATTATAAATAAAATAAAATTATTTAGGAAATATTTATATCTTTCTAATAAATATTTATAGTAAAAAATATGACTTATATAACACCGTGTAATAATTGATTTACTAAAAGATATGTTTTTATGTAATTTTTTTCTTTGCTTTAAGTTAATTAAATAAAGTGTCATTATCATTGATAAGTGTCAAAATGGGGTCAAAAAATAGACCCAAGGATTCCCATGGTTGGTAATGACTCATACAATAATGTTAGAACATGTGTTAAGGTAATTTTGTAATATTATAATATTATTTTTACCTTGAATTACCTTGTTTACCTTTAACTGCAGTAAATAAAAGTCAAAAGTTACTATACAACAAAAAATATTTTCATCTTATTAAACCACATTTTATTTACTTATATCAACAATGTATCTCATATTTTTGAATTTCAATTCACAGAAGCGGTGAAATTATGTTTATGCAAATTTGCAAATGCTTCTAGGAGGTGGGTAAAAGGCAGTAAAATGTTTGATAAAATATTTATATATCTAAAATTGTTATAAAATGACTCCAATTAATTAAATTGAACATATATAGGTATTATGTATCTATTTTGATCAAAAATAAATTTAAATAAAATAAATAATTTATTAAATAAAAGGTCGGTTTTAAACAATAACTCGGAGTTTTTCACTATTCATCAAAAATTGAAAGTTTTCAGAAAAATACCAAACATTAACCATAAGATAATTTGTATATTCAGAATTCAAAAATGAATTCTATTTTACCAATTTAAAAACATAGAAGTTTCATTAATTAATTTAAAATTAATTCCCGTTGTAAAAACCAAATAACGTATATTTATGAAACAATACCTATCAAAAGATTGACATTTTTTATGTCCAGTTTCAAAGTGAAATTACTTACAATGACCATAATTGGATTAAATGGTAAAAATATAGTCTAATTATACTTCCAAACCATTAAAATTAATAATTACACAATAAAAATTATTCTGATTAAAAAAGTTATTTTCAGTTAAAATATAGAATTTTTCACCATTCACCGAAATATGAATGTTATCAGAAAAACACCAAAAATTTATTGAAACTATATTATTATGTCCAAATTCTAAAAAATAATTTAATTTATTCATACTTAATATATAAAAGTTTCCAATATTGTATTTAAAATGTGTTCTCCATTAAAAGGGGGTAAAATTGTATTTTTTTTAAAATACTTATTTTATCTGAAAAAATGAATATATTCTTAAATTATGTCTAAGAAACTCATAATATGGATTCTAAAATTATAAGGATTATATAATGTTCAAAATTCAATTAATACTATTCATAACCTCTTTTGAACAGCTAGTTTGGTAAGTAGTAGTGCGCTTGAACTCAGTGTTGCGTGTAGTGAAAGTTATTGAATCACTTTGAAGAAATAAAGTACAATGAAATATTGGGGTGTTAAATTCTTCACATCTTTAATAAATTGCATCCTCACAATTTGAAATTGTTCTTCAATAAGAAAAGTTTGAAAATTAAAAATACCTTTGTGGGAAAACCCACATCGGAAATTGGGTTAATACAACTTAGTCTTAATATGAGGAAAATGGGAATGAAAAAGTCACTATCAAATTACGATCTTGATTAGGAGAAAATTGGTGGAAATTAGAGACACATAATTGGAGGGAAAATGTAAATATTTTTAGGGAGGGATTGAGGTCATCAGTTACAAACAATTGTAGACTTTTGGCCCTCAATGCCATCAATCTATGATGACTTAAAATATCATTGGTTCAATAAAACATAAGGTATTAGGATAAAAAATTTTACTTTTATGATCCCTTACCTAATGTTTAAGAACAAATTTCTTCAAAGAATAAGAGAAGAAAAGAAAATATATACTTGACAGGTAGGGTTCCATCCTTTAACAAATTTCAACCACAAACTCATATTTCACTCTAAAAGATAATAGAACTAAAAAAAAATATTCTATTTATCCTATTCGTATAGGATTCCAAAAAAATGAATTTATAATTCACCTATAAAACCCTTTAAATAAAATAAACTACATTATACAGTACATAGACTTCATGTAGTCCATTTATAGGTGATAAATACCAATCACAATATGGTTGTGGGTTCAATTCCTGTAGCTTTGTCCAATGTGACAGGTTGTCACATGGTCTGCATGTTTTCCTTTTTATAAAAATCAAAAAATATCCTTAACAATAGTATCAAATTTCAAACTTTATCTTTTCCAACCTTTAGAATTATCTAAAATACATCTATCCAACTCATAGTCCAAAATTTATATGGATGTTAAAAATGATGAAGATCCTTTTTTCCATTTAATAACATGTGAACACCTTCATCATGTATTATATTAAAACATGGTAACCCCGAGAATTACTATAAAACCTTAATGATTACATTCATTCTCCCTTATCCTTTATATAATACTGGATATATTCCTTATATCAAAAAATATTTAATATTCCAACAATGATAAAATAATCAATCTATTAATCAGTTCCAAGAAATTCAAGAATATCCAATATAATTTATCAAAATCAACCATATCTTATTCCAAAATCACTACCTCATTATGAGGAACATATTAAGGATTACATTTCCTTCAACCGTTTATTTTCCAAAAATTAAACCTGCAATTGAGTCACTTTTCTTCATTCCACACAATCTCAAATCCTTAATGAAATAGAACTGCAGTAAAATCATTATATACTCTATAATTATTATAACATGTACATCATTAATAGAATACTCAAATGACACAATAGTATAATAACAATGTAAGAAATCTACTCATTACTCTTCATCTTCTGTAGTATCATAACTTTATTATTATCGATATCAGCATTTGGGGTATACTCTGATTATTTGGACATTGATTCACGTAGTGTCTTATCTCCTTGCAGATGAAGCATTGTACATTTGAAACATTTTTCTTATCCTTGCAATCACGTACTTTGTGTCCTTTTTCTCCACACTTATAACAAACTTCCATTCCCTTCAAGAATTTACCACGGCGATTCTTTCCACAGTTATCACATATGGGAAAATTCTTCATTTCCCTCTTCCCTTTATCCATCTTTCTCTCTTCCATCTTTTTCTTCTATTGCTTCCCTTCAAGGCCAAATGACTCATAGAATTCTTTACATATCTTATTAACACATTATACAATTTTTTCATATGTTGAGAATACATGGGAGACTATTTTCCTTCTAAATGTTGTCTTAATATCGTGAAAGATATGATTCTTCTTACACTTTGGATCATACATAATGCTGGAGTTCACATTCCTTCTATAGGGCACCATTCCTATATAATGGCATACACTAGGTCAGTTTATGAAAAATAATGAATAATTTCAAACATGTAAAATACCTAAAGTAAATTGAACAGTTTATGGATATAATTTATAATCATAAAAATATTTTCTTTGAGGAGGTATATACTTGTAAATACTTCATAATTACTTTTAAATAAAATTATAATTATCCTAAGCATATCCACCGGGAGTGTTGTAACCAAGAGTGTAGCAATGCCCATTGTCGTGTAGTAGTTCCTGTTCGAGTCTAGCTCAAAACAAATTTTTTGGGTTTTACCCCTAGGTACATCTGTTCCAGAGCAGCCTCTACTTTCTAAAATCCAGACAGGGATTTATTTTCTTGGAAAACTCACTAAATATCTACAGTACCAAATTTATAGGAATTTCTTATATACTAACCCTCAAAGCCTATATTAGGGTAATGTTCTCTAATCATAGTTTACCTGAATATTGTTTCCAAGGTTATTGATAAACTTTCTCTGATACCATCTATAGTGTGCTGACCCTAGATTAGTAGTGTCAGTGCATTATTTTAAATCATTTACATGATTACAAGGAATCAAGTCCTGAAAGACCGATCGTTTTAGATGTCTTGGAAAATAGATTACACACACGAACGTTACATTACATTTTCTAACATACAACACACAAAAAATCCATTGAGAATTACATTGTTCTCTTAGCTTAACCCCACATCTTAAAAATAAAACACCTCTTGAGATACTGGAAAAATGAGACATAAGAAAGGGGTGTTCTCAAATGCTCATTAAGGCTAAGAAATACAACAGAAGGTAACATAAATATTAAGCATGTTGAATAATTGAAAACACACGACTTTTCAAGTAATAAACATGAACACTTTTATGGCAGAAATATGAGCTTAGTAAATAACTTCATAATAAAACATAATCATGGGTATTCTACTAGTCGAATTGCCATATGAACCATCAATATTATTTTCATAAAGAGGGAATGAATACTTTCAGACATTCTGAAACATTTTTTCAAGGCCTCGGCCAAGACATCTATAAATTATTAAGGCCTTGGCCAAAACCGTATATCAAATTGGGAAAGGCCTCATCCAATTACACATCGAGTTGTCTCATGAGACCTACCGATGCATCTAGTAGCTATAGCGGGCTCCACCCATCACTTACTTAGTCTAATACATTCCCCATTTGAAAAAGATGAAATATAATATAAACGTTCATATTAAAACTGGAATACGAAATGTCAATACTTTAACCATAAACCATGAATGGTATTAAAATAGCACATCCACAGTCAAAAATTTCACAAAACCTTCAATACAATATGGAAGTTTTGTATCATAAGAAATCAACTTCAAATAATCTTAAAATCCATCAAAATATGTTGACATAGATGAAATCAAAACCGTTTTTAAGATAAATATCTCTTTATATTTTGAAATCATTTAAGAGTCGCATCATTATAAAGAAAACATTTATTTTGAAAATATTATTAGAAGCTTGTAAGGGAAGCTTCGACGATGTTATAATGGCAAAAAATAGCTGCACCTGCCGTATAAGTTTAAAAAACATTCTTACCTTAATTTTGACGAAAAGGTAAAAAATTACACTATTTAGAAAATGACGGAATGATTCCTTTATAAAAATATTATAAAAGTAAAACAATGGTATAAATTACTTTAAAATCATAGTATATAAAATAGTAAGAATGTTTTGAAATACTTTTTTATGGAACATGGTTGTGGACGATAAAGCGGTCCCAGTAGATAATTATATATAATCAACATCTAATAATGAAGAGATTGGAGAATTATCCCTTACCATGTACTTTTACATGGTCGAGGGTAGGATAACCTATTTTATAGTGGTGAAATAATTATTATTAAATTATAAAATAATCATATACATTAATATGATATCATATGTTATCTTTTAATATTTCTTTGTTAATAATATCTTAGTATTATCGTTGTTTCGGGTGTTAACAGATTCATTTTACTTTATATTATTTGTTATGCGAGTCATGTTTGTTATGGATAAGATGTATCTTAATCATATTCATAATGATATTAGGTCTTTAAACAATATTTTTAATCATAAAATGAAAATTATTCTTGAATGGATACAATGGGGAATGAATCTCATTGTGTTCGTGGAGACGGTAATCTGTACATACGCACGAGTGACAGTTTCATTATTATGATATTAAAATAATATATAATTGGATGGTAAATCATATATACAGAATAATTATCATGTTATATTTATTATTTAAATCAATTATACATCATTATTATACCCATCCAAATAATGATGTATTGAATAACAAGCACACCATGACGTGGAGACGGTAAGCTGTATGTACGCACGTATGGTGACATGTCATTCAAAGGATGGATAGAATAATGAATATGGTTGTACCATATTAATAATAACATCACTGTATATATAAAAAACTGGAGTTATTATTTTAAAATGGAAACAACAAAGAAAGAGGAACTGGAAGAAGAAAGGAACTTGAAAGAGGTGATGAAATATTTACCTCTTCTTTGGGTTCTTTCTTTTGATTTGATCAAAAGGGTTCCTTAGGATGACTTTCTGACAAAGGTAAGGAATCTTGGATGAAGGGAGGAGAGTTGGGAGGATATTTGGGTCAGGTTTGGCCGAGCCTAATGTCTTCGAATGAGTGAATTTGAGAGAAGGGGGAGTGCCTTTTTATAAGAGGGTTGAGGGGAACCTTAGGAAAAGATTGAAATAGTATTTTATAGTAATATCATTTTCGGTTTCTAATGGCTCCAAAATAAATTATTTAAAGGATAAGGTGTGGATGGGTTGAATACCACTCACCCAATAGGTTTTAGAACGGTTTGGGTCACTATATTATCATTATTTTCTAAATTTAACTCTTAGTTATATAGTTCTAAATTAACCATATCTTTTTGTAATTTTATGTTATATGGTTAATAAACTAACTATAAAAATCCAAAAAAACCTCATGTGGTTCATTAATGAGATATATAAAATTATTTAAGACCTTTTTCCAAACCTTAGATTTTCAAGATTATAATATCAATTAATAATATAATATTTGTTTAAAAAATGCTTTTGTGTCAATTTTGACACTATTTCCTATTTTGTTTTTGTTAAATTAATAAAATTATTAAATCAAAATAAATTCATTTAATCAACCATAACATGTCGTATTAACCTATTAAATTAGTATAATTCATAAAAAGTATCAAATTACATTTATTTGGATATTAATAATGTCAATTATTTCATTATTTCATTAATAAGGTAATTACTACATCATAATTGTGTCATAAATAAATTAAATTATTTAACATATTAAAAATACAAATAAAATACCATTATGTAGGAAATATTTTTATATTTCCAATGAATATATATAGTTGAGAAGATGACTTATATAACCCCATGTAAAAATTGATTTACTAAAAGATATTTGTTTATGTCATTTTTGCCTTGACTTTATGTTAATTAAAATAAATTGTCATTTTCATTCATAAGTGGCTCCATGGGGTCCCAAAATCGATCCAAGGATTACCATGGTCGGCCATAACTCATCCAATAATTTTAGGACAAGTGATAAGGTTTTTTATTTATTATTATAATATTATGTTAACCTTGAATTACCCTATTTACCTGTAACCGCAGTAAATAAAAGTCAAAAGTTACTATTCACCAAAAAATATTTTCATCTTATTGATCCAAATATTACTTAATGATATCAACTGTGACTCTTGGATGTTTGAAATTCAATTTACAGAAGTGGTAAAATTATATTTTATGAAAATTTGCAAATGCTCCTAAGAGGTGGGTAAAAGACGGTAAAAAGTTCGATAAAATTTATATATATATTTAATTTTTATAAATTGACTCCAATGAATTACATTGAACTTATAAAAGTATTATATATGTATTTTCACCTAAGATAAATTTAAATAAAATAAATAATTATTTAAATAAAAATTTTGTTTTAAACAATAACTCAGTGTTTTTCACTATTCATAAAAAATTGAAAGTTTTCAGAAAAATACCAAACATTCACCCTAAGATAATTTTGATATTCCCAATTCAAAAATGAAGTATATTTTAAGAATTTAAAAACATATAAGTTTCATTAATTAATTTAAAATTAAATCCTGTTGTGAAAACTAAAAAGCTTATTTTTATGAAACAATAACTATCAAAAGATTGACACTTTTTTATGTTCAATTTCAATGTGAAATTACTTACAATGAACATCATTGGCTCAAATGGTAAAAATATAATCTAATTACACTTCAAAACCATTAAAATTTATAATTCAACACTCTAAATTATTTTGAATAAAAAAATTGTTTTCAGTTAAAATATAGTATTTTTCACTATTCACCCAAACATGAAAGTTTTCAAAAAAACAACAAAAATTTAATGAAACTAAATTATTATGTCGTCATTATAAATAGAAAGTTTGTTTTATCAAATTAAATATATAAAAGTTTCAAATATTGGATTTAAAAATGGTTCTCCATTAAAAGGTGGTAAAATTGCATTTTTTGAAAAATACTTCTTTTATCTGAAAAAATGAATTTCTGCTTAAATTATGTATAAGAAACTCATAATATGGATTATAAAATTATAATGATTATATGAAGTTAAAAATATAGTTAATACTATTCATAACCGCTTTTGAACTGCTAGTTTGGTAAGTCGTGGTGCGCTTGAACTCTGTGTTGTGTGTAGCGCATGTTATTGAATTACTTTGAAGAAATAATGTACTATGAAATCATGGGGTGTTACATGTATATATATATATCTATATTCTCAGTCAAAGAATCCCAAATATGGGATTAAGGGGATCCCCATCTCACTGCTCAGCCCATTAAAGTTAGTAGCCAACAGTTTCATGTAATAAACATCTACAATGCCCAATACCTCATCGTTTACCAAGGATTCACTTGTCAATAGGGTCAAATCTTAACACCTCGATACTATCCGCTTTGGGCGGCACTGACTCACCCACACAGTTTTAGGTCGCATCTCAAGGACGTGTCTTAGTGGGGAATGTTCCCCTCTTCCTCATGAGTCCATAGGTTATTAAAAATACGCCATGCCACTGGGAAAAGTCAAGCCACACCTCTATATTGTGTAAATTCATGCAATACCTCACTATTGGGAAACGTCAACCTGTGGTACACTACTCAGAAAATTCATTCGATGCATTACTACTAGAAAAATTCATGATGTGCCTCACTACTGGGAATGTCAATCTTGTCCTCAATACCTGGAAAAGTAAAGCCACACCTCAAAACTAGGCAAATCCATCCCGCTGTTGTCATAGGGTTTCATCTTTGATAATCCCAACCTGGAAAATCTCTTATTGTATCCCTTCAAGAAACGTCTTCGGTCACACAATAGTTAATGTTGACCTAAGTTGTGGGTTTGTTTAAGAAAACAAGATAATCATCTTCCACCGATATTATATTAATGTTTCCACAATTAATGTGATCACGAATAAGGTTCTGCACATCCAAATGGATCACATATTTTTTTATCCTCATGAAAAAACAAACGAGGTAAAATATCCACCCGCTCCAAATGGAAATATGATGGAAAAGTTGTATGTTGTTGTAATATGCTCGAGAGGCATCTCATGGGTCCCACACCTCGATCCTGAAACAAATTATATAGATCACACTATTGCAATCGTCAACAAAAAATGGATATGGACTCAACATTCGTCCAAAATGTATACCTAGTGAAAAGATAAATTTCACCGAAACACATGCCATCCATGCCTCATAGGTCCCATTCCATGACATCAATTTAAATATTTGAAGTTAGTCTTGAAACTTTTTCCTCAAAGTCTGAATCAAAACTCAACTAATGGATTTCTAATCCGATGTCACAAGTGGGAATTATGACAGGTCAATATTCTTAATATTAATGATATATTATTATTATTTATTCATATCGTGGACCCAGTCTACAAAACTGAAGACTTTATCGATCTTTCTATTGAAAATTCCCTCAAGAAAAGTAGGATGTGTCTCCAAAGACAACACACCCATCAGACGTCTTACACATAAGATATGGTGGGACAAATATTTAATAATAATTATAAATTTAATGTTTCATGAAAATTTTATGGGACAAGGTCAAAAGTAAGGGAGAATCTTTCAGAATGGTCTTAAAAGTATTGTATCATCGATGGGTTCAGGCCACTGCTCATCGAACATGAATTGGATGTCGTGCGGGGTAGTTATGGAGGGTGAAATATTTAATTAATTGTAATAATAATATTATTGTTCTTAATATTTTTTCAATATTAGGATTAGGGTTATCCCCCCCCCCCCATACCTTCATTCCCGCCGCACCACACCCTCATAGCCTTTGCATTGTGCCGACGCCCCACCGCATGAACCGGACCGCCTCGAACCCGCCCTGAGTCATCACTGAACACCAGTATTCAATCGTCCCTACATTAATTCATGCTCGCCTTCACCGACCCCACTCTACCTTCATCATTTTACACGGACGCCACTGCATGTTCCCGAGAACCACTTGACACCTCTTCCACTATACTATGGACCACTGAATGATATCGCCTGCAAAGCATTGAACCACCCTTCTCATGTTTCCCTTCTCTTCCACACTACCTAGAACTTCTAGAGATGCCTCGAATCATCATATTCATCTTTACCATCCACTGCAGGTCGCCTTCTCACTACACTAAAACCCCACCGATCACTCATCATGGACAAATGACACTGCAAACACCTTCCACCAACCACTGTGTATTCAATACATCCCAAAACTGCGGAAATATCTTAGATCCGTGATCCTCATGTCATGATCTACACATAGACAATCTCCTCTCACAAGTCCATTTATTTTTCACTGTTCCCCAAAAAATATGTGAACCTGATCAGGTTTAGGTTTCCTGTAAACTGTTGAACTGTGATCCATTATTATTTCATAGTGAATAACATGAAGAAAAGGGGGAGGGATGCATAAGGAAAACGTTTTTGATGATCATTGGCTAAGAATTATTGTAAAACCAATCAAGAATGAGCAATTGAGATTAAAAAAAATTGATATTCCAAGGAATAACTATGTTTCAATACATAGAAACTGATTGAGGATGAAATTATAAAACTGATCAATCATTTAATCCAAGGCATAAACCCACCAAATACAAGCCCTACGTGGATCATATTGATTGTTGTTAATGAATTACCCACTTTCACAATGATCATAAGGTGTAGTTGTGTTCCTCATGCTTCGATCCGCTTGGATTCAAGGGTCTATCTTAATTCTTCATTCAACAATGGGAAGGAGAGGAGAAGAAGAGAGGGTATGTCATTGTTGAAAAAATATAATTATTAAGAAACTACCTAAAATATGACTTTATACTCATAAAATATACTAAAGGAATTTTAATCAAATAATTAATTAATTAATTAATTAATTATTCGTATATGATGACTCATAAGATGAAATCCCGAAACCGTCAAAAGTTATACCCCACCTAGGGTAAAACCTACGTTAAAAGATCAACAAAATTCTCATATTTATTATCTGAGTCCCTGTCCATGAGTTACTTGGATTTGAGGCATTAAATGAATAAATTATTAATTTAATTCATCCATTCTATTCACCTCCAATTATAAAAGGTGTTGAATGTCCCATGCTGACTCATTTTAGTCACACCAAGGAAAGCACCACATTATAGACACAACCGTGGTATTAGATTTATGATTTGATCAACTGTTTAAGAGTTACACAATATTCATTAATTAACAATGCTTGGATAATATAGAAAATATTTAATATTCTTATAAAATTAATTCTCGGCACACCGGGCCTCAGAATTGCACACCGTCTTCGTGCCTATATCTATAATATTATATATAAATATTTAAAAGTCTTATTATGTAAAAATACGTCCTCTACAAAATAATAATGAACACAATTTTGTGTCATATTCTTTATAAATATTACTCATTTATATAATATAATTTAATATCATGTTTTTATATTTATTGTATTATATGAATATACAATATTATATTTCCCATTATATTATGAATCTCATATGTACTAGTATTTCATTTATGGTTTTATCTAATCTGAACAATTCTCATTTCCTCAAATATATTTTTGATTGAACTTAAATCTTATTTAATTGATTTTACAACATGAAAAATAATTTTTTTATATAATGGATTGATGTTGGATGTATGAAACTAATTGGATCTCATGTTATGTTCATAATATGTTGGATATGTTTTTATAGTTTTCATTTAACAATGCTTTAGATAGTGGTCTTATACAATACCCTTATTATCATTCTGTTGGAAGACTTTGGTTATGTTTTTAAGAAGTTTGATAATATATAACAAAATATGGGTTTCAAACTAACTACTACATCTGGTATCATCATAGAGAGAAAATGAAATCTCAAAATGGCCATGATCAAATGAGTGGGATTCATTTTAGAATTTATTAGATGATAAGTATCCATTTATTCATCATCATGATAAACAAATTATATCAAATCATGCAGGCTTCTATACGAGAACACACGATATATGTAATTAAAATGACGATGTTAAAATGGTGAAAAACTGAATTATCCTCCCATGACATTGTTTTATTATCATTATGGTAAAATGAAAAGGATTGAATTTTAACTTTGAATTCTCCATCGGAAAACCATGTATAGTATTTATAATAATTCCATCTATTTTATTCTTACCTTTTTGAAATAATTACTTCCAAAAAATGCAGATATTCCCTCAAACCATTATATGGTATGGAAGTAAGTAGAAAAAAATCGGATTATCTATGTACACAATCCATACATTTTTGAAAGACTTCATCTTAATCTAGAAGAAAACTACTAACCAAAATTTTTGTATAAATTTTTGCAGAAACCAATGGAAGAAAAATAACGAGGTAACACCATCTCGTGTTCAAAATAATGTAATGTTTAACTTTCCATTCATTCCCAGACTCTATAATCTTTTAATGTATGATTAAATGTTAATAAATATGTGATGAAAAGATATTGAGAGAAATAAGGATAATTATGAGTTCACTAATCTTTAATATGGATTTTAATGGTGAATAATTGATGCCTGATATCATAATTTTAGAGATAATGTGTGTTCTGCGAGGTTCGGTCTTTCATGTGATAGTTTTAATCCATTTGGATGGATGCTTACATCACATATGACATGGCTGGTTTTCATTAACATTTACATCCTTCCTCCAAGAATGTGTATCAAAAAACTATTCACATTCATAAGTGTACTCATATCTATACATTCTGATCATATAAATGATATAATTATATATACATGAAACATTTAATAAATTATTTGAAGCATCTTTGGAATGTTGGTGTTCACAGATACGATTTTTGTTCGAACGAAATATATGACATGTGTGTTAAGACTATGTGGATGAAAAATCATTTTCCTACTTATGCATTGTTGCCTTTATGGTGCGAAAAGGGTAAAAATTCGTGTCATGTTTGTATAAAGAATACGTAATCCATAATACACAAAAATATCAACATATTTTTTGTTTTATAGGGCATAAATTATTTTTTTCTAATACATCATCCATACAGGAATAATGAATGAAGGTTTGAAAATACCATAGAGATCGACAACCCACCATAGCATATCCATCAAACTCATGTGCTTAATAAATTGAAAGAAGTAATTTTTTATTTCAGGAAGAGTCAAATGGAATGTATAAAGTAGAAAAATGTTTCAATTGAAACCAATTACAATTGAAACAATAAAAGTATCTTATTTGAGTTTCCTATTAGTATAACAATTTGGAACATCAATTATTCTATTAATTTTCACTGATAAAAATACATGTGAGATGTATCATTCAATTTTTCTAAATGTTATGTTTCCGAAAGATGATGATTTAGGATCTCATCATGACAAGTTGGATGTGATATCTGTCAAGAATCTCAACCTATGTGTATCAATGGAAATAAATGGAATGATATGTGTGATTTTTTAGAGGAGAAAATTTGAAAAAATAAATCTTTAGAATTACTATAGACTATTAATGTTCCTGATTTTTATTCAAGCAACTTATCAAAATTGTTCAATAGGAGAGAATTCGAGCTGAAATATTTAATGAATCATAGTTATCAAATCATTCTCCATGAGTTGATTCTAAAATAAACCTATCATATACTATCCAATAATGAAATGTTGGTAGTTATTTTTTTGTGCCATTTTTATGGAGATTATTGTGAATATTATTTTCCCAAATATTTATTGAAACAAATTTCATAAGAGCCACCATGAATACTATGTGTGTTAGAGAATACATTTCGTCCATCATGTTTTACATGCATGTTACATTTAACTATCCATATTCCAAATGAAATACTTATTTGAGGAGATTTTTTTTGGATATATCCAAGTAATAGAAATACATAAAAAATGATATCTTATGTCTATAACATGAATCATCCATAAGGTTATATTTTTAAAGGTTACATTGTTTAAGAATATATGGATTTATATTCAATTTATCTGTTTAATGTGACTATGATATGGAGAAAACCAATTTGAAATAAAGAAGAGATGTATAAGATAATTAACCCCATTTTCAACAACCTACATAAATAGGGGGAATCCCTAGATTGTATACATTTACTACATTAATCCATGAAGAGTGGGAGATGGTACATCGAAAATTTTTTTAACATTGATTTGTTCAAGGACTACATAATGTTTATAAATTGGACGTGTACATGTTATCTCATCTCATGTAATTTTACATATCTTGTAAACTATTTATTTTTTTATAGGGAACCTAAATAAATTATAAATATAAATAATCATTATTTAACTTTGAGAAGGAGATAAAGTTTATATAGAAAATTGTTTTCTTTTTGGATTAAATTGAAGGTAGAAGAACTACTATAATAAAATAATAAACATAATATTTAGTTAATTTAAATATTTATTTATATTTTAGGTATTGATTTTTTTTATTTTGAGTATATCTATGAGGAATAATGATCTTTGAATTTTAGTAAAAATTCTATTTTTTGTGAGTGAAAATCAATTGTGACCAATGGGTGAAAATGGCCTAGCCCAAAAAATGGAAAAATTACCCATCAATTGACCAAAATGAATGAACTTTCCTAACAAAAAATGAATTGTATTGAATTGAAAATAGAGGAAAAAAATATCATAACAATGATTAACATGATAATTTAAACATATTTATTTTTCAATGTCATATCATTTATGTTGTGATATTATTCCAAATAAATATTATTTTATTTTGTTATATCAGTATGCATACATTATTTTTATTAATAATTGGAATTACTTAATTGTGTCATCTAACATCTTATTTTATGTTTCAATTACACATTATTTATAAATTTACAAATAATTCCATATTTGTTTCCAATATTTGTAAATGAAAAACATTGAAGAGATATGAAGGAAGAGTAAAAAAGACTATAATTACCGTATGTGAGACATTGGTGTTCCTCCGTTGTATAATGTTTGGAGTATTTTATATATAATATAAATATATATAACAAGTAATATCAAGTTATTAATTTTTTTAACTATTAATCATTATCCCCCAATCAGGAGAGTTATTCTCTGACGAGCTTAGTGGTAATAGTGCTCATCAAGATGATTCAAGGGGGGTAATAGAACTAGCTGAACCACTCGAAATACCTTATAACACAATTTAACATTATATAATATAACATATAGCACACCTTATTATATGAACATGTTTTTAGTGATACTGGGATATTTATTCCACTTCTAGTTTCACCACCATTTACATATAATCCTCCACTTAATTTTTCCCTTATCTAATGATGGATCATAATCCCCATCCATATTATTCATTTCCACATAAGTCTATTTAATATTATTTTAATTATACTTCTTTCTACCCAAGCTTCTACATTCATGCTCCTTCGAATTCTACTCTTAATCTTTCTGAGCCTCACTAGAAGACATTGGTTTACACTCTTACTATATAGGTTGACAAATATTTAGAGAAAAGGGATCCAACAAAACTAACTTATTAGACCGTCTTAGGTAGATCTATATATCCATATTTATTTTTTATCATAATTTATTTTCATTATAATATAAATTTATAAAATATTTTTTTGACAACTGGATCTACCACTATGAACAATGGGAATACATGCATGCGTTATGAACGAAACTGCCACACCCAGATGATGGTTGAGTAAAATTTGGATAATAAAATTATTGTAAAAAATAGGGAATTAATATCTATGTTTTATAGAAAATATCTCCAAATACTCTAACATCATTTCTATCAGGTCACCTTCCTAGAGATACTATATAAATTATGTAAAGAATAATTCCTTGGTGAAAATATAGGTAATTAAATTCAATGGATTTAATGTTCTATTTTTATTTTATTTTTATGGATTAATATTTTTGTCATAGATTTTATATAATTTTCCTCATAGTTAGGCTATGAGTACAACACAAGTCTTGGAATTAAGTGATATGTAGAGAGAATATAAGAATGATTTGTATAGTGGATGTCATGGTAGGGTTATATTGGATTACGGGGCCACATATATCATGAATGAGTTTACAGTAGCACATTATTGGGATATGATTATTTATTTTAACAGTACATAGATTATGATATTTATCGAATTTTAGTTTTTTGAATGAAAATTATAATATTTTTTATTAATACATTATTTTTTATTATTGTAAATCATATTTGGTTGCTTTAGAATGAAATAAAAAACAATTATGGAATTAAATACCTCCTCAAAATTGGGAAGAATATGATGCCAAACCATGAGAGGAAGATGGTAGGACACTCATTTGAATTTTTTTTATTTTAAAAAAATAAGGAAATAAAAATTCTTTAGTAGTAAGTTATATATATTCATTATAATTTTTTCATAAAAATAATGTAGAATAATTTGATTTTTTTGGAAAAATTAAAAATATTTTAATATTATAAGGATGTGTAAACTGGGATTTAATATAAACTATTTTCAGTGGAATCATATATAACAACTAAAAAATTGAAAAACATGATATATATTTGATGACCTCAGACCAGGAGAGTGATTTATATAATACATACCTTGAATTTAATTAGAGAATTAATAGCATTTTCAGGATATGATTATAGAAATACAATTAACTATATCTTCAAGAGATCCTTGGACTAACATCCTAAGAGGTAAATTAGGGATATTTCTAAAAAGGCTAGAAGTAGGTATGAATCATGTGTGAATTTTATATGTGTTAGTTAGGATACTACGAAAAAAGAGAGTGGGGAACCACTTGTTAGATAATTAGAATGTGGTTGGTAAGGAATGATTATGAATGATGCCAATGATATCAAAAATGTATAAAAAATTAGATAAATGAAACCAATTAGTTAGATAATTTTTCAGAATAATATAAAATAAAAATGAATAACAAAAATAAAACAGACCTTCTATCCATTAAGAATTAACATAGATAATTGATGATGATCAATTATAAGTGAACAATATTTTCATTCATTGTAAGGTAATCCACCAAATATAAAATATTTAAACAAAATTAGAAGGATCATATTTATCTCCAACAAAATTGTATTACAACATATATAGTACATGATGTAATAAGATTCATAATAATTCATTTTATATAACTCACTATTTTTTATGAAAATATTTAAATTAATCTAAGAATTCACAAATTTAATTCTCCTTAATTAATGAATTTTAATATAATTTTTTAGAATCTCACCAATACAGTAATTGAAAAACCCTTTTATTGAGTACATCACTCTTGGAAATAGATATAACATTAAATGATATTAATTGATTCATTCAGAGTATTATATTCAATAGTTTTTTCAGTTTATATTATATAATTTGTTAATGCTAAATACATAGAGAAATATTATTTAACAACTCATTTGGTGGGGGAATAATTATTCATTGAGATCCTAAATTTTCCTTTTTCATTTATATTATAGTCTCAATTTAACCATTTACAATAATTTTATATTCACCTATAAAGACTAATAATAAATCATAAATTAATCATATGCATTTAAGGATATTTTGTATAATGATAATGATTCATTTACCTAAATCTTATTAGTAACAATTATTTCAAACAAAATAATATAATACTTCTGTATTAGTATGGAATAATAAATACATGATTGATCATATTTTCAAAGAATTTTTAATATAATTTAGATGTATACATTCTATCATAGTTAATGTGTATTAATTATATGAAAACAAACACCACGTAATAGTAAAAAAATACCTATAATATATTTATATATGGTATTTCAATTTGGAATCATATCATTATATATGTTCTAACACGGACTAAAAAAACCAAATAAATAATGATTTATAGATCCATATACCCAATATCTATGATGTTTCATCCATGTCTTTAATTGAGATTCATTTTCCGAAATAATAATTTGTAACCATCCTAGAAAGGGTATCATTTTTATGAGTAGTGTGTCATATACATCAATTTTTTAATTTTACTCCATATTACTGAAAAATTGATTTCAAATTTAACACAATGATTAGGAAACTATTCTCTTTCAATGCGTCATCAAAATATATATACAAAGTCCAAGATGATTTAATCAATATTTAAATGAACTATCAAAACATAAATTCATTTACATAGCTATTTAGATAATAAAAACCATTAGTTTATCATACATACATATCTGTATAGAATTTTATTAAGGATTTTATTTCTGAGATATATTGGTATAATTCATCATAAAAAAAAGAAAACTATAAAAAAAGATATACTATCTGAATTTATCATATATATCCCATTAAAGTATGTCTATAAAAACCCATAAGTTTTAATAAAACATATTTTTAACTCAATGGTGGAACGAATGAATAATTAGATTATTATAGGATGAAATTACATATATTTCATCATTGAACACTATAGAAATGTCCATTTTATGCCCTTATTTAAAAAACCTCTTATGCCCATTTAATAAGTCAATATCTCCCTTAAAACTCACATATGAATTATTCACCTATAAAACACTTAGTCTCTTGCTTTAATTTAATTACAATTGTTCTCATGTAATTATTCATATTTTACATCTATAATTCTTTGATATTGTATAGATTATTTTTGGGACTAGGTGCTAAGAGAGTTTGTGATTTTGAGGCTCGATGTGACCAGAATAAATGATTGAAATATATTGAATATATTAAATAGAACATGTTTGCAGTTGTCTTGAAAAATTGGAATAAATTCTAAATAGAGACTAGAATCATAAATATTAGGGAACCATTGATTTTAGAAGATGGTATTTATCCTAGGTGTGCCCTAACATTTTTCGGCATGGGGCAGTTCTGGAAGAGATGTTGCAAGCATAAAATGAATAAAATAATTAATTATTTTATTTTATCTTTTTTTTTGGATGCAATGACATAACCATTACATTAAATATATTCTCATGAACATATTTTAAGGCTATACACATTACTTTTTAAATCAAAGGAGATCTTGGAATGAGATTCCATTTCTGAAAAAAGACCAGATCGAGGATTGATGATTGGTGTTGGAGGGAGTTGAAGGATCTCACCAGCAACAATGATGTCACTACATTGTATATCAGTGATTGGTCCAAATCAAGGTAGGTCAATTATTTTTATTTTATTGATTCCCGTTATTTAGTTTTTATAAGAACATGAAACAATCATCAAATAGATTGATATGCTATTTGATCATCTTGCAGGATGGGTTTATTTTCAGGGTTATTTTCAGAGAATTATCATTATGTTATTTTATTATTCAATTTTATAATAATGAATATTGTTCAAGGATGACTAGAACATTATCTAAGATTCATTAATTATGATTCTGGTTGATTATTTCTCTATGGATTCTTTATTCCCCAGGGGAATTCTTTATTTGGATCATGGTTTTAAAAATCTTGATGAATTATTTTGTGTGCACCCGTTTCAGGGAACAATGATCTGATATTTTATATTCGGCATCAAAATGTCATGAAGGTGGCATGACAATAGAGATGATATTAGATTAAATTATGCAGATACCCATTTTTTTGTGTTCTTATTCATGCATCAAATAACTCAATTCAAATATATTTTCCAAATGGATTAAAGGAAATGAAGTTTAGGTTCATCGGTGAAGAGGTTGGGATGAGGATTCCCCTTGATTTTCCAGGTGAGACATGACTAGTTCATTAGATGGATCCCCAGGAAACACACATGAAACTAGATCTAATAATATAGATAAATCTATCTTACATGGCTTGTAATCCAAAGATAAACATCACGTGTGGTCCCCTTTCTAGCGACCAGGGTTTTGAGAGATAGTTATGTATCACACGACATGTGTCTAGGTCACATAGCCTCTTCCCTCTCCCTAGTGACTCAGTGTATACCATTAATTTTACACAAACATTGTTTAGAGTACATGAGTTTGTTCTTGTCATGTATTCCCATACATTGAAACGACCAAGAAAATAGACGGTCTATGGCATGTACTAGTATATGTGAAAAGTACACGACCATCCATAATGATGTGTACTTCTACACTATAATGGAAATGAGACACAGATCATTTACATCAGAAGAATCAAGGGTCATGAAACATAGTTTGTAACCCTTCTATAAGCCATGTGCTTTCTAAATGTTGGTTTTGATCCCTTGTCCAATGTATCTTGGACATGTTTCATAAGGGAAAATTCCCCATATCCTTTCCTCAGAGGGTAAGTATCAAATCACCTCATACTCTTAGAACTATCATCCCTTTAGTAAGACTTCATGAATAGAGTCATTGGAATCACTCTGTGAGTCACGAAGTATGATCCTCCATTCATTTTCATTCCATGGGTGGAGATCTTGGTATCTTCATGACCAACACTCTGTAGGTTCATTTCCTATACCTTGCGTGTTAATCTAGATTGACTTGTTGGCATCACCCCATGGAATTGGTAGTTATTCTATTCTATGTATGGTATATCTAAATACCATCAACAATTACTTTTAACAGAGATACTGATAAGAATTACCTTTCTGAAGAAAATCATCATTTCTACAAGACTCAAGAGTGTGTTCTTCCAATCGATTGTTATGTCTAATCTTTGATCTGGAATCCTAGGATGGTTATTAAGGTTGTGACATTACAGTAGACTATGTGAATTTTCTTATTATATAATCTTAGTCATGTTATATGTTCTATAGATTTATACATATGTAGAGACGACTATTTTTCCATCTTTTATTCTTTTCAGATTCATGGTGTCCTACTGGGTATTTTTATACACAACCCTGCATGCGATTTTCTGACATGTGTTATGTATTTTTCTAATGATCTTCTTTTTGATAGAGTCCTTGATGGAATGGAACCATATGGTGTTAGTGAGATCAGACAAACCACATTGTGTCCCAACTGTACATAAAAAACAGTCCCTTTACATTTAGGTTAGACGTGTTTTTAGACGTTTTTGGTGGGTTTTCATTTGGATATGTTTACATTCCATTACATCATTACATACTATGGTAGTAGAATTTAGATTTATTCATGCATGGTTTTCCAGTTATTATTTATATATTTAAGCATTTTATTTTTCTGGATATTTTTGCATGTGTACAAGTACTAAGACTAAGGCCTAAAATTTTAGTTATATACCTACTTGGTGCTAGTCACTAGCCCTTGGGATATTGATGATGGGATTAGGGAGTCCCAGAATGGGCCCCAATATAATGGGTCATGACATAGTGGTATTATAGTAGAAAGTTATACATTTGGACCTGAGTCTATGAGTTTGTTTTGGGGAAATATTTTCAAGTGTTTGAAGTACGACATTCAGGACAGGGAATCTAATGATGGAGGGACAGACGATATATCCATACACCAGGAATATGATCATTTTCTTTTCAACTTGGAACATGAGAACATTGGTTGTAGGAAATGAAGTGGTACATACATCATATAGTAATATGTTATGGTTTCCATTTCATTCTTGATCCAGCTATCCGGATATACTCATTGACCATGTTACATCTTGTTTAGTTTTAGGATGCCGCTGTGATTTATACTATCTTGGATTCAACATAATGATCACTAAGATAATCCCCTCAATGATTAGGCATTGATACATGGACTAGTTAACTAGGTCGAAACTCCAGGTGGTTCACCAACTATACCAGCACATGTTTATAAGTATATAGTAGCACAATTCTAGAAGATGAGGTGCACATACTCAGAGAACAACATAAGTTTCAGTGGTAGTGGTGCGTCGTTTCCCCAAAGTATTGTTATCAGTGTCGCAAATTGATATTACCCACTCTTAAACATAGTATAGTGCATGTGCGGGGTCGATCCATAGTGAACTTTGGTATGTGTGTGAATTCAATTGAGTTTAGAATTAATTTAGTGAGTCTTGCTGAATTTATAGTGGATTTTCTTATTTTGGATTATTGAAACTGGTTTGTTTTAAATGAAATTGTGATTAACAATTTAAAAGAAAACAACAAGTGATTTTTAATGTGTTTAGCAGGAAAATGAGCGTGTTTGGGCTATGGTGATTTTGGATATTTTATGCCGATTTCTTATATTGGTGTGTTGTTCATGATAATTCTACATTCTTGATATTATTAATGACAAGATTCCCTTAGTCTGGTTGATTTTGTCTTGGAATTGAAAAAATTTGACTCCTTGGTCCGATAGTCAGTGTTTCACAAATCTTAATTTTAGTTTAGTCCATTTATGAATCTATGAATCCCTTCAATGACCATGAAGCTGTTTCATCATTATTTTTCTTTTAGATCCCTGAGAAGTTTAGTCTTTGGTTCGGTTCAGAATTCACAGTAGTAGTTAACAAAGATTTTAGAAGAATAAGAAGAATTTAAAAGAACAAACACAACCATATAAATCAATTCAACATACAAAAATTCATCATCATCTATAGCCCCAACACAAGTGGTGTTTAGTAACACATATAGGACATAATAAAAACAATACATTCGATACCTGATGAGAAAATCGATTAGGCTTCGGGGAGATGTGTCAGAAGGTGGAATGGCGGAATAGTGGAACAAAAGTGGCTCGGGAATATCGAAGCAGAATTTACTCTCTCTCTAAGTATTTCACCTCCCTCCAAGGTCGAAGGCCAAGGCCTCTATTACTAGAAAACTAAAGTACACGGTGTATAAAAATTTACATGTCGTGTAGTCTTGTCAACAGACCTTTTCATGTTATTTCTTTAGTAGGTGGCTAGTCGCGTCATCTTTGACTCACACGGTGTCAGCGGCCGGTTGGTGGGTAGTACACGGCGTGTAGTGCTACCAAACATGGCGTGTAGTCCCTAGAATGTGCCACCAAACGTATCTTTAAGTAGGTACATGGCATGTAACAGTAATCCTCATGGCATTTAGTGTCTGGTTGATGACTGAGGCATGTACTCCCCTGTTTTGATCCATGTCCCTGTCTGAATGTACACAGCGTTTATAAATTTACATGCCGTGTACTTGAAAAAATTTCACAGACATTCCTTGATTTTTGTATCTTAACCAGAAATCTCTGAATATTAACATAATGACTAAAATCAAAGTATATGTTCATAAAACACCAAATATTTTCTAAAAAATTTTTTTTTATTCTGAATAATATATATGAAAATGTATACAAAAATTGGGTGCATCAAACTCCCCCATACTTAGTCATTTACTTGCCCTCAATCAAATCTCAAAATCTAATTAAAAGAGTCTATATTTGAAAAGGAAGGAATTTAGCTAATCATGAATGTAAATAATATGTTACAGGAGAAATTTTTAAAATGAAAACAAAATAGTTTCAATTCAGAAATATTCTAATCATGCCTCATATATAATTCAATTAACTAATATCATCCTCTTTTAACACATGGTATAACCATTCAAAAATAAGAAAGACACTTGATGATTTACCTCACCAATAAAATAATCAACACTCAATACAATTTAATTTCAAATTTACGCTCATTCAATGATATATACACTCTATCCATAGGTTTTCAAGAAATCTAGTTATCCACTTTAGAAAAAGTGGCTTAAAAATCATGAGGGCTTCCCAATGTGGATAAGATGTTTCTGTGGCTAATGGTTGGTAGCTAAGATGTGAAATTAACTCCGAGGCTTGAAATTGGAGGCTAAATTCTTTAAATAATAATGCCTTGTATTCAAAAGTAAGCTCAATGTAAAAATATCCTCAACAAGCTCAAATGATCTCACCATCTCCTTTATTTGAGTAAGAGCCACAAACCAACAAGTGTGTATAAAGCCCCTTTGTTTGTATCAATTTTTCTTTTTGAAGTGAACCTTTATGCATTTCCAAAATAAAGGATTGGAACTCTTTTCTCCCCAAATGATCAAGAGGTTCTCCCCCATACTTCATATATTGACAATTCATGAATTTATACCATTTGTTGTCAATCCCTTCATTTGATCTCAAATGAATAATCATGAAAAATCATAAAAGAATTAGGGTAGGAAGGTAAATAGGCTTGTATTATGGCTTCCTATAAAGGCTATTCGTGGTCTCTATGGGATTCACGCAGATAATATATAGGGTAGGATCAAGATAAATGGGTTAAAACAATCAACTGCCTCAATCATTTTAATGTAATTCAAAATTTCCACATGTTTTGAAAAGAAAATTTGAAAATTTTGGTAGTTATGTATATTCCAAGAATATCTCACGAAAGAGGGTATTAGAAATAATATGACAAAGGGGTTTAGAATACCTCTCATGAGTGGGAAAAATAAATAAAGAGACAATCAGGTCATGAATTGCAAAATAATTGATTAGTTTAATCGATGTAATTATCCAAGGATTACAAGTGATAATTTAAATTATATTATCAATCATTTTAAAACACTTAACAACCAAAAAGGAAAATAAAATTTTATTAAAATTTCCCACTTTCAATATATTATTTAAAAATATGATTAACAAAAATTATCCTCACAAGTAAAAATATATCTGCAAATAATGATGTCTCCTAGAATATGAAAAGGGAAAAGACCAAAGAGGTAGAGAGATGCCCCCATACATTAAAGAACACATGGTCCACCAAGTGCCGAGAAAGAGAAACAAGACAAGGTGGGGGAACAATAGGGGACCAGACTGAGGGGAGGTAATGAAAGAAGAAAATCAAGAAAGAAAAGATTATAATAGAAAATGAATACTCCCCTTGCGGTGAGGCGTAGGAAAACTATATGTGATGGAAAAGAGCAGTCCAAAATATGCTAGAGTACCAGTTAGGGGGAAAGAAAAAGAACACTCCAAGCAGGCATAATAATCATAGGCATAAGATATCACAAAAATATATATACAATGAAAATCATGGGTCCCAAAACCAGTCATGGGGTTCCCTCAGAAGAGGAATCATCCAGTACACAGCCGACTGGAAGAGATGGCACAGGAGCCGTGGAAGCAGGAGGCTAGAACTCAGCAGCAGGAAGGGGAGCTGAAGAAGTAGGAGTCACAAGTACTGGATCTGGTAAAGGATGGTCGACATCCCCCTAGACTGGAAATAATGGCGGCGACAACAGTAGTAGCAGCTGGGCTAATAGTAGAGAGCATAACGGAATCCGTGGCTAGCGTAGTGAAGGGAAGCAGAGCAGCAACAGAAGGGCCATGAGCCATGGTAGAGGCTGGTGGCGGAGGCAATGGAATACCCAGATGCTGAACTAGAAGATCCAACAGCTTCTCCATGTGATCCTAGTGGTGGTCTATACTGACCAAATGTTACTCCATCGCGGCCAGTCAGAGGTAAAGGGCGAGATTGACCGACATCGCAGGGGTAGGTGGGGCTGGTGGTGGGACAGAAGAATGAAGGCTAGAAAAAGTGGGGTCAGTAGGACGGGAGTGGGGTGGGGAAACTGGTGGGTTTGTGGAGGGAGGTGCAGGTGCATCAGCTAGGGTGGGAGGGTCAGTAGGTGGGTGGGGGGCAATCCTGGGCAAGGATGTCAGCACCCCCTGCTTTCTGTCCATTCCCATGAAAATGGGCATGATAAATTCCATCCACTGGGGAGAACCTAATATGTCATGAGGTAAGGAAGGCTCGAAAACCCCAAGTTGGTGGGCGAGTTGAGGGGCGTAAAACCCACGGTTCAGGTTGCCCTGATGGACGGTAAACATAGCATGGTAGTAGGAGGTGACTAGGTAAGAGAGGTTCGGGTAGTACTGCCGGATGACATAGGTAAGGAGATCCATGTCACGACCGGTCATGACCCCCATATCTTCATAACATGGAAAAATAAATGCGCTGAAGAATCGGTTGGTAAAATTATGGATGAGGTCGATGATATGGGTACTCTTCCGTAAGGTAAGGGCGTAGTGGTGGTTAGGCCAGCAATCTCCTTCCACATAGCAACTACCTTAGAGCGCTCGGGACTGGGTAGGGTGGAAACAGGGGGTGGAGTAATAGGATGGGGGTAGAAACCACACCCTCAGCCAATCTCTGTCATGGTGAGGGAAAATCGTCAGCTGCCTAGCCAAAAACGAACCACAGGTACCACATCATCAGGTGTCTCCCAGTACTCAGCTCCGTCGAACTAGAAAGAGGCCGCAAACTCCAAAAATAAATCATGGAAGATAAGAGTGATGACCTAGAAAATAACGAGCATGGGAGTGTGGCCCAGGAGATCGTCTAACTCTCCCTAGATGCTGAGCTACTAAGGAACAATGCTCTTGAGGTAGTGTTTGCTCATCGGAATCGGACGGCGAGAAAAGCGCTGAACCCTGTCATGTGCCAGATCGGTGACTGGGAACACCATGTTGGGATAAGGGACACCTACAGGTCCCGGCCCATGGGGAGGTGTAGCAGCAAGAGTGGGCTCTGGGGGGGGGGATCAGTTGTAGTAGGTGAAGGGTCACTGGATGGGGCAGTCGATGAAGTTCCATCTATAGAGGAGGCTATATTCGGTGGAGTAGCAGCTGGGAGGGAAGGAAGGATGGTGCTCAGACCATCCTTGGTGGAGGGAGTGATGGGTAGAAGGGTGGCCAATGGAGGGAGCTCTTAGACCGGAGCATTTGGGTCTGGATGTGTAGGAGGTCATAGTCTAATCCGCTGAAAAATGGGCCTCTCACCCTCAGTGGCGGAGGCCGGCCACTTCCCCTAGGAAGGATCATGATCATCCATAACCGAAAAAAGAAAGAAAGAAAACAAAAGAAAAAGAAAATAAAACAAAACAAAGAAAAAGTGGGAAATATAAAAAAAAGTATTCGGCGTGTGTATCCAGAGTACACGGCATGTAGTTCTAGTTGAGCAGCATCCCATGTGAACTGGATAAACACGCCGAGGATGAAGAATATAGACCATGTAAATGAACACTGTGTGTACCGAACATACATGCCATGTGTATACGAAGTGGGCATGGTCGTGTATTATAAATGAAACGACCATGATTTTATCAGTTATAAGAATACAAGACACGCGGTGTATGGGACAGACACGATGTGTTCTTGACTCAAGGAACATGGTTGTGTGGGGGGGGGGGGGCGATACATGGGCCGACCGAAAGAAATAGGCTACACAGCGTGTTCCAAACACAAAATCCGTGTAAAAGAACATGGGGTGAGAGGTCGTGTCAAGTGCTACACATGGAGGGGCCAAATGAAATGATATACATGGCGTGTAACAAACACACACGCCCTGTATGTGAAAATGGTGTGTGAGGCCATGTGCAAAGGGTACTCAAGCACTCTGGGGAAAGGTACACGGTGTGTACTGAACATACACACCCTATATATTCAAATGGAGATAATTTTTGTGTGTGGTTGTGTACAAAAGTACACGATGTGTTTTATTCATGTCGTGGATGTGTACAATAGAATCCGAACGGTCGACAGATCCAGAAACACCCTAAAAGATTTGAAAAAATGTAAAATAGTGAGTGTAGAAGGGTGTACCATAACCAAGGATCACAATTCAAGAGAAATCAGAGATTGAAAGGAACCAAAATGATGGATCTGATATTGGGGGGGTGGCGTTTGGGAGAAGAAAATGGGAATATAGGGAATAAAGGAGGAGCCACGCGACACGGCCTGAAGCTAGGTGGCCCGCGGCTTATATGGTCGAGGTATACAGTGTGTACTTTTGGACTACACGTTGTGTATCCCCAATTTTTTTTAAATATTATAAACTATATAACAATTAATATTAATTAATTAAAATAATATATGTAAAATAAATATATATATGTAAATACAGAATTAAAAGAAAATAAAACTATACACATAATATAGTGGGAAAATACACGTCGTGTGTTTTAAAATGGTAAAAAGAGAAGTACAACCTTTGCTCCGGTGCTCGGGGCGAGGTTCGAACTGGCGATCGACTGCTCCAAACAGAAGCCCTCAACTATTGGAGCGAAGGTTGTACTTCATCCCCTATTTATTATTTCTATACATTTAATCTATACAGCCTATACACACGGGAAGAATGAAAATGCATGGTGTATGGTGTTTAATTATAAAAGAAGGGGATGATGTGGGGAGATCAGTCGAGGTTAAACCCGGGTCTTTTGGATACAGGGACGATACTTTGCCAATCGTCCATCTTCACCCGCATAAATTACATTATACAAAAAAGTGTTTTTATATTTTAGTTTTTATAAATAAAATAGGTCACACACGATGTATATTGGAAGACACACAGTGTGGTTTTATTAAAAGGGTAAATGATGGAAATGGGATGGTTTTCAGGATTCGAACCCGGGTCTTTTGGAAATCGGGTTTCGATCATGGACAACCAACCCATCCCCATCATGGGTTTTTCTTATAAAATATATATATATATATATATATATATATGGAATTTACTACACAAACCGTGTAAGAAAATATATAAAGGATAAACCCCGTGCCGAAGGTAGGTCGGGAGGATTCGAACCGAGGACGACTCGGATTATCTCCAGTGACCAAACCATCATCACCGGCATCATCCCTATTTATTTATTAGGAACTCTATAGATTTATATTATCTAGATAAATGAAATGTAAATTGTAAATTCTGTGCTTATATGTGGTACACGGCGTGTATCCTCTGGGTTGCCTCTATGGAAGCGCCTTTGTTTTAGGTCAATGGCTCGACCGACTTACCTTTTCTTACCTAAGAGGGGTGGTGGAGATTTGTTCCCACTGTATCTTCCAAGTGATGTTAAATCTTCAATCATTGGCCACTCACCTTGAATTTTTGACCACTCTCTTTAGCAATTTCAACCGCTCTATGAAGAAATACTTGTATGACATGGAACGGTCCCGACTACCTTGACTTGAGTTTTCCTAGGAATAGGCGGGGATGAGAGTTAAAGAAGAGTACATGATCACCGGGTTGAAATGTTTTTTGAGAAATCATCCAGTCTTGGATGGATTTTGTCCTCTCCTTGTACAATTTAGCGTTATCATATGCCTCCCTTCTGATTTCATCGAGTTCTGATAGTCAGAACTTTCAGCTCTCCACAGATGACTTCAGATCAAAATTTAGGGCCATGATGGCCCAATAGACTTTGTGTTCCAGTTCCTCTGGTAGAGGGCATGGTTTTTCATAGACGAGGCAGAATGGTGACATCCCCAGTGGTGTCCTGAAGGTGGTGTGATAGGCCCACAAAGCATCGTCACACATTTTCGACCAGTCATTCCGTGAGGTATTCACTGTTTTCTCCAAAAATTGTTTGAGCTCACAATTGGAGAGCTCCACCTGTCCACTTGATTGGGGATGATATGGGGTACCCATGTGTTTCTTTACCCCATATTTATACAGAACTCCTTTCGTTAATTCATTGTCAATGTGAGTCCCCCTGTCACTGATCAGCACACAAGTATTGTCGAACCTACTAAAAATGTGCTTCTTTAGAAAGGTCACGATTGCCTTAGCTATGTCGTGTGTCGTAGCAGTGGCTTCCACCCATTTGGAGGCGTAATAAACGTATAAGAGGATGTAGGTATTCCCGAAAGAAGGGTGAAATGGTCCCATGAAGTCGATTCCCCAGACATCAAAGATATCGACCTCTAGGATGGGGTGCTGGGGAATCCTGGCTCTACATCCCATATTACCTATACATTGGCATAGATCACAATGGGAAATGAAGGGTCGAGCATCTTTATGCATGGTGGACCAGAAAATCCCAGATTGACAAATCTTCGCCATGGTATGATCCGTCCCATGATGACCTCCAATGGGTCAGGCATGCCAAAATTCTAGGACCCCTTGAACCTCTATCTCTGGGATGCATCATCGGATCACCCAGTCTCCACAGAATCAGAATATGAGTGGGTCTTTCTGGAAGTATCGCTTAACATCAGAGAAGAATCCTTTATTCTGCTGGAAGGAGAGGTCAGGGTGGATGGAACCTATAACTAAATATTTAGAAATATAAGCAAAACATGGCCTAGGGGATTTGATATTTGAAAAGAGATGCTCAATAGGAAAACCCTCCCTTATCTATTGATCCTCTTCCTTCTCCAAGTGTTGCAGCTCCAGATGGGATAGGTGATCAGAAACCATATTCTCACTCCCCTTCTTATCTTGGATCTCTAAATCAAATTCTTGTAAGAGGAGAACCCATCAGATCAATTGGGGCTTTGCATCCTTCTTGTTCAATAGGTTTTTCAGTGTTGCATGGTAAATATAAACAATTACTTTAGATATCAGAAGGTATGAAAAAAACCTGCGAAGGAAAAAACCACTGCTAGCATTTTGTTCTCCATAATAGTGTAGTTTAGTTGGGCCTCATTGAGTGTCCTGCTGGCACAGTAGATGGGTCAGAAGATTCGGTCCAGGCGCTGACCCTGGATAGCTCCCACTGCATAGTCGTTGTCATCGCACATTACATCAAATTGTGCCTCCCAGTTGGGGGAAATCATCACTAGAGCTTGGACTAGGCACTGCTTTAGATGCCCAAAATATGTGGTACATGCCTCCTTAAATTTGATAATAGCATCCTTTTTTAGGAGGTTGGTTAGAGGCTAGGCTATCTTCGAGAAATTGCGTACAAACCTCCTGTAAAAACCTACATGTCCCTGGAAGCTACGGATAGCTCTAACAGAAGTTGGAAAGGGAAGTCATGAAATGAATTCTATTTTCTTCGGATCCACCTCTATCCCCTTTTATAAAATCCTTTGGCCATGGACTATGGCACTTTGCACCATAAAATGGCACTTTTCCCAGTTTAAAACTAGGTAAGTGTTTTCGCATCACTCCAATACTAGCTCAAGGTGCCGAAAATAGGTAGTAAATGAATTCTTGTAAATGAAAAAATCATCCATGAAGGCCTCTAGGATTTGTTCCACCATGTCATGAAAAATATCCAACATTCATCGTTGGAATGTGGCGGGAGAATTGCACATATAGAAAGATGTCCAGCGGTATGAAAATGTACCATATGGGAAAGTGAAGATTCTATTCTCCAGATCTTATTGGGGAATGGAGATTTGTTTATAGACTGAGTAGCCATCGAGGAAGTAGTACTATTCATTCCCTGCTAGCCTTTCTAGAAATCTGATCCATGAAGGGTGGGAGAAAATGATCCTTCCTTGTGGTGTCGTTTAGCTTCCTGTAATCAACATACACTCTCCAACCCATGACTGTGCGAGAAGGGATGAGCTCATTCATATAGTTTGATACCATAGTGATATCTCTATTTTTAGGGACCACTTGTAGGGGACTCACTTACGAGCTATCTAATATTGGGTAAATGATACCTTCATCTAATAGCTTGATTACTTCCTTCTTTATGACTTCCTTCAAGGGAGGGTTAAGACGCCGCTGGGGTTGTCTAGATGGAATTGCTCCTTCTTCGAGTAGCACCTTGTGGGTGAAAATAGTAGGGATGATACCCTTAAAATCTGCAACAGTCCATCCAATTTCCTACATTATCCACTTCAAAAATTGTAGGAGTGCATCCTCCTGATCCTGTGATAGTGTTGCGCTTAGTGTAATGGGAAAAGTGTGATGATATCCTAAATACCTGTATTTTAAAAAAGGTGGGAGAGGATTCATTTTTAGTTCAGGTGCCTTGAGAACTGAAGGTACCGGTGTTTGTACTACTTCCCTCCCTAGGATATCAGGAATGACAGCTCGTTTCCAGTACTAGCTGCCATGGCCTTCAATGAATTTTAGGTCCTCTGGCGCTTCATCAGTGTGCACGTATAAAAAAATCATATCATCTAAAATGGAAGAAAATACCATATCATCTACTTTTATGCTCAGTTGTTCATCCATGGTAGTCACTGCATAGCAGCCCTCATGTTCGGGTAATGAGGCATGTTTTACATCCTTTAGAACATTGTAGGAGACTCTTTCGTCCCCTATCCGGAAGATCAGCTCCCCCAAGTGCACATCAATCAAGACTTTCCATGTCACTAGGAAATGTCTTACCAATATAAAATGTGCCTCTTAATCATCCTCCATATCTAGGATAATAAAATCTACATGAAGGATCAATCATCCCACTTTCACCAGAACATCCTCTAGTATCCCTTTTGGATATTTAATTGATCTATTAGCAAGTTGAAGGGAGACTCGGGTAAGCTTCAGATCATGGAGTCCAAGCTTTTGGAAGACTCCGAATAACATGAGGTTGACACTAGCCCCTAAGTCTCACAAGGTTATTCCAAATTCACAGGGTCCAACTGAACATGGAATAGTAAAGCTACCAGGATACTGGAGCTTCAGAGGAAGGGAATGTTGTACGACTACAGAGCACTTAATTTTCAGTTCTATAGTTCCCAAATCCTCCATCTTACTCTTATTCGAGAGTATTTCCTTCATGAATTTTGCATATATGGGAATTTGGGTCAGAGCCTCTGCAAATGGGGTTTTGATGTGCAGATTTCTGAATACTTCGATAAATTTCCCAAACTTGTGATCCATCTTCCCTTGCATCATCTTCTCCAGAAAAGGCAATGCATGCTTGAATGGTTTTACGAGCTCATTTACCTTGCCTGGTTGAGCCTCTATTGATGGATTTTCAGATGAAGAGGTGTCTGAAACTGTACCTTTGTTGTCATCAGGGAGTATAGGTGTAGTTGAATGTGCTAGTTCCTTATGTTGTAGATTCTTTCCACTTCATAAAGTGATAACATGGGCCTCTTCTCTTGGGTTCTTCTCTGTGTTTCCTAGTAGCGTACCAGGATGTCTCCCTGAGAGCTGGTTTGCTAATGGGTCGATTATGTTATCGAGGCATCGAATAAAAGCCTCCTGGTTCTGAAATTGGGTCTTAGCAGTAGATATGAATTTTTTTTCATAAGATCCTCAAACCTAGATGTATTCTTTTGCTGAGGTGGTTGTGCAGCCAGTGGAGATTGTTGCGGCCTTGGTTGATGCGAGTGAGGGATTTGATACCCTTCCTACTGGTAGAACCCTGGTGATTCTGTTGTTGCCTTGGGTATGGGTTTTGATATTATGGCTGACTATAGCCAGGCAGTCACTGTGGTGGAGTATTCTGATGCTGTTGGCCCCAGCCTGTGTTCTGGTTTTCACGCCATGTCGGTTTCTTGTATTTTTAAAACTCGTTCGAACCTATGTTTTGAGAAACATAGCTCACCTCGCCTGTTGAAGGGTCAACCAAAGGTCCCGAGCATTCTCCCAGGATGTGGTTGTTAACAAAGTCACAGCATTTTGGATGCTTCACTGCATGGACTTGAGATGTGCCCTTGAGATTCAATACATCGTTTTTTTTGGATACTGCATCCAACTGGGCAGCAAACATGGTAGTAGCATCAATACTATGCGTACCTCGTTTTTGGGTCCCCCGCTCGGAATGCCTCTAGAAGCTGTTGGTAGACATATCTTCCACCAGTTGGAAATGTTCTTCGGGGGGATTTTCTCATTACCGTTCCTCCAGAAGATGGATCCACCACATACATTGTATTCATTGTTAGTCCTCCATAAAAGGTTTGTACATCCATCCAGAGTGGAAGTCTGTGGTGTGGGAATTTACGTAACATCACCTTGAAACGTTCCAAGGATTCGTACAACAATTCAGAGTCATTCTGCTAGAAGTTATGGATTTCATTCCGCAAGGTCACCGTTTTTGAGTGTGGAAAGTATTTGGACAGAAAGCCTGATCCAAATCCTCACATGTGAGGATGGATCGTTGCATCAACCCTTTGATCCAGACTTTCACCTTATCTCGTAGAGAGAAGGGGAAGAGGTGAAGAAGAATGGCATCCTCAGACACTCCGTGGTAGCGGAACGTGTCCTAGATCTCCAGGAAATTGGAGAGATGGGCGTTTGGGTCCTCACTGGATAGGCCTCCAAATTAAATGGTATTTTGGATCAGCTGCATAATAGAAGGCTTGGTCTTGATGTGCTAGGCCTATAATGGAGGACAGATGATGTCCATGTCAGCTCCATGAATCGATGGTAGGTCGTACTCCATAAGAGTATGTCGTGGGGGTGGCAGCTAAGGAAGTGGAGGTGGCATGTACTACAACTCTTGAGGGGAGAAGTAGGGCTGTTGAAAGAGCTTCCGCTGCTGCTGGGGATGGTCGTACTCTAGAAGTGGTTGTTGTGGCAGTTTCTGGTAGTCCCTCGGGAGGAACTCCATGAAACCTCTAGGTTGGGCCTGCTCCGGTGTACCAGCAGCGGGAGGCTAGTGGTCTTGGAATGGTTGTCCTGATGCAACTTCAGTTTCCAGTGCTCCCTCTTCCTTGTCCGCCGTAGGTAATGATTTTTGTCTGTGCGTCTCTACTAGTGCATGTAGAAGCCGCAACAAGGTTTGTTCAATCTCCGAGTCAATCAGAATAATATCTGATGACTCAGTGCTCTTGGACCATGTGAGGCATTGGTTCATGCACCTGTGATTAGACACATACAAAAAAAAACCCTGGCGTAAAAAGGGGAAACCAAAGATATATAGAAATGGTTTTAGGAAAAAAAATTTAAAAAAAAAATTAATTTTAATTTTCACTTAATTAATTACTAACACAACTAATTTTAGCACTTGAACTATTAATGTTCCCCAGTAACGATGCAAAAATTTGGTGCGTCATTTCACCGAAGGAATGTTATTGGTGTGCCAAATTGATATTACCAACTCTTAAACTTAGTATAGTGAAAGAACGGGGTTGATCCACAGGGAACTTTGGTACGTGTGTGAATTCAATTGAGTTTAGAATTAAATTAGTGAGACATGCTGAATTTAGAGTGGATTTTCTTGTTTTGTATTATTTAAACTGATTTGTTTTACTTGAAAATGTTATTACCAATTAAAAAGAAAACAAAAAGAAATTTTTAATGTGTTTAGTAGGAAAAAGAGCGTGTTGGGGCTATGGTGTTTATGGAGATTTTATACAGATTTCATATATAGTTTTTTTGTTCATGATAATTCAACATTCTGGATCTTATTTATGACGACATTCACTTTCTCCGATTGATTTTTTCTTGAAATTAAAGAAATTTGACTCCTTTGTTCGGTAGTCAATGTTTCACAATTCTTAATTTTGGTTTGGTTGATTTGTGAATCGATGAACCCCTTCAATGATAATGAAGTTGTTTCATTGTTATTCTTCTTTTAGATCCCTAAGAATTCTGTCTTTGGTCCGGTTCAGAATTCCCAGTAGTAGTTAACAATGGTTTAAGAAGAATAAGAAGAATTGAAAAGAACGAACACAACCATATAAATCAATCCAACATACAAAAGTTCAATATCATCCACAGCCCCAAAACAAGGGGTGTTTAATTGCACATATAGGACATAATATAAACAACACCGTCAATACCTAATGAGATCATCGATTAGGCTTCGAGGAGATGTGTTAGAAGGTGGAATGGTGGAATAGTGGAACAACAGTTGCTCGGGAATATGGCAGTCGAAGTTCCTCTCTCTCCATGTGTTTCACCTCCCTCCAAGTCTGGAGGCCAAGGCCTCTATTTATAGAAAACTAAAGTACATGGTGTGTATAAAACTACATGCCGTGTAGTCTTTTCAACGACCCTTTTCATGGTTTTTCTTCGGTAGGTGGCCATCCACGACGTCTTTGACTTAGACGGCGTCGGCGGCCAGTTGGTGGGTAATACATGGCGTGTAGAGCCGCCACCCATGGCGTGTAGTCCCTATCAAGCACCATCAACTACATCTAAAAGCCGGTACACAACATTTAGTAGTAATCTGCACGGCGTGTAGTCTCTGGTTGATTACTCAAGTGTGTACTCCTCCATTTTGATACGTGTCCTCGTCTGAACATACAGGGCGTGTATAAATGTACATGCCGTGTAGTTGAAAAATATTCACAGACATTCCTTGATTTGTGTATCTTGACCAGAAATCTCTGAAAATAAATAGAATCACCAAAATCATAGTATATATTCATGAAACAACAGATATTTTCTGAAAGCATGTTTTTATTTTAAACAATATATATGAAAATGTATACACAAATCGAGTGCATTGGGTAGTGACCCCTCAGGTTCAGAGGTGAGCCTAACCCATAGATGGTCGATGACAAGCTTGAGGCGTTGACCTATGTAATCTATCTAGTCAGGACACTAGAAGAGCATATGGTGGTCCTAGAAGTGAGTCATATATATGGATCAAAATTGTGATGGTGGGGTTTAGTGACACAATCTTATGATGAGCTGTCTCTGGTATGGACTTAGTTGGAGCACCTTTTCAAATAGGATTTCTCTATTGCTACCATAATGGATGTAGATGTATAGAAGATTCTGTATCTCTTTAAAGTTAGCATAATAGTATAATATCATTCATCGAGGTTTACCTACCTCTTAAGGTACTCGATGGATATGGTTCAAGATCAATTTCTATGTGATCTTACTTTTGGACCAAGGCTACGTAGAGACATCAAAGCCTGTGTTACCCCACTATGAATTCCTACATATACTAGGGTCCTAGTGTGATATATGGTGGTTAATATTTTTTAATCTAGTAAATAAAACTAGTGATTACTAATAATGGGCTTAGAGAATCATAGACCTATTCATCAGGATGTCGATGCCAGTCTCCGGGATCAATACATGTGTGATGTTTAAGGAGGAGGTCCCCTGAAAGAGGGGATGTCGATCATGTATAATGATATGGGGCCAATAATCACATATAAAGGAAATGTTACACCGATGGTGACATGGAACATATTTTTCTTGATTTTATGACCCATTGTACGTCTGACATAGAGACCTTGGATGGGCTGTTCAGGTTGAGTCAATAGTAGGGGCCTGAAGGTTCATAGGATAGAGGAAGTGGGAGAAGTTCTAGGAGAGTATAATGATGTTTTAGATGCTTTGAATTTTTATGAACTTTACACCAGGTGGTCCACAACATGCTCATGGAAATAGATGACAAGGTTGAGTACATCTGCATGCAGTTGATTCTTATGACCCATAGGATCTGGTAATAATTGATGATATGATGTGTGTCTTTTATACCATATCTATAGTATAGATAGAAAAGGTTTTATTAATTAATTTCTTTCAACATATGTATTTGGAGACTTATAGTTTTGGATGGATTTCTTGGCTTGACCATTACACTTTGATACTGTTAATGGAAAAAGATAAGTGATAATACACTTGTGCCGATGGTGTGACCTTACTTTTCGGAGTGAGTGTTTTTTCTAGGATATATTTATAGAAGTAATGAGGCCTTGTGATTTCATTTTAGGAAAGGAAATGCTATCCACAATTTGTTCCTAGATTGAATATTTTTGGTGGACAATGTAGTGTGTCCGATGTGATGGAACAATGTTGTCATTTTTCAGTGAAAAAAGAAACTCTAATAGTGAACTATTGACTAATGTATAGGAGAGTGCATCAGAGTACTCATTAGTTGGATATACATACCCTTTGTGCAGTGTATGTTATGATTTCTTAGTTGTCGACAGTAGTGGCAGAGTATATGGACATATTTCATATAGATTTATTAGGCCTACCTCCCAAGAGATAGATAGAATAGTGATTTTATATACACACCGTGATTCCAATGATATATGATCTAGAATATAAAATTAGTCCCACAAAGATTCTTGAGCTGAGGGTGTGGTTGGAGACCTTATATAGGAAGGGATTTTTTAGAATCAATGTTTCAACCTAGACTGTTCTATTTTTTATCACCTAAAAGGAGGAGGATAGATTAAGGTTATGTACGAACTACTGAAATAGGAATTACATGAATATGAAGAACAAGTATCCACAATTGATGATCAATGTCCTCTTATATTAGCTGAGTGGGTCTTGATGGTTCTCGAAGGTTTTCCCCTTGTTCGGTTATCACTAGTTGCGTGTATGGGATGATGATATACTAAAGATGACATTAAAATGTTGCTAGAGTGACTATGACTACTTGCTGATTCCATTTCACATGAAGAATTACCCTATAGTGTTCAGGGGATGCATAAACCAAATATATCTTTATTTCATAGATAGTATCACAATAATATTTATCAACAATATCCTTATGTACTTGATGAGCAAGGAGGAGAACACGAGTCACCCGAGGATGGTTCTGTAAATATTGTGAGGTTAATATATTTATAGAGATATCTAAAAGTATAAATTATAGATTCATGTGGTACAATTTATGGGACACATTATCCAAATAGATAGAGTTGAAGTGGACCTAGCCAAGGATTATGCAGTGTATGATTTGGAGAAACTCAGGAGTGCTACGGAGGTGTGGAGCCTCCTTGGGTTAGCAAGCTATTACTGGATATTCATACCTAATGTATCAAGGATATAAACACACATTAGATCTCTTAATTAAATATTGAATCCTGTCAGATGTAAGGATAGGCTCCAGTATGAATATAAGTTGGTGCGGTAGAGTATGATGAGTGCTTCCCTCTTGATATTTCTAGAGAATTTTGTTGAGTATGTAGTGTTCTAAAATGCATTAGGAACTAGGATTGGTTGTGTTATGATATAGTGGAAGGTAGTGATTTCCTATGGTTCATGTCAGTTGAGAGAACTTGAGTAGAACTATGTGATCCTTGACCATGAGTTAGTAATGGTAGTATTCACACTAATGATGTTGTGACACTACCTGATGGGATAGTGGTTTATCATATATTATAACCACATGTGTTTCAACTAAATCTTATATCTATAGGATGTTTACTTTTCAATGAGGTTATGGCTATTGTTCCCCCAAGATTATGACATTGAAATGGTATGTAATCCTAGTATGGGGAATGTGGCAGAATATTCTCTCAGCATGAGATCTTGTTCACAGTTGCTGTGAAGGGAATCAGAGCAGTTTCCCTAATTGGGGCTATCCTTTATTGATGAAGATGGGGTAGATTACCACTTTTCAATTGTTTTCACCCCTCCTCTCTTGATGTGATTAATGGGAAAAAAACTATGAGATAACTACTATGATACCATACATAATCATATATTCAATGTAAATGCTTCTAATGGATTTTCAAATGGTGGGGATAAAATCATTATTTTTGGAGGATGCACGATAGTACATGCGATGTTATGGGTAGCGAATTTGAGAGAGCATAATACATCTGCTTTGGAGGTACATATGGGTGTGAAAATGATGTACCAGGACCTACAATGTATGTTTTGGTGGAAAATGATGGGGAAATGAATTATAGGGTCTGTCTCCCAATACATTACATGTCCACAAGTAAGGTAGAATCACTATGTTCCATTGTGTTTAGCTCAACCCATTGTGGATCCAATGTATAAGTGGGACAAGATATCAATGATATTTATGATGGTCTTACCACATATATCCAAGGGACATGATTCAATTTGGGTGATTATGGAATGACACAAAATGTCATCCCACATCTTATATATTGGAGAGAAATGTTTCAAAGAGATCTTGATAGAACTCTATGATCACATGATAGTCTAACTCCCTGGAGTTCCATCTACAATCATTTGTTAATGTGATGTTCGACTCAAATCTAGGTTTATGATGTGGTTATAAAAGGATTTTGGGACTAATTTTCACTTGATAGCATCGTTTAACACCCAAAATGATGACCATATAGATTAGACAATTCAGGTTATAGAGGACATGATGTGAGAAGACATGATAGACTTTTTCCATAGTAGGGAGGGTAGCCTTACATATCTCTAGTTTTCATGAAACAATAGTTACCATTACATCATCGATATGAAACAATTTGAGGATTTTTATGTGAATCCCTACTGGTCACCACTTTACACGAGTTACCCAGGAGAGTCAGCACTTATGGACACAATGTTGGTGCGAGAAACTACTGAGAAGGTGCAAATCATACATGAACAGATGCAGACTACATAGAGCTATCAGAATCCATGGGATGATATACGGCATAAGCCATTGGAGATCGAGGAGGGAGACAATGTGTTTATAAAAAGTACACCTAAATGTGTATTAAGGGGATTTTTTGGGGCAGAAAGATATCTCCATGAATCATTGGACATTTCTATATACAACGAAGGGTTGCTGAGGTGGAGTACCTCTTAGATCATCCTCTATAGATAGATTGGGAACACAATGTCTTCCACATGTCGTAGCTGAGTAGTAATGTGCATGACCCATCCCACATTATAAACTATGTTGACTTGGATATCAAGGATGGAGTGACCTTTACTATGCACCTAATATTGATTAAGGATAAGTATGAGAGGATCATGTTTGTAAAATAAATTGCTTTACTGCATGTCTCATGCTAGCATTTGATTCTCCATGAGAGTATATGGGAGTGGGAGACTCATATTCTTGATCAGTACACACATATTATTTTTTAGAACATGTTTGTTTTCATTTTTTTGACATAAATCCCCATGGTGGGTAGAATTTATTTACTCATATTTTTTATGTATTATTTTTGGATGTTGTATGGATTATTTTTGAGACCAGGATCTCAGTAATTGTGAAAATATGAGGCCTGGTGATCTCGAAATAAATGTTCGAAATATATTAAAGAGAAAGAAAACAATGTTTTAATGAAAAATCTGAAAGAATTATGAAAGGTAAACTAGATCAAAAATCTGAGGCAACTTTTTAGTTCAGAATGTGTTTTTGAACCTAGCTGTGACATTACCATTGTCAATGTGGGTTGTTTTTGGAAAATCCATCGTAGGTGTAAAATGAAAAAAATAATTAATTATTATTTTTATTTGTTTCATTGATGAAATTACCTAATAATATCTTGAAATACACACTTATGCCCAATTTTTGGGTTATCTTCATAAAAATATAAATTGTTTGAGAGCATGGAAAGAGATTCCATTAGAAAACAATGGCCAAAATAGGGATTGAAGACCGATTCAAGACGGAATAAAGGATCTCACATATGAATATGAACTTGCATCATTATTGGATAGTAATTTATATTGAGTTAAGGCATCTATTTTTATTTGATACTTTTTATGTTTTTAATTTCATTTATGAACATGAATCATTCAATGAATAGATTATTCTGTCGTTGGATCTTCTTGTGGAATGAGTTAATTTGTAGGGTTTTTTCTGGGAGAATAATTTTTTCTATATTTCATTCTTCATATTTATTATAATAGATTTGTATCATGACTAACATGAAAATGATATTACATTCATTCCTTATGATTGTTGCAGTTCATTTCACCCCTAATTATTCATTCACCATGATATTTATTCGTTTGGCCTATGTTTTGGAATATCTTACTGAATCGACCATTTCACACCCATTTATTGGCACAAATATCCAATACTTTAGATCTGGGATCCCCATGACACAACAGTGATGTGACAATATAGATGGAAGAAGATCAGATGAATTAGATATACAGTTTTCATGTTCATCAGTGCACAATCGCGCAAACCATTAAATTGATTTTTTTGAGTGGATCGAAGGGTCAAAGTTAGTTTTTTATTGAAAGGGAGACTCAAAAAATGCTTCAACGTGATTTTCTAGGTGATGCACAATTGGATCAGTTGCTGGAGAACTAGTGAAGACACAAAGAAATAGATCTCAGAATCAGAAATTTATTTGTTATAGAACATTTAAGTCATACCTACAAAATGTGTGGAACCTCCTTTTTGGCGACTCGGTTTTCAGAAGAGAGTTATGTATCACATGGCATGTGACTTGGACACATAGCGTGGGACCTATTCCCAGTGATGTGGAAAAAACCTCCAAGGTTAATTAGTCATGGGTTGGAGTATATGTATTGGAGCAAGCTATGTAGTCCCATACACGGAAAAGTACACTACCTAATCCATGTACTTGTACATAGGTAGAGTACACAGGCATCCAACATGTTGTGTTCTTCTACACAGATAGTAGAAATGAGATAGAATCCATTTTTTTGGGAAGGACCTTGGGTCAAGGAACATTATGTGTAACCCATCAACATAGAGTATAATTTGTTAAAGATGGCTTGGAGTACTTTTCCACTATATCATGGATGATTTTCATTAGGTTTTATTCCCTATATCCTTTCCCCTGAGGTTTAGTATGGAATCACCTCCTACTCCTAGGGCCACGATCCCTTCATTAGGAATTCTTAGATAGAGTTATTGGAATCCCTATGTGAGGTCTAGTGTGAGATCCTCTATTCCTATTCACTCTCTATTTTGATTTATGAGTATCGTTATGTCCATCACTACATGGAAGTTGATCCTATACCTTGAATCTTAATCCAAATTGAGATGTTGGTATCACACCATGGCCATGGGAGTGATCATCATCTGTATATCATATACCTTTATACCTTTTTTTATACTTATAATGGTGAGACCGATGAACATTACCTTTAGAACGGACACCATCCTTGCTATCAGACTATAGACTGTGCTCTCTCAGATGAGTGTTATGCGGAACAATGTAGGTGTAATATTATTATTGTTATTATGGTTGTGACATGCCATTAGACAGTTTGTATTTGCTGAGTATTCCTGAATATTCTTGTTAAATGTTCTATCGACGTATGGCTATGTAGAGTTGACTTTTTTCCTTTTCTTTATGCCTTGTGGTTTTAGGTTTTCCTACTGGGTATATTCATACAAACCCATACATAGGATTCTCCCGCGGGTGTAATGTCTTGAGAAGACTATATAAAATTTGACAAAGTCCTTAATGGAAATGGACCAGATGGTTCTTAGTGCGACTACAATGAATTATTTATATTACTTTGGTACCTCAAAAGTTGTCCCTTTACTTTTATATTAGACATATTTTCAAACATTTAGGGTGGGTATGTATTTGGCCCCATTTAATTTCATTTACATTCTATCATACACTGGATTTGTGATTTAGACGTATCCATGCATGGTTGTTAAGTTTATCTTTACATTTTTGCATTGTATAGGCTTTGATATGTGTATGTGTTTTTATATGTACTTAGGCTAATCCCTCCCTTGTTCATGATATGCCTACTCGACACTAGTCTCAAGCCCCTAGCCTTTTGGAGGTGTGATTGGGGAGTAGTGGAATGGGCCCCACTAGGACAGGTCATGGAAACACTCAAGTTATTCAACCCATAAATGAAATTAAATATTTTAAAATACCTTTTACATGTCAACATGGCACATGAAGATTTAAATAATAATAATTTTTTATCATTAATGATAATTCACCACCCAAACAACACTATTAAAAAACATTACAACACATCTCTATGATTGAGTGTCATTAATTCATTAATTGAAACCTATATCACCAGTAAATACTATGAAATCAATTTGTAGATTTAAATAATATATATCATTATTAACAAACATATAATCAAATTTTTACTCCATAAATTCTATAAAATAAATCACATAAAACATATTATTCTTCTTAAGGTCTCTATTATATCACAACAATTCATTTTATTCTACATCATACATACTTCCCTATAATATTCTAAGATAAATATAAACCAATTATACAGTTTTTCTAATAATTAATCAATTGTAAATCATGTTTTCACAGCGCTCCTTGAAATAGTATCGAATGTCATATAAAAATTGAGAATAACTAAATTTAATTACCATATTAACCATAAACCAATAGAGAAGTGAATTATAAGCTCAAAGAAGTTCACAACCACTTACCTCAAGTTGTCTTACCATTATTCAAAAGGAATATAATCCTAATTTCCAATCTAGTTTCTAAATATCAAGAATCCACTGAGAACTAAAAGATAAAATATAATTAAAACCAAAATGAAACTAAGACTCTTTTCCTATTACCAAAACCGCAAGGAAAACAATATATACACAATTTCATCAAAATAATAATAATGTTAATCTTCCAAGGACCTCAAATTTTACATTTATATAATTCTATTGAAAATTCAAAAATAACATTATTTATCCAAATAAATAATACATCCAATTCATTCATGTCTATTTTGATACAACCAAACACCAATATTGACTATAAACATTCATCAATATCCATCGATGAAAAATTTACCTTGCATTTCACAATTTTAACCACATTAAATTTAAATTATAGAAACATAGAAAAACCCAAATTGGAACACATCTTGCATATAATTAACCTTTTAATTTTACCATATTATACATCTATTAAATCATTGTTTGTATTTTTGAAAATAACGAAATTTTATCTCCATTTATATATAATAACATTTCATTTATATTCATGGAAAAAATATATGGTATCACAAATCATTAAATTACACTTTTACTAAATTTATAAAGTCATTTTTTAATCATATTCTCAATTCTTCAAAATTTTTATAAAAAATTTCTTTTATTAACAAAACTAATATGTTAATTGCATACAAAAATACATAATTATAATAAATCATATTGCATCATCAATTATATTTATTTGATTTTTGTTGTGTAATTATTTATTAATAATACATTAGAATTATGGATTTCAATATTCAATTTCATTACAGAGGGAGGTTTTGAGTATTAAAGGACATGTGCCTTAACAAAAAGGGTTTATCTTTAGAGGATGGAAAATAGATAGAATCATCGTTAATAAGAAGACACAACAATATATTGTATGTTTTATGATGTTGGTTTCAAATTTTTATATATATATATATATGGATATATTGTGTATTTATATTTGTAAAAATGTTCTTTGGAGGCACTTGATGTTATAGTAGTTGAAAACATTGGGCCAAAATATCATTTACATCGGTTATTAAGAGATTGGAACTATGGATTAGTATGCTTTAGATATTTGAATAATAGTGTCCCTAGTAGATATTGGCACACTTCCAGTGCTAGTTCCGATAGCACCATGGTGGAAACAACACATGCATAGGCAACCCATGCTCAGTCCAAGGTAAAAATGTGGAATAATTATCATGAAGAATCGTGAATGGAATCAAATGGATAATAATGAATTTATGAAATTTATGGAAGTCCTATGTCCATCACAACCACCACATACAATCATGGTATGTGATGCATGTATGTTTCCAATGCATATGTTATATGGTTATTTGGGTGATGCTCCTAGTGTTGGATAGAAGAATGATGTTCTTGATGACGGCGATGGAGATTTCAATTTAAATTGTGAGGATGATTGTGAGGAATGCAGTGAGGATGATGGTTAGTATGATGGTGAGGATGATGGTGAGGATGAAGATAGTGATAATTATGTTGATGATAAAGAGACTGATCCATTTCATTTTGACTAATATTTATGACATATTATGTTTGAAAAATAGTTGTGAATGAATAAATGTGATGTTTCAAATGTGTTTCATCACAGTTTGAATGAATGAATTAGTTTCTTCTCTTGTCATTGTTTTTTTTATATTTTTCTGTGATGTTTATTGCAATAGTTTGGGGATTTTTATAGGTAATTGGGGATGTTTGGAGATGCTGTTGGTGAGTGTTTTGGGAAGGTGGGGTTGCTGCAGCCTGAGAAGTTATGGAAGGTCTATACCAATTGTTTGAAAACATTTTTTATAGAGCTATACCAAACGTTTCATGAAACTATTGGTATATCACTCAAGTATAGGACTCTATGCCAATAGATTATAAGATTTTGCAATATTCCTTTAGAAACGGTTATTATAAATATTGGTAATTACATATACAAATGGCTTTATCAAAACTATTGGTAACAAAAAATTTAATATGGAATATAAAACAGATTTATGATAAACTGCTTGAATAAGCTTTAACCAAAATTAACTAATATAATGGTTTAGATAAATTTGAAAATAGGATATCCAATGGTTTTCTAAACTATAACAATGGTTTTGAATAATTGGTAAAGGGTAGTTTCAAACAGTGTGATTTGAAAATATCAATATATAAAAATACATAACAAAACTCATTCAGGGATAAATTAAATTTTAAAACATAAACTCCTTAAAAATTTATCATAGAGTAATATAATTCATTTTTCATGATATTTTAATAATAAAGTTTCATTCTTAGGTCATTAAACTATATGTTTGATACATATTTCTTAAACATCCTAAAATTAAAATATATTTACACCATGTAACTATAATTTAGATTAAATGTTCTAATATAATCAATGAGGAGAGATATCAACATCCATAAATATGTTGAAGAAAAATATTTCCTCAATATATTCTTTAATAACAAATTAGTATTAATGTACCCAACATACTGAACTTTTACTTGAACTAATTTCATAGAGGATTAAATCTATACATATATATATATGACTTGTGGTATTTATTAATAATAATTATAATGTACAATTATCAATAGAAAAATGATTAATAATAATATCCAATCACACTGAATCTTGTGGATTTTCTAATGGTGGGTATGTCCTCATAACCTACCTTTATAGTGATTCCCAAGTCAGTACATCAAGAGATTAATTCTAATAAACTTATGAGTACTTTCTACTAAAATTCCAAAAAATATTTTTCTATACATAGAATTTAAAACTATAAAAGGACATAGAGTTGAATATTATAATCATAGATCATAAATTTTATCAACATAAAAGTGAATTTATATGATGTTTTCAATGTGATAGATACTCTATAACATTATCACATCAAATATATATAGAATAATAATTAATATTTGATGAAATATATAATTAATACTCTTATCAAAAAATGAAAATGTAATCAAATATATACATAATATGGTTCTAATGAGCCAAATATAATATAAAAATAATGGTTTATATTTACTTAATTGTTGAAACAATGTTTGAACATTTTTATAATTTATTTGATAATTTGGAGTTATTGTTTTATTTTTTTAATGATTATTTAACATTTATCAACATGTTAAACATGATTTTTTTTCATTATAATCATTTTAATTAATGGCTAATTAATAGAATGAATAAAATTGTAGATGACATGTAAATGGTGAATCTATTTGGTGTAAAATAAGGGAAATCAAATTATAGCGATTATAAGTATGTGTCACAATTTATGTCTCATGAAATATTTCCTCTGAAGATTAGAGAAAAAACTACCATAATGATAGTAATGGTTAATAGATTTTTTTTCAAAATAAAGGTATTCCTTATTTTATCTATCAAATATATAAATTTAGGATATATATCAGAGTTAAATATTTAACATACATTTTATAATGAATGAAACAACATCGTAGCATTTTATGTTAATTAAAAATATTACCTAAGCATGGGTTAATAGAGATGAAAAAATAGTGAATGTTATTCCTGGTTTAGTTAGAGACAGTAATGGTATTTTTAATAAAAATTAGTAATTCAATTTTATTTAAGAGATGTTCGGTAATAAATATCATTGATTTTCATACCACCCCATGGAAAATTTAGAAAATATTTTTCTAATTTCATTCAAGATATGGACAGGTACATGTTAGAAGGGTTACTCAGAATAATTCGAAAACATTTATCAATGTATTGAAAAATGATTAAGAATTAATTTTATTTACAATGTTAGTGATTAATGAAACATAATATGGAATTTATTATGGAAGTTGTTTTTGAAATTTTAATATTATGAAATTCAATGAAGAATTGTGTGAGTTTGTTACTAAAGTGGTGTATATTAAGATTGAGAAGATGATAAGATAAAAGAAAAAAATAATATTAATATTAATATTTTATATTTTATATAATATATATATGGAATAATCTTAATATTAAAGACTTGTAAATTAAAATATGTTTTTAAATGATATTTCTTTTTTTGATAATTTTTCATGCACAATATATTGTTGAGAGATATTTGGCATTGTCATGAGGACATGGAAACAATATATAGGATGTATAAATCATAATGATTTCAATAAGATCATATGATATCTATATTTTTTACCTATATAATGATGAATTCATTCATTTTTAAGGGTTAGTCTAGTATGATAGGCGTCCCTTGGAGATTTCTTCTATATAGTGTGTGTGTTTTTTGAACACATTGATCCATAACTCCTAATAAAGATAGGTGATTATTTTTAATTGGTAAAAATTAAATAATATAAATAATTTATTTAATAATCCCTAATAGTATATAATTTTTTACTCCTCATAATTGATGTCAAATCATTTCTATGTTCTCCTCAAAGTATAACATGGAGTTTAGAATGCGTTGTTTTCAAGAATTTTAAATTTCATTACTTTTTTTATCCACAATTGTTATTAATAAAATATGGAATATAAAAGGTATTATGATATTTTATATAGTTAAATATTACATATTAATGGACCATATAATTTATAAATATTAGATACAAGCATGTATGTGCTTCATATTTATATTATTGGGAATGTTACCCATATAAATGTTTCGATAATGATTATTGTTAATATAAACCAAATAAAAAATGTTTTCCTTTCATAGAGTGATATATATTCATCAATTCCATGGAAGGAATTTTTGGAGTTCATTGGGATATATTTCTTAATGTAAATTTTGGAATTGATGCAATGTAACTATATAAGAAATTTCCAATTGAAAGATTCAAAATTTTAAATTTTTTGTAAAATGATAGATGATATAAATATTCTTAATTATATATATTTTGATGAGTTATTCAATTGATGCATCATTTTTTATCACTGTTAATGGTTTTGGACGGTTTAATGAATATTTCACTATTATCAAGAAATTAAATTATATTTTCCTAGAGAGATTTAGTGAACAAATATTGTTACATTAAGACAAACATATTAAAACATTTTCTTTAGGATTCATGAATAAATAATTATTTGTATGTGGAATAAAACATGGAGTCTTTAGAAATTTTATGGTTGAGGATAAAAATAAAATTTATTTTAAATTATTTATTACCATTAATGTTTTAATAGATGTTATAATGAAGGACAACGATTCAAATGTTGGTGATGTTGATATGATTAAATATAAAAAGTTTTTATCATTTTTCCCAGGGATTATTCTAAAGGAAAATACAAAGAAAATAGATTTTGATCCATTTAATTGTTTATAATTTAATTTTATTATATATTTAATTTTTATTAACACATAATTATATTTGATTATAATAAATACAAAATTGTAGATCTATAATGGTTTTCCATGTCAAGTTCATTATATTTCATGACACATAAATTTTTAAATGTAAAATGGTAAAAACCTACCAATAACAAAATATTTAAATTTATATTATATATTAGGTAATGAATAAATTTTTTATGATCTGATTGATGTTTTGGAATCAAGTGAAGGGGGTGATAAATTAATGATTTCCAAAGTGATTAATGAAAAATGAACAAATGATGAATATGATAGTGGTGAAAATAATTGGAAAAAAGAATTGAGATATTTTTTAATTCAAGACATAAATAAGGGTTTCATAAAAATAATTAATCTAATCGTGGATTAAATTATGTTTCTAATTGGAAAATAACTATCAAATGACGATGAAAAATATTTATGGGAAATATTGTCTAAATTAGTTTAAAAATTTAACATTTTAAATGTATCACTTATATACTAGAACAATTTTTCTATTACAATAAATGAAAAAAATAATCAAATAAAAAAGTATGTTGAATATTTTTAATAAAATACGTTGGATTTTAAATACTAATAAAATAAATATCTTGTTCAAATTTGAAAAATAAAAGAATTATGATGGTGTAATATAAAATAAAAGTTAGATGTCTTGTGAAGAATTAAGTTATATTTCTACATTGAATAAAAAATCATTTATTTCAATATATTGTTGAGTCAATATGGTTTTCCTTATGACAATTCCATTCCTTCTTATTTTGAAAATCAGAAACACCTTATCTTTAAGTAAATATGTTTTTACCCTTGTTTTACTTCTATAAAGAAAATTTCCTTAAGGAAATTTACCCCTCTTATTTTCATTGTTCATATCAACATTTTTCTTAAGTATAAAAATCCGATTCATATCAATGTTCTCGGAATCATATAATACATAGATATGAAAAATTCTATTACAGGATCTGAATTCTCATTACAAATTCTGTAAGGAATTCTCATTACGAATTCTATGATGAATTATCATTATGAATTCTATGATGAATTCTCATTTCAAATTCTATGATGAATTCTCAATACGAATTCTATGATGAAATCTGATTACGAATTCTGTAATGAATTCTCATTACGAATACTAAAGAAGAATTCCCATTATGAAATCAAATGTAGAATACACATTAAGAATTCTGATGACGAATTCTCATTTCGAATTCTGATGACCAATTCTCATTACAAATTCTGATGAATAATTCTCATTACGAATTCTGTGATGAATTCTCATTATGAATTCTATGATGAATTCTCATTATGAATTATATGATGAATTCTCATTTTGAATTCTGTAATGAATTCTCATTACGAATTCTATGATGAATCCTCATTACGAATTCTGTGATGAATTCTCATTACGAATTCTATGATGAATTCCAATTCTGAATTCTGTGATGAATTCTCATTACAAATTCTATGATGAATTATCATTACGAATTCTCTGATGAATTCTCATTCCGAATTATGTGATGTATTCTCATTACGAATTCTATGATGAATTATGATTATGAATTCTGTAACGAATTCTCATTACGAATTCTGGTTGTGAATTTTGATTACGAATTATGGATACGAACTTTTATGAAGTTTGACTCCAAATTATTCTAAAAAAAAGAATCTAAATATTCTTGTAATATAGACTCAAAATATAATTTTTGGTTAGACTTCGAACTTTCTACTTACACTCCGATTTTTTATGTTTGTTAAAAAACGATGGCATGCTTTTAGTTACACATATTTTTTTATAAAACAAAGTCATCCATTCTATTTCTAACTAAACATTGGTTGAGTGACATGTGTACAGGTCCCTCCGAAATTTAAGGAAAATATTATTGTTGGAGGAGGGAGTCGGTCGTTGCTACCAAGCCTATAAATAGCTGATCATTTGAAAGAGCTCAATAACATAAGATGTTGATCTCTCTAGAGACCACACGCTATCAAGGTGATTTATAGAGAGAGAAGCTTTTCATGCCTTGTGCATACTGAACTGATCGTTCAGATTGCTTCGTGCAACTCTGAATGTTGGTGACTACATTTGAGGGATTCCGGGGATAGGAAGTCAGAGGTTATAGCATCCAGCCTTTTTATAACATAATCTTTCATTACATTAAACAAAACTGAGAATCTTTAAGGTTTAGTGTCTTGGAAACCAGGAACATAATACATGAAAACAACATAAAACATTTTTCTTAAACACTTCAAAGGATTCTCCTTAAGTTCATCATAGGTTCATTACTGCATCTCATAACCTGGGGACATACATCAAAATAAAGGGTGAGCAGAAGGCCTGGTAAGGGAACAAGAGAAACATTTAACATGTGAACTTGAGATACATCAACTATGTCATGAAAAAGAACTTTAAGGCATGAGAAAGAAATCATGTGGAATATCATAATAAAAATATCATTTTTTATAACATTAAGATGTGGCTACATCATTTAACAAAGACAATCATGAACATATCACCAAGGTCCATCCCCAAGGTTTCATTTGAAAATTACCAAGGTTATTCACCAAGATATCATGAAAATTGTAATCTCTAGTGGTTACATCATTACCCAATGCATTGGATCCCTATTAGGGTGAAACCTTATATTTTCTTTTATTATCATGTGATCCACATATATCATCATCAAACATTTCATAAATAACACATATAGAATAAAATAAATGGGTTTTATTTCATAATCATAACATTTTAAAAAAACTTCTTTAAAGACATGATCTTTACGTCACTTTAAACCCACGTAAGGGGAGAGCAGGTCTCATGTATGTAAATCCCAAAATTTAAAATAGAAAATTTTGATATATATGTGATTACCCCTGTAGAAATAAGAGCTTTGAGTATTCACTTTATAACATAAAAAATTTTGATAAAAGGGAGAGGCATTTTGAGACGAAAATTCTACAGCATAACTACTATGTTTCGGGTTTTTAGGAAACATTGAAAAGAGAGGGGACATGGGTCAAACATTCATAAATGACCCATAAAACAGAAGAGGGGCAGAATAAGAAGGATATATGAACATGGTAATGAAATTTGAAGGACATACCATTTGAAATGAAAAACATGGAAGGAAGACAAAAATTAGATTTCTCTTATAAAAGTTTGACAGCCTAACAGCCTTACTTAAACATCAACAAAAATGATTTTAAAAGATCAAATAGGGTCTCTAATCAGGTGAAAATAAGAGTTCAGAATTATAGATATAGAGATCTTTTCCCAACATAATTAAAAAGGAACTTGAAAGACTTTACATGAAAGTAGAACTTTGAAAATAATGAGAAGGGTGAAAGAATCCCCTTAAAAATTCGGCAGCCTAACGACGCCACTTAAAACTTCAAAATACTGAATTAAAGAGATCAAATGGGGTCTATCATCATATGATCATAAAATATAAGTATGATAGATATAGATATCATACCCCAACATAATAAAAAGGTACTTTCAAGACTTGACATGGAATTAGAACTTTGGAAAAGGAGAAAGGTGAAAGAACCACTTAAAAATTCGGCAGCCTAACGACGCTACTTAAAACTTAAAAAATACTGAATTGAAGAGATCAAATGGGGTATCTCATCATATGATCATAAAATATCAGTAAGATAGATATAGATATCATACCCCAACATAATAAAAAGGAACTTGAAATACTTGACAAAAAAATAGAACTTGAAAATGAGAAGGGTGAAAGAATCCGTTACAAAAATTTCGGCAGCCTAACGGCGCCACTTAAACATTCATAAAATGAAATGATGAGATTAATAGGGGGTCTCTCATCATATGAACATAAAAAAGGACAGAATAATTAATATAAAAGAACATCCACCAACATAATAACATGGATCATAAAAGAAATTACATAAAATAGATCACTTGAAAAGAAAGAGAGGGGTCGGATCCCTTACCTTAAAACGTAACTCTTAAAACTCAAAGGTTTGGACCTTGAGGGCTTGGGGGCACCTTGGGAGGACTCCTTGGGAGGTAAGGAGACCAGAACTTCGGTGAGAATGATTTTGGAGTCCAAAGGATGAGATAATGGCTTGGTATTTATAGGGAAAGTGAGAGGACAATGCATTAATGGCCATGGGACACCTCATAAGTGGGTTTCTCAAAACCATGTGATCTCCCAAGATATTTCCAAGAATGTTAGGTCACATGGGGCCCCCAATACAATAATTCATTACCTTTGGTCGGACAACCTATAAAATATCTCATGACAACATCCTGACACAATTATGATGTCATTAAACATACTGAAACACTAAAACTGTATTTTTACTCTTCACTGAAAATTCAACTTTCTCAGAAAAATCCAAAAATTTCACCTTAACCAAATATCGATGCTCTGATTACAAAAGTGAACTCCATTTTATAAAAATAATTTTCTAAATATTTTTAATTTAATTTTTAAATAAATACACTATTCACCGAAAATCCATTTTATCAGAAAAATCCCCAAAAATTCCCATAACAAAATATCGACGCTCTGAGTTCAAAAATGATATCCATTTTATAAAAATACTTTTCTAAATATTTTAAATTAAATTACTAATTAAAGAAAACTATTCACCCAAAAAAACTAATACTTGAATAATAATATATGAAACCGTTATTTACCCATTTTATTAAATCACATTACCTAATCAAGGTGCCTAGATTATATTAATACTTTCTTTAAGTGAGATTACTAATCCATTTGCTCACATTACTAATCCAAAGCATAAAATCACTATTCACAATTTACTATTCATCAAAAATTATGTTGATCTTATTAGACTCTAAATTTCATACTGAACATAATTGTAGAAGACCATTTTTTGAAAATCATAACAGATTTTAAATTATTTAAGGTTTACATAAACATTTTAAAATATCTTTTTTCTAAAATTCATAAAAAATATGCATACTATATTTATCCGGTCATTTGAAAATTCATAAACATCATCATAATAAGAAATTGAATTTGTTATTTAAAACAAAGGATTACACAATGCAGTTACTGTCACCTTACATAACCCCTTATCACACCAGCGTAGGACCTAAGTGTAAGGTGTGCTAAGGTGAGAGAATCTGAGGGAGGCTCGACCAACATCGCACGAGTAGTAATTTCTATCAGTTTGAACTTCTCGTGAAGGCGATTCCGTTCTAACTTCACACGATGAAGTTCGGCTTGGGTTTGGTCCAGAGCAAAGCCCAGTGGTGCTACCTCCTTCCCAAGTTCTGTTAGATGGACTTCGATTGGTCCAAGACTACTGGGTGAGGCCATAAAATCTTCTTTCTATATTAATTAACCAAGATTACTTGTATTTAGAGACAATAATCAAAACTTTTAGTTTCTAGCAGTCATATTGTCCAATGGTCATATAACAGTCAAAACCCCAACGGTCTCATTTTAATTATACTCATGTTATCAAATGAAACATTTTTGTTGAGTATAAAAAAAAATAACACACAAAATTAGGAAATAAGATTTATTCAAAATTTAGGGTCGTTACAATCTTCCCCCTTAAGAAATTGCTTCCTCGCAATTTTTAAAATTGGGTTTTGAAATTTCATTGAATGTCCAACATCAGAAAAAGAGTCAGTAGAACTTTTACTTTAAAAGAAAGAAACTAAAGTACAAAGGTCACCCGAGTTAACCCACACTAGGCTTCCATGGTGGAAAACATGGTAATGGAGGAGAAAACAAAGGGTCAAGTTCTGAGGGAGAGTGATAATGAACATGATTAGGAGAAATTTAACCATATGAAAATCCCAAACTTATGATGTGTGTAAATGGTCTTTGATTAACTAGTAGGAAATGTAAACCAACAACATTTTTGTTTTATGTTTCTTTTCATATTTTTGAGGAATTCATTTACTACATAGAACAAAATTATAAGAAAATATACCTACCTTCATGTAGAGTTTCATCCTTTAATAAGTTTCTACCAAAACTAATCTTTTCTCCAAAAGATGAGCATTCAAAACTACTTGGTCTCATCAAAACAAAAGAATAATCTTCTAGAGAATCACATATTCCACAAAAGAAAAACTATCTTTCTTTAAACATTTATCCCTAAAATAGAAAGGGTAAGATAAAACAACTCTTCAAAAAAAATATTCCCATATGAAGGGAAACTACTTTTAAATCTTCAAAGTTCCACTGTACTACCCAGTGTTTATCATAGACCATTCCATAATTAACTGTCCTTAAAATTCCTAAAAATATCCCAAACTATGATTGAAACCCAAATACAAGAAGGACTTGATAACATAGTCTTCCAAGATAAACTTTATCGTTTATCTCCAAACAACATCAACCAATCCTAACATCTTATAACCAAAGTAACTAACATAAACATATTTTCCCATGATAGGTCAATCAATTACATAAGTAACCTATAATACCATAAGTTCACCTTAAATTCGTTGATTCTTTAAAATATAATTCAACCTTTACTCCTCAAAAAAAATACTGTAGTAATCTATTTACCTCGATCAAATAGGGTTCCCAAAATAGTGAATGTCTTCCAAAATAATAATCATCTTTTAATCCCCTAATCATCTCTATCATATTAATACGGCAATAATCACATTTTCTATCACATTGGTTGTTGGGACATGTTCTTCCATTTCCCACCATTAACTAAGAAGAGAAAGTATAATTAGGGGCTTAAATACTTAGCCAATAATCATGAAAAGGAACTTAAATCATATAAGGATAACTTTTAGAAGAAAAGTATACCCTAACTTGTGATCCCCTAGGTTTCAAACTAGGTTATCCATGATCATATATCCTTATGTGAATCGTTATTTTATTTTATCTTTGTTCATTTAATAATGGTTTATACTAAGATTATGAATTTACCAAAGCATATCCCCTGGGAGTGTCGTAACCAAGAGTACAGCAAGTCCCATTGTCGTGTACCAGTTCCCGTTCGAGTCTAGCTCAAAGTGGTGTTTTCGGGTTTTACCCTAATGAACATCTGTGCCAGAGCCACCTCTACCTGCTCGTATCCAGACAGGGATGTATTTTCTTGGAAACCCCTTACTCAATACTCACCAAAATACTAGGAAGATTTCCTATATATAAACATTTCTATAGGCTTCTTCCTAAAGTTTTCATATCCTAATTTCCCCAAATAATTAAACTATCCTTTGATACCAAATATAGCATCCCGCATTTTTATAACATAAACTTTCATTACATTACACAAAACTAAGGATCTTTAAGGTTTAGTGTCTTGGAAACCAGGAACATAATACATGAAAACAACATAAAAAATTATTCTTAAACACTTGAAATGATTCTCCTTAAGTTCATCCTAGGTTCATTACTACATCTCATAACCTGGGGACATAAATCAAAAGAAAGGGTGAGCAGAAGGCCCGGTAAGGGAACAAGAGAAACATTTAACATGTGAACTTGAGATACATCAACTATGTCATGAAAAAGAACTTTAAGGCATGAGAAAGAAATCATGTGGAATATCATAATAAAAATAACAGTTTTCATAACATTGATATGTGGCTACATTATTTAACATATACAATCATGAACATATCACCAAGGTTCATCCCTAAGGTGAATTTGAAAATTACCAATGTTATTCACCAAGATATCGTGAAAATTGTAATCTCTAGTGGTTCCATCATTACCCAATGCATTGGAGCGATATCAGGGCGCACCATTAAATTTGCCTTTATTATCATGTGAGCCACATATATCATCATCAAAAATTTCATAAATAACCCATATAACATAAAATAAATGGGTTTCATTTCATAATTATAACATTTTAAAAAAATTGCTTTAAAGACATGATCTTTACGTCACTTTAAACCCACAGAAGGGGAGAGCGGGTCTCATGTATGTAAATCCCAAAATATAAAATAGAAAATTTTGATATATATGTGAATAACCTATAGAAATAAGAGCTTTGAGTATTCACTTTATAACATAAAATAATTTTGATTAAAGAGAGAGACATTCTGAGACGAAAATTCTGCAGCATAACGGCTATGTTTCAGGTTTTTAGAAAACATTGAAAAGAGAGGGGACATGGGTCAAACATTCATAAATGACCCATAAAACAGTTTTGGGACAGAATAAAAAGGATACATGAACATGGTAATGAAAATTTGAAGGAAATACCATTTGAAATGAAAAACATGGATGGAAGACAAAAATTAGATTTCTCTTATGAAAGTTCGGCATCCTAATGACGTTACTTAAACTTCAACAAAAATGATTTGAAAAGATCAAATAGGGTCTATAATAATGTGAACATAAGAGTTCAGTATGATAGATATAGAGATCATTCCCCAACATAATTAAAAAGTAACATGAAATACTCGACAAGAAATTAGAACTTTGAAAAGAATGAGAAGGGTGAAAGAATCCACTTTAAAATTCGACAGCCTAACGGCGCCACTTAAAACATCAAAATACTGAATTGAAGAGATAAAATGAGGTTTCTCATCATATGATCATAAAAGATCCGTATTATAGATATATAGAGCATACCCCAACATAATAAAAAGGAACTTGCAAGACTTGACATGGAATTAGAACTTTGAAAAAGGAGAAAGGTGAAACAACCACTTAAAAATTTGGCAACCTAACGACGCCACATAAAACATCAAAATACTGAATTGAAGAGATAAAATGGGGTATCTTATCATATGATGATAAAAGATCAGTATGGCAGATATAGAGATCATACCCCAACATAATAAAAAGAAACTTGAAAGACTTGACAAAAAATAGAACTTGAAAATGAGAAGGGTGAAAGAATCCGTTAATAAAATTCCACAGCCTAACGGCGCCACTTAAACTTTCATAAAATGAAATGATGAGAGTAAGAGAGGGTATCTCATCATATGAACATAAAAAGGACAGTATAATTAATATAAAATAACATCCACCAACATAAGAACATGGAGCATAAAAGAAATTACATTAAAGAGATCACTTGAAAAGAAAGAGAGGGGTTGGATCCCTTACCTTAAAACGTAACTCTTAAAACTCAAAGGTTTGGAGCTTGAGAGCTTGGGGGAACCTTGGGAGGACTACTTGGGAGGTAAGGAGACCAGAACATTGTTGATAATGATTTTGGAGTCCAAAGGACGAGATAATGTCTTGGTATTTATAGGGAAAGTGAGAGGACAAGGCATTAATGGCCAAGGGACACCTCATAAGTGGGTTTCTCAAAACCATGTGCTCTCCCAAGATATTTCCCATGAAGTTAGGCCACATGGGGCCCCCAATACAATAATTCATCACCTTTGGTCGACCAACCTATAAAATATCTCATGACAACATAATGAAACAGTTATGATGTCATTAAACATACCGAAACCCTAAAACTATATTTTTACTATTCACTGAAAATTCAACTTTCTCAGAAAAATCCCAAAATTTCACCTTAACCAAATATTGATGCTTTGATTATAAAAATGAACTCCATTTTATAAAAATAATTTTCTAAATATTTTTAATTTAATTTTTAAATAAATACACTATTCACCAAAAATTGATTTTTTCAGAAAAATCCCCAAAAATTACTATAAATTAATATCGACGCTCTGAGTTCAAAAATGAATTCCATTTTATAAAACTAATTTTCTAAATATATTTAATTAAATATTTAATTAAAAAACACTATTCACCCGAAAAAACAAATACTTGAATAATAATATATGAAACCGTTATTTAGCCATTTAATTGAATCACATTACTTAATCAAGGTGCCTAGATAATATTAATACTTTCTTTAAGTGAGATTACTATTCCATTTGGTCATATTATTAATCCTAAGCATAAAATCACTATTCATAATTTACTATTCATCAAAAATTATGTTGATCTTATTAGACTCTAAATTCCATACTGAATATAATTGTAGAAGACCATTTTTTGAAAATCATAACACATTTTTAATTATTTAAGGTTTACAAAAACATTTTTAAAATATCCTTTTTCTAAAATTCATCAAAAATATGCATACTATATTTATCCAGTCATTTGAAAATTCATAAACATCACCATAAGAAGATATCAAAATTTTTATTTAAAACAAAGGATTACACAAGGCAGTTATGGTCTCCTTACATAGCCCCTTATCACACCAGCATAGGTCCTAAGTGTAAGGTGTGCTAAGGTGAGAGAATCCTAGGGAGGCTCGGACAACATCGCACGAGTAGTAATTTCTATCATTTTGAACTTCTCGCGAAGGCGATTCCGTTCTAACTTCACATAATGAAGTTCGGCTTGGGTTTGGTCTAAAGTAAAGCCCAGTGGTGCTACCTCCTTCCCATGTTCTGTTAGATGGGATTCGATTGGTCCAAGAGTACTGGGTGAGGCCATCGAATATTCTTTCTATATTAATTAACCATGATTACTTGTATTTAGAGATAATAATCAAAACGTTTAGTTTCCAGCAGTCATATTGACCAATGGTCATATAACTGTAAAAAACCCAACGGTCTCATTTTAATTTTACTCATGTTATCAAATGAAACATTTTTGTTGAGTATAAAAAAAATAAAATAACACACAAAATTAGTAAACAAGATTTATTAAAAATTTCGGGTCGTTACAGAGGTGCCGACTACCATGAAGTTCAAGGGCTTCCTTGCTGAGGAAGATAGAGGTTCCAATTACATTGAAGTTGAGGGCTTGCGGGTATAGCAAGACAGAGACTACGATCTTCATATCGAGGGCTTACCCGGGTGTTGGTAAGACAGAATTTCTTGAATGTATAAAGCAAGGGACCCTTATCCAAGGTTGTTTGATACCCTTCTCTTTGGGTTAAAAGATTTATATCTTGTTACTTTTTTTTGTTACAAGTTTGTCTTTTCTGCTGCATTTTTTATGTTTAAGAAAGTATAAACATCTTATAATTCCTTACAATTGTGTACTCTGATTTAGTTAGATTCTATACTATTTAAGGTAGAATCTCATTTTCTAAAATTTGATTAAGTTTCATTTTCTGGATCCATATTTCTGGAACTGGTTTTCCGGAATCACTTTCCAGATTTAAGCATGTGTATAGAGCTAAAATTTTGTAACCTCATAATTTGTCCGAATCATTAAATTTTTGTTAGAGGTGTTGTTAATTTTCATAGTTTAACTTAGTTATACTTAGATCATTCCTTGTTTAAGGAAAATTTTAAAGTGTACAATTCACCCCCTCGTGTTTATTAAGCATCTACATCATTATTTTGATCCTACAATTGGTATCAGAGGAGGTTTCTGAAATACTTATAATTACATATAAGTTTTTCTTGCTCAGTTTTTCATTATTCTATATTTTCCTTGCTTAGGAATATTCTCCTTGAATCCGAACTTTTGTTATTAACATGTTTTGTGTAGAAGGTTTTTTTAAGATGGTAGGAATCAATGCTGCTTCCATCGACAACTTAAATCCTACAAGACCACCATTTTTTATGGCAATGAATATGAGTATTGGAGAGATTTAATGAATACTTTCATTATGAATAATGGAGTAGAAAATTTTGTTATGCTTACTTGATGTTATCAAATTCCTAATAAGGAAGTTAGTACTTTCAAAAACCAAGAGTAGCATGATTATCAATTAAACTATAAGGTACGTAATACTTTACTATGTTCAATGACTAGGAATATATAAAGCCATATTTATTCTTGTGAAGCAGCCAACTTTATATGGAAGAAACTCGAAGTTACACATTTTGGTACATCCAAATTGATTGAGACCAGAAGAGTTGTGCTTAGAGGTGAGTATCATGGTTTTAACTTTCCTTATAGAGAACCCATTTGTAAGGTGCAACAAAGATTTATGACTATAGTGAATAGCTTACAATCTATGGTAGAAAAATGTCTGGATGATGAAGCCCTTATTGACAAGATCATTGATATTATGCCCAATGATTTGGAATCAAAGATAACAGCAATTGATGAGAACAAGAAGGTCACTCAAATTTCATTAGATGAGCTATTTGGAAATATTCTCCAACATGAAACAAGGATGAAGAGACATGCAGACAACATCAAAAAGAAGAATGGGAAGGGTACTGTTGCTTTTACTAAAACTTCAAATCACATGAAAGCTAAGACTCTTAAGAGAGTAACTAGATCCGAATCTAAGAAGGATGTTATCCAATCCGAATCTAGTGAGATTGAAGTCCTAGAGAATGAGTTTTCAAATCTTTCTCAAAGGATGAACAAGATAGTTGGACAATGAAATTTCCAATCCAACTATAAGAAGAAGGAAAGGAAAGATAAGAACGATTCAGAAGTCACTTGCTATGAATGCAAGAGAGCTGGACACATAAGACCTGATTGTCCTTCACACAAGAAAAAAGAAAGAAAATAGAGGCATTCTGAAAGGAATAGGAAGAAGTATTACAAAGATAAAGCTAAGAAGGTTCTGAATGCTCATGATACTTGGAGTGCTAGTGGTGGTGACTCTTCATATGAATCTTCAGATTATGAATCTTCTAGACAGAGAATCTTGGTCTTATAGCCAGATTACCTATTAACAATCGTTGCTTTATGGCTAAGGTACACAATACTGAATCTTTTACCAATGTTTCATTAAATTCTAATGATAGTAAATATTACAACTCTTCGGATGAGGAATAATTTTCTAATGAATAAAATACTTTACCTACTTATGAAGAAGTTTCTAGGTTTGTTGAACTTCTTGAGATTAACAATTCAAAACTCAATAAAAATCTTGATAAGGAAAATTCTAGGAATACTATTCTTAATAAAGAAATATCAGATCATTCTAAATATCTTTATAAGAAAAATTCTGATTTATAAGTATTTCAAAAGGTCTTGAGGAAGTAAATTCTGAGAAGAATAAACTTTCTAAAGATCTAGAAAAAGTAATTTCAAAGAAAATGGTTTTCAAGCCTAGCTCTAGTTCCAAATCAAATGATTTTGAAGATAAATACTTGGTTATAAAACTCAAGTCTGAAATATTTTACATAAAGAAGTGTTAGTCTAACTTTACCTTATGTAAATAAAGTTTTGATAAGATGTATTCACAAATATGACCTTTAAGAAAAAAGTCTGGTTTTGGTTATACCCATGATAAACCAATTTTTAGTAACAACTACTTTGTTCCTCAGAGTGCCCCATTTTTTACCAAGTGTCAATGTGGTGGTAATTGGGAAAAGAATTTTTCTTTAAACAAAACCCAATCTTTATGTTTTCATAAGGCTTATTTTTCTAAAAAGATGTGGGTACCCAAAATTTTTCTTTCGGACATTTCTGGATCCAAGCAAGTTTGGATTCTGAAAACCTAACTTTTTCTAATTTCCAGGAAAATAGGGAAAGTACCAACAGCAAAACATTTTACATGGATAGTGGATGTTCCCGACATATGACTGGTAACAAAAAATATTTTGAAAAGACTATCAAAACGAAAGGAGGAAACATAAATTTCAGAGACAACGCTCAGGGAGAAATTGTTGGCATAGTTAATATTGTTCTTCTTGGTAAAACTTTTATTTCAAATGTTTTGTTTGTTAAGGGTTTTAAGCACAACCTCATTAGCATAAGTCAGTTATGTGATGAAGGATATCTTGTGAATTTTAGGAATGATAAGTGCTTAGTACACAATTCCAAGGAAGATTTTATTCTCTCTTCTCATAGGCAAGAGAATGTTTAAGCATTGATCTTAGAAGACCTTAGGATCGAAGACATACCTTGACTAAGTGCAATGGAAGATCATTCTTGGTTATGGAAAATAAGACTAGGTCATTGTAACCATAGAAACTTATGTAAACTCTATAAGAAAAACTAGTTAAGGATCTACCGGAGATTAGATTTGATTATTCTAATGTTTGTGATCCTTTTCAATATGGAAAGCAACATAAATTTAGTTTTAAATCAATTAGTGAAGTCTCGAAAACTGATGCATTATAGTTGGTACACAAGGATATTTTTGGTCCAACACAAACTGGAAACATTGGAGGCAATTACATTGTGTTTGTTCTAGTTGATGATTGCACTAGATTTACATGGGTCTATTTTCTAGCAAATAAGTCTGAAGCTTTTTCTTATTTCAAAAGTTTTAGAACCCATGTTAAAAATGAGAAAAACCTTCCACTAAAAACTATTCATAGTGATCATGGAGGAGAATTTCAAAATTCTGATTTTGAATCTTTTTTTAGTAGAAAAGGTATTACTCACAACTTTTCAGCACCTAAAACTCCTCAAAAAAATGGTTTAGTTGAAAGAAGAAATAGAATTCTACAAGTGATAACTAGAACCATGTTGAGTGAATATTCTCTAGCTAGACATTTCTGGTCTGAATCTGTAAGTACTACTTGTTATACTATAAATCGATTTTGTATTAGAACATTTCTTAATAAAACTCCTTATGAGTTATGGAACTATAGAAAACCTAGACTTTCCTACTTCAAGGTTTTTGGTTGCAAGGTGTTCATCTTGAATACCAAAGGTAATCTACATAAATTCTCACCAAAATATGATTATGGAATTTTCTTAGGCTACTCTACAACTTCTAAGGCTTATAGAGTTTTCAATAAAAACACTTGTACTGTTGAGGAAACAGTACATGTAATATTTGATGAGTCTGATCTTTTTTTTAAACCATCCCAACCTACTTCCTCATATGTGTTTTCAAAAACGGATTATCAACCTTTGTTAGAAGATCCTTCTGATAAGGAAAATGTTCATGAAAATATTTCTGAAACATTTACCCCAGAAGACTTTCTACCCTATGTTGATTAACAGGTTTTACAAAACCCAAGTCAGGTGTTTCTTATGAATCATCCCAGTGATAGTATCATTGGTGATGTAAATCAACCAGTAAGGACTAGAAGTTCCTTTAGTAATGAAGTAGAATATCTGGCATTTTTTTCCCAATTAGAAACAAAAACCACTGATGAAGCTTTAGGTGATGATGATTGGATCAAAGCCATGCAAGATGAGCTAAATGGATTTGAAAGGAATAAAGAATGGACCATGGTTGAATGTCCTAAGGAAACTTATGTTATTTGAGTAAAGTGGGTCTTCAGAAATAGTTGTGATGAAAATGGAGTCATAGTTAGAAATAAATCTAGACAAGTTTCCAAAGGCTATAATCAACAAGAAGGAATAGACTATGAATACACCTATGCTCTAGTATCTAGACTTGAATCTATTCGTATCTTACTTGCCTTTGCAGTATTCTTCAATTTCAAACTTTTTCAAATGGATGTGAAATGTGATTTATGTAATGGTTTCATCTAAGAGGAAGTTTTTGTTGAACAACCTCCTGGATTTGGAGACACAAAATATCCTAATCATGTTTTTTGACTTACAAAAGCTTTGTACGGCCTTAATCATGCCCCTCGAGCTTGGTATGATAGACTAACATGATTTTTTCTTTAAAATAACTATGTTAAGGGAAATGCAGATCCAACCCTTTTTATAAAGAAAGATAATAAAAATGTTTTGATTGTTCTAATATATGTTGATGACATCATATTTGGTTCAACTCAGCAATCATTAACTGATTCCTTTTCAAATCTAATAAAGTATGAGTTTGAAATGAGTGTGATGGGTGAGTTAAAATTTTTCCTTGGTTTTCAAATTTCTCAAAATCCAAAAGGAACCTATATATCTCAACATAATTATATTAAATATCTTCTTAAAAAGTATGGATATGACAACACCAAAAGTGTTAGTATTCCCATTGGTACCTCAAACACACTTGATATTGATGAATTCGGGAAACTAGCGGATCAATCATATTTTAATGTTTTATAGGATGTCTACTATACTTGACAGGAAGTTGTTCAGACTTAATGTTTTCAGTATGCTTATGTGCAAGATATCAATCACATCCTAAGTAATCTCATTTAAAGGCAGTGAAAATAATTTTTCTCTACTTAAAGGGAACCATGGATCTAGGATTATTTTATACATCTCGAAATTATTTTATCTTAAAGAGTTTTTCAGATGCAGACATTTGTGGGTATAGAATGGGTAGAAAAAGTACATCCAAAACATGTCATTTATTAGGAGATTCATTAGTTTCCTGGTCATGAAAGAAACAAAACTCAGTAGAACATTCCACTACTGAAGATGAATATGTAGCAGTTGGAAGTTGTTGTGCTCAAGTGTTGTGGATGCAACACACACTCACAGACTATGGCCTGAGTTCTTCTAAGACTCAAATATTGTGTGATAACACAAGTTCCATTTCCCTTAGTAAAAACCATACACATCACTCCTGTGCAAAGAAATCAAATATTAGGCATCACATTCTTAGGGATCACACACTAAAATGAGATATCATTCTTCAGTTTATTGGAACGCAAGATCAACTTGCTGAAATTTTCACAAAATCTTTACCTTTCGATCGGTTTGAATACATTAAATAGAAGTTAGGAATGATAAATGTAAGGTAATATTTCTTCATTAACTTCTTGATGAAATGATCTCCTTACAGTAATAAAATCCTTTTCATAGGGGGAGCACATTTGTTTGTTACCTTTTCAAAATATTTCTTAATGAGCATTTGAAATTTTTTTGTAATGCGTTTTTGAAATTTTTTCGTAATGAGCTTTGAAAATTTTTCGTAAACAAGATTTTGAAAATATTTTCCTAACGAGATTTTGAAAATTTTTCATAATGAGATTTTCAAAATTTTTCATAAATGAGCTTTTCAAATCATTCCTAATGAAATTTTCGTGCTTAGAACATTAATAATGAACTTTTCGAACTGGGAACTTTCGTAATGAAATTTTCGTACTGAAACTTTTGTAATGAAATTTTCGTACTGAAACTTTTTTAATGAGATTTTTTTACTGAAACATTCATAATGAAATTCTCGTACTGGAACTTTTGTAATGAAATTTTTGTACAGGAACTTTGCACTGAAATTTTCATGCTGAAACTTTCGTAATGAAATTTTCATACTGAGATTTTTTTTCGTAATGATATTTTTCGCACTCTTGATTTGTTTTACTGAGTTTTTCATATAAAGATTTTCATAGTCAAATTTTCTTCAAGAATAATATCACCTATTATGAACAATCATTCTAGCCAATCCAAAAGGTATTATTTCCTTATGTCATTGTAATCATATTTCACTTGCTAGTATTTTCTTATGTGTTTTTAAATTTTTCGGATTCTAGCTTTCTTAAATCCAAAAGTTTTTCTTAAAAAACCTCAAAAGATCAGAGTTAAGTTTTCATAGAGGATTGTTTCTAAACCGTCATATCAAATCTCAATGTTTCTCAACTATTCGATCAACCATGGAAGTTAAACCATCATCTCAACGCCTATATAAAGGGGACCCCCGAGGGTTGTCCCACATCTGTTATCATGCTTTTGTGTCTCGAAGCCCTGTCCTTCTTACCTAAGGCCTCTCCAATCATTCCCAAGTCCGTTCTGATTTCTTCAGAAGCATTCAGTTCTGAATGTCTGTAGAAGCCACTTCTTAGGATATGTCAACTACGAAGCCCATTTCTAAGTGGTTAATTTACAGGTAGAGGATGGGGCATCCAAATTTCTACAAGTATGATTCTTTTTTATCTAAGAACATCAAACTCAATGGATGGGTGGATGTTTTCTTATCAAATCCAACGAATCAGGATCCGGTTTATTCAGATTTTCTTGTAGAGTTTTATGAGTCTGTTTCCTTCTATGAAGAAGATGGCAGAGAAAAATTTTCCTTCAAGTCTTATGGGAAGACTTAAAAATTATCTTACATCAAGGCTGCAAGCTTGGTGGGTCTATCATTTGAAGGTGAAGATGAATTTTGCTCACACAAGCTGCCAGATGACTAAGGATGTTTAAAAAAAATCTAGGCTAAGGAATGTCTTGAACTTATATAAGTTAATACCGCTAAGATTTCTCATCTCTCTTCGAATAATTGAATTATACAGCTATTGGAACAAGTTTTTTTTGTACTGAGAAGGGTTAATAAGGATAACCTCAAGAAAAGTGACATTTATATCCTAGATTTCGTGGTAAATCTATGGAAGTTAAATTTGATGAGGCATGTTTTGATTACAGTTAGGAATATTAAAGAAGAGAATCTGAAATCTCATATTATAATGTATCTGGATTTTCTTTCCAATATTATTATTAGGTGGCTTGATGCGTTTAAAGTTTCTTTCACTTCCAAGCCAAGGAATTGCAAGGTAATACTTGTATGTGATGATATGTTGAATAGGATGAAAATGGCATTTTCTGTTGAATCCGGAGAATTATATTCTTTGCCATAGGAAGAGGATGAGGTAGCTCTAAAAGATCAAAAAATTGTGGAACCATCAAAGAAAGTTGGGAAGAAAATAAAATTGAAGGAAGTGGAAGTTGCTGGGAATACCCCTAAGTCCAAGGAAACTCAATCTGTATCCCTGAAACCCAAGAAACAAAAGGCTTTTCCAGATGAGGTAGTTTCCAAGTGGAGGCAAGATAAAGAACAAAGGAAGGAAGGGGAGCCTCAATTCGGATTGGACCCTGCTAAGGCTAAGGCCTTGAAAGAGAAAGCGGCTGATGAATTAGAAAATCAAGCCAAAGAGAAGAAGTTGAAAAAGAATATGTCAGAGGCATAGATTGTTCAATCTCTTCTAAAGGCCACTGATGTAGCATATGAAAATTAACCAATTCTTAAATCTTTTTTGGTTGAAGATTTTCCTGAATCACTGGGTGAGAGGACTCCAGAAAATTCTAAAAAAAAGAAAGCTGAGAAAGAATTGATGCTGACAGTTCAACTAGTTGTGGAGGAAATCTAGAAAGCAGAGAGCTATGGTGGCTCTAGTGATGTAATAAAACAAGTTGAAGACTATCATGAGAAGGATAGTGCTTCGGAGAAATTTTCACTCCGGACTTCCCAAGTCGGATCTTAAAAAATTTCAACACCTAGAGTTGATGAGAAAGGTGAAGAGGAAGTGAACAGGCCGTCTGATGAAGAATGTCATAATCATGACTTTATACAGCCTGAGGATGTTGAAGTTGGAGTAGAGAAGAAGAAAGTTGATAAAGATGAGATTTTTCAACTTTCAGAAAGTGATCAAGAATCTCTTGATGAAAATACCATTTCGAAAGTTGATAAAGGCAAGAAAGTGGTTGTTGACACTCTGACAAAAGATATGATAAGAAGGAAAGAAGCAGGAGTATCATCCAAAAGGAATCTGATACAGTAAGAAGAAGAACCATCTCCAACCAGAATATCAGATTTAGAGTCATCTGTCTTTGGACGTGACTTTGTTGAGCAATCCGTAAAGAAGCTGGTGGACATCATTCCAATTTTCCTGTAATAGAATCCAGATGCAGATGATTCGGCATATTATAAATCAAAATTCGAACATTGTATCCATGGTGATGGATAGGTGTGTTAATCTTGAAGATGATCATAAAAACATTATTATCAATTATGATGCTCATTTATTTTCTTACAAGAAGATAACTAAGTGGTCTAAGAAATTTGTTCAAGAGATGGCAGAGCTTGATCAATTCCAAGTAGATGTTAATGATGCTTTGATACCGAAGACTCTAAAATCAAGGATCATAGAAATTCTATTGAGAAGAAGTTATATATTGAGAAGGATGTTCAGATGTAGGAGGTTAAAGATCGGAATGGGAAGCTAATTTCTCTTGTCCAGTACTATAGGGAAGAAAAGGATCATCAGACTCAGTTGGAAGGAAAGGTTGTAAAGCAATTTGAAGCTCTTAAAGCTCAGGTAGTGGCAATGATGGCTCAAGATGCAAGAATCATTACTTTAGAGAAGCAAGTGGAGGAGGACCACAAAGAAATGAAGAAGGTGAAGACAATTTTCAAAATGCTTATGCCCAAGGAAAAAGAAAAAAATAGACCACTCCGATCTTTTGTTGTATTGTTTTCCTTTTACTAGTTCTTTCCAATAGTAATGAAATTTTGGTTATTTTTCTTTTGGTTGGCTGCATGAACTAATATTTCAGGTACATTATTATCTTTTCCATTCCCTCAACTCTTTTTGAAAATCACAAAGGGGGAGAAAGAAAAAATTACTCAAAAGAGGGAGAAGGAAGAATCTAAAAGGGAGAAGAAAAATTTCTAAGTAATAAAGAAAAATCCCTAAGTAAGGGGGAGTTTATCTAAGGGGGAGCTTGTTATTATGAAGTTTTTCATTCTTATGATAATGAAATTTCAATTTCAAAAATCTAGAATATAGTCCTTAGAGTTACAAAGCCTAAGGGGGAGTTAGTCGTATTCACTAACATTTATAAACAAAGGGAGATAAGCTTTAATTTCAAATTCAAGAAATCTATTTTAAGCTCTTATATTATTTTTCATAAGGATGTTTGTGCTTTTCAAAAAGGGGGAGATTGTTGAGTCAATATGATTTTCCTTATGAATTTTCCATTCCTTCTTGTTTTGAAAATCAAAATCACCTTCTCATTAAGAAAATATCTTTTTACCCCTGTTTTACTTATATAAGGAAAATTTCTATATGGAAATTTACCTCTCTAGATTTCATTGTTCATATCAACATTTTTATTAAGTATCAAAATCTAATTCATATCTATATTCTTGGAATCGTATAATACTTAGATACAAATAATTCTATTACAGGATCAGAATTTTCATTCCGAATTCTTTATGTAATTCTCATTACGAATTCTATGATGAATTATCATTACGAATTCTATGATGAATTCTCATTACGAATTCTATGATGAATTCTCATTATGAATTCTATGATTAATTATCATTACAAATTCTATGATGAAATATCATTATGATTTCTGTAATGAATTCTCATTAAAAATCCTAATTATGAATTCCCATTATGAATTATAATACAAAATACACATTATGAATTCTAATGACGAATTCTCATTGGAATTCTGATGACGAATTCTCATTGGAATTCTGATGACGAATTCTCAATATGAGATTTTACGAAGAATCCTCATTACAAATTCTGTGATGAATTCTCATTACGAATTCTGTGAGGAATTATCATTACGAATTCTATGATGAATTCTCATTTCGAATTCTGTGATGAATTCTCATTACGAATTCTATGATTAATTATCATTACGAATTCTGTGATGAATTCTCAATACGAATTCTGTGATGAATTCTCATTACGAATTATGTGATGAGTTCTCATTCCAAATTCTTTGATGAATTCTCATTATGAATTCTGTGATGAATTCTCATTATGAATTCATTGATGAATTCTCATTCCGAATTCTGTGATGAATTATCATTACAAATTCTATGATGAATTCTCATTACGAATTATGTAATGAATTCTAGTTACGAATTCTGGTTGTGAATTCTGATTATGAATTATGGATATGAACTTTTATGAAATTCGACACTGAATTCTTCTGATAAATAGAATCTGAATATTCTTGTAATATAGAATCCGAATAAAATTTTTGGTTAGACTCCGACTTTTTACTTACACTCTGATTTGTAAAGTTTGTTATGAAATGATGTCGTGCTTTCAGTTACACATATTTTGTTATAAATCGATGTTGTCTATTCTATTTCAAACTAACCGTTGGTTGAGTGACATGTGTACAGGTCCCTCCGAAATTTAAGGAAAATATGACCATTGGAGGAGGGAGCTGACTGCTGCTATCAAGCCTATAAATAGGAGCACATTTGAAAGATCTCAACAAAATAAGAGGTTGAGCACACTAGAGACCACACGCTGTCAAGGTGATTTCTAGAGACAGAAGCTTTTCATTCCTTGTGCATACTGAACTTCTTCTTCATATTTCTTCGTACGACTCCAAATGTTGGTGATTATATTTGAGGGCTTCCAGGGATAGGAATACAGGGGTGCCGAATACATTGAATTTCGAGGGCTTCCGTGCTATGGAAGACTGAGGTTCCAACTACCATGAAGCTAAGGGCTTTTGGGGATAGAATGATAGAGACTCCAATCTTTGTATCGAGGGCTTACATGGGTGTTGGTAAGACACAATTTCTTGAAAGTATAAATCAAGGGACCTTTATCCAAGGTTGTTGGATACCCTTCTCTTTGGGTTAAAAGATTTATATCTTGATACTTGTTTTTGTTACAAGTTTTTCTTTTAAGCTATATTTTGTATGTTTAAGAAAGTATAAACATCTTATACTTCTTTACACTTGTGTAATCTAATTTAGTTAGATTCTATACGCTTTAAGGTAGAATTTCATTATGTAAACATATATTAGGTTTCATTTTCCGGATCCATATTTTCGGAACCGGTTTTTCGGAAACACTTTCCATATTTAAGAAAGTGTATAGAACTAGAGGTTTGTAACTTCATACGTTGTCCCAATATTTCAATTGGTGTTAGAGGTGTTGTGAATTTTCTTAGTTTAACTTTGTTAAACTTAGAACTTTCCTTGTTTAAGTAAATTTTTAAAGTGTACAATTCACCCCCACTTGTATATTGAGCATCTACATCATTATTTCGATCCTACATATATATTTAAAAATTCATTAATATAATGACAATTATAGTTTAATTGTATTAGAAAAAATTCGGAAGAAAAATTTTACCACAAAAATAGTTTATCTGAATTAAAAAAACTACATATAGGTACATAGAGTCGTAATTGATTATAAATTGGATGATGAAAAATTATGGACTTGATTATAATATATATAGAAAAAATAATAGCTAATCAAATATTTTTCTTCATATTTTTTATTCTAAAAATATTAGTAAAATGGTTTTAGTCAACATGATTCACAATATAGATAGCAAGGTGATGGTATGAATTTTTTTATATTAGAGATATTATTTAAGTTGTAATTACTAAAAATATATGGAAATAATTTTTTTTCATTCAGGGAATGATATTTCTGTGAATGTATAATATTTAGAGGTGGGATTTATGAGGGAGAAAAATTACCCAATGAAATCTTTTTAAAAGTGATATTAAACACTATTGATTTACAATGATGATTAGTTTTACGATTTGAAAAGAAATATAAGATGTGATCAAATAGAACAAATGTATGATAATGGGAAGTTATTTTTATAAAAAAATAATTAAATTTAGAAATAATCGACATCACCAAAATAAAGAGAAGAAGAAAAATTCGTTAATGGGGAAATTTCATGGAAATATTCTTATAAGGATCATCACAAGACACTTGAAAATGAATTTAAATTTGGTATGATATGAGAAATGAATCATATCAAATACATTAGAATTTGAAGAGAAGTATTTTTCACATTTTTTAATGAAGGAAAAAATAATATTAATGATAGATAGATATAATAGATTACATGTTCAAGTCAAAGAGAATTGAATTTTTTGATGGGTTGAAACATAACCAATTATGTATTTAAAACCTATTTTATGAATAAAATTATGTAAAATTTTAGAAATAAAAATAATTAGTGATGAAATTGAATGATGTATATTTCATGACTCAATAAATATTTAGTAAAGATAATCTTTTTCAAGAAGGAAAGCATAAAAAATCATTTTACACGAGTATAAAGGATAATAATGAATGATCGAATAGATAACATGGTAACACTAGAAAAATTAATATGAGAAAGATAAATGGAATCAATAATTTTTAAGAAGTTATAATGATATTGGGATAATGTAATCATATATTTTTTACCTACGAAAAAGTGAATATTGGCAGTTATTCACATAAGTGTGAAATGATCCAGTGTTCTCATCTATTAAAACTTATTATTTATTTTTTAATTGGATTATAATGAAAAGGTTTATGAAATTATAAATGTATTTTATAAAATTAATTAATAAATATAAAAATATTAAATTCATTATTCATATCAGTAAAAAAAACTAGGCCTTTTATATATAAATATTTTCATGAGAAAAGTAGAAAATGAATGTAAATGATTGTTGTGGTTAATTAGAATTGATAATATAGAAGAATAAAAAGTTGGGTAATTATGGGTACATCTAGTGAAAATTGATATTTATGTGATGAATATTCCACCATATTACCTATTGGAAAATGGAATCATAGATTTGGAAACAAATTCTTTATGTACATGGATCAAATAATTTTTGTAGAGCATGATACTTCATGTTTTTATCAGGGATGTGAGATTGGGATAATAATTCATACATAAAGTCACTTTTTTTCTTTAATAAATTAACATATATATATATATTACTTTAATTATAAGAAGTATATGAGAATAAAATACCTACATGTGTTATTAAAGTGAAATCTGTAGGTTCCGGGCGCAGCGTAAGCGCGTTGGTAGGTTTGCCCAACTTTAATTTTAACGTTAAACAACGTTTAATCCGAGATCCGTCACGATATAAAACGCCAAATATTCGGAATAGAACGAAGAACGAAAAGAAAAGAAGAGTCCCAGAACCCTTGAGGAGGATCATCATATGTTGATTATAATTAATTTAATTAATGCATAAGAATTACCTTGTGTGAATTATTTCTTCGTTGATGTGTCCGGTCACGATTCGGTGATCTGTCGTTACGTCATAGAATCCAAGTGTAGGATTCCTCTAGCAGTGATCCACACATGTGTCACGTATCTCCGGACATCACCGAAGAAATCTCTGGGTTCTAGCATGGAAGAACCTTCACTTGCGATGTCCGCCTTCGACCGCCTTGATCCGGTGGAGGATCTTGCTCTCGTAACTTGATGGCGTTCTTGGTGGAAAGGGAATTCTCTCTTGGCTTGAGAGTATTTCCAAATCCATTGTGCACAACTGGCTCTCAAAAAAAATGTTGGGGTTGTGAGGATATTTATAATCAGGTTTGAGGTTAATAGAGTTATGACAATAAATAAACGCGTTACGCGTTTTATTTATTTCATTAACTCTTATTGAAAACCCCCATGTCGAATTATTAATTCCTTGACATGCTGCCACGCTGATTATAATAAATATCATTTAATAAAACAATATTAAATATTCAAAATACAAATTGGAAAAACTACACGGCGTGTAATAATTAATACACGGCATGTACTTGTTTTCCATAAAACTACACAGCATGTATATTTAATATACATGGCGTATACTTTTATTTTCCATTTTTCTCCACCACATTTATTAGACCTTGAGTAATGACTATTTATTTCTTAAATAATTGTAACTGCATTACTCGCTAATAAATATATTATTTTATCCACAGTATATTCTCTCGAATAACTAGTGTCTAAATAAATGCGATTAGACATCCTTAAATAATTATTAAACCACAGTCAGTAATAATATTTATTTAACTTGTTAAATTAATATTTAACTGAGATACATGGACACACTTAGTGTGTGACCCTCTAGGCCCCTTTCTCAGTGGCATTAGGCTGAGCCTACCTAAAGTCCAAGGTTAGCGTCTAGCAACATGCCAAGGCACCCATAGAGAAAGAATTTAACGCCACAATGACGTGCCACCTCCTACGAACGCTTACCGTGTAATATAATCCCTTTGTCTTGATATCTCCAATCAAGCGGGTTGCATGCTAGTGCCATCAACCCATGTGCTTGATTATTCTTTCTTTGAATTCCCGGAATTGAACTTGCCCATACCTTACCATGGCCATGGATTTATTTAGGCTATATCAATTCCATCAATGGGCCTGAGATATCTACTTCTGTTATGGAACGGAAGGGACAGATCCTTTCTCGCATTATCTATTAATGCAGTATTACTCGTGATGCACCCAACGTATCCTACCTCGCTACGAATAGTGTGTCGTCACAGTTTTCTTCAATACATCTAAGTGCACGAGTTGTAATACCCATTAATAATAATCTTAAAGTCGAAGGATCAATACACACGTCCGTAGATAGGAACATCCAATGACACTATTAAATGTGGATTTCCTACTGGCGGGTCTCGTTCTCATAATATCCTCTTGGATATTACCAAGGGCGCACACCATGAGAAGGTGCCTCAAAGTTTTATGAGTCCTCACCCCTAATTACCTGTATTATTTGTGTCCCTCAAATAATATCATCCGGCCATAGAACATACATTCAAGAACAGTGTTATGGCACTTTCAGGTTCTCATCATAGCAGGGATCCGCTACGACCCTTTAATGCAACAGCTGTCCTTAGGACATTATCACATGACATGTCACGCAGAAGAACACTGAAGATGTGATAAGGCTTTTATTTAATGAATAAAGTACAAAGTAGTTGGTTCTAGACCACCAACTCTAATAGACTCCCACTTGGACTAGAGCCAACTGCTAACAACCTTTAACTGGCTAGCTCTCACATGATATTCATGCTTCTGCTGAGATAGGCCTTTAGTCATGGGGTCCACCACGTTCTCTTCCGTGGACACTCTGCTCACTGCAACTTCACCCTTTGATAGAAATCCTTCAAGAGGTGATACTTCTGGAGTATGTACTTTGTCCGTTGATGTGACCTTGGTTCTTTTGCAAGAGCCACCGCTGCAGTATTATCACAATACAATGTAATGGGATCTTTACTGCTAGGCACCACATCAAGCTCTTGGACAAAGTTCTGAATCCAAACGGCTTCTTTGGCTGCATCATAAGCCGCTATATACTCGGACCCCACTGTAGAATCGGCAACAACTGGCTGCTTTGAACTCTTCCAGCTCACAGCTCCTCCATTGAGACATAAAACATATCCAGATTGCGACTTCAGATCATTCTGATCTATTTGAAAACCAGCATCAGCATACCCTCTGATGACAAGATTCTCGTCTCCTCCATACACCAGGAACATATCCTTAATTCTTCTCAGATACTTAAGGATAGTCTTAACAGTAGTCCAATGTTGTTCTCCTGGATCTGCTTGATATCTTCCTACCATGCTCAGTGCATAGGCAACATCAAGCCTGGTACATAACATGGCATACATGATGGATCCTATAGCCGAAGCGTATGGGATCTTGCTCATCCTGTCTTTCTCCTGTTGTGTCTGGGGACACATTTTCTTAGAAATATGTAAGCCATGTGACACTGGAACCAATCCCCTCTTGGATTATTCCATACTAAATCTCTTTAGTATCTGGTCAATGTATGTACCATGACTTAGTCCAAGCAGCCTCTTGGATCTATCACGAATGATCTTGATCCCTAGAATGTAGGCTTCTTCTCCTAAGTCCTTCATGGAGAAACACTTGTTCAACCAGTCCTTTACTGACTGTAAGGCTGGTACGTCGTTTCCAATAAGCAATATTTCATCAACATATACCACTAGGATGACTACCACATTCCCATTAAACCGCTTATAAACACATGGCTCACATTCGTTCTTAATGAAACCAAATTCCTTTATGGCTTCATCAAATCGAATGTTCCATGACCTGGACGCTTTCTTTAATCCATAAATGGATTTCTTCAACTTGCAAACCCGTTTGGCTTCACCTGGTGTCACAAACCCTTCTGGTTGTGTCATATAGACATCTTCCTGAAGTTTCCCATTAAGGAATGTTGTTTTGACATCCATCTGCCAAATCTCGTAGTCATGGTAAGATGCTATGGCAAGTATGATTCTTATGGATTTAAACATGGAAACTGGTGAGAAGGTTTCATCATAGTCAATTCCTTGACGCTGTCTAAATCCTTTAGCCACTAGCCTTGCTTTAGAGGTGCTAACTTTACCTTCCATGTCCAGCTTTCTTTTGAATACCCATTTGCATCCAACAGGGTTTACATCAACTGGCTCATCGACCAGAACCCAAACTTGGTTCTGATACATGGAATCCATCTCAGAATTCATAGCATATAGCCATCTTGCAACTTCTGAGATTTCTACTGCTTCCTTGTAGGAGAGAGGTTCGTAATTTTCCAACAATGATGATTCACCATCCTCGGTGACTAGGAAACCAAATCTCTCTGGTTCCCTTACCTCTCTTGAGCTCCTACGCAGTACTTGTGTTTCTGGAACCTCTTCCACGGGGACCTGTGGAACTTGTTCCTGTACCAACTCCTGTGTATCTTGAGCATCAACTTCGTCAAAGTCAGTCTTGCTCCCACTATCCTTCTTGAGGATGTGCTCCCTCTCAAGAAAGACGGCTTGTCTGGTGACAGTCACTTTCTTGTCTTGGGGGTTATATAGGTAATATCCTTTTGTTTCCATGGGATATCCTATAAAGATACACTTCGTTCCCTAGGGTGCTAGTTTGTTTCCTGAGAAGGCCTTAACAATCGCCTTGCATCCCCATACATGTGTGTGCGACAATGTGGGTTTCCTTCCATTCCATAACTCAGATGGAATTCAATTTGCCGCCTTAGTTGGTACTCAGTTTAATGTGTATGCTGCAACTTGTAATGCATATCCCCAAAAGGATAATGGAAGATTCACATGACTCATCATCGACCTCACCATGTCCAAAAAGGTGTGGTTCCTCCTTTAACTAACACCATTCCACTGTGGTGTATAAGGATTAGTGAGCTGAGATAGAATCCCAGACTCCCGTAGAAGATCGAGGAACTCTTGGTTCAGATATTCTCTACCTCGATCCGATCGAAGCTTCTTTATCTTCTTACCAAGTTGATTCTCTACTTCATTCTTGAATTCCTTAAATTTCTCTAAGGACTCTGACTTATACCTCATTAAGTAGACATATCCATATCTACTCAAATCATCAGTAAAAGTAATAAAGTAAGAATATCCACCTCTAGCTTCTACTAAAAATGGTCCACACACATCTGTGTGTACCAATCCTAGAAGCTATGTGGCCCTTTCACCTTGTCCACCAAAAGGAAGCTTGGTCATTTTTCCTTGTAAACAAGTGTGACATCTATCAAGTGATTTTAGCTCAGTAGAGTCTAAATAGCCATCTTGGCAGAGCTTTTTCAAGCGCTTCTCGTTCACATGACCAAGGCGGTGATGCCATAACTGGGTGATGTATGAGTCATGTGAGTTTGTTTCGTTATCGATTGTCAACACTTGGTTTTCGTAATTTAATACATACAAACCATTATTCAAATGTGCCATACCATAACATACGTTGTTCTTATAAAAGAGACAACCCTTATTTCCAAACTTGAAAATAAATCCATCCATATCCAAACAAGATACAGAAATTATGTTCTTGGTGACACTAGGCACAAAATAACAGTTTTGTAAAACCAAAATCATGCCAGTTGGCAATGAGAGGTGATAGTCGCCAATAGCCAACGCAGCCAGCCTTGCGCCATTAGAAGCTCGAGCATCCACCTCTCCTCTGGCGATCTTTCTAAATCTACTTGGTTCCTGTATTTGTATACAGATGTGAGCCCCACAAGCTGTATCTAATACCCAATGTGTAGAAATAGAAAGATTTCACTCGATAACGAACGCACCTTTAGCGTCCCCATGCTTCTGGGTGCAGTTCCTCTTCTAGGGGACCTGCTTGCCACATGCAAAACACACTGATTCCCGTTCCTTGCCCTGCCTCCAGATCTTCCCCTTCTTGGAGGGACGGTGCTCGGGGGCTTCAGACCATTTATAAGTAGTTTGCCCCTTTTCCTTGTCCTTCCTTTTCTTGTTCACCATAAGGATCGCGGGTTTGTCATGCCCCATGTCCTTATCTACCTGGAGAATCAAGGTCATAAGCTCCGATAGACTCTTCTCATTGACGCTCATGTTATAGTTGACAATGAAGCTAGATAAGGTCTTGGGCAATGATGATAGGATGAGATCTGTATGCAACTCATCTGGGAATTTAATCCCTAAGATGTCCAAGCGTTCAATGTAGCCAATAAGATTGACCACATGAGGCCTAGCTAGCGCAGACTCTCCAAGCTTCATGGTAAACAAAGCATTGGAGATCTCATACCTCTCCTGTCTCGCCTTCTCTTGGTAAAGATCTTTAAGGTGAGACATCATGCTATACGCATCCATGTTTTCATGTTGCTTAAAGAGCTCATTAGACATGGCCGATAGCATGAAACTCTGGACATCTATGGAATCATCCATGTGTTTCATGTAGAGAGATAATTCTTCATCACTAGCCTCTTTCCCAGGCGCAACTGGAATAGGCTCTTCCAGCACATATAATTTCCTTTCGTGGCGAAGGACGACGCGTAAATGCCTCTGCCACTCTTGGAAATTGGTGCTGGTGAGAAGGTTTTCTTTTTCGAGTATGGTGCGCAATGATATGTTTGAAGTCATTTTCTTGTCGTTTCTACAATTTAAGATGAGCAAAGGTTTAGTACTTTATTATAAAAATTGAGACAAATAAATAAATTAATACATTTTAGTCTCCCACTATTTTATAGAAATCCAATAGCCCTCACGATTGAATTCGGAATATTCTATTGCGTGAATATTCTAGTGGCAAGGATCCATATTTCCCTTTGCATTACCCCAACTAGGGTTGGTCAAGAAACATGAAGGGTTTTAGGTAGGCATTCCAAATGCCAACTGCATTAACTCGCAGTTCCTTGATCCGCTGAGTGGACTCCCCAATCCTAAAATCCTTTTAGGATTTCCTCAACCTTGGCCTCTTGGTCACACCAAGTCCTGCTGTGGCAGTCAACCCTTGATGCGAACCATGTCAAGTCAACCCAAAACCTTGAATTAGAATTCTTCGATAATTGAAAGCACTCCAACTAGGGTTGGTCAAGCACTTTGAACTATGGTTCAATTCTAACCTAGATTATGGAAGGATATGCCGACTTAATATTTATTTTGAGGGATTTTATCCTTATACGTAAATTGACATTTTATTATCTTTGATTACATGCTTGTTAATATTAAGTGGGATATACTTAAGTGATTAACCATGTCTATGATAATATTTACATATAAGCCAATTTTATTTTAGTTCCATCTTGCATGCCCATTTAATTCATTAATTGTGTGATCGTGACAACACACCCACAATAAATAAACCATGCAACTAACAGAAATAAAATAAATGGTATGATCTTGAGCTTTTCTATTGGTTAGTTTATCTAGCGCTTGACAATGTAACCCAAGACCTAGGGGAGAAACACCTTGAACCTTTCGGGTTCGTGTTTACAGCTTTCCACCTGTCCACCTTTGTATCTCCTTGGATTGGTTTCATCTTGGCTCTTGACTTGAGCCTCCTACACTAGCTTGGGAGCTCCATCAATTACATATGCATTTATCTCACACGAAGGTGAGGGGAAAAAGGGGTTTTTACATAAAATAATCCTTGGGCGCGCATGCCCTACATATTAATGAGGAGATGGCTCATAGGACAACAAATTTAATTTAAATAAATAAATTAAAAGAAACCATTCACATACAAAGGTCTCGGTCTATCTCATGATCATCCATACATGCAACGATATTTACGCATAAATAAAACTAGAATTCAATTCTTTAATCATTCTTGTTTAAGATAAATCACGCTCGAATCAATTAATTATCTTTAATTAATCAATCCTTTTATCTTAAATACCTTTTCTAAATTTCCTTGAGATTCTCATCCATCATAATTTTAAACAAATAAATTCATTTAAAATTATCCTTGTACACAACTTATACCTTGGAGGCAACCCGGCGAATTCCCATTTATTACGAAGATGTTAAATTAAACACATATATATAAAACACCTATCACGTGTTGTGCCTCAGCTTTATGCCTGCACCATGGTACACATCTCAAGGGTTTGTATAATATAATAATAAATTTTATTAATCTGCGTAATTTGGGTGAGTACACGGCCTGTAGTTCGACTACACGGCGTGTACTTTTTCTTCACCATCCATCCGAAGTACATGCTCGGGGATAAGGCGTGTTAATGTACTTCAGAAATTTTTGGAGTACACGGCGTATACAGTGGGACACACGCCGTGTAGTTTCCACGTTACACGGTTTCCAGCCGGGGAGGCCATGTACGGAGTACACGACCCAACCCAACCCCGAAGGGACTACACACCGTGTTCATTGGACCACACGGCATGAATTCCGGAAACCGTGTGCCACCTGTTTCTGGTCAACACATGGTGTATTAAATTCTTAGAAAGAATCCAATACACGGCCTGATTTGGCGGATCAGTCAATGCATTGAACCTATAATACATGGCGTGTACTTCCGAATACACGTCGTGTATTCTGGTGTTATATGGCCAGATACGTTTGGCTCCTCCTGATGAGTTCCTCTATTTTATTTTAATCAAAATTAAAAGAAAAAAACTGTTTCTATGAGGTGAACGAGAAATGAGGGAGGAAGAACAGATCTCGAGATTCAGATTTCCAGAACGATTAAACAAGATTTGAAATAACTAAATTATTAAATGCGTAAATCAAAAACGAAAAACTAAATAATTATAACCAACTATATAACCCCTCTGATACCACTTGAAGGTTCCAGGCACAGCGGAAGCGCGTTGGTGGGTTTGACCAACTTTAATTTTAACGTTAAACAACGTTCAATCTGAGATCTGTCACGATATAAAACGCCGAATCTTTGGAATAGAACAAAGAACGAAAAGAAAAGAAGAGTCCTGGAACCCTTGAGGAGGATCATCATATGTTGATTATAATTAATTTAATTAATGCATAAGAATTACCTTGTTGGAATTCTTTCTTCTTTGATGTGTCTGGTCACGATTCGGTGATCAGTCGTTGTGTCATAGAATCCAAGTGTAGGATTCCTCTAGTGGTGATCTACATGTGGGTCACGTATCTCCGGACATCACCGAAGAGATCTCCGGGTGCTAGCACGGAAGAAACTTTACTTGCAATGTCCGCCTTCGACCGCCTTGATCCGGTTGAGGATCTTTCTCTCGTAACTTGAGGGAATTCTTGGTGGAAAGGGAATTCTCTCTTGGATTGACAGTATTTCCAAATCCGTTGTGCACAACAATGGATCTTAAAAAAGATGTTTGGGTTGCGACGATATTTATAATCAGGTTTGAGGTTAATAGAGTTATGACAATAAATAAACACGTTATGTGTTTTATTTATTTCATTAACTCTTACTGAAAACCCCCATGTCGAATTATTAATTCCTTGACATGCGCCCACGCTGATTATAATAAATATCATTTAATAAAACAATATTAAATCCTCAAAATCCCAATTGGAAAAACTACACGGCGTGTAATAATTAATACACGGTGTGTACTTGTTTTCCATAAAACTACACAGCGTGTATATTTAATATACACGGCGTGTACTTTTATTTTCCATTTTTCTCCACCACATTTATTAGACCTGGAGTAATGACTATTTATTTCTTAAATAAATGTAACTGCATTACTCGCTAATAAATATATTATTTTATCCACAGTATATTCTCTCGAATAACTAGTGTAAAAATAAATGCGATCAGACATCCTTAAATAATTATTAAACCACAGTCGGGAATAATATTTATTTAATTTGTTAAATTAATATTTAACTGAGATACATGGACACACTTAGTGTGTGACCCTCTAGGCCTCTTTCTCAGTGGCATTAGGCTAAGCCTGCCTAATGTCCAAGGTTAGCATCTAGAAACACGCCAAGGCACCCATAGAGAAATAAGTTAACGCTGCAATGAAGTTCCACCTCCTACGAACACTTACCGTGTAATATAATCCCTTTGTCTCGATATCTCCAATCAAGCGGGTTTCATGATAGTGCCATCAACCCATGTGCTTGATTATTCTTTCTTTGACTTCCCAGAATTGAACTTGCCCATACCTTACCATGGCCATGGATTTATTTAGGCTATATCAATTCCATCAAAGGGCCTGAGATATCTACTTCCTTTATGTAACGGAAGGGACAAATCCTTTCTCGCATTATCTATTAATGCGGTATTACTCATGACGCACCCAACGTATCCTACCACGTTTCGAACAGTGTGTCTTCACAGTTTTCGTCAATACATCTAAGTGTGCGAGTTGTAATACCCATTATTAATAATCTTAAAGTCTAAGGATCAATACACACGTTCGTAGATAGGAACATCCAATGACACTATGAAATGTGGATTTCCTACTGGCGTGTCTTGTTCTCATAATATCCTCCTGGATATTACCAAAGGCGCACACCATGAGAAGGTGCCTCAAAGTTTTATGAGTCCTCACCCCTAATGACCTGTATTATTTGTGTCCCTCAAATAATATCATCCGGCCATAGAACATACATTCAAGAACAGTGTTATGGCACTTTCGGGTTCTCATCATAGCAGGGATCCGCTACGACCCTTTAATGCAACAGCTGTCCTTAGGACATTATCACATGACATGTCACGCAGAAGAACAATCAAGATGTGATAAGGCTTTTATTTAATGAATAAAGTACAAAGTAGTTGGTTCTAGACCACCAACTCCAACAAAATCCACCAATATAAGAAATTTTGAACAATAAAGAGTATATGATATCTTTCATGGATTTAAAATTAACAGAATATAATATCACAAATATAAATGTAACTAATGTAATAATATTTATTTAACAAATATGAAGGTATTTTAACAAGTTTTTATATTTTCTATATAATAGAGTTTTTTTATGGAGGGTAAATAAGTAGATTAAAAATAGATATAAAATATTCAATTAATTCTATAAATTTGTAAGTGTTAAGAAATTCACATGAAAAGGAAGACTATTAAACATTATAATGTGTTTGGGAAGACAAAAATTACATACATATAATTTTTATAATAAATACAATATTTCAAAACATCTTTAGTGATCAATGAGTAAATTTTAAAATAATATGTTAATTGAAAACATCCTCGCAGACCTCATAGTTATCATAGGTAGAACTAATGAATTATGGAGAAGTACCAAATCATAAAAATTGGATATATTATATGAATATGGAATTTTATAAAATTTATAATAACAATACCTACACGTTTGTCTTTAAGATAAAAAACCATATTGTAATCTTAAAACGTGGGTGTTTCATAATAATTTGAACCAAATATTACAAATGATGGGAAATAAAACAAGGAATATTTTTAAAAGTTATTCACATGTTGATGTATTATAATTCAACAATATATTTTTTCCAAACCAACTATTGTAACCTTAATGATATTTCTTTCAATATATTTTGTAATAAGATACTAGTTATTATAAATAGATGTCATGTTAGTTTCCTCAATAGAAAAGTTTAGGAGAAAATTCACAATGAAAACAAGATAATTTTATTCTAATATTATACAAGTAAATTTTTTTTATATTAATACAGGAATTAAAATTTATAAATGAAGAGACTATGTAATTCTATTCTAAGATAGTTAATTCCATGATCTCAGATGATTTCAAAAATGGTGTAGTGGAAAAAACTATTAAATAAATGAAAAATTCAAGCAATTTATTCACCTTCATCATATGTATCGATTATATCATTCTTATTTGAAAATTGGACATTTTATTCATATATTTTGGTAAAAATTTCTGTTTTATTATTTTTTGTTGTTTTGAGGAAAGATGTATTTCACAGGTCTCTACATTTCTCAATGGGAGGATAATTTTCTTCATAAAAGTAGCCCATGAAATTTATATGAAGATTTGATTCCAAAAAAATAAAAGTGTATTTTTGTTACCAATTGAAGTGGGAATAAACCATTCCAATTACAATAAAAAAATTTATATCATATAAACAAAAGAAAATTCATTATTAAATTTACTATACCAAACACATTATAAGACAAATATTATTTTTGATGTCATATTTCAAGATCATTATTCATGAAAAAGTAAGTGGCTAACATAATTATAGAGGGAAGGATTTCAATATATTTAGCTGGTACTAATTAATTTTTTATAAAATACTACATAAATTAGATGTTGGATCTGAATTTACTTATGATATAAATTGGGAAATATGTATTGATGTCCGGAATTATACCACTTATAGAGTGTTCCTCATGAGATAAAAGTAAATCAAATACAATTTTTTACAATTTCTAAAGACACAATATAATAGATATGGATTTTAACTCAACATGAAGATCACAAGGGGATGTTATGTTACAATTTTAAGTTGGATGATTAAAGAAAACTAATATTAATCTTTCATAAAATAATGTTGCAGACTAATAATAATAATATATATATAATGAAAAAATTTATAGTTTTTTTAATCACAATCTAAATATTTAGTTGTTTACATCTATATAGAATTCCCATGACATATTTAGAAGAGAATTATTGGTGGTCATATATTAAAATACAAGGTTGATGAGGAAAATTCATCCTGATGTCTCCCATGGATATGTTATAGTGTTTACTCATATTATATATTTTCATTACATTATTTTATTTTAATATATATAAAAAAATATATTAAATGTATGTGGCTTCCTATAAAAATGGTGATTCCTTAAATGGGAAAATTTATTTTGAATGGGGAAACAAGAATGTAAAACTACGATTTATGTTTTTTTGATTGTTTCTAAAGATGTTCTCATTTCTACAGCGTATTTATCATTAGATAATTTAAAAATATATAAATGATTAAATTTATGATAAGATAATAATGATAAAATATCTTATTCTGAATTTAGTGTGAATTTAGAAGAGAAATATTAGAGGTTATTTGTAATCATTTTAATTCTCTACATAGGGTATGATTGAAAACAATAAGAATATATAAAAAATATCACATTTTTTATTTATAATTGATCCTTGAAGCACCTATATATTTTGGAGTATATTTTTCATGAAAAATAATAATATGTTTGATAATTTGTTTTCATAGGAAACATTGAACTAAAATGGATCATGATATATTATATTAATATTATAAAAAAATTAAAAAAAATAAAACCAATTTTAAATGAAATGATTCTTATCAAATAAAAATTCACATATAGTTGGATTAAGACCACTTTTGTTTCAACAAGACATATTTCTATAAATGCATTTTTTTTCATTGTATACTCATTTAAAATATAAATCTTGAAATTTTACAAATCAAATTTTGATTTTTTTTAATTTTTATATTTTATAATTGACATCATTTTTAAATTAAAAATTCCACATTACCCTAGAGTGATTTTTGAGCCTTCAATTCTGTAAATTGTTTTAGGTGGATATCAAAAAAATAGTAATTTTATTAGTTTTGCAATCTTAATGACATTATCATAATACAAGAACAAATTCTGAATTTTAAAAACCATTAATATATAATATATTTTATAAAAATTAAACATATTTATCTGAATATACTATTTTGAATTTATAAAAACCATGTTTGATGTTTTGGAATCTTAAGTAATATTTTCATCAAAAACTGTTCTTAAGAATTATTTTAAAAAAATTAATATTAATGAAATTTTAAAATTAAATAAAAAATTAATTTATAATTTAGATAAACCTATTAATATTATAAAATAATGATAAATTCATTTTTAAGAATAAATGTATTATTACTTAGACTATTGTTAACAAACATTATAATGGTGAAAGGGTTATTTTCAATAAATTATTTTGTTAATTTTGTGCATTTTTATCTAGTAAATTAAATTGATCTTTTTTATTTTAATAAAATTTATATTAATTTTAAACAAATAGAAAAATATACTTTCATTCATTTAATTTTTAGTTAATTTTATCTAATATTATGAACACTTAATAAAACAAACATCATTTTTCTATAAAATGGAGATTTTTATATATTATTTTATTTATCATAAAAATTAATTATTCCATATTAATAAATTTATTTAGGTTATATTTAGTATATATTTCTATAAACATTGTAAACATTTGGTAATATTTTTTATCTTGTGTATTAAGAAAAAACGTAATTACATAGGTAAAAAAAGTTACTATGGTAAAATAAAAAAGGTAAAATCTAAAACATAATGTTAAACAAAAAACTTGTTCACAAAACTATAAAACTGAATTTTTGAGGGATTATAAACCATATATCATCCATAAATCATATAATTTTCATTTTGGAGCCATTTTTCATTAAATAGTTTCATCCCATCATTGGAAAATTAATTAGAAGTTATGAAAATGAAAATTTGTCCACTAATAAGATGATATATCATCCACCACATATATACATATTTTAAAAAGAATTAGATAACAAAAATATGTATTTTTCTCTCATGAACTGTAGACCATATTACTTGGAGCCTTTGGCTTTCCAAAATACCATCGTAAGGATCCATTAAATGTTACACAATGGACAACATCCAAATAATAATGCAATTATGTCAACAAACCTCTCTTAATTGTATTCTTCTTCTACCCATATATACTTATTAACCATGAATTTATGATTGTATAATAATTATTAATTATTTAAAATTAAATTATACTAATTTTTAATAACTTTTATATCTTCTTCAAAAACCAATTGAAAAATTGAAGACCTCGCCATGCGTACGTACAGACTACCACATCCATGAACTATTTGTTCAATTGTTTAATAACCACTTTGCATAGATTGTTAAAAGAAGTTACTTATTGAAACAAATATAATATTTTTATCATTATTATTATTATTAAATGATATTATATTTTATTATCTACCTTCCACCCTTAAATATAAAAATTAATGTGTCGTTCGTGGGTACATGCGGAGTACATCCTCCATGGAAAAAAGTAATTTTTTCCATAATTATTTAACATAGATTAAATTAAAACATATTTAATGTATCAAAAGGATATTTATCACACTCTTCATATTTTTTAAATACAGTATTGGATATTCAATAAGTGATATTGAAAATAAATGGTCATAGTAAACTTAATCAACTCAAATGAACATTTAATGTTATCTTTCTTAATTTGACTATACTTTATGAAATATGTGGAACATTATAATTTTTTTAAAAAATAATAAAATAATTACAACTATAAAATTATTTATATTATTATTTTATTTTGAAACACATCATATCACAATGTATATAATTAATATGAAATTTAATGAGTTATATCATGTAACCGACATAAGCGAGAAATTTTTATAAAATTAATCATAAATTAAAATAAATAGCCATTACAAAATCTAATATTAAATTAAAAGGATGTTAATAATTTTTTAATAAAATTAATTTTTATTTTCTCAGAGGTTAAGTTCAGCTGTAGAACAAATTGGACCCTTGTTTAGGGTTTCCACATATCAATTTGCTTATTTTTATATGATTAGTATTAATAAGAATTCAACCATTATTAATGTAAATATATCCATTGGATTTATTTTTATGATAATTTTCATTTAATCAAATGATTTTAAAATCTATATCTAGTTGTCTTTGATTCATGTGATTTTATATTCATAATATATTTTATTAACTCAATATTCTATTACAAAATATAGAAGGTAATTTTTTCAAGGAAAATGATGCCTATACTATGATAATATATCTTTAAAAAAATTTAAATAATAATATAAAAAAATTATGATAAGCTATCCAACTAATTCATCCCATGACACTACTAATTCAGTAAAGGGATTACATTAATTGTTCCCTAACCTATGTATTGAATATACAAAAATTCCCTCATATATCAAATAATCGATTTAATTTATCAACAATTTTCATTATCCCAATGTATCTAAATTGAGTAAAGGATTCAGATATATTAATATTTCTATAGATATAAAATAAACTGAAACTTATACTCTATATGTATAATTAATATATGGTTTATGGGATACATGTATCAATGATAAATAATATATATATTTATGGTAAATTTAATGTCCAATAATTATAATATAGTTAAAATTAAATTGGAATTTTATTTACTAGAAAAATGAATCAAATAAGTGTATGTTAAGATTATCCTCAATCAAATAGATCGTAAACCACACATAGGGAGGATAAGGATTGTATTAAAATAACACGTACCCATTGGATTAAATTTAATGAGTTTTGGTTACTAATGAATACAAATACCTTAAAAATATATTTAAAAGTATTCCTATGGAAAATAAAATTTTACTTTTGAAAATTTTTTGGGAAATTATTTTCTTCGATAATCACAACTAATTTTTTTTAATTAAATAGATACTAAAAAAATTAAGTGGAATATTCAATGAAATGGTGTCGAGTAATTACATAGATTTTTTACATGTAATGAATAATAATCATTTTTGACAATAAAAATGATAGGAATGTTCCTCATTCAGAAAATGATATGTCGATTCGGTTAACATTTTCTATAAAATAAAAAAAAATTTCTCTTGAAAACAATATATGATTCCAATAAAAATAGTTTTTAATGAGTAAAAATTGGTGAAAATTAATATTATAAATAATTTTGAAAATGTTAAAACAATTTAATGAAATTTTTTAGGACATTGTTTTAGAGGAAAATAGATTTCAAAAGAAGAGTGAAATGATGTAGGATTATTCAAAAAATAGTATATCAATTATTTTAAGTAATAATTGATGGAAAAATGATAGTACTACAAGGAAATATCATGAATAACGAAAGGATTTTAATTTTAAAGGGTTTAGTTGTAATGTCACGTGTTTCTAATTGGGTTTAAATTACGATGGTTTTTAATTTTTTCCATATATTATTGGGTCGTTTTTTTAACAGAGATCTAGAACATTATTCCATGTGATGGAACACATAAATGTATTTTTTTGACATAGGAGAATAACCGATAATTTTCACATGTTTACTAATAAGTCACGGAAGAATCAGATCTGGAAAATTCCTCATTAATGGAACTACACTGGCTGCGCACGGTTGTGGTCCAACCCGTGCAGCATACCCAGTTTAATATTTTATTTATTTCAATTAAATAATATTAAATTTTATATTTGTGTTTAAATAGAAGAATGTGTTAATAATAATAATTTTATTATTATTATTAAGGATTTTATTAAATTATTTTGATGTTGAAAGATATTTAATTGAATAATTAATGAGGAGTAATAGTTATATGAAATTAAATGAGTGTTTATAGATTTAATGAAGATACATTTAATTAAATAAGGAGTTTTGGATTTAATAAAGAAGATTTTTTTTTAATTTAGCTGTTGGGTTTTATCTAAGGTTGAATAATAATAATAATATAATTATTATTATTATGGTTTTATGAGTGTAATAATTATTATTAACTATGATTGTTATTATTATTATGAATAATAATAATAATGGATTTTTGGGTTTCATTTAATTTAATTCATGGTCAATAGGAATTAAATTAATTACTAAGAAGATGAGGTGTTCATCAATTAATTCATATTGAGGGAAATAATTAAATAATTATGAGATTGAGTTTTTAATTTAATTGAATTATTTTAAGAGAATTTAAGTAAATAAATTTGTAAAGTCACCTGTTTTTTAACAGGGCTTAAATTACAAAGGTCATTGATTGTTTTCCATTTATCTATTGGTTGTTTTTTTAAATCGATCTCCTAAACATTTTATGAGTGTTGTAACCCTTAAAGGTGTTGTTTTTTGGACTTGGGTGAATACCTAATAAATTTTATGGGTGGATCGATAAGTCTCGGGGTCATCAGATCCGGAAAAGTCCCCATTAATTGATCTTTATGGGTTATGCATGGTTGCGGTCCAACCTGTGCAGCTTACCCTTTTTAATATTTAATGAATTTTAATTCAATAATATGAAATGGGAGATTTTTTTAAATAAAAGAATGTGCTAATAATGAAAATTTTATTATTATTATTATGGAATTAAATAAATTATATTGAAGTTAAAAGAGTTTTAATTGGATAATTAATGAGGATTAATGGTTATGTGAAATTTAATTAGGGGTTTTAGATTAAATGAAGATTTATTTTATTAAATTTGGAGTATCAAATTTGATAAAGAATATTTTTTAATAGAGGTGTTTGTTTTTATCTATGGTCAAATAATAAAAACGCGATTATTATTATTATAGTTTTATTAGTATAATAATTATTATTAACTATGGTTGTTATTATTATTATGAATGATAATAATAATGGATTTTAGGGTTTTATGTAATTAATTTCACGATCAATAGGAATTTAATTAATCGCTATGAAGTATAGGTTTTATTAAATTAATTCATGTTGATAGAATTAATTAAATAATGACGAGTTGGAGTTTTTAGTTTCAATGAGTTGTGTTGAGAGAATTTAATTGAATTACAAGAAGTGTGGAATTTATTTAATTAATTTTTTTGACGGAATTTAATTAAATAATGTGTTAATGAGGAGTTGGTGGTTATAAAAAATGGTAATATTAAATGTCATGTAAATGAGGAGTTGGATGTTATCGAAGAAGGGTAATATAAAATAGTAATATTAAATGAGGATTAAATGTGGTATAGGGTTTAATTTAATTAAATTTAATGTAATGTGGAGTTTAATTAATTGATACAGAATGGGGGTTTTATTTAACAAAATTAATGATTAAGTTGAATTCGAAATGCGCTTTGGGACCATTTTAAATGTAGATATCGGTTGTGCACAGTTAGTCAAATCATACGGGACAGCTGCGCGGTTACCCAGTTTTGAAAATGTGTTTTTAGTTAATTTAAATAATAATATGGTTTAATAATAATAATAATAAGGATGTTATTTTTATTATTGTGTATATTTAATTAAATAAATGATATAAGAATTTAATTGGATGATTAATGGGGGGTTTTAGAATAAATTATGAAACATTTATTTAAAGGTCAAATTAATGAGAATAATAAATTTTATCATTATTATATTCAATCTATTTGTTTAATAGGGCTATAATTAGATGATCGAGGGAGGTGATTTAAACGATATGGTGCCATGCATGTGCAGCACGACCCGCACTAGTTTCCCTATGAGGCGTGCTACAAAGCTTCAACCAGGATCTTATCTGCGTGTCAAATCCTTATGGTGTCCTCATGAGTCTTTTTTACCTCATCCAGGTGAGTATCTCTATGTATGTTTCATGATTCACATCAACCATTTGGATCCTCTCTCACCTTTTTTGTTCAGAAGAAACCCTAAGGTTCAGGTTTATTTGTTTTTCCTTGTTTCTTTGATTTTATGGTTGTGCAATGGGGTTCTCGAGACCCGTTAGTCCACGTTCCGGAAATCGGTGCCGAAGGTGAGTTGGTTCTGGCTGATTATGTTCATCGATGTTGTTTTTGAGGTAAGAATTTATATAATTGATTGTTTTTTCACAGACAATTTTTCAGTCTGATATTTTATTTGAGTCCCTAGTATATATATGTACATGCATAGACCATGCCGCAATGATTATGGTCTCTTATTATTGATTTGTTGAATTGCTTATCAATGTTATAGACAACACGGGCACACACATACTGACATACACACACACACTGATGATGAAATATATATATATATATAATGGTGAGATTGCGTGAGACTGCAGACCAGTAGTAGATTAGTTTCTTCTATATGAAATGATGTTGAGTATCGAATTGGTTCCACCATAAGGTATGATCATTTTTTGAAGTCCTCAACTTTAATAAATTAATTAAATAAATTATTTCTGCACTTTTTGGGTATTTAAATTATGCAATAAAGTATATATTTTGAATTCTATTCAAATGTGGATTTAGTAAGTTTGATTAAATTGATAAATGTGATATGAGATATGTTGATGCTCAACTTTTGATGTTATTAAATGATGTTTTCCACGTTAGATAAATGGGGACATGAACATGTGTTGGTTTTAAGAATTTATTTCTAAATTGATTAAAGATATATAATTAAATAATTAAATGATGTGATAAATTAATTTTTTTTAAAATAATTAATTAATGCGATAATTAATTTCGACTTAATTGACATAAGTAATAGTGAATTAAATATGTGATTTGTATTGATTTATTTAAATAATTAATTATGGAATATAAAAATGGAGAGTTGATATTTATAATGAGATAATTAATTTTTTGAAAATTAATTATGGGATGTGATTTATTTGTAGATTAATTAATTGATGGATTAATTAATGGTAATGTGTACTTAGTTAATTTTTTCATTAAATAATATATTTAGTATATTTTACTAATCAATTGAATTATTAAGGTAATTAGGATAGTTTATTGGTGAATAAATTATAATGCATTCGGTCGAGGAATTGGAATAATTAAATGTAGAGTTACTCATCTAGTTGACTTTCATGTGGTTAGGAATAATTATTAGTTGATTAATTTTAAACTATTGATATGTTGAATGGTCAATTGTTAATAGATTTATTTGATTCTAGATTTATGTTGCTATTTATATGTCAAATTAATTAATGGTTTTGACTAATTAATATATGTATTTATTAATGGATGGTTTTGGGTTGTTAGACATGGAATTCAACACCAAATAAATATATATATGTATGATTGATAAACAGGTTGTGAGACAGGGGCTGATTCTCCAAATACTCATGAGGTGATGGACAAGGCATTCTTCATCTAGAATGTATGCTAATATTTTTTAGGGTATATGGACTAATGCTTCAAATACCCATGGGTTGTGAGACAAGGACTGATGCACCAAATACTCATGAGGGTGTTAGACATGATGTTCTACACCCATTAATTGACATTGGACTATTGGTCCAATTGGTCATACATGAACTGAAATAAATGGTTAATGAATGTCAGTTTAATGTAATTATTTATGTTTGAATATAGGAAATGGTTCAGACCCCGGCATAGCCCAGGTAGGTATTGAGATATGGGTGTCTAGGGGAACTGAAGACCAAATCACAATTTATGGTGGACGGGCTTAAACATTGTTATTGGTTGGGAGAATCAATATTTTTAGTGGATGAGCTTGGACATAATATAGGAAAGATGAAATGAAATATCTTATAACTCATTATCTAAGACAACTCAAAATTTTGGATTCATTCTTTACTTTGATTTCATAGATGATCTTTAGATACATATATTGTGAGTGACTTATACAGGGAATGTCGGGCTTATGACAGATCTCAAGACTTATATAATTTAATTATGTTTGAATATTTGATAAATGGAAATGAATTTGTGATGATTATTGGGTAATCATGACAAATGTATAATGCAGGTTCAGACACTAGCTAAGGGCTGAAGTATGTACATGGGTATATCGCTTCATGGAAGTGCTCACTTTATTTGGCCATGCTTCCATAAAGTTTAAAATATTTATTGAATTTCGGGATTTGGGGTAGACACTAGTGGTCCCTACCTACTGAGATTTATATCTCACTCCCTACTAATGATAAAACTGCACTGGGGTACCCAACTATGCTATATTTTGTTGTAGGATTGTGTTGTTTTCATAAACTTGGGAGATAAGAATAGGACCGTGTGGAAGCTCAAGATGCCTGAGGTGATCACCCTTGGGGGTTTGAGTCATTGTTCATAAAATAAAATTAATTATATGTAAATATTGTTGTATTGTTTATCGCTTTAATAGTTGTACTATCATAAAATGCATGCATTGTGCAACATTTGTGTTTTCCATTTTTATACAATATTTGTAAAATTATGTCTTCCACATCTTTATAATTTTTCACACTACTTCCACCATTTTTAGATATTGTCCACTGTTTTTACTCTGATAATAGGGTATAGTATCCCCACTAAAAATCCATAGACTCTCACTGCTTGTCAACAGCCTCTTGTGTATGGGGAGACATGCTTGAGGACAAGTGGTGACCAGTTCCACCACCGGTTCATGGTTGAGCCAGGTCAGGATGTTAAAAAGTGGTATCAAATGAAAATATTATGTTTCTTTGTTTTACTGTATAGTGGTTGGTAGATAGGAGACTAGAAATGTGTCTATGCTTGGGTTAATAGCCATGACTAGGACTGATCACCACATGAATATGAAATGACCATGTGGATAGGGATGGGAATTGATGTTTGCAGTTTTTGAGGTTGCAATTGATATGATTTCATCTTGAGTGACTGGTGTATTTTTTACTACATATTGATTTTTTGAGTTTTTATAAACAATTGTCTTCTGAAGAAAATTTTCATACATACATTATCTTAGTCACATAGAGGTTCACATGGTATGCATAAATGACATTCCAAGTAGTTTCATTAGCTGTATTCATGCTAATATGGATTGTGTGCCTTGAATATGTGCCATGCCTTGTATTTATTTAGCATGCCTTTTTAAAGATCATTTTTCAGTAACCGATTTATCTTTCATGGGTGTTTATATTCCAGGTTTCCTCAATGATTAGCATATTTTATAATTATTTCATGCTCTTGTGTTATGACATGTTGTGGTGTTATAGCTTATGATAACATGCTAGAGATGTGTTGATGTATGAACGAGTGATAAAGGTAAAATGCTAACTGAATGTTGATTATGATAAAAGGGAGCCAAATTCTAGAAATAATGTGAATGGGTGCCTTATAGATTGGTGTATGTCTACCAATATGTTTGAAACATATATAACCATAGAATGTTCATAAATGGTTATAAATGTTAAACTACTCAGCTTTTATTGTAATGAACTATTGTTGTGTCGCTTTTAGAAGAACCGAAATTGAATAAATGGGACCCTAAAAGGTTTTTTTTGGTAAAATAAATTTAGATTCCAAATTTCTTGTTTATATTTGGAAAAAACTGATTGTTAAATGATTTAAGGGAATGTTTGTGATAGGGTGACTATTTTTCCATAGGGAATTGTTTTGAAAACAATGTGACTTGTAAAGAAAAAGTACATGTGGGTTTTTTGAAATCCATTCTAATGATTAAAGGTTGGAAAGAAGTACATAAGTAGAGGAAATAGAAAATGGGGTTTTGAACCTCATGATTTTAGTTTTGCATGAACATGATAGAGGGTCGACATTTATGTTTCATAAGGGGATAACCCGTGGTAGGTACTGCCCTTAGAATGATTTGGGCGTTAAGGTAAGTTTGTTCCACTACTCGTGATAAATTTTTGGATCTTTGGTGTTTTGACATGCTGATAGGTTTAAGTTACTTCTTTTATGATCATTGTTTTATGTGGTAATCATTGTTCCAGGAACATCATATGCATGCGTTAAGATGTTCTGAAATAGCACACTAGTGAGCATTTGGTATTTTCTTGAAATGACTTAGACAATCCAAAGGTGGGATGTGATGCATCGATATGATTTGATAGAACATGAATACCATTGATGATATAGGCATAAAGGTTTGGTTTATGATATGTTGACTGGAAAATCTATGATTTTTTAGCAATGAGTCAACCAGTGATCGTATGACTAATCTTTTAGAGACACGAGTTTTCTCTAAGTGTGGTATTTTGAATGAGATGAGCATGTCCCCTATTTTGGTCTTGTCATGGAGACACTAAGATAGCATCGATCATACACTATTCTAATGATTTAAATGTTGTTGGGATTAAGGAGTGATTTTTATCTAGTTTATATGCGAGATGTGTTGTTTCTTTGGGCTATACCTTCGTTCATGTTGGGGTGCATTAGTTTTTTTTAAATAGCCTTTCAATTTATTAACTTGGTAATGTAACTAGAGGTCGGTTATGGAATTCAGTGTACATGCAGTTGGTGATGTGAAAATTTTAAAATTCATGCCACTAGATTAATGGTTAGTGAGGGTTTTAGGGCCATAATGTCTTTCTAGGAAATCATGAAAAAAAAATTTATTGGTTGATCGATATTCAATCCTTTTCTTCACTGAGGTCCCTATAATGGCCTCTGATGTATGCTTTGTTTCAGGGAGCTTTGGCTTGGGTTTTAAAAAATTAAGTGGGTTGGATTATGTTTTGGTTTGTAGTTCATTTGATATTTGGAAACATTACATCTTTGTTCAAATGATGCTTCTCGAACATGGTGGGTTAGAAAATGTTGTAGTACTTCCTGATGATTTCTTTCGAACATGAAATTTTTAAGGTGGGTAGACTGTAATGTTATTTGTTTTTAACAGAGTTTAAATTATGAAGGTTTTCAATTTTTTCCATTTATCTATGGGAATTATTTTCAAACTGGGGTCTAGAACACTATTTCGAGTGTTGGAATACGTAAAGGTTTTGTTTTTGGACTTGTGTGAATACCCAAAAAATTTCACGGGTGTCCCGATAAGCCTCGACATAATCAGATTCAGAAAATTCCACATTAACGGATATGCAAAAGATATTAACAGTTGCGGTCCAACCCATGCATAAAACTCATTTTAATTTTTTATTTATTTTAATTAAATAATAATAACTAGGATATTTGTGATTAAATGGAAGAATGTTATGATAATAGTAATGTTATTATTATTATTATGGTTTTCATTAAATTATTTTGATGTCAAAGGAGTATTAATTGAATAATTAATGAGGAGTAACAGTTATTTGAAATTAAATGAGGTGTTTCAAATTTAATGAAGATGTGTTTAATTAATTAAGGATTTTCAGATTTAATAAATAAACATCTTTATTTAAAAGAGGTGTTGGGTTTTATCTAAGGTTAAATAATAATAATAATGTGATTATTATTATAATAATGGTTTTATGAGTATAACACTTATTATTATCTATGGTTATTATTATTATTATGAAGAATAATAAGGAGATATTTTGGGGTTTCATTTAATTAAAATCAACGTGAATGGGAATGTAATTAATCATGGCGAAGTGAAGGTTTTATTTATTTAATTTGTGTTAAGAGAAATAATTAAATAACGATGAGTTGGAGTTTTTAATTTAAATAAATTGTGTTGAGAGTATTTAATTAAATAACATGAAGTGGGGAAGTTATTTAATTAAATTTTATAATTGAGTTGAATTAAATAATGTGTTAATTAGGAGTTGGTGGTTATCAATAAAGGGTTATATTAAAATACATGTAAACGAGGTGTTGGGTGTTATCAAATAAGGTTAATATCAAACACTAATATTAAATGAAGAATAAATGTGTTGTTGAATTTAATTTAAATAAATTCAAGGTAAGGCGGAATTTAATTAGTTGATGCAAAATAAATGTTTTATTTAATTAATTTAATGGTCATGTTTAGTTTGAAATATGCTTTGGGGATGTTTTAAATGTAGATATCGAGCTTTGCACTATTATTCAAATCGTTCAGGTCAGTTGTGCGGGTACCCAGTGTTTAAAATGTTTTTTATTTAATTTAATGAAAATAATGATTTAATACTAATAATAATAAGGGCCTTATTATTATTATTATTATTATTATTAATTAATTAATTAATTAAATGTTACTAGAATTTAAATGGATTTTTAATGGTGGGTTTCAGAATAAATTATGATACATTTATTTAATGGTTAAATTAAGGATAATAATAAATGTTACTACTATTTTATTAAATATATTAGTTTAATATGGTATTAATTAGATGATTGAGAGAGGTGATTCAAAGGAGGTGGCACATGGTGTGAGCAGCGTGACCTACACCATGCCCCCTATGAGGCATGCTACACACCTCCAACTAGACTTCTCTCTGTGTGTAGAATCCATCTGGTGTATTCACGAGTTTTGTCTTCCTCATTATAGTGAGTCCATCTGTGTATGTTTTTTGATTTTCATCGAATTTTTGGCTACTCTCTTTCCATATTTACTCAGCCGAAACCCTATGGTTCAGGTTAATTTGGGTTTCCTTGTTTTATCAATTATAAGTTAGTGCAATGGGGTTCATTGGAATCGTTGGTGTATGTTCCAGCAACCGCCGCCGAAGGCGAGTTGGTTCGGCTTAATTTTTTTTCGTCGACATTGTTTTGGAGGTAAGAATTTATACTATTTTTTGTTTTTTCACAATCTATTTTGGAGTATGATATTTTTTACGAGTCCCAGGTATATAGAGGTAGGTGTTTAGACCTTGCTACACTGATTATGGTCTCTTACTATTGATTTGGTGAATTGTTAATCAATGTTGAAGACAACATGCACACACACACAGAGAGATATGTAGGAGTGTGCATGTTCGAATGCAGACAAGTAGTGGATTCTTTCCGCCATATGTCATGTAGCTGAGTATAGAATGTATTCTACCTGAAGGTAGGATATTTTTTTATTACCCCAACTTTAATAAATTCATTAATAAAATGATTTCTGCACTTTTATTGGTATTTAATTTATGCAGTGAAGTATTTATATTGAATTCTATTCAAATGCGAATTTAGTAAGTTTTATTAAATTGATAAATGTGATATGTGATATTTTTATTTATGGATTTTGATTTTATTAAATGATGCTACCCATGTGAGATAAATGGGGACCAGATCATGTCATGGTTTTAAACATGGATTGATGAATTGGTTAAAGTGATACGATTAAATAATTAAAAGATGTGGTGAATTAATTTTATTTTAAAAATTAATTAATGTGGAAATTCATTTTTGGTTAACTAAGGTAATTAATGGTAAATTAATTATGTTCTTTTATAGTGATTCATTGAAACAATTAATTAAGGAAATTAAATATCTTGAGATGATATTTAGAATGAGATAATTGATTTTTGGAAAATTAATTATGGGATGAGATTTTTTTTGTATATTAATTAAATGGAGGATTGATAAATGGTAATATGTACAGAGTTAATTGTTTCATTAACTATTATATTTAGTACATTTAACTGATTGATTGGATTAGTAAGGTAATTAGGGTAGTTTGTAGAAGAATTAGTTATCATGCTTTCGGTCAATGAAATTGTATAATTAAACATTGATTTTATAATCTAGTTGACGTGCTTGTGGTTAAAAATTATTATTTATCATTTTATTATTAATTATTAAGATGTTGAATGTTTAATTATTTATAGAATTATTTTATTAGAGATTTATGTAGTAAATAACTTGTCGAATTAATTAACGGATTTGATTTATTAAATCATGAATTAATTAATGGATGGTTTGGGGGTGTAAGACATGGTGTTCTACACCAATGAAAAATATAAATGTATGATTGATAAATGGGTTGTCAAATAGGGAATCATACTCCAAATACTCATAGGGTTCTAGACATGGCATTCTAGATCCCACTTGCATGCTAATATTCTTTTATGGGATAGGGACTGAAGCTCCAAATACCCATGGGTTGCAAGTCAAGGATTGATGATCCAAATACTCACGAGGGTTTTAAAATGACGTTATACACCCATTAATTGACATTGGAATGTGGTTAAAATTGGTCATAAATGAACTAAATTAAGCATTTAATGAAAGCCGGTGTAATGTAATGATTTGTGATTGAATATGGGAAATGGTTCAGACCCTAGGAGAGACAAGGCCGGTATTGAGATATGTGTGTCCAAGGGAAACTAGGTGAAAATAAATATGTACAATAGAGGGGCTCAGATTTTAGTATTGGTTGGGTGAATCACTATTTTTAGTAGGCTGGCTCAGACATAGTATATGAGAGATTAAATGAAATATCATATGATACGTTATACAAGACAAATCACAATCTTCGATTCAGTGTTAGTTTGATTGCTTAGATGGTCTTTAGAGACATCTGTTGTGAGTGACTTATATAGGGAATGTCGATCTTAGGTTGGATCTCAAATTTTATATAATTTAATGATGTTAGAATATTTGATAAATGAAAATGAATGTGTGATGACTATTGTGTAAGAATGAATAACATATAATGAAAGTTGAGACACCAGCTGAGGGATGAAGTAGGTACATGGGTGTATAGTAATGTGGTGCTGCATACTTTGTATGTGCATGGTTTCATAGTGTTGAAATTATTATTTGAATTTATATATTTGTGGTAAACACCAGTGGTCTCGGCCTACTAAGATTTATATCTCACACCCCACTTTGATAGCCATTGCACTAGGGTACCCAAGTTGACTCTATTTGGTTTATTGATTTTGCGGTTTTCATACACATGGGAGATTAGAGTAGATGAATGAAAGGAATCTAGGGATCCTTAAGGATATCTCCCTCAGGGCTTTGATTCAGAGATTATTTTATTCGTTAATTATATGTAAAGAATGTTGTATTTTTTATAACTTTTATAATTGTACCATAATAACATGCACACATTTTATAACATTGGTGTTGGCCATTTAGTTTTATACAATATTTATAAAATTATATCTTTCATTTCATTGTCATTTTTTACATTGCTTCCACCATTTTCTAAAATTTTCCACTGTTTTTACTCTGATAAGAGGTTATAGTCTCCCCACAGACTATACCTAGACCCGCACTGATAGTCGACAACCTCTAGCATACGAGGAGACTCACATGAGGAAATGTGGTGACCAGTCTAGCCACCATTTCAGGGATGAGATGGGGCAGGAAATTTCATTAGTAAAAAAATCAAATAATTTCTTTCAATTTAAATTCACGAATATAAAATTTTGATTAAAATAATATTATGAAGTTATCACTTTCAATGATTATAACATTGAAGTTAGAATAAGCCAATGAATCAATTGTGTGTATCAACTAAAAATCCACATAAAAATATTTAAATATGACATAATATAAATAAAAATTATTATACACATAAAAATATAAAATCAATGACAACAAAGATGTAATTTCACCCACGGAAAAGAAATTGAGTAATGAAATTCTTTACAACATGGTAAAACATAATTAAATCCTATTAGAATGAAAAATTAAAATTTAGACATAAAATAACATAAATAATTACTTATTCATGATATTATATGTTAAAGGGTCATTATATACACAATAAAAATGAAATTAGGGTCACAATATTAAAAAATGCCTTAATGAAGTTAAATTTAGTTGAAACCCCATAAATTAAACTAAATTTTCTTTGAAAATTATATAACCTAAATTAAATTTGATTTAAACATGTTATTATCTTATAAAATAATTTTATTAATATTTATAATATCACATATTATCCTTTTATAACACCTTGTTACCAGTTTTTTAAAAACCTTCATTATTTTCATTGTTTTCAGGTGTTAATTGTCTGGTTTCCTCTTGAAAGTTCCATCATGAATGATCAATTTTTATCCACATTATATAGTTATATAATCTTAAGAATAATAATAATTATATAATTTTTATATTCTTAAATCAATTTTAATTTTAAAACCAATAATGAAATATGGATTTGAAAAATTAAATACTTTTCAATCATGGATACATTTGGTCCTATATACATAAGAGTAAAATTTGCATTTTTTAATCATCATTATGGAATGGGGTTAAGTAAAATTATACCATTAAAAAATAATAACAATATAATATATTCCTTATTATATACTTATATATATCTTCCATGTGGTGTTGTGATGAATAGAGAGTCACATCGCTTCATGAAGGTAGTAGTCCACATATACGCTAAGGAAGTTATCACCTTTAAGTGAGTGAAAATAAAAAAATAAGATGATATATATTATCTTTATATAATGATAAATATATCATTAATGTAATTAAAATCATATATAATCATTATATTAAACATTATCACCTTCAGTGTGAAGCATTTGTGAAAGACAAATCACATTGCTCTTTGAGAAGGTAGTCCGTCGTAATACTAAGCGACATTGTACTATATCAAATAGAATGTAAGGTAAAAAATATAAACATGATATCATGACTCAAGATATTTTTATTTTTCATAAATTTCTCCAATGTACATTATATAAATCATAATACAAAACATTGACATGTGAAAATGAAAAAATGAATGACATTGATTCGTGAGGTAGAAGTCCACCATACAAAAAAATTATGATTTTGTAACCAATTTGGTGGTGATGGAGATGGGTTTATTTCACTAAATTATTATAAAAAATATCTTCATTTAAGGATGATAAATATTTCATTATATAAATTTTGTTTAATAAAAATATACATAGGTTAAGTGACATGTAAAATAAATATGATCATTTAGGAACACTACCAATTCTTCGAGTATCCACATTAGGTTTCCAATAAATCACTCATTGGTTGAATTTTTTATAAAAAAAGGATTCTGTGTCGATGGTAGTGAATCATAGATGTGATTTGGGAATTTATTTTATTATCCAATGTTGTCATATAGTGTGAGGAAGATAGGAGATGGAGTGACCTTTTATAAATGGGGGAGAAGACAAACATGGTATTTTACAAAAAAAATGAAATGGGTACACCCAAATTTTTTATATTACAAAAGTGTCCAAATTTTATCAATATAAATAATATTTTGTTTAATATTCTATATATGTCAATGAAAATGTTTTTATACAAACTTTATTTGTTATTTTTACCCTTATATTTTTTGATTATCCCCTATAAACCCATATTTACATTAACTATAGTAATTAATTTTCAGTAACATTCATTATTAATTTTTATAACTATCTAAGATCACTATAAAAAATAATTAATATTTTATTTATAAAAATATGAAATCCTTTTTTATGATGTTTATTCACAGACGTGGAAAAACTGAATTTAATATTAGCCATAATGAAGTGACGAGAAAGAGGGTCTTTAATTAGAAAATATTTAAATATATATGATGATTTTATATCTAAATTCAATATGATACTGAATAAAATTACATAAATTGTACTATTAGACCTAAAATTTTACTAATTATACTTTAATACTTATTCAAAATATAATTTAATATTATATATAGATTAAATGAAAGTTCAGTTTTCAATTAAAATTTTGTATCTTTCATTTTTAATCAAAAAATGATGTTTTCCCAAAAATAAAAATAAATAAACATATGAAATGAAAATTAATCTTGTTTAATAAATTATATTAAATTTTTCATATAATGATTCAAAAATTTGTAAAAATTATCTTTAAATTATTTTCGCAAGTCGTTCTTAATAAGAGTATTAGAACAATAATATTTATAATATTATTTTATTCGTAATGATTATTATTTTATTACTAATTAATTTATTAAAATCTATTTAAAACATTAGTTACTACTATTGATACAATAGAATTTTGTTGTTGGGTTATAAAATTTTTTTTAAATTATAATATTTTAATAATATTTTACATTTATTTTAAACTCGATGTTGCATATCAAGCAAGCTAATCACAGTATTTTTGTAATGAAAGATGGAAATATTTTTAATGTCATGAATGAGAAACTCAATATTTCATGTCACACATTCTATGGAATATAATGTTCCTAATTTATAATTTTGGGGTGTCACATTCTCCCAACATTAAATCAACTACATCCTAAAAATATAAACTTTATTTCTATAATAAGTAATTTCAAAATTGTAAAAAAACATAGTTTAAAACCCAACATAGTAAAAATGATAATACAACATATTCCTAGTAAGAGATAATGGGAAGTAACATAGTTATATGGAATAAAAAAATTTATTCCATATAGTAGAACATATGTGAGACATGAAAACACTGACGTAAAAGAAAAGAAAAAATATTTATATTGAGTGATTGAGGTCATCGATCAAAACCATTAGAATGGTGAATGGGATTTTAAGGGCCTAAAGACCATAAGTATGTGAAAATTTAAATTAGAATAAAAATAATTAGTTTTGACAGAAATATTAAAACAATTTTATTCAAGATCATTTTCCATATGATGAGGAATTGTTTTACTATTTTGACATATTGGTAAAAAACATTCATGATACATTTCTATTTCATAAAAAAATTTGTCCATTGGTTGGGATTTTATAAATATCCAATTTATTCCTTACTCCATGAAAATAATACAAAAACTTATTTTTTTATTCACGAATCACTAAAATTAACATTTAATGTAATTTATAATCCATAATAGAGTGAAAAGTCATTCTATTTGTCTCTAACTATTTTTCTCAAACCAATATGGTAAGTAGATGTTATCCAATAAATTAATCTATGTTCCTTAAAATTAACAACATTGGTTCGTAATAAATATTTAATTTTAAAATTTATAAATTAAAAACAATGAAATATTAACTAGGACATAATGTAGGCTAGTGATAGGGTCTAAATCATTATCTTCTAGCGATGATGTTCTCAATCCCCACAACCTTTCCGAATGCAATGGGTTGTCACCTAAAATATGGGTAGTCCCTTTTACAAACTATATTAATATAATTATTACAATATTCCCAAAACAATACAATGGAAATCATTGAAATAAATAACTCATTATGTAAAATTTTTACAAGGGTTTTCAATTTTTTTACAAAGTCTAATAATATTGTTTGAATATTTAGAAAATGTAATTAATTATCATATTTAACATCAATGATTTCAATACATTAAAACATATATATATAAAATATAATGTAATTAATCCTCAAATAAAATTTCTAGAAAAACTTATACATGTAATAAATATCACCCAAAATATCTTTAATATTGGGACATTCCTTCCCAAAAAATTATTGTTTTGTGTGTTTAAGGATTTGAACATATGATCTTACTTATTCTCATAACATATGATGGTATCCCTAAATATTAAGATAATTATTAAAAATGTTCTTTTAAATTATAAAAAAATCTATAAAGTATTCATGATTATTATAATAAATTACCATTGGTAAAAAGTCTTGTAATATTTAATATTTTTAATACCTAAACGTAACTACTTGTTCTATTTTCATCCACATAGATCATTAAATTTCATATTGGTTATTATTTATAAGAGGGGATTGACTTTGATAATGACCAGGTTATACATATTTAATACAATAAACAATACCTAGATCCATATTATGAGAATTATATCCTTCCACCATAGAATTCATTTTCCATGACAATTATTTTATTTAAGACCTTGTTTATCACACATAAAACGTTTTTCTGCTCCTTTTAGACATATTTGTTTTGAATTGAGAAGAATCATGTTTATACTAAGTAATTCATTTTTGATATAATTCAAATAACTCATAATGTATTGACAAAAAATGTGAATTATCCTAATCACATACCCTAGGAGTGTCAAACCGGTTGTGTAGTAAGGCATACTTCCATGCACCAGGTGAGGTTCAAGTCATTCCTAATGAACCATTCATGGAGTTATAAACCCTAGGTACATTATTTCATAAACGACATCCACTTCTAAAATGTTAATAGAGATGTATTTATAGGAGAAACTGCATAATAAAAACCTTAAAAACATTATGATGATATTTTATACTTATAATAAAACTGTGTCATTGGGACATATTCTCTAATTAATGATTTTAGAATTATTATACCAAATTTTCCTTGTAGTAGTTGTGGTTTCATGTACATAACCCTTTCATTATGTTTTATATGTATGTAATGATTTGGGGGAAATATGGGATGGTTTGGAAGGCACTTTATTTTTATTTGGGATTTTAGGAAGGATTATGGTTTGAGGAACATTAGTATAAGCTGTGAAACTCTTATAGGAAACTATGAAAAGTGAAACATAAGACAATTAGTGGGCACACAATTTGGAAAAACCGTGTGACCACATTGGAGTGAATATAAAAATTGGAATAGATTGAAAACAATGGTTGGTTTATGGTTTTAATAACTATGGGAGCCAACCCTGTGAAGTGTCTATTGAATGCACTGGCTGGTGCATGGTTTATATATGGTTTTACTAATCATGATCATAAACCATGGGTGGTTAAAATTTAAATTATTAAATTTTGGATCTCTTCTGAGATTACCTAAAGACTAGTTGTTATTCCTATTTGACAACCCTGACTTGGTTTTCTCTCATCCCAAAGGATGTAGAGACATTATACATTGAGCTAGGAGAGATCCATTGGAAAATATTGATGAGTTGAAGGCTAGATTACATGGAATGTCTCTGTTCTTAGTGTTTTTTCATATATATATTCTTATTCACTCCCTTAGATTCATAGATGTAGTACTTTGGGTATATATCTATGATAATAGATGCCAATAAGGTTGAGATATGACTATTTTGATGTGACAAACACACATTTTATCAATGTAATTACCCTTATTATAATTATTTCACATAATATAAATCAGATAAAATCCCATACAGAGAATAATGAAATCAATATATATGTAAAATGAATGAAATAAGTGGTATTTTAAAAATTAAAGGACATATACCAATGGAGTAGTTACTTGAAATTTCAAATAGTAACATGACCATTATAAATATTAATTAGGATAATATAATTGTAACATAAAATATGAAAATATAAATAAAATTTTGGACACTTATAAATAGAAATATAATATAAGTACATCAGAGTATAAGTAAATAAATATTTTAAAAAGTATATATTATGTGTCGGTATTGTTATAAAAAAATTATTTAAAATTTTATAATTAATATATTACTTTAAAATAAAATTTATATTCATAAAATAGATTCATAAATTAATATTTTGTTTTCTTATTTTTATATATTAATTTTCTGAGTAAAAAATTAATTTTTCCAGGTGTTAAAAAATCAATTATAATTTAATATCAGTAAATTCCATGTAATTGATGATTATAAATAAGATTTAAATTTCTCATATAAAAAAATTATTCCCATTAAATGGTGTTGATTTTTTTTATACAAAAAAATGGTTACAATGATTAATTTGGATTTTTCTAAAATACATGAATTTTTCATAAATAGGGGAATACAATAAATTATAATAAAAATGAAATACATGAATTATTGAATAATAGATGGTGTATGTACAGTTTATTTTCATAATATTGAACTATACTTCATTATTTATATATATATATAATGATAAGGATCAAAATATTCCTTGTCTTGAGCCAAAACAACAAATTAATGAATTAAATTATAAGAAAACACCCCTCTCCTCCACTATTAATAGCACCCATCACAACCACTTATCCTCGCACATTTAGAGATTTTGTCCATGTACAAATTTTTTCCAATAATATTATCAAGACACTCCCACATGTCTAATATATCATGATCTCATCAAGATACCAAACCCTTTTCCCTAAGGAGCTTCTCAGGAGGAGTAATTGAAGAGGTAAAATCCTATTTTTTTATTTAGTTTCTTTTAAATTTCATTTATTTTCATATTCTCTCACCACATATCATTTTCTACGTATCAATATGAATATATAGTTTTTTATATACTATATTTTTATTATGTTAATTGAAGAACAATAATCAAACCTCTTCTCCTTTCCCATTTATTCAAAAAAAGGAACATCATCTATGATGTGTCGATTTTCAGATATCGTGGATAATGAATTTTAATATTTAATTTACCACATTCATTGTTGGACATAAAAGTAATTAATAGTCTAAAATAGAAGTTTAATTTCACTTTATAACAATATTTATGTAATTTAACTAACATATGTACACAATAAAATATAATGAAACAAAACTAGTGTTTTAAGATTGAAACCCCACCATAATAATCTAAACGATTATCACTGATGTCTTGTATAAGGATTCATCCTCAAACCATATAAAAAATATATATAACAATTTAATGTTATATTTTTTAATTAACAACCAATGGTTTCAATTCTGGATAATTACTCTAACTTTACATGAACATCCTCAATCATAAACAAACAAACCAATCATGAAAACCAAGAAAACAAACACTCCTAACTGATGATGTTAAACACTATAACTCATAAAAATGCATATATATGAACATAATAAAAGTATAATGAATCAAATTCATATATAATTTTTTTATTGTTTAATTATTTAATTTAATTTAATTGTCCATGAAATTAAAGTGGAGATATAAGATAAAAATAAAGTAAGGGGATTCTCGAACCTAACTCTCCTTCATTGGGATTATCCACTTTCAAATCAATATTAGTATTTATATTATTTTATTATTCAAAAAATATAATTTCTTTATACAATACTTCTCATTTATAGTATACACATTCTGCTAATCTAGTTTTATTAAAAATGAAACTTTTTTCCAAATGAACTATTCCTTCCAAAAATATAACTTTTACTTCTCATGAGATTGTTTCTTCTTCACTAAATTTTTGTTATTCTTATACCAAGTTTATCATTCACTATTTCATTTGTAAAAATGAATGTTTAGTCATGAATATATGCTTTATGAAATTAAACTCATTCTATTCCATGGGAAATTTTATGTCCAATATTTATATACATTCTATGCGGGATGGACAATTATGAAAATGTCATGATGGGAGGGATGTGTCCATAAATATATTATATATGTAAATGTTAGGATGACAAAGGTGTTCCTGGAATTCTATAGATCTCTATTTCATTGGGTAAGGTGATGTATCTCTTGAGATAAAGTGAAATATGCGTGACCATGATGATAGATTTGTTCCCAACTATGTGTGGAATTTGACCTCAAAGACATGATATTTAATTTTTATGAATTTCCACATTCTATTCTATTATCTAATTCTTAATTTCTTTATCAAGATGGTGATGTTATGATGATGATTATTCTCAACCCATGACATATTTTAACATGTTCATATCCATCATCTTAGTAGTCTTTTAGCTCAACCTTATATTTATGAATATGATTAGTTTATTACTTGTACTAAGGAGAATCTTGAGGGAAAATATGAATCTAGAGAAGAAGTAATTAAATAAATGATTATACTTAATTCTTTAATAGTTATGTATCGTTCAAATTTTTCCATGACACTAATCCCGTGGATCCTGGTTTTGTAGAACATTTTTTTATCTTTAAAAGAATGTAATAGTTATATTAGAAATTGTGGGGTCTCTATAGTTGTTATTAGTGAAAATTTATGCTAAATTGGGAATTAATATTTCATTACTTTAGTGAAAACCCTTTGTATGAGAACATGTATTTTTATGCAGACAAGATTTTTTTTTGAAAAATGCTAAACTTCTGGATTCCACATGATATCTCTCTAGAGTTAATTTCACAATGAAATAAACCAATTAATTATTAATTTTTTACTTAAGTTTTGTTCCAACATTTTTTATTTTATAAAATTATGGGATCCTAGAGAAATTAGGCCCACAGATCGTGTGATGGACCATGCAGTGATTGCACAAATGACATCCCTAATGCCAAGGGAGATGGAGTTAAAAATTTCATGGTGTTGATTTCCCAGTTTTCTCAGGTTATGAAAAATAACATGAAAATTTTTGAATTTCCACCTTCACTTAAGAGAGAGAATGTTGCTATTTAGTCATTTATGTGGAAATTACTACCAACATTTTGTGGATCTTCAGATCCCCTTGTCATGGAACAATGGGAAACATGATGGAAGATAGGTTTTCTATGATCCACTATTTTAAGAAAGATAAGGTGAATATGTCCATTTATCATCTAGATAGGGAGTCTGAATAATGGTGGTTTTTTATTAAAAAAACCATGATGAAGGATGAAATTCAATAGAGGTAGTGGTTAGTCTTTAATATATTGTATATTAAGATGAATTTCCTTTTTATTATTCATAAAATGATTATGATATAATTCACAAAGATGGAGAAAAAGGAAGGTTAATATTTCATGTCCTACGAATAAAATATCCAAAAGCATTCCTAGAACACCTCTAGGTTATTTATCCACACTGACATCAAAATATATTGATTCGTTAGTGGTTTAAAACAAAATCATCTAAGGGATATAGAAATTAGAGACATTTAAAGGTTTGCTAATTTTTTTCCATGTTCTTTAAAAGTGTAGATTGAGTTTAGAGAGTGGTCCCATGGCTATGGAGATAAGAAATGAAATATGGTGTTTCATACAGGATGATATAATGATAATGGTGGAAAGAAAACTCAAACACCAAGCTGTAAAAAATTTTGGATGAACCATCATGGACATTAACCTAAAGGGACATGAAAAGGCTAAATGTGTGGGAGCGAAGGCTCCCAAGAACATGAATTTTTAAAAGTCATGAGGAAGGGGGAAATGTTGGGGAATAAAGGAGAGAACCACACATGGTACATTGTTTCAACTATACGGAGAAAGGGTATTATGCATGATAGTTTAGTGTACCTTGACACCTTGAGGGAAATCAGTGACTGCAACCACTATAGCCAAAAGAGAAACGAAAAGCTTATGATATCACCATTAGTACAATGGAGCCCAAAAATGATGTGGTTATAGGTACAATGGTTATTCATTCAAGAATATCGAACATATTATTTTATTCGACGTATTCACAATCTTTCATATCCTTAATTTTTTGTCAAACTATTTTAAAACCTCTCGAAATATTGAGGTTTAGATATCTGTGAGAATAGAAAATGGGGAAATTATTTCATCAAAAGTATATAACTCCTTCATAGTTAATTTTTTTGGACTGAACCTCCTAGAAAAATTTATTTCACTTCCTTTGGTGGAGTATGATGATATTTTGGGAATTAATTAGATATTTTTATACAAATCCATCATAAATTGTCAGGAAAGGGAGAAAAATCTACACATCCCGAAGTTCCCTCTAATTCTATTCTAGTGTAAGGAGGAGGAATAATCTTATTTGGATCCATCATTTCAGTGTGGATTTTATTTACATATTATTAAGGATTTATATGTCAAATGATTTAGAAATAAGGGGAGAATTATTATTGAAGAGAATCCCATTATAATGGAGTACACTGATTTGTTCCATAAAGAATTGTCTGGTCTCCCTCATACCAAATATGTTGTCTCCAAAATTGAACATAATTCTAGTTCTCATCCTATATCAAAGAAACCATATAGAATGACCACCATTTTGTTGGTTGAACTGAAGAAGCAGTTAAAATACAATATGGTCAAGGTTTTTATATTCCTGAGTGCTTCACCATGTGGTAAACTATACCTCTTTGTCAAGTGGGATGTATAAATTCACCTATGCAGTGATTATCATGAGCTAAGAAAATAAAGATAAAGAACAAGCTTACCCTTCCTCAGATAGATTACATGCTTGATCAAATTCATGGGGCTATCCATTTCTCTTAGGTGGACCATAATTTATTATAACAACAGTTAAAGGTGAGAAAAAAATATTCCCATGACTACCTTCTGAACGTGGTACAAATACATTGAGTTCATAGTGAGGCCTTTAGGACTCACTAGTGATCCAGAAGCATTCATAGAAATAATGAATAGTTTCTTAAAATATTATGTTAAAATATTTGTGGTAGACATTATCAATGATATTTTGATATACTCTAATAGAAAATAGTAAGATGAGAAGAATTTGAATACTGTGAAAAATACCTTCTGAAAGTAGATGATATATGCAATATATAATAAAACTTAGTTTTTTATGGAGGCAGAACCATTCATTGGTCATGTTATCCACAAAAAAGGAATATATGTGGACCCTTACAAGATGAATACAATGGAAGGGTGGCCCAGGACAATATTTGTAATGAAGATTCATAGGTTCCCTCATCTAGCTATGTATTACCAGGGATTTCTAATGAACTTATCAAAATTTTGAAAATCACAATCCAAGAGGAATCAGAAGGGAGTAATGTTTTTTTTGACCATTTAATGTGAATATTAATTCAAATAGTTAAAAAGGAGTATTATCAACACACCAGTACACAGACATCTAACATGTGGTAAAATCATTGTGGTATAAAATGATTCTTATAAGAAAATATTAGGTAAGGTAATAATGTAAATTGATATAGTGATAACTTACACCTCCATACAATTCAAATTTCATTAGAAAAACTATCCCACACATGATATGGAGTTGGCAGCTATGATCTTTGTGTTGAAAATCTTGTGGCATTGTCTCTATGGCGAGATGTGTGAAATATATATTAATAATAAAAGAATCCAATATGTATTCAATTATAAGGATCATTATATTCACCAGCGAATAAGGTAAGAGATCATCAATTATTACAAACGTTCAATCCACTACCATCCAGGTAAATAAAATAAAGTGGGAGATGCTCAATATAGACAAGATCTTGCAGCATTTTCAATTAGGAAAATTAATAATGACCAATGATATTTTAAAAGGATGTAAATCGAAATATTTAAAAAATCAATATCATCAATCCTTTTTCAAATGGTTTCTCAACCATCCCTTATGAAGAAAATGAAGGATAATAAATGAAATGATGTGGAAATGTAGAAAAAAGTGGATGATATGATAAAGGTTAAATTCTAAGTGTTTAAAATTGATGAGGAAGGAATTGTATGATTTTCGCCATAACTATGTATACTATATGATCTAGTGAAAAAGAATAAACTTCTCAACATTGAAAATTGCTCAACCAACATTATTATACTAGAGATGACAACGATTTATCAATATCCCTGAGAGAACTATTGGTGGGACAATATGATGAAGGAGTTCATTGAATATACATCAATGTTCCTAGTATTTTAGAAAGTGAAGGTTGAAAGAGAAATTTCTAAGAAGATTATGCAAACATTATGAAAAACAACATGCAAATGGGAGAATATCACCATGGACATTTCCACCAAACTTCTGAAAACATCCATAGGAAACAATACTACATGGGTTGTTGTGTATCATTATACAAACACAAATAACTTATTGTAATTCAAGAGGACTTCTCACTTGATCAACCTTAATAGATTTAAAACATAGAAGCTGTAAGGATTCATGGAGTACCAATGTCAATTGTATATAATCATGATTTGCGATTTACCTCAATATTTTTGAAAGTTATCTAAGCACTAAATTAAACTTAAGTACAGATTATCATCCTCAACATTATGGACAATCTAAACACAATATTAATTTACTACAAGAAATGTTGAGATCATGATATATGAAATTATAAGGAGTATCAGTCCAACATGTACCACTGGCCATGTTCTATTACAATAATAGTTTCTACTCAAGCATCCAAATGCTTCAATATAATTCCCTTTATGGGAAAAGATTTAGAACACCAACGTACTTGAATTACATCAGTTAACATAATATTCTAGGACTTGAAAAAGAGGAGAAGCTAAAAACCATTCAACTGCACATCATTAATGGCCAAAGTTGTTAGAATATGTTTGCCGATAATTAATGATGAGACCTTGAGTTTATGTTTGGAGACATGGTATTCCGATATATATCTCCTTGGAAGAGGATCATGAGGTTTGGGAAGAATGGAAAGTTATATCCTAGGTGCATCATCCCCTTCAATGTTATTGATCTAGTCAGAGATGTGGAAAGTTGACTAGAACATCCACCAACCATGTCTCAAAAAACTTATGTATTCAAAGTATCTCACTTGAGAAAGTATAAACTAGATCCCGCACATGTACTAAATCTATAGGTGGTATAGTTTAATGTGACCTCTCCTACGAGAAGGTGCCAGTTTATATATTTGTACATAGAGATAATGATCAACACAACAGGACTTGTCACCATATTAAATTATTATGGCAGAACCATCCGTATGAAGAGGCAACATGAGAACTGGAGGATGTAATGAAGGATAAGAACCTGTCACCACCCGTCCTCGGGGCCCGTACCATGACTACCCAAGCCTGCCTTCTATAGGCCAGGGGCTGGCGACTAGCACCAAGGCATAAATCCCGGTAAAAGGGAAGGAATTTCCTTTGTAAAGTAAACAACAAACACCACAGAGCAATAAAGAAGAAGTAAACACTAAGTAAAAACTAGTACAACAGTTAGTGCAAAAAAGTAAAGGGGGGCCGGAAATACAAGCCCAACTATAAAGTAAAACAGAAATGGGAAAAATAGAAACTGAAAGAAAAAAAGCCGCAGTGTCGAGCCGTCCTCTGGAAGTCCCACCTTAAGGGTGGGTACAGATAGCCTCCACAGCTCCTCGGTCTAGCCGTCCGCTCCGACTATACCCCGCCCAATGGTCCACCTCCAGGTATCGTCCTGCTCCGCCAACCTTGACCACGATCAGCGATGTCTGTCGTCTGTAACCAACACAATGTAGTGCGGGAAGAGCCCGTGCATGGGTGAGTATAAGCTACTCAGTAGGGACACTGAGACCCCCTAAGGTCTCCCAGAATACACAAAGGATAATCCAAAATGGAAAGATACAATCACGAAGTAACATCTGTCACTGCTTGGGTATATGCCCATACATATACCTAAGTCATCAATTCTTGTTCGGCTCCAACATCCGAGCCCAAGTACAACCCAGTCCACATAGGGAAGCAAAACGTAAATCCACGCAGGATAGCACAACACAATCAACAAAGGAAAGAAAAACAGGGTTTCAGCTCACACATGTATACTTCTTCGAATGACGATAGAGATGATCACCGATCCATCTAAGTCGTCGGACCCACAAAGGATCTATAGGTACTAACCTCCGCAATGACCCACACAGGATCTGACACACACAGGATCTATAGGTGCTGGCCCACACAGGACCGCTGAGTGCTGACCCACACAGGATCAGACCCATAAAGGATCTGAAGCACTGACCCCCAAAGGATCGTTGAGTGCTGTAGTCGTCGTCAAATCCACTAAGGATCTCGGCATAGTCGTCGTCGTCACAGTAGCAATCGCAGCCAACTCTAGGGTTCCCGTACACAGCAAGCTCGTTCGGGAGGGTCCACTCCACGAGCCGAGAGGCTGATACATCAACTGACAAATAGTCCAGAGTTGATGTATCCAAAAGTTCTGCATCGTCAACAGGAACTCAACATCCCAGATGGCGCGTCAATCGGACGCCCGGTATGAGAGTTATTGGCTTTTTTGTCCAAGGGGCCCAGTTGGTTTTTAAGGAAAAACCAACCCGACCATACACCACCTGCGTTCAAACCTCGGGCAGAGTAAGCCAAAAGATCCGTCTCACTTAGAGGAAAACAACAAAGTCAATGGCACGTCAATCGGAGGTCCGAAGCTCAAGATATGAGCGTTTCCGCTCCGATGGCCCGTTTGGTTTCGTGTACGAACCAACCCGGCCAAACACAAAGTGTTCCGAAACCATGAGTGCGATATACTGAAATGACCGTCTCGATCCAAAAATCGTATCACCATAGACGGTGCATCGTTCGGAGTCCCTTAGCTCAAGTTATGAGCAAAAGACCAAAAGGGTCCGGAAACGGGGGGTCTGGGCCCAGACCGACCCCCCCCCCCCCCCCCCACCTGAGTTGGCCCGAACCGGGTCGACGCGACCCGGGTCCGGGTCGGACCCGGTTGGGTGTGACTCAGCCCGGCCTGGGCGGCCCGGCCTAGCCTGTGCGCGACTCGGCTGGCGGGTCGGCTCTGCTCGGCTCGGCCAAGCGGCCAAGCAAGGGAAGCCGCGTGGCGTGCTGCCCCCGCGGGAAGAGGATCTGTGGCCCGCGTGGGGCCGCTCTTGGTCAGCAGATGCGGCAGAGCCTCATCCCGTGTCTCGCCGGACCCGCGCGGTCGCGGGTTTGGTCGGCCGCCGCCGCCGCCGCTTCAGCTGCGGCGGCTCCATCTGGCGGCACGCAGGGGTGCCGCCGCGCCGCCGGTGGATTTCTCGGGCCACCGAAGTTGCTCTGGTGGTCCGATTCCATTTCCGTTTGCGCCGTAGCTCCTCCCGGGTCCCGTTCTTCACTGTGGAATCAACAAATCGTCTCTGCGGCCCATTTTTTCGTCGTCTTCCGTTCCGCACACCAATAACAAATAGGGCGGTGGGTTCAGACTTGTTCGTTTGGTCTGCACCCACTGCGTTAGCGGTTTGAAACAACACCATAAATCCCAGCAATTGATATACCACGTCCCGCAATAATAATCCACAGACCAACTTGTTAATTGGTTGATCTGCATTCTTGCCTTGGAGGAAAACAAACATAGGTAAAGAAATCATTCTCAAAATGACCCCTACCTCGTAGCTATCGTCAGACGAGAGTTCTTCGCGGAATTGACTGTCGCGGAAGAAGAGGATCGTCGCGTCGCCGAAGGGCGTCGCGTCGTCGCGAAAGGGCGTCGCGTCGTCGATCTCCGAGGTTTAAAGAAACACACGGATTTAATTTCATGAATTAAATCCTTGTTAAGGATAAAATCCACAATGGAAATAAAGATTCGAAATCTCCTACCTCAAGCAGTTGATCGAAGATTTGTCGTGGGGAAAGTATGTCGCGGAAGAAGCGTCGGCGTCGCGTCGATCTCCGGGGGTCAAGCGTTCTTTGTCTCCCTTCGTCGGAGGCCGGCGTTCTTCTCATTCTTCGCGTTCTTCGCGTTCTTCGCGAATGATGATGAAGGCACAAAATCTCCAAATCCTCTCAACAAAACACACCCCAGAAGAAAGTTGTGTTGGTCTTATTTTATTAATATGCCAACGGTTTGAAAACAGGTTAAGAAACGAACAAATTAATTCATAGAATTAATTTCAATGAATTAACCGCCCAATTAATAGGAGCGTTTAATTGATTAAGAAAACGCCCCAGCTGACTTTTATTAAAAAGGGTTTTCGCGGGTGCGTTACTTAGCGGAAAAGAAACGGTGGGGATCATGTGGGCCCCACATCACAAATATCCTACCAAGAGGGTAGGATATTTTGAATTGTACCCTATCCACTTTAACTCAACTTAAGCAGCTTTAAGTGGCTTTAAGCGGAATTAAGTGAAATAAAATAAAGTTTGTCGTACCACGTTATTTTATTTCTGAACTTAAAGCCCAAAAATTAAAAACCACACCCGAGCAAACGAAACTCTAGAAGAGGCGTTTCTAAGCAAATACCGGCGCTGTGATTCCATCGGTGCCCTCAGAATTCGATTATGAGCACTGGTTCAAAAGATAGAAAAACCCGCTCATTCGTTCACTGAACGTACCCATGCCAAACTTCGAAAAAATGATTCTGGGTACACCGAGCCTCAGAATCAGGTGCCGTCAGAAACTGCGTTCTTGAAAAATTCCAATGAAAATTAAGAAAAAAAAATTCCCTTGAAATTTACGTGTCTTTATAGAACCTCTACTTGTTTTTACAATAGTATGTAAAATGGATGTTTGAGGGTGAAAATTCAGAAGGGGGAAAGAACGCAAAGTACCATAATTTTATCAATCAATATTTCATTCTTACAATTTTTTCATATAGTAGAATGACATTAAATCACATAAAAAATGCAATAAAAAATGTATATATGACTAAAGAATGAAATAATAAGTATTTTTCAAAATTAAGGAACCTATAACAATGAAATATATACATGAAAATTGGAATAGTAATGTGACCATTATGAATAGTAATTAGGACAATATATTAGAATCCTAATATATGAAAATATAAATAATATTTTTGAAATGTATAAATGAAAATATGATATTATTATATCATAATATATGTAAATATTTTTTAAAAAAATTATTATTATGTGTTGGTATTTTTATAAAAAAAGACATGTTTTTTGATAATTTTTAATTTAGTATTGTTATTTAAAAAATTATTTCCATAATAAATATTCCTAAATTATTATTTTTTTATTAGGATTATCATTTTGTTTTAATATAGCATAATTAGTTTTTCAGTGTGTTATAAAACCATTTATAATTTTATAATCAATATTTTCCATGAAAATGATGATATCAATTAAAAATTAAATTTATAATATTTACAAAATTATTTTCATAAAATGGAGTAATTTTTTGAATTATAAACATCGACAAATGGTTATGGAGAAGTTTTTTGGGTTTTTTTCTAAAATACATGAGTTTTGTGTGAAAAGTAAAATAGTATTGTAACATCCCAAGTAATTGATGAATAATAGATATTTTTATCTATGTCTATTAATGAATTAGATAGTGTTTTAGAGTCTTAAAATGAAAATAAATCCAATCTTAAGCATGGAATACACTAATATTTTTTAAAGGATTGTTTTACTGCCTTTTGATGGCAAACCATTTTTAAATATATCTTTTGACAATTTTATAATCTATGTTTGTCAAAATAAAATAATTCTTTATTATTGGGACATCAAAATTTACTTTGTGTGAATTTTTGGTATTTTTCAGACAATGTTCATTTTTTAATGAATAGTGAAAAATATTGCATTTTACATCAAAACTACTTTTTAATTTAATTTATTTATATGATTAGATTATCTTTTGAATTGGTTTTGAAGTGGAATTAGAATATATTTTTACCATTTAATCCAATGGTGGTCATTGTAATCAATTTCACTTTGAAATTGGACTTAAACTGGTGTCAATCTTTTGATACTTATTGTTTCATAAAAACACGCTATTTGTCATGACAGCGGGAATTAATTATTAAATTAATTAATGTGAATTATATGTTTTCAATTTTTTAAAATAGACTTCATTTTTTAATTCGGAATATCAAACATAGCTTAAGGTGAATTTTTGGTAATTTTCTGAAAAACTTCAATTTTTGATGAATAGTGAAACCACTAAGTGGTACTTATAAAAACTGATTTTTCCGTTTAAATGAAATTTTTCCATCATTGTGTTTTTAATTTCAATAATCCGACATACATGGTTGTCATTAAGAAGTAAAATGTGCTTCAAAGGGATTAAAATAATTTTTTTTGTGAATAGTAACTTATTAAGTTCTTAATCGCGATTAGTGGTAATTAGTGTAGTTTAAGGTAAAAATAATGTTTTAATAGAATTAGATGAGCTTGAAACATGTACTACTCTCATTGGATGTGTCATGGCCAACCAAGAAAAGCCATGGGTCAACTTTGGGACCCCATGGAGCCACTTTGGTTGGGAAATGACATAAATAACTTTTTATTTAATGTTAAAGTAAAAATGACACAAACATGAGTTGTGTTACTAAAACAATTTTTATATGGTGTTATACAAGTAATATTTTTGACTATAAAAATTCATTAGAAATATAAAAAGACTTCCTACATCATAGTATTTTTTTTATAATTTTTAGACATTAAATAAATTAAATTATTTATGACATCATGATGATGGAGCGATGACATCATTATTTAACGATTTAAATAAAATGGAAAGATAATGTAACATCTAAAACCTAAACATGGAAAAAACCAATTGGATGAGTGGATTTAGAACCCTTATCACCTTATCCTTGAAATATATTAATGTGGGACCTTTTGAATCCGAAACACGTTTTAAAATAAAGTAACTTATCTTTACTTTCCAAGAGTGCCCCTCCTCTCCTCTTATTAAAGGCCTCCACCTCTACATCCTTACCCACACTCCCAAAGCCTTTGGCTCGGCCAACCCCTGCCCATTTTGTCTCTCCACTTCTCTCTATTACTCTTTGAAGCCTCACTTTGGTCATAAGTCTTCCCAAGGAAGCCTTTGAGCTCAAACCAAAGGGAGTTACCCGATTTTAAGATAATGTCTTCTTTTGAGTCCTTTTGTTTTATTTTGCTTCTCCAAACCCATAAAATCTTTTTATTTTTTTCTTTTGTAAAAACTACAATATCCTCAATATACTAGGATGTTGTTATAATGTGGATTCGAGCTACACATACACACACCTACATCTAATGGATAACGAACATACTGTTTCCGTGGATGGCGAATTTATGCCTCCCGAAACGATGATTGTTCAACATTATTTTAACACCTTCAAAGGTGGCCATTAAGATGTCACTATATTTATATATGATATATAATATGTTTATGTTTTCCTTAGGCTTCTGTATTTTTTATTTTGGGTATACCTTTGTGGTTTCCATTATGGGTAAACGTGATATCTTCATTTAAGGAAGTGCGGACTACTGCCCCCTCAAAGTGAGTTGATTCGTTAAATACCATATGTGGGACGTATAAAGGATGGAACTATGATATTATATATGATATTATACTGTAATTATAATATACCATTATATCATTATGATTCCATTCTATAAAATACAAAATAGAAATGAAAGTAGCGTTCATGCGTACGTACGGCTTACCGTCTCCATGAACGGTGCATTTCATTTCTTACCTCTAAATGATTATGTAATATTATAAATTCATGTATATACTGGATATATATTATATATACATAATTATTATAATTCTGGGTATAATGGATACATGAACAACATGTAATTATAAAGGGTTTATTTTTTACTCAAGTACCAATGATCGTTAAAACGACCGTTATTAACTTAAATAATTACATAGTGTTAATGAAATGGAAATAAGTGATATAAAAAGAATAATGAACTTGAAAAAGGTTCTTAAAGAAGTAGAAATTAACTCAAGTTTATTATTCAGGACATTAAGGAATGATCGAGTCAAGTCGGACCCAAGGTATGGGACTTCTTCTCAATCTCCTTTCATTGAGGCATATTTTATTTTATACCCAACTTTCTTTTATACGGTTTATAAACCCCTTTGACTTTTACGTTTATCCAAAAGGAATATTTTTTATAAGAATCATTTTACAAAATGACAAAAGGGAATGTTTTTGTCGTACGTATGCGGCAACAACGACTTCTCCGCCACCGTGACCATTATTTGGGTTTCGGCTTCCTCTACAAGCCATACCATGTTTTTAAAAGAAAAATAAATACCATGTTTTACTTTTCTTTTATTTTGGTATTGAAAATGGTTTTCATGATGTTTTTATATCAATGTGTTGTATTGATATCTTGTGATTGAAAGGTGGAAATGTTATGTTTCCTTTATGCATGTTTTATGTGATACGATTATGTTGAGGTTCTAGGGCATTATTATGAAGACGGGTGGTTCTGTGATAAACTAAGGGCGGGTGAGCCCGATATAGCTCTCCAATGCATTGGGTAATGTGAAGGAGTGAAACGTTAAGGTTTCTCTGAAGAGATTTAGGGAATATACTATGATGGTTATTCCAAACATAACCAAGAGGGTTACTCCCTACATAAGGATGTTATGAATGCCTCAAGTTACCTTTATGTCTTATGATTTCTATGATTTATTCATGATTTGATGAGGTATGTTAAAGTGCATATGTTTTATGGGTAAAGTATGATTTCATTCTTATGTATATATGTACCCATGTTTCCTTTCCATGTTTTTCTATCCCTTACTGAGCTTTTTATGGTCATCCCATGTTTTTTGAAATGTTTTTCACAGTTCATGGGAAAGGTACAAGATATGATGATAGTGTCAAGGAAGTGTCAAAAATAATCCATGTTTTATTTTAAATGTGTTTCCATTGATGGGAATGAAGAATACTATCTTTATGTAACCACTATTTTTATATGTGGAATGTAATGCAAGTTTTATGATCTAATTCTCTAAAACTCTAAACCCGAAAAGATACTCAATGTGTAATCTTTTAATAACTCGAGATTAAGTAAGGTTTAAGGCTGGGGCCTTATAAGTATAATTTATGATAATAAATAAATATATGAGTTTTTGAGTCATAAATGATGTATGGATAATTTTAGACCAAAATGAGGAAATCTCATTAATTATTTTAATATATTTGGAGATAAGGTTCAAACTATTCATTATCTTGATCCAGAATAAATATTTAATGAAAAAAATAATGAGAAAACTCTCCTCTCATCTCTTATAAATACTAACCCTCGCAACCTTTTGTCATTACACATTTCAATCTCTAATGCTTGACCAAATTATTTCAAATACTCATCCATAGACGCTCCCCAATTTCCATGATCCAATGGTCTCATCAAAACTCCAAACCCTTTTCTCTAATGAGGTTCTCAAGGTGGAGAAATTCATGAAGTAAAATTCTCTTTCTTTTTCTTTTCTTTTCTTTTCAATTTAATTTTATTTATTATTCTCTCCTCATATACCCTTGTTAAAGTTGAATGATAACTCTGTTATAACATATATATATATATATATATATATTATGTCAATTGAATAAACATCATAAATCCTATTCTCCTTTTATTTATGTTATAAATATTTAGAACCATCATCTGTGATGTGTCGATTTACCGACATCATGGATGATGCATTTTCATTTTTACATTATCTCATTAATGGATGTACATAAAACCATTTCATGGGTGAAAATCGATTTTTAATGTTTATTTTATAGCCTTTTTTATGGTTTGTAACTAACATATATATACAATAATAAATAATGAAACAACACTAGTTTGTGACGATCGAAAAACCGTCATAAAACTCTAAAAGATTATCACTAATGTTCAATGTAATGATTCATCCTAATGGAATATATATAAATTATATAAATAAAAATTTATTATTATTTATGATAATAAAAAAACAATAATTTCAATTTAAGAGAACTATTCCAATTTTAGATGAACTTCCATAATTTTATATAAGAGAACAGATCCTGAAATCCAAGAGAACAAACACTCTCGAATGATGAAATAAAATTATATATCCCATAAAAAGTATATAAGTAAACATAATAAAATGATAATGAATGAAATTATTATTTAAAAGATTTTTTATTTTTTAATTACTATATTTAATTTATTATGAAGGATATTAAATTATTGAATCCATTTAGACATAAGGTAATGAGATTATCATACACACCTTCCTTTCATTGGGTTTACCCAATTTCTCACAATTTTTATTACAGAAGTTATTTAATTATTCGTCAAATAAAGTATTTGTATCTTTGACATTTCATTTCTGTGATATACATGATTTTAATAAGGTATTATGATGAATTCAATGGGGTTTTCCAAAGAACTCTTCAATTAAAATATAAATCTTTTACTTCTCGTAAGATAGTTTCTTATTCACACAAGATTGATGATTCTTATACCAATTATGTTAATCACTATTTATCATGGGATCACCAATGTTTATTCATGAATATATGCTTTATGAAATGAAACACATTCCTTTCTATGAGTTATTTTATGTCAAATATTGATATATATTCTATGTTGAATTCATTATTATGAAAATGTTATGATGTGATAGGTATGCTCAGAATTATATAGTGAATATAAATGTTACGATTTGATGGGTGAAACCAAAATTATATAGCACTCCAATGAATTGGGAAATGTGATGTTTCTCATGAAAAAAATAGAAATATAAATGAACATGATGATATATTTGTTCACAACAATTTGTGGTATTTGACCATATAGACATGATGTTTTATTTTTATGTATTCCCACATTCCATTCCATTATCTAATTCTCACTTTCTTAATTATGATGATTGTGTTATTATGATGATTATGTTCACCCAATTTTATATTGTTATTTGTTCTTTTCCATCCTCTTACTGGGATTTTTGCTAGTAAATTCCCAAAACATGAGATGTATCTCATGAGATAAAGTGAATTATATGTGAACTTGATGCTAGCATTGTTCATAACTATATATGATATTTTACCATTAAGAAATGATATTTCAATTTTATGAATCACCACATTCCATGTCTTTATCTAATTATTCTTTTCTTGATTAAATAAATTTTTATGCTTTATTATGTAAAAGTTATATATGTTCCTAGTACCCCCAAGACCCTAATCCTTTGGATCCTAGTTTGGTAGCACTTTTATGTTGTTTATCTTTATAATTATGTAATAGTTAAGTAATAAAAACCAAAGTATCTATAGTTGATGTTAGGGAATGATATATAAGGCATGTTTATAGAGATTTATATTATTTTTTTTGATGATTTCAAGATGTTATTTGGTTGTACCACATATTCTGAGGATGTTGGCCACACTCTTGTCTCCCCATATTATAACAAGATGTATTGGTTTAATTTCTTTAAATTTCCTGAAAATTGTAGAGAAATTATTTTTCAAATCCTCGTAGATACTAACTTTCATGATGGTCAATGAAATTATTGAATTGTTGTGAAAAGTGCATTGCTGATTTATTTTAAATTGATGATTTTAAAAATGAGTGTTTTTTCTGATTAATGGAACAATATATTATGGATATTTAATAAATAGAAAATATTATTTATTAAAATGGGTTGACATAATTATGTTGAAATTCTTTTTGTATAATTGGTTGGCATGTGTTTAATTTCATTGATGTGATCCTGTGGAAGCGGTGTGTTCAATTAGAGCACTGGTTTATAGTTACCATGTGATGACTTGGAAGATAAGTGAATGATCTCCCATTAGTATTAAAATTTCACCTAGTAAAGCACGTGTTTATATTTGGTTATGTGTAATGAAATGGGTTATTCAAAAATGGAAATTGGGAAAACGTTTTAATGATTTTTTAGGTTGATTTATTTAGAATAAATAGATTTGATTTTAAAAAAAAAATTGTAAAATGGTTCGGTTTTGATATAATCTTTGTTAAATTGTTCAATATAAATTGTCTTATATAAATTTTTTAACATGTTCTATCCTAGTTTCATGATTAGGGAAGTCATTTGTGGAAAACATACTATGTTTCATTACTCATCCCCCACATTGGAAGAATGATGCTTTTACAGATACTGTTTATTGAGACTTAGGTGATGGAAAATATTATCAATTATTTAGTGATTAATTGTGATTCATTTTTTATGCATTATAGAATTGGAGCCTTGATCATGTTGGGAGACATTGAGTCAGTGGACTTGTACTCTTTGATTTTTTTTAGGTTTTTTTATCCACTATGTATCTTGATATTGGATTTTTTATCCACATTGTACTCTAATGTAGTAAATGGTTGTAGGTGGGTTTGATTAAATTTTTTTATAGAATGAGTTGTATCCATTGTTATCATGCATCATTTAGTTTTTTTTGTTATGGTGTGCTTATATTTTTACTTTATGTTCTCATGGAAGGGCCATCCTTGAATTGTATTTCAAGACCACAGATTTTTTTCAAAGTTATACTTCATTGGGATGTAACCTAAGGCATAGAAATAATTCTTCTATGCCTCACGAAAATGAGGATGGGTCAGATGTTACAAATGGTATTAGTTTTTGATGGTCCATCAATTATTTTGGGGAAAGTTATATTAGTTTGTTTGGTATGGGGATTGAAAATCACCTTGGTTTAGTCCATCAGTTGGGATGGTAGAAAGGAGGAGGATCATCAGAATAGAAAATGTAGAGCCTAAAAAGACATAACTATCATATTTTGGTGAACATCATGTTACCAAGGAATTAGGTGCTTATGTATTTTAGAAACACATATAGGGGTTTTAATCTCATTTTCATTTCTTTAGCCAATGAGATGTGTATTTCATGAATTTTAGTAATGAAATACCACTAGGAGTGCATATTTCATTTTTAGAAATGATTTATTATGTGGGGCAAACATTATAACTTTTGAAAATTGATGATTTTTTTTAATTTGATAGTATGAAAAATAATTAAAGTGATATTTTAAAAATCGTTCTATTTTGAAAAGTTAGGTGGATTTTCACAAAATGATTTGAATGATGGAAAATATTGATTTTGGGAAAGCCCTTTTGTGATAGTTGTGTTGTGGTAAATATGAAATTTTTATAAAATCCATTTCTATATAGTGAGACATAAAAAGTTTTGTTATTTTAGACAATAGATCCTAGTAGGAATCATAAAAACCAACCAGAAGTGGCTGCTATGAATGAGATTTTATCTGAGCCACAAGTGATCCTAAAGATAGTTAGGAGTATTCCACATGCATTTCAGAAGGTGGATAGAGGGAACTAATTTTATGAAATAAAGAATGTGGATAATTTAATTATGTTATAATAGCATAATACAACCATTTTTTCAGGGTCACACAGATCTAGAGAGGGTAGAGGTGTGAGTGAATAAGATGAATAAAATATTCAATTTAATAGTCACACCAGTTGAGTTGAATGATAGGTTGGAAATGTACATTATGGATGATGTTTCATTATAGTTGTGGGATTTATCTATTTAGGGTAAAATAGAAAAATGAATTACATGTTTGGATGTTGAATTTTTTTAAAAAAAATCCCATCATCAAACATTCAAGATTTCAAGAATGATATAATTTCATCACATGAAGCAATAGATTCTTTTTGTGATAGATTACATGGCCAAATTTATATATGTAGTCAACCTTTCACCTGATGTTTCTGCTAGTTCATTTTTTAAGGAGCATCTTTTTGAATCAAGGATGAGAATAAAGATTCAATTTTAGATTACCATGGGATTGTATAATGGATTAAATAGGTATGATCAATAAAGTGAAGATGTAATAAAAGGAAATATCATGAGCAATGGGTATATAAATCATGTTGATACCTATGGGAAATGATGAGAACTATAATGACTGAAAAATAAGGAAGATGAAAAAATATTTCTAAGGTAGTGGTATGAATCAAAATTAGAAAGCTAGATAAGTGTGTCTTCCTCTAAAACCCAAGAGTAAATAACGATGTATCAAATGTGGATCTTTTTTCACATGAAGAAAAATTATATAAAACCACATTTAGAATCTCAAAATTATTATCCGATGGGGCATCATCAATGCTTTTTTTATAGTGCTCCAAGGTTAGGTGTTTAGGACACATCTCATGTTCTACAGACATAATATGCTTTTATGGGATGAGGTAAGTAGAACGCATCTCATCATCGGGATAAAGGAATCCATATTGATTATAATAATACAATGATTACTTAGGAAGGGAAATCTCAGTAGGGGAAAATGAACAATGTGCATCGAGTAATTAGTTTTATGGAGATGAGTAAGTTATTTTGTAAGTTCAATCTGGACCATCGACAATGATATGAATGATTATTTCAAATTTTACCCTTATAAAATCTTCGATTGATATAGATGAATCCCATTTATTTATTTTTTTCATGTATTTTATTTACTATTTTTTCTTGTTGATATGATACCTTCTATTTTGAAACATTGAACTCCTCTTTATCAACATGAATTTTTTGCCATAATGCGTAGGGAAGATTCACTAAATGCTAATGATTCTGAGATGATATGGGATTTTTTTTGGTTTAGATGTGTTTCTATGACATAATCCAAGGTATGGATTATTTAAATATGTTCAAATCTCAAATTGATTATTATACCTGAAGGGTTCGTTTTATGATTGATGATGGAATCAATCATCTCTTTAAAGGAGAACGTAATATAAGGTCCATTTAAATGGGATTTTTGTCAATATAAGTTGTAATTATTTCATAATAGTCATAAATTTTGACTTTCTAATTAGTGGATGATATCCTGAATATCCATTTTCTAGTATTTTTTACAAGTTTTTGAATGTTTTTATAGAAACATGATCAGTGTTTCTACCCATAAGATAATTAGAGTTCATGATTTCTCTCATACCAAGGACCAATCCTATATCACTTCTATAATATCGATGGAAATAAAGATAAATAATGTAATTATAATGGAATTTGAATAATCTATAATGAAAAGGTTTCATTCATCCTAGAAAGTCTATATACGGAATACTAGACTTGTTTCTGAAAAAAGTGAAAGAAATTATTTTGTTGTGTGTGGATTACCATATGCTTCAACAAGATATGATAATGAATAAATATATAACTCCATTCATTGATGATATGTTTTATCAATGTTTTGGAGCTCATTGATTCACTAAAATCAAATGGTCTTCATGATATCACTAATTGTGGGTTTACAAAGTGGATATTCCAAAGATAGCTTCCCGAGGAATATATATCCATTATGAGCATGTGGTTATGCACTTTTGTATTAGAAATAAACCAATTGTGTTTATGAAATTTTATTAATCATATATTTCAATGATATATATATTCTTTTGTGGTGGTGTTTGTGGATTACATATTTGTATATTCATGGAAAAGGGATGAGCATGAGCCATACTTGGAAATAGTGTTGGGAATTTTTCAGCATCATTGTATGTTTTCGAAATTATTAAAGTGTGAGTTTTGGATATAGTAGGTATGTTTACTTGAAAATGTTATCTCTAAATTTTTTTTATATGGATACATAAATTATTGAGGTTATTATCTCTTGGAAAAATCAAAACAATTTCATTAAGATACACAGTTTCCTTAGATTAGATGGTTATTGTTGTTGTTTTTTGGGAATTATCATGACTACCATCACCTATGACATATTTGAAAAATAAAAAATTTTCTATTCCATTTGAATGTAGAATTTTAGAATTTTTATCAAGAGCTTCATGTTCTCCTTACAAAATCACCAATCTTGATTTTTCCAGAATCATGATTATGGTATATGGTGTATTATGGTTCTTTGAGATCTTGGATGGAATGTTTTCTCATGAAGGAGGTTCATGTTATTTATTATGGACTATGTAAATAAAGATTTCAAGAAAAGAACTACCCAACAAACAATTTTGAGTTAACTTTAGTAGTCCATGATTAAAAAACATGACTTCATTACACATTTGGAGGGAAATTAATCATTTTTAGGAATTAAATGATCTTGAAAGATAATTTCTAATAATGGGATTTGAATATACAGAAATGAAGAGAGAGATATTATATCAAAATGTTTTGAATTTTACGTCATGTATACACCAGGTAAAGAAAATTCGGTGGCAGATGCATCAAGAAGAAATTCATTTGATCCTTTGAAAAAAGTGTCTTTAAATAAGTTATAGATGATGTTCGTGTTAACTGATACACCTATAGATTTTTAAGACCAAGGTACTATAGTGAGTTTCTTTCCATTTTCATTTATTCATAATTTTTATGTGATGGTTATAGAGGAACATATGTCTGATTCAGAGTCTATTTCAAAAAGGTCAAAACTCAATGGTGGGGGGACCATTATGGGATAGAGGATAGATTGGAGTTAGGGTTTGTATATTCATTTTTAGATGGTCATACATATAGCTTTTTAGGAGATACTTATTAATTGTTACCACTATTCAGGATTATTTTTTCATCCTATAATACAAAATCTATATATGAAATTTAACACATAATTTTGGAGTGAGTGCATGAAATGAAAGGTGGCTGAGTTTGTTTTAAGATACCACACCTGTCAGTAAAGAAATAGATCACCAACCTGTATGTATGTTATAGTATTTACATATTCCTATTTGGAAATGAGAACAAATAACCATGTATTTTGCAACAAGTTTCCAATAATGGTTTTGAAACAAGACTCTAAATGGGCTATAAAGGATTAAATAAAATAGGCAGCCCATTACATCCCTAATTGTGAATCTCAATTGGTGGAATAATTGTCTAAAATAAAAATATGAAATATTTTAAGGAATCATGTAATACAAGTTTTGATAGTATCGAACTGATACCTAAGGTTTACATATAGTTTTTGGAAATCCTTATATTAAGACCTTGAGACTCGGATGAAAATGAGTACAACATATCTTCCTAATATGGATGGACAAAATGAACAAATGATAAAAAAATTTCTACAACGTTCTCCTTGGCAATATAATTGATTATTGGGGCTCATAGGAGGAGAAATTACCCTTAGTGATGTTCTCAAATAAAAAAGTTACCAATCCTCGATACATATGGCCCATTTTATAGCATTTTATGGGTTTATTAGTCATTATACACTTTGATGGTTTGGAAAAAGGAGAGGAATGAGTGGTTACTATGATCTTTATCAAAGATAAAATGTAGAATATTAAGCTAATTAAGATGATACTAGAGATGTATCATATATTTATGAAATTACATATAGATCATCATTGAAGGCCATTGTAATTCGAGGTGAGTGATCTAGTGTTCTTGAGAATATTTGTAGGGATTGGGCATTAAATTTTGCGAATGCAGGTCAAGATATCTCCTTGATACATATTACCATTTGAGATGCTTGAATAATTGGGTTAGGTGGAATATAGGTTGGATTTACTAACACTATTCAGTGGAGTGATTAATGTGTTTCATGTATCTATGTTTAAGAAGTACTAATCAGATCATGACCTTGTGATTCAATGGGATTAGAATTACCAAGATATATGTGTTTCATTGGTTAATATGTTTGTATATATTGTACATTAGAAAGATAAATTATTTCATGGGAAAATAATTTTTCTATTGTAGGGTTTATGGAAACATGGTATGATTCAGAAAGATACATAACAATGAGAGAGTGAAATGGTTGATCAATTTACGTAACTCTTTTAGGACAATGGTGGTTTTATACTTTATAGGGATGTAAATTCTAATGGTGGGGAGAATCTAGAAGACCATGTTTCAGTTATGTAACCATTCCATTATGTACTTTATTTATGTAATGTTTGGGTGATGGTTTGGAAGGTTTGGATGTATTTTGAAATGTTTATAGGTACTTTATTTAAGTTCTTGGTTTTATCATGGTTCATAGAACCTGTGAAACTCTTATATGATGTTGTCAAAAGTGAAATAGAGGAAACTTGGTAGAAACCTGTTTAGGCGGATGGTTTTTCCAAACCATGCTGTCACCAAAGAGTAACAATGCAAATGTGAATATAGGAAAAAAATGGATGGTGAATATTTTTTTTTAACTGTGAGAGCCAACCATGTGTAGAGTGTTTTATAGGTAGTGGATGGAAAACTATTTTTTCACGACTCGCCTAATTGTGCTTATAAACCATGAATGGTTAAAAATTTCATCGTTAAATTGTTGATTTCATTCAGGATTACCTTTAATCCTCTTGTTATCTCACATTTAAGACCCTAGATCTATTTTCACTCCTCCTAATGGCCACATGGACCCTTTCTTTTAAATTAGGAATGATACTTTAGAAAATCATAGTGCATTGAAGGCCTTATTATATATTAATTATTAGTTCTATATGATTTTCCTTATATCTATTCTTATTATGCTTTTTATACTCTATGATCTTGTATTTTGGGGACATATCATTGATATCTTATACCAAAAATTATAATTTATAACTTTTTTGATAATAGGTAATGTGATCTAAGATGGGTTTTTGGAGAGTCAACATGGTTTTTTTAGGATTTTGTTTCATTTTTCATATTCTAAATAGTCTCCGAGGTATGTGTCTTCACTCTTAATTCATCTTATTATAAAATTATAGATTGATTTAAAATTTTATAAATTGGTTGATTTTTATTGTGGAATTTTTTTGAAAATCTTTGTAGAAACCTACATTAGTAATGGGTTGTCAAATTGTCTATTTTTTTAAATGTTCTTTATTGAATGATTATTTAATAACAATTTTAAATAAGGTTGTTTGGTTTGATTTATTGAAAAAAATTAGTGTAAATTTCTTCAATAAAAATGTTTTTTATTAAATTTTTTTCCCTTAATTATTATGGATTGGTTTTGGAATAATCAGTAAGAGTGTGTTCATTTTCATTGATTTGACCCTATCAAAGGGGCATGTTACATTGGGGAATTGTGATATGGTTTCCCTGTGATGACGTGGTATATCAATTAGAGAACACTCATGATTATGGTATGGGGTTACTTCACACACATATATTACAATATATAGTAACCAATTGATTATTATAGGTATGACAGATATATATATATTGTGATGGATTAAGCTACTTACTTGGTTCATGGATTATAATGGATTGAGGTATAATAATAGATGTTTGATATACATCATATTAAGTATGGTGGCTCCAGAAAATAATTTCATCGTATATTTGGATATGTTTCATGGGATGGTGTGGTTATGTAATTATTGATGTGCATGTTGGGATGTATTTATTATTTGTCTTTAGGATGGATTAATTTTGGATAGAGATACTGAGGATTTTCCATGGTGGTGATGAGAAGAAGACAAGTGGGGAAGTGGGACTAGGGTGACCATGATTATTAATTACTATATCAAGTGGTCTCATAAATGTGATACATGGTGTGATTTCACCATTGTGAGGCTAGGAATGTAGTATACCTATTTAGGTGAAAAGTTAGTTTCACTATAGTTCATTGAGATTTAACAAGTTTCTTTTATCACTAACATCAGGGGATCTAGGGGGATCCTACCAAGTATACTTTTATGAACACCCAATGTATATATAATATATTTTTCTGGTAATTTAAATTAGGCTGGAGATCGGGCTAGATACTACTATCTTGGGATTTAATAGGAGCTGTTTGTGATTCTTGGTTGCTGATATCATTACCTTTTTGGTACATTTAGATTCCTTTCATTTATTTTAGTACTGTATGACATTTCTTGTCTTCCCTTTGGAAATATTTTATTTATCCTTTTTTGGAAGGTTTGGATTTTGGTATCTATCATATATATCTCTTATTCATGTTCTCTTAGAGGGTAATTCCTACCATTTTCATGTTTATTATACCCTCATTTCATGTCACCTTACTAAGGCCTACATGATGTTGGAGTTTGGTAGTCACCATCTCTCTCCCCTCACTGTGCTATTCTTCTGGGGAGGTGATCATGATGTATGTTCTCCAGAAAAATTATGTTCATATTAACATGTGATCTTATTACAATGTAAGTGTTCTTGTATGTGTGATTAGAAGTGTGATATGAGAATAATGCATGCAGATGGGTACATGGTTTTTATTAGATTTATTTGTGTTATTAGAATTATTTTTATTTGTTAAGTATCATTATAATATTTTAACTAAATTAAGGTTGATAATATTTTAATGACAAAATATATTCCTTACAAGTAAATGAATTCCCCAGTTCTAATGTTTTCCCATGAAAACTCCATGATTATGGTTATGATTTTATTCTTTGTTATGATGAGTTTTATGAAAAATGTGGGAAATAATTTTGATTTCATGAGTAAGTAATTTATTGTTTTATATTAAATATTTATATGTAAAAATGAAATATATCTTATTTATTTTCATTGTTTAAAATGGAATAATTTTTTCATTTATTATTATATCACTTACAATTCTTTTATTGCTCATCCCATGTTTTCATGTGATTTTAATGGTTTTAATGCTTTCTATGAAATATTATAAGTCCTAAAATTAAATAACAATTAATTTACCTTAAATAATAATGTTTATCAAGAATGAATCATTAGTGTAATCAAAAGAACATATTTTATGGGATAAAATGAACATACAATAACAGGTTTCTCCGAAATTTTATGTTTCATGCTACATTGAGTTATATCGAAAATAATATAATAATGTTATTATTATTTTTAAATGTAGTTAATTCCTAGACACTAGACTAGTGGAAATACATAGAATAGATTGAATTATTAAAATATGGTTTCCATAGGATAAAATAATGATTCATTGGTTACAAAATTTATTAGAAATATAAATAAAAAACCAATTGAATATAAAGGATGTGTATTCATAAAAACCAATTTAAAATAAATTAATTCTGTTTATAAAAACATATCAATATTTATGGATTTTTATTTAATGAATAATATATGTTTTATATTCTATTTAATGTTTTAAATTAATATTATATCTTTTCTATATATTATATATGAACAAATTCAATTTTTTGTATAAAAGAAGTATTTTTCAAAAAATGCGGTTTCACCATATTTTGAAAGAGAACACTTTTTATGTTTAGTTTTTAACACATATAAATGTCTTATTTAACAAAATAAACTTCTTATTTAGATTAAGGAAATAAAAATTTACATTGGATGATTTTTTGTTATTTTTCAAATAAATATCATGTTTTGATGAATAAAAAATACACTAAATTTTAATTTAAAACAACTTTTTTCATCGATATAATTTATATGGTGAAATCTTATTATATAATGGGTTTAATGTATAAATGGAATATATTTTTATCATTCAATACAATTTTGGTCATTTGAAGTAATTTTCCATTGAAATTGAATATAAACACATGTCAATCATTTGATAGTTATTACTTCTTAAAAACCCGCTTTTAAGATTCGACAATGGGACTTAATTTTAAATTAATTTCTAAAAATTATTTGTTTTGAATTTGGAAAAATTGATTCCATATTTGCAATCATAATTTACAAATTTTGTGAATAAGTACATTTTATTTTTGGACATTATTAATATTAACTTCAATAATTATTTTATTTACCATGGTAAAAGGGTAAATCTGGTAAATGTGGGTAAAACAATAAATCTTTAATAATATTAAACTACCCCAAAACGTGTGTTAATCCTTTTGGATGAGATATGTTTGATCACGGTCACCCTTGGTCGATATTTGGACTACTTGGAGCCATGTGGATGTGAAAATGACATTTTATAATAATTAATTTAAAGTTAAGAACAATATAACATAAACATTTATCTTTTACTCAAAAAAAATTTATTTGGGGTTATATAAGTGAAATCTTACACTATAAATAGTAATTCTAAATTCAAAATGATTTCCTATATAATGGTATTTTATTTATATTTTTTAGGCATTTTATAAATAAATTTAATTTTGACACAATGATGATGTGGTGATTGCTTCATTAATGAATGATTCAAATAAATGATCGTATAAATATTAAAATAAATGTAATTTGATTATTTTTAGGGAATAAAACAATTTTATGTATTATATTGAACGATTATATTTGTGTTAATGCCTTTTTTAATGAACAATGTTTTTACGACTTAAAAAAATCAATTACTTAATAGTTTCAAAATTGACATAAATGAGTTTTTAAAACAAATACTAGTATTTTAAATGATATAAGAGTAATAAAAAATAATATTTTTGAAAATACGTTATATAATGTTTAAAATTCCATAAATTATCTAGTTATGATTCTCTTTTTATTTTATAGTAACTATAGTTACCATATATTTTGTAAATGCAAGAAGACATGGTAAGAGTTAATGTTTTTAACTAAGGTTTAAAGCTAAAATATATGGTTAATTTTATACCATAAAATTGTCTAAAACATATTGGTTGAAATTATTTATACACAAAATCATCTAATCACTAAAATAAATTAGTTTGGGGCCATTTGAATACGAAAATAATTTTATAATGAAATAATATTTCAATACCTTCCTAAAGTGCCCCTCCTCCCTCTTATAAAAGGCCACAAACTCTTCCCACTTCCTCACAAATATGAAGTACATTGGCTCACCCAAATTATGCTCAAATAATCTCTCTAAATCGTTACCATACATTGAGAATCCTTATCTTGGGAATAAGGTAATTAAAGGAAGCCTTTTTGGCTCAAATCAAAAGAAGTTATCCGATTTAGAGGTAACATGCCCTCTTAAGTTCATTTATTTTATTTTTTTTCTCCACACACTATGACATGTTATAGTTTGATTACATAACAAAAATATTATCCCGAATATACTGTAATGTTTTTATGAAAATAATTCTAACTAAACTTACACACACCAATATCAAATCGATACGATCATATTGTTTCTCTATACATTGAACTATTGCGCCACATAACGATGATTGTTCAATTTTCCTTTACCACCTCTCATGGTGGCCATTATGATGGAACTGTATGAATATATGATATATATAATATTTATATTGTCACAATTATTTATTTTTCATTTATATCATTCCTTTATGATTTCCATAATGTTTTAAAATGATAATATCATTTATGGAAGTGCGGACTACCACCCCCTCAAAGTGATATGACGTGTTCATGCCATAAATGAAATGTATAAAGGATGGAATAAATGAACTTATGTAACATATATAACACAAATATTACAATGTAATTATAATATATCTATGTATCATTTATTTTTCTTTCCATTAAATATGATAAATAAATTAATGCAGCGTTCATGCGTATGTACCACTTACCATCTTCGTGGACGGTGCATTTCATTTATTATCTCCAAATGTTATGGACTATTCAAAATGCATATATATTGGATATATGTGATATTTAAATCAGTAATATTATTCTAGAGATAATGGAATTTTGACCCCATGGACAATATGTAATTATAACAAGTTCATTTTTGACGCAAGTAACGAACATCGTCAAAATGACCGTTATAAACTTGAATAATTATGTGAATGTTATTGCAATGGAATAGGTGATATAAGAGGAATGCTAAACTTGAAATAGGTTCTGAAGAAATTGTAAATTAACATAAGTTTACTATTCGAGAATATGAAGAACCAACGAGTCATGTTGGACTCAAGGTAAGGGACATCATCTCAATATCTTTTTATTGAGGCATATTTTGGTTTATAAACGACCTATTTTTATGGTGTATAATTATAAACACATTCTGTTAATTTAATTCAACAGATTTCAAAAGGAATATTTTTTTAAGAATCATTTTTCTAAATGATAAAGGGAATGTTTCATTTTAATGTATGTGGTGAAAATAACCTTTCTGTCACAGTGAGTATTATTTGATATTTAGATTCCTTAACAAGTCGTAATGTTTTGTAAAGGATAATAAATACCATATTTCTTTTTTACATATTTTTTTATTGAAATTTTTTCTTTAGAAATCAATGATTATTCCAATATATTGAAAATATATATTGTGATTGAATTATGGAAATGATATCATTCCATTACTCTTGTTTTACCTGTTATGAATATGATATAGTTATTGGGAATTTTATATGTATATGGGTGGATCCATGAAAAACCAAGGGCAGGTGAGCCTGTGATATATCTTCAATTCATTGGTTAACATGATGTAGGTAAATTTTAGTGTTTCTCAAAGGATATTTAGGGAATATAGTGTGATTAGTATTACAAACATAACTCCCTAAGTACCTCTGAATGTGACAATGTAAGTCTATTATGGATGCCAGAAGTTATGTTTATGATTTGTGATTTCTATGTGATATTCATAAATCGAATTATTTAATGATGAATTATAAATAGATTATATTTTATGATTAAAAATTATTATTTAATTGATTTGTGTGTATTAATTGAATAATGTTTTCTTTACTTATTTTATATCACTTATTGAGATATTTATGCTCATCCCACGTTATTGAAATGTTTCTTCACATGGTATAAGGAAGGTCAAGAGAAAGGCGTAATTGAAACATATTTTCATCAAGAAAAGAATTCTTTTTTTATTTATGGATTATTATTATTGTGAAAATAATATGATAGAGTATAATTTTCTACTTTGAATAATTTGAGATGTAATGTAATGTTTACAGACTAATTATCTAAAAATATAAACATGAAAAGATCCTAAATGTGAATGAAATTAAATTCTTCCTCAAAAATCAAGATTATGTAATGTTTAAGGCTAGGACCATAGAGTTGGTATTAGAGGTCATTTTAGATACCTTTATATGTTGGTGTGTTATTTATGCATATGTAAAATTACTATAATGGTAAGAATTTTATAAAGAATCATCATTCTTTTTGATAAATTGATTGAGTTTAGGATTCCATGAATAAGTATATCTTAGTGTTTAACCTCTTCATATGATAATATATGATGATTTTACTAATGTAATCACACTGACTTTTTTGGGTTTAGTAAATGGATGGATTAAGAAAGCACAAAAGAAAAAATGGATGTGAAGGAAAATGTGGTGGTTTTAGGAATAAGAAACCAAATTAAATAAGAGATACGATGAGAAATCTTGTGGTTATTCTTAACTAACTATATGGATTGATGATTGACCACTTAATACTTGGTGATTTTTCTATGTTATCATATATGCGAGTAACAAGTCCCTATTGAAGCTCAAGTAATAATCATAAATTACAGTATATTAAAAAACCTAGGTGTCATGGATGTGGAATGAAACACCTAGGAAAATGAGTTAAAGGGATGATAAGATGTTATAGATGTGGAAATGCAGATTATAATTCAATACAATATCATGGAAAAAGGAAGAATTCAGTTAACTACATGAAGGGGAATGAAGTTCATTCTGAGGAATCAATTGAATGTTTTAAATGTGTTGTGCTTGGTGATTATGAAAATTTATTTCCTAAGAACATGGTTTGAGAATGGGATTAGTAGGTCCATACAATTACATGGTTACCAATACCTAATTCCCTTCCAACCAAGGATCAGGAAACTAAAAATGACCTAATAAATGTATGTATTATTTGTTAGCTGATGTTTTTAAATTATTTACTCATTAGATATGATTCATGATTTTTTTGTAGGAAAGAAGTATTAAGTAATAAGTTGGAAAAAAAGTTTAAGGGATCATGAATAATGATGGATGATTAAGATGTATACATATTAGAAATTTGAGAGTTATGTTGGATATCTGGGTGATTCAAAATTTTAAAGTATTAATACTCTTTTATTGATGAGATTACTTTGGAGGAATTTTCTCTTGTATATATAACCCTGATGTTTGTTATGTGAAAATTTTATTTGAGGAATATTTATATTTTATTTTGTATATATACTTATAAATAAGAATTTTGGTTTATTATATCATTGAATTTGAGGTAATTATGGGTTATTACTTTTTGAGATGCAAATGGGAGGAATGAGATAACATTTGAGTTTAAAATAAGTTATGGTTATTTTTGAGAAAATTTTCTCATTTGGGGGAAAGTTATAAAATTATATAGATTTTTAAAAAGCACAACACATAGATCATGTGACAACCCATCACATCGGACAAAGCTATGGGAATCGAACCAACAACCAAAGTGTGACTGGGATTTATCACCTTCCACTAACCTACATGATGTCCCGAGTTAGTATGAATTATTGTTTTTAGTTAAATGATTTTATGGATCATGAATAAGTTTATTTTGGGAACTTATGTTTTATCAAATGGATATACTTTGTATAGGAAAATGATTAGGTGATTAAGTGATAACAGTTATTTTGGATGAATTTATCTCTTTTGGGAACATTATATGCCTATGGAAAATAGAATACTACGGGATTTTATTTCAGGAGTAATGGTTGAATTTTATTTTGGAAGAATCTATGTTTTTAGTATGGACAAATAGAGATTTGGTTGTTTGATGAAATGATTAACCTATCATGGAGAATATGTGATTAGGTTAATTACTTTTAAGTATAAGACTTTAAGAGTAGTCAATGTTTTTTGGAGATACAATTTACCATGGAAGACTATGTGATCAAATACATTTAAATTTTGTGTTTCTATCTTAGTTTTTATTATTTTCATGCATTTTATAGACAATTATTAGTTGAATGGTCTTTGTTGAACTTTGGGTATTTTTTTTTTAATTTTGGAGATTAAGACAAACATTTCGTTTCTTAAAGGAATATACTTTTTGGGGTTTATATTATCTTGTACTAACCATTTTAATTCAAGTTAATGTTTCATGACAGGATGAATATATAGTTTTTTTTGGAATATGTGATTCTCTAGAATTTGATTCATCATGAATACCCACCATTTAGAGAAGAGATGGATTGGGGGGAATTGATTAAAGTAGGAAACACTACTTTTCAAATAAGTATATTTATTTATGATCTTAGTCTAGGTAGTAATAAAATTATTCAATACTATGAAAATGATATTGAAGCTAAAATGTCATGCACTTTCTTTTATCATCATACTTCTATCCAACCACAAATTCTTGGAATTGTGGTGGCTGACATTCCATGACCATGTTCTCTTTTACTCTCTATTAGTCTTTAAGAGTTATTTTTTCTTCCATATCCATGTTTTTATACTTGGAATACTCGTATATGTTATCTTGGGTGACATTTGTACGTCTCTTTCTTTTTTTTAATGTGATATTTTTACTGACTCTTTTTCTGATGAGGGTTTTTCAATGAAGTTTCCAAGCCCAATTTTAAAATTTAGAGGATGCAATTTCCAAAAGGGCAGATGATGTAATGACCCATGTATTTATAGAATAATAAATTTTCATATCAATTAACATTTATGAATAAGATATTAATTTCACATTAAAGGGGATGCGATGTCTGGTAGCATAATCAACACTCCATAACATGTTTCTCTGAAATTTTATGTTGCAAACAACGTTGAGTTATACTGAAAAATAATAATAATATAATATTATTATTATATATAGTATTAAACATCTAGCTATTGGAATGGAAGGAATAAATAGTATTCACTAAATAATTAAAATTTGGTTTACAAAAGATAAAATAATGATTCATTGGGTACCAAATTTATTACAAATAGAAATAAAAACCAATTGAATATAAAGGAAGTTTTTTAATGAAATCCTATTTAAAAGAGAATAATTTTGTTTATAAAATCATATCATACATTATGGAATTGTATTTAATCAAAAATATATGTTATATTTTCAATATAATGTTTCAAATTCATCTTATATGTTTTCTAGATATGATATAAGAACAGATTCAATTTATCAGATTAAAAAAGTATTTTTATACAAATGAAATTTTACTACCATTTGAGGGAGATCCCTTTTTATATTTTGATTTTTGACACCTTTATATGTTATATTTGACAAAATAATCTTCTTCTTTATAATTGGGACATCATAATTTAATTTCGATGATTTTTTGATATTTTTCTGATAACTATTTTGTTTTGATGAATAGTAAAAATAAAATAAATTTTAATTGAAAACTACTTTTTATATCACGATAATTTATATATTTAAATTATAATATTTAATTATTTTAAATAATAATTTAATATGTTATTATTAATTAATACAATTTTGGTCATTGGAATAAATTTCCCATTGAAATTGGACATAAAGTAATGTCAATATTTGGATAGTTATTACATCTTAAAAACAAGCTTTTTTGTTTTGACAACAAAAATTAATTTGAAATTAATTTTTGAAAAATATTTGTTTTGAATTTAGATAAATGGATTCCATATTTGGAATCATATTTCCGAGATTTGTGAATATGTGCCTATTATTTTTGGACATTATGAATAGTTGTTTCAATAATTATTTTATTTACCATGTTTAAAGGGTAAATCTGGAAAATAATGGGTAAAAAAGAATATAATAATATAAAACAACCCTAAAACGTGTCATATTGATAGTTTTTGAGATATGTCCGACCATTGGCATCAATGGGTCTATTTTACGACCACATGGAACCACATAGATGTAAAAATGTCATTTTAGATGAATTAATTTAATGTAAAGAGAAATATAACAGAAACATATATCTTTTACAAAAACAATTATATGGGGTTATATAAGTGATCTATTAGAAAAAAATAGTAATTATAAATTAATATATTTCCTACATCATGTTATTTTATTTATAATTTTTAGACAGTAAATAAATAAATTTAAATATAACACAACGATGACGCAGTGATTGCTTCATTAATTAAAGATTCAAATAAATGAAATTATAAACATTAAAATAAATGTAATTTGAGTATTTTCATACCATTTAAGACTGTTTTAGATGATATTGACAAATTATATTTGATATAATGACTTTTTAGAAGGAAACAAGTTTTTATGACTTTAACAAATATCAATTACTTAATAGTGTGAAAATTGACATAAATGTGTTTTTAAAACAAATACTATTTTATTTAATGATATAATAGTACCAAAATCTATGATTCTTCCAAATCACTTATATAATGTTAAAAATTTCATCAATCATCTGATTATGGTTCTCATGTCATTTTATTGTAAATATAATTACCATATATTATTAAAAAGTTATAATACACGGTAAGGGTTAATGTTTTTAACTAATGGTTAATGATAAAAGATAAGTTTAATTTTGTGCCCTAAACATGTCTAAACCTTATTGGTTGAGAGGATTTTGACCAAAAATATTATTCTCTTTTAAATAAATGAGTTTTGGAAAATTTGAATATGAAAATAATTTTATAATAAAATAATATTTTAATACTTTCCAAAAGTGCCCCTCCTCCCTCATATAAAAGGACACCACTCCTACCCACTTACTCACACCTCTCAAGTCCCTAGGATTGTCCAAATTATATTCATGTAAGCTCTTAAAATCCCTCTTTTCCTACTATAATCATTATCTTGATCATAAGGCAATTCATGAATGCCTTTTGTCTCAAATGAAAATAATTAACATGATTTATAAGTAACGTCCTTTCTCAAGTTACATTCCTTTATTTTCCTTGTCCACTGTAACACCCCAAGCTTCCACGGTGCACTTCTCTTGGAATAATGTGATAGTGTGTGTTGTATGCAACATCGAGTTCTAACACACCACAACCAATCAAACTAGCCGTTATAAATAGTAATACATACTTTTTGAAATTTTATCTCTCAAAATGGACTTCATTTTTGGATTCGGAGTATCGAATTTAACCTAAGGTGAAATTTTGGTACTTTTCGGATAACTTTAATATTTTGATGAATAGTGAAAATTACTAAATTTTAATTAAAAACAACTTTTTTAATCAAAATAATTAATAGTGATAAATTATGAATTTGAGTGGTTTTAAATTATATTTCAAATATATTTTTACCATTTAATAGAATGTTTTTCATTGGACATTATTTCACAATTAAAACGAACATAAACAAGTATCAATCTTTTGATAGTTATTATATCTTAAAAACACGCTTTTTTGTTTTGACAGCGGGAATTAATTTTAAATTAATTTCTGCCACTTCTGTGTTTTGAATTTGGAAAAAGGGATTCCATAGTTTTATTAAGGATGTTAAAATTGTGTAAATAGGTAACTTTTATTTTTAGACATTTTGAATAATTACTTCGGTAAATATTTTATTTACCATGGTTAAAGGGTAAATCCAGTAAATAAGGGTTAAAAATTAATAATATAATAATATACAATTACCCTAAAACGTGTCCTAACCTTATTTGTTGATACACGTTCGACCATGGGCATATTTGGGTCGATTTTGGGACCCCATGGTGCCACTTGTAAGTGATAGGGACACTTTATTTTAATAAAGTTAAAATGAATACAAAAATGACACAACCATATATCTTTTAGAAAAACAATTTTTACATAGGGTTATATATGTTGGATTTTAGACTATAAATATTCATTACAAATATAAAAAGATTTCCTACATAATGATAGTTTAGTTATAATTTTTAGACATTAATTAACTTAATTAACCTATGACACAATTATGATGCAGTAATTACAATAATAGTGAAAAATTAAAATAATTGATATTATAAATACCCAAATAAATACAATTTGAGGCTTTTAATGAATTAAATTAATTTTCTAGGATAATATGACATATTAGGATTGATTTAATCGACTTTTTTTGAACTAGTTATTCTGTTATGATTTTCACAAAAATCAATTATTGAATAGTGTCAAAATTGACGTAAAAGAGTTTTTAAAACAAATAGTATATTATTAATTGATATTAAATTCCTAAAAATCTAAGGTTCTGCCAAGGGTCTTATATCATGATAGGTGTATCATTAATGGACCACTTGGGGGTCGTTTGGATGTATATTGTAACTTTATTAACCATATAGTATGAAAATACAAAGAGATATTGTAAAAGTGAAACTAATTAACTAAGAGTTAATAATTAAAGATAAGGTTAGTATAATGACCCAAACCCGCCTAAATTCTATTGGATGGGTGGGTTTCGACCTATCCCCACCTTAAATTTTAAATAATCCACTTTGGAGCCATTATAAACCGAATATTAATTTATTATAAAATAATATTTCTAGCTTTTCCAAAGGTGCCCCTCACCCCTCTTATAAAAGGGCACTCTCCCTTCTCGTTAACTCACACCTTCAAAGCATTTTGGTTCATCCAAACTCTGCCCAAATACTCTCTAAACCTCCCTCACTTCATCCTAGTGGCCTTAATTTAGTCATAAAGATAACTTAAGGAGCCCTTTTGATCAAATCAAAAGAAAGAACCCGAAGAAGAGGTAATGATTTCACCACACTTTTCCAAGTTCCTTTCTTCTTGCACTTCATCTTTCTTTGTTATTACCATTATAAAATTATAACTCTAGTATCTTATATATACTGCGATGTTATTATAAATATGGTACAATCATATTCAGTATTCTATCCATCCTTTGAATAACATGTCACCATACGTGCGTACGTACGGCTTACCGCCTCCACGTCGTGGTGTAATTATTATTCAATAAAATATTATTTGGATGGGTATAATAATGATATGTGATTAATTTAAATAATAAATATAACATGATAATTATTCTGTAGATATGATATACCATCCAATTATATATTATTTTAAAATCAAAAAATGATATTGTTGCTCGTGCGTACTTACGGACTACCGTCTCCACGAACGCGATAAGATTCATTCTCTATCGTATCCATTCAAGTATAATTATCATTTGATGATTATTAATAGTACATAATGACTTGATATCATTCTAGATATGATTAAGATACAACCTATCCATTAAAAACATAGCTTATGGAACAAAACATATAAAATAAAACGAGTAAGTCAACACTCGAAACAATGATAATACTAAGATATTATTAACAAATCAATGTTAAAAGAACAAATATGATATCATATTAATGTATGCGATTATTTTATATTTTAATAACAATTATTTCACCATTATACCAGAGGTTAACCTACCCCAAACCATGGAAAAGTACAAGGTAAGGGTTTCTTTCACAATCTCTTCATTATCCGAGGTTGTTTATACGTAATAATATACTGGGATATCCTTATCATCCACACCCATGTTTCTTAAAAATGTATTTCAAAACATTTTTACTATTTACTAGAATATGGGTTAAAGTCATTTATACCCTTGTTTGACTTTTTATAAGAGTTTTATAAAGGAATCTTTCCGTTATTTTCCAAAAAAGGTTCTTTTTAACCTTTTCGACAAAATTAAGGTAAGAATGTTTTTTTTAACTTATACGACGAGTGCGGCTATTTTCCACCGTTATAAAATTGTCGAAGCATCCCTTACAAGCTTATAAGAATATTTTCAATGAAAATGTTTTATTTTATAAATATATGACTCTTAAATGATTTCAAAATAGAAAGAGATATTTCTCTAAAAAGAGTTTTGATTTCATCTATGTCAACATCCTTTGATGGGTTTTACGCTTATTTGAAGTTGATTTATTATGATACAAAACTCTTATATTGTATTGAATGTTTTGTGATATGTTTGACTATGGATGTGTTATTTTTATACCATTCATGGTTTTTGGAGAAAGTATTGACATTTCGTAATCTAGTTTTAATACGAATGTTTATGTTATGTTTAAAACTGTTCATATGAGGAATGTATTGGACTTAATATGTGACGGGTGGATCCCGCTATAGCTCCTCGATGCATCGGTAGGTCTCATGAGACAAACTAGTGTCTTGGCACAAGGCCTTGGAAAAATCATATTTGTAGTCTTGGCATGAGGCCTTGGCTATGTGGTTATGATAGTCTGGCATTATGCATTCCATCATGATGAAAGTGGTTATTGGTTTCACATGTGATTATTCGATTAGTAGAATATCCATGTGAATAAGTAAATGGAATTATTTCATTTTATTTTTTCTATACTATTTTGAAGTTCATGTTTAAAATTATTTTGTTTTAGTTATATATTGCCTTAATTGTTTATTCTTATTTATGAAAGTTTCTGCTATATTGTTATCCTTACTGGGCATTTGAGCTCACCCCTTTTCTATGTTTCATTTATCCCAAGATGTTAAGTAGTAAAGTTTGAATGACCTATAGGGATATTTTTAGGGGTTAATAGTGTGGACTATGGAGTCAATATGTTGTTGTAGTAGTTTCTCACTTCATTATGTAATGTACAACTTTATGAATATATCTAGTGTTTCCAAGGATACTAAACCAATCGGTCTTTCGAGATTTGATCTTTCTTACGATCATGCCAATATTATGTAATAATGCACCGAATCTAAGTAACTGGGTTTGGGGTGTTACAGTTGGTATCAGAGGAAGTTTAGTACAAACCTTGGAAGCTAGATTTAGATAGATTCTGATTAGAGCACATAGACCTAAGATGGACTTTGAGGATTAGTATAGAAGAACTTCCTAGAGTTTTGGTATTATAGAGATTTTGTGAGTTTTCCAAGTAATAAATCTCTGTCTAGATACGAGCAGGTAGAGGCGGCTCTGGCACAGATGTACCTAGGGGTAAAACCTAAAAACAGCACTTTGAGCGAGACTCGAACGGGAACTGGTGCACGACAACGGGCCTTGCTGCACTCTTGGTTACGACACTCCTGGGGGATATGCTTAGGATAACTCTCATTTTCTTTAAAAATCATTATCAAAGGTTTATGAGTATATTCTTCCTCAAAGAAAACATATTTATGATTATGGATTATATCCATAAATAGTTCAATTTATGTTAAGTGTTTTATAAGTATGGAATTATGTATTTTGATTCATAAACTGATCTAGTTTATGCCATTGTTTAGAAATGGAGCCTAGTGGAAGAAATGGAAACCGTATCAATGAACAAACTCCATGTAGGGATTTCCCTCCTGCTTAAGATAATTATAGTGGAGCTGGTGATTCAACTGGTGCCGATCAGCTAATCCCCATACTGGGACAACTCACTCAGGTTATGAATAATAAACTTACCCGTATGGAGCACCCTGATTCTCAACGTGGATTATCAATGTTAGATCAATTCATGAGGCAACAACCACCAACGTTCAATGGGAGTACAAATCCCTTAGTAGCTTAGCAATGGATAACTTCCCTAGAGAAAATATTTTAGGCTTTGGGGAGTAGTGAAAGGGAAAAAGTTATCATGGAAGTTTACCGCCTCACTGGAGATGCTGATCAATGGTGCTCATTGATTCAAAAAACAAAGGAAGATTATGAAGTATTAAATATGGAATGGAGGGAGTTCAAAGATTTGTCTTTAGGAAAATACTTTCCTCGTGACCATTGAGAAGATTTGGAAAGGCAATTTCTGAGTCTGAGACAAAAGGAGGATGAGAATGTCACAAAGTATGAGGATAACTTTACAAGGTTATCAAGGTATTATGGAGATTATATACGTCACCCAAGAAGTAAGATTGATCATTTCTTTGATGGGTTAAAACCATTTCTCCGTCGAGCATTAGTCTCACAATCCTTCTCATCGTACGAAGACATTGTCTCGTGTGCTATCAAGACAGAAAAGGAATTCTCTAAGTCTTATGACTTTAAAGAAAATCAAGAGAAGAAGAGATTTGATGATCAATCTAGGAATGTAAATAACGGGAAGAAGGGAAAGGTTGAATATCCATCCTTTGGTAAATGTGGGAAGAAACACCCTGTTACTTGCTTGGAGGGAATGGGTGTCTGTTACAAGTCTGGTGAAAAAGGCCACCATGCTCGTGAATGAAAAGGGAAGAAGGAAGATACCACTGTTCAATGCTACAATTGCAGGGAGATGGGACATTATGAAAATGAATGTCCTAATCGTCAGGGGAACATACCTCAGAAAAGGCCAAGGGATCCATGCCAAGCTTTTGTTATCACTACTATTGAGGTAGAAGCTCCAAAAGATGTAGTGGCAGGTAATTTAACGGTTTCCTCAAGTTTAGAAAATGCATTATTTGATTCTGGATAATCGCATTGTTTCATATCTTCCCAGTTTTCTATGAAAATTAGATATTTCCAATTTGATTTAAAAAGGGAGTTGTCAGATGAAACTCTTAAGGGAAGTATCATTGCAACAATGTTTTGTGAATCAATCCCCATTAGAGCACATAAATGTTCTTTATCTGCTGATCTCATCATCATACCTATGATTGAGTTTGATATAATCCTCGGTATGGATTGGATTTCAGATTATTATGCAAAGATTTATTGTAAGAAGAAGGAGGTTACGATTTTTGATGATGATGATAAGGAACACCTTATCTTTAGAGCAGAATCGTCACCACCTAATTCTTATCTCGATCCACCCACAGTAGCTCAACTAAATTCAATTATTGGGGAGGAAGAGAATGAAATGACTGTGGGTGAGGAAAGGAATGTTCAAATAGAGGATGTACCTATTTTGATTGAATATATAGATCTGTTTTCAGATGATTTACCTGGACATCCTCCAGAATGAGAAGTTGAGTTTTCCATTGATATAATTCCTGGATCAAGGCCTATATCGAAGACCCCATATAGAATGGTCACAGTAGAATTAGTTGATCTAAAGAAACAACTAGAGTAATTGAGTAATAAGGAATTTATTCGCCCTAGTGTTTCTCCATGGGGGGCCACTTTTCTTTTTGTTAAAAAGAAATATGGATCTATGAGGTTATGTATCGACTATAGGGAGATCAATGCTATAACAATAAAGAACAAGTATCCCCTACCTCGCATTGATGATTTATTTAACCAGCTGCATGGAGCTCAATACTTTTCAAAGATTGACCTTCGATCTGGATACGATCAGTTGTGTGTAAAGAAGGAAGACATTTCGAAGACAGCATTTTGAACCAGGTACGGGCATTACGAGTTTACAGTAATGCCTTTTGGATTGACTAATGCAGCCTATGTATTCCTGGATCTGATGAATAGTGTTTTCAAGGAATATCTTGATGAATTTGTGGTGGTATTTATTGATGATATCTTGGTATACTCTAAAAGCTACGAAGATCTTGAAAGTCACTTGCGCATTATCCTGATGACTCTGAGAATACGTGAATTATATGGGAAGTTTAACATGTGTGAATTCTGGCTTCAAGAGATTTCTTTTCTTGGACATATTGTCTCTAAATATGGAATCTCTGTTGATCCTTCTAAGACCAAGGCAATCCAAGAATGGCCAGAACCTATGAGTATAACTAAGGTACGTAGTTTTATTGGTTTGGCAGGTTATTATCGACGTTTCGTCCAGAATTTTTCCCGATTGGAAAACCCATTAACGAAGCTCACACGTAAAGGGTTTAAATTTATTTGGACAAAAGAGTGTGAAGAATGTTTCGATGAATTGAAGAGAAGATTAGTCAATGCTCCTATATTGACCTTACCATCAGGGAATGATGGGTTTGTGAAAGGACTTGGTTGTGTCATTATGCAAAATGATAGGGTTATTGACTATGCATCATGACAGTTGAAGATTCATGAGAAAAACTATCCTACTCATGATCTCGAGTTAGCAGTTGTGATCATTGATTTGAAGATATGGATGCACTACCTCTATGGTGAAAAATGTGAGATTTATACTGATCACAAGAGTTTGAAGTATATTTTCTCACAAAAAGAACTCAACATGAAGAAAAGGAGATGGCTTAAATTACTCAAGGATTATGATTGCACAATACACTACCACCCGGGGAAGGCAAACAAGGTGGAAGATGCTTTGAGCAGAAAAGACCATGGAGTTTTGAACAATATGAGAATTGAAAGGGATCCAATTTTCATGGATCTAGTGAAGATGGACATGGGAATAACCAGGGAAGGTGAAACATCAATGCTTCTTCAAATTGTTGCCAAACCATCTTTACTAGAATGAATTAAGAGTTCTCAGACCGATGATGAAGAATTTCAAAAGAAGATTAATGCTGTGAATGATGGGAGATTGAGAGACTTTGTGTATGAAGATGGGATTTTGAAATTTGGGAAGAGACTTTGTGTTCCCGATATACCAGTTCTAAAAAGGGAATTGATGGATGATGCTCATAGTTCCAATTTCTCTATACACTCTGGGAGCACAAAAATGTATAGAGATTTGAAGGAACATTTTTGTTAGGACAACATGAAGAGGGAGATTGCTGATTTTTTGTCAAGATGTATGGTTTGTCAACAAGTGAATGATGGAAGGCAACAGCCTGGCAGAGTTATGCAACCTCTTCCCATACCGGAGTGGAAATGGGACAATATTACGATGGACTTTGTCTTGGGACTACCAAAGGCTCCTAGAAGGAACGATTCAATATGAGTCATTGTTGATCGTCTTACCAAGTCATCACATTTTCTTGCTATAAGAGAAGATCTACCACTAGAACATCTAGCAAGACTATATATTGATGAAGTTGTGAGACTTCATGGAGTACCCCTATCGATTGTTTCTGATCGTGATCCCCGTTTTACTTCAAGATTCTATAAAAGTCTTCAGAATGCCTTGGATACTGAAATTCATTTGAGCACTGCCTAGAACCCTCAAACAGATGGACAATCAGAATGAACTATTCAATCCTTAAAAGACATTTTGAGATCATTCTCACTTGACTTTCAGAGTATGTGGGATCAATATTGACCTCTGGTAGAATTTTCCTAATAAATAGCTTCCATTCGAGTATTCTGATGGCACCGTATGAAGCGTTATATGGAAAGAGATGTCGTACACCAACCTGTTGGGATGAAGTTGGTGAAAGAAAACTTGTAGGCCCAGAACTGGTAGAGGAAACAATGGAAAAAGTGAAGGTAATCAAAAAACACATCAATGTAGCTCAAAGTAGGCAGAAGAGCTATGCTGATAATTGAAGGAAGGATTTGGAATTTCAAGTCGGTGATCATGTTTTCTTGAAAGTATCTCCATGGAAGGGAGTCATACATTTTGGTAAGAAAGGTAAATTGAGTCCCAGGTACATCGAACCTTTCGAAATTCTATAACGAATTTGTTCGGTAGCTTACTGATTGGCAATGTTGCCAAGTCTCTCCAAAGTTCACGATGTGTTCCAGGTATCTCTATTGAGAAAATACATGCCTGACCCAACTCATGTACTCACCTATTAGGAATTAGAACTGGAACCTGATCTGTCTTATTGCGAAGAGACCGTCAAGATTCTTGATACGAGAGAAAAAGTACTGAGAAACCGGACGACGCGTCTGGTAAAAGTTTTGTGGAGAAGCCATAAAATGGAAGAGACAACATGGGAACCTGGGGAAATTATGATGATAAACCACCCGAGTCTTTTCATGCAGTAGTATTCTAGAAATTTTGAGGACGAAATTATTTGAAGGATCGGAGAATGTAACACACCAAACTTATACGGTACGCTTCTCTTGGAATAATGTGATAGCGTGTGTTGTACGCAACATCGAGTTCTAACACACCACAACCAATCAAACTAGCCATTATAAATAGTAATACATACTTTTTAAATCTTATCTCTCAAAATGGACTTCATTTTTGGATTCGGAGTATCTAATTTAGCCTAAGGTGAAATTTTGGTATTTTCGGATAACTTTAATATTTTGATGAATAGTGAAAATTACTAAATTTTAATTAAAAACAACTTTTTAAATCAAAATAATTAATAGTGATAAATTATAAATTTGAGTGGTTTTAAAGTATATTTAGAATATATTTTTACCATTTAATATAATGTTGGTCATTAGACATAATTTCACAATTCAACCGAACATAAACAAGTATCAATCTTTTGATAATTATTATATCTTAAAAACACGTTTTTTGTTTTGACAGCGGAAATTAATTTTAAATTAATTTCTGTCACTTCTCTGTTTTGAATTTGGAAAAATGGATTCCATATTTGGAATCAAGATGTTCAAATTGTGTAAATAGGTAACTTTTATTTTTAGACATTTTGAATAATTACTTTGATAAATATTTTATTTACCATGGTTAAAGGGTAAATCCGGTAAATAAGGGTTAAAAAATAATAATATAATACTATCAAATTACCCTAAAACGTTTCCTAACCTTATTGGTTAATACATTTTCCACCATTGGCATCTTTGGGTTGATTTTGGGACCCCATGGTGCCACTTGTAAGTGATATGGACACTTTATTTTAATTAAGTTAAAATGAATACAAAAATGACACAAGCATATATCTTTTGGAAAAACAATTTTTACATAGGGTTCTTTATGTTGTATTTTAGACTATAAATATTCATTAGAAAGAAAAAGATATTTCCTATATAATGATATTTTATTTATAATTTTTAGACATTAAATAATTTAATTTATTTATGACACAATGTTGATGCAGTAATTATCATAATAGTGAAAAATTAAAATACTTGATATTATAAATACCCAAATAAATACAATTTAAGAATTTTAATGAATTAAACTAATTTTATAGGATAATATGACATATTAGGATTGATTTAATAGACTTTGTTTGAACTAATCATTCTGTTATCAGTTTCACAAAAATCAATTATGGAATAGTGTCAAAATTGACAAAAAAGAGTTTTTAAAACAAATAGTATATTAATAATTGATATTAAATTTTAAAAAATCTAAGGATATTCCAAGGGACATATATCATGATAGGTGTATCATTAATGGACCACTTTGGGGGTCTTTTGGTTTTATATAGTAAATTTATTAGCCATATAATATAAAAATACAAAGAGACATTGTAAAAGTGAAACTAATTAACTAAGAGTTAATACTTAATGATAAGGTTAGTATAATGACCCAAACCTGTCTAAATTCTATTGGTTGGGTGGTTTTAGACCTATCCCGCCTTAAAATTTAAATAATTCACTTTGGAGCCATTAGAAACCGAATATGTATTTATTATAAAATAATATTTCTAGCATTTCCAAAGGTCCCCCTCACCCCTCTTATAAAAGGGAACTCTCCCTTCTCATTAACTCAAACCTTAAAATACTTTTGGTTCGGCAAAAATCTTCCCAAATACTCTCTAAACTTCCCTCAATTCATTCTAGAGGCATTACTTTAGTCATAAATCTAACTTAAGGAGCCCTTTTGATCAAATCAAAAGGAAGAACCCGAAGAAGAGGTAATGATTTCAGCACCCTTTTCCAAGTTCCTTTCTTCTTCCACTTCTTCTTTATTTGTTATTACCACTCTAAAATAATAACTCCAGTATCATATATATATATAGTGATGTAATTATAAATATGGTACAATCATATTCATTGTTCTATCCATCCTTTGAATAACATGTCACCATACGTGCGTACGTACGGCTTACCATCTCCACGTCATGGTGTAATTATTATTCAATAAATTATTATTTGGATGGGTATAATAATGATATTTGATTCATGTAAATAATAAATATAACATGATAATTATTCTGTATATATGATATACCATCCAATTATATATTATTTTAATATCAAATGAATGATATTGTCGCATGTGCGTACGTACGGACTACCTTCTCCACGAACGTGATAAGATTCATTCACCATCGTATCCATTCAAGTATAATTCTAATTTGATGATTAATAATAGTATCTAAAGACTTGATATCATTATGGATATGATTAATATACAACCTATCCATGACAAACATATCTTATATAACAAAACATATAAAAGAAATCAAGTAAGTTATCACCCAAAACAACGATAATACTAAGATATTATTAACAAATCAATGTTAAAAGATCATATATGATATCATATTAATGTATATGATTTTTTATAATTTAATAACAATTATTTCACCATTATACAGGAGGTTAAACTACCCCCATCCAAGGAAAAGTACATGGTAAGGGTTTATTTCGCAATCTCTTCATTATCCGAGGTGGTTTATACGTAATAATATACTGGGATATCTTTATCATCCACATCCATGTTTCTTAAAAATGTATTTCAAAACATTTTTACTATTTACTAGAATATGGGTTAAAGTTATTTATACCCTTGTTTGACTTTTTATAAGAGTTTTATAAGGTGAATGTTTTTTAGAATAAATTAAAAGTTTAAATTTTTATAAAAGTAATGAAAAATTTTATAATCAGATAGTGGGATGTTGAATCCTCTAGTGGTTAAATTTTTTTAGGAATGTGAAGAGAATTAAAAAATAATCATAGAATTTATCTCGAAAAAATGCTAAATTTTGGTATAAGAGAAATCTATCTCCCATGTTTTTAATGTGCATGGGTATTAAAAAATTTATTGTATATTTTAAAAAGAAATTAATTGGGGGTTATGATAATGATGATTTTTAAGAGAGTCATAGATATAAGTTTGAAGGAATAAATTGTAATGAATACATAATGGAGGATGTAGGCAAAATATATTTTCTAAGAAGAGTGAAAATGAGAGTTTTCAGTAAGTTAAAATTTGATAACTTTTCTTTATGTAGATTTGAAGATGAATATATTCATCAAGATAGTGATTTTTTAAAAAATATATTAAGAACAAAAAAATTTCATTGGAGTGAAAAGAAATGTGATGAATCCTATGTGGAATATATGATAAAGAATGAGTTTTAATTTTGACTTCAATGTAATAGATAACTTATGAAGGATGTATAAAAAATTATGATTTGGATTTTCAATATAAATATAGGTGACGATGAAAACCATAAATATAATAAGTATATTATTGACGAAATCAATATTCTCATGGTAAAGATGTGGGAAATGATAAAATGATAGAGGATATTGGGAATAACATTTCTACTAATGAATAGAATCTGAATATGACATATTCAAATGTCATAAGTCAAAAAAATATTGGAAATGAATTGTAAATACATAAAGGCTATGGATGTGATTTCAAAAACAACAAAAAGTGAAAATAAATGTTATACACGTGTTCAAGTAAATAATACATCTAAATACTAAAAAATAAAAGTTTATTTCAACTAATTATAAATGTTCTAATGAGAAATATTAGATAGTATTTTCTATGATAATTATTAAATAATTTCATATGAAATAATAAAAAATGAGTATATCATGAAAAGGGGAAACTTTAAAAAAAATAGTAATAAATAATTTAAAATAAAATGTTGACTTGGAATGGGAAAAAAACTGAGTAGTTTTTCATACTGACTAGATTTAAAGGGTATAACTAGTGTTATAGTTTTTTTGATCAAAAATCATATTAAATCTAGAAATACATGGCTTGAAAAAGAATTAGGGAATATAAAAATTGAAGAGGATATTATAATAATAAAATTATAAATTTTGTAAATAATACAATTGTGAATAAAATAAAATCCATGGTACCAACCCAAACTAGTTTTTGATTTTCTTCAGAATATCTATGAAAGATTTGGCCAGAAAAGTAAGTGTATAGAAGCTGTGGCCAACAAGTTACATGGATCCATGATAATGTTTATTCATCTCATAGTATTGAGAAAACCACAGTATCAAAAAACATTGATTTTCATGATGGTTTTTATGGGAAATTTAGTAATGAGGGGTACCTGATAAATAAAATAATTGGAAGAGATGGGATTGAATCCCAAAAGCTGATGTCAAAAGATTATATATTTTTTAACTGGATTAACTAAAAATTTATAAATATGATTTAGTTATTTTATGTTATAAATGTTTTTAAATATAGAATAAATCATATCCAATTAAAGATATTAAATAATGGTTAAATTATTACAACTAGTAAAATTACTAGTTGTAACTATTCTAGATTAGATATATAAGTAATTCATACTATTTTAGAACAAAATATGTGAAAAATTTGTGTAATAGAAGAGTTAATCGCCTTTGTCGATGAATTTTAAGATATATTTACATGGGATATGTGGCACGAAACTCACCACATCTAAATATAGAAATAATGGGATGTAATGAAACATATCGAAATGAAGAATCCACATAAAAAACAAAAAGGTAGAAATCCAATCTAAAAATCTACTTCAACTGAAAAATTTAGTTCTATGTAGACCCACGAGACATATGTCCATTTTGGGTGATTTTAAATTTATTACATTTGTTGTGTATTTTACAATAATGAAAATTACAATTTACATAAATCATAAATCATAGGTAGTGATCATGTTTAAAATATGTAAGAGAAAAGATGGTAAATAATTGGGACTATTAATTAAGAAATTCGTATAAAAAATTCTACTGATTTCACATGTCTGCCATTTGAATGCAATCATTAAAATAATTTTATTAAAATAATTTTAGTATAATATACCATCAAAATAGAGTAACAATGATTGTATTTAAACATTTGGTAAACATGGGTAGATCAATATTTTTGTAACATAGCCTATTAATGTATAATAGAAGGAGGTTTTTCTCATAGTTATCCATACTTAAAATAGGATCACACAGATAAAAAACTAAGAAACGAATTCCATTGATATATGGTTCTTGAATATTCCCCCTACTGACTAATTTTTTTTTTGGTAGTCCCTATATTTTTATAAGTATGAGTTCAAAATTTAGTATCTTTCTTTAGAGGTATAATAAAGATATATTTCAGGATACCAATCTAATGGGAAGGGATATTGGTGAAAGAATAATATACTTCATAATGTGTTTAAGGGTAATGTTTTATAAAACATTTAAAATAAATAAAACATTAGTGTTACATATGTATTATATTTTGGGGATGTATTTGAAGAAAGTGAGAAGAATTATCGAAAAAGTAGTATAAAATAGGTATCATTTCAAACACATATAAAAATACTAAATCTTATAATCCTATTTATGAGGAAGAGTTTGATAAATGAAAAAAAATAAGCAATATGATTTTAAAAATAATGTATATGCCTTAAATATATTTAAAAATTGTAATAATCAAATTAAAAAAATTAAAATTATGATGTTAGAATAAAACTGATTTAATCTCTCCTATTCAGCTACATTTATTGGTTGAATACTTCATGCATGGTGAACGAATTAGATCTTTGACTGATGAACTTAATCAGGCTAGGACGAGTGCCACTTGGGATCCATTCCTATACAAATGTACAAATTCTTAATGGGACCAAGTGGGTATTTAGAAATAAATAGAATGGAAAATGAGAAATCTAAAGGAACAGTGATAATTTTTTTTAAAGGTTTACTAATAGTTTATAAGGGGTAATTATAAATATTAAATTATTACTATTGAAAATGTGTAAACTATATGAAAAATCATTGTAGTGAAATAATATGTAAAATTAAAAACATTCCATATTGACGCAAAATATTCCTTCTTAAATGTCGAGCTATAAGAAAAAAAATACATTTATAATATTAGGGGATTAATTATTTAGAATGATGGATATAAGGCTTGAATATTGAAGAGGCCCTTATATGGGATATGTCAGGCCCCTGCTTTTTCATTTTCATGGTTGGAAAACTATATGAGATATCTATAAATCATGAAATATTGGGTGGAATAAATTACATAAATAATTTAGAGACAAATAATCTAATTTTAATTACTTATTTTGATGAATGTTTTATCTATTTGATCAAAATTGTTCTTGTAATGATTTTTATAGATGGGTGAATAATTAGATTGATATATATATGTTATGTTAATTCGGAAACTTCATGGGATTAAAAGTGTTGCAAAATGAATAATTCGTTTTTTTACAATAAAAATACAAAAATAAATTAATAACGAAATTATATATGAAATATTCAAAGATAGAGTATACTCCCATTAATTTTGTTTTAATAATTACCCTTAATACTGGGATTTAATGTTTAACTTATAAGGTTTTGGAAAACTTTTTAGTATACTTTTATATATCTTTCAGTTTCCAAAGATGATAATGTTTTTTAAGTGAGAATTTTTTCCATATATCAATTTTATCCTAAGGAATCCCATGTAATATATACCAATATGTTATTTTAAATATATCAATGTCACTTTGATAATTTTATTGATATATTGAAAATAATATAACCTTAATCTATTTTGATTCAATAATATTTATTATCTAGGTGATTTGGTGATAGAAAGTTTAATTCATGAGTATAGATTAGTTTTGGAATAATTTGTGTGATATGGAATTATATGAAATAAAACATAAAAACATTTTGTATAATATATTCCAAATATAATTTTATATATGTTCTTGTGATCAATTAATTTGAATGAATGAGCATCATGGGGGATTTAGGATGATCATTTAAAGACCTCTTGTAATTTTTTCGACAATAAATGTATTTATTATATTTCCAAAAAACTATAGGCAACATTAAAAATATATGAACAATAATATATGGTTTCAATTTATCATAGTAATGGTTTCAAATAATTACCTTAAATATTAATTTATTCTTACTCTAGAATCTCTTGATGATGTATTCACCAAGGTTACCATCAAGGATAAGATTGAAACATTGAGTTAAAACATTAATTTATGGGCCTTGCTTCTTTCATATGTGGATCTACAAAAATTAGAAACTATAAATTAAATGTATTGTTCAACGTGGATAATATTAACAAAATTGTGTATTAAATTATTTGAATCTAGAGTTGTGATTATCTAGAGAATGGGTAGTTGAATCTAAAATTTTATGTTCATATATTGAGGGGGATAATATTTAAATCACTTTGAAAAAAATTTTAATTCACTGAGGAATGTATGTCTCTAAAAAAACTACGTTACCCTATGTTTTTGTGTATATATATCGCATGTTATTTGTGATATTATTTGATAACTATTGAATGGGTTGTTTAATATTAGAAAAATTATGTTGAGGTTTCCAAAAAATAAAAATGGGGATATTGAAGTATCATATTGATTTGTTGGAGATATTATTTATCATGAACAAGGATTTTGAAAATCTAGGCAAAATTATTTGGAGTCATTGTGATTTAATTTGAAGTATTATAGAATTGTTTTATATTTTTTTCGGTGACTTTGAACTGTTTACTAAAATTAATATTATTGTGGTATTTGGTAAGTAATTATTTAGTAAGGATGACATTAAGATTCATTTTTTTTCTAGGGTCGATAAAATGGTTATTTCATGATCACCATATAAACATGATTTCCTAAACATCGGAGGTATTATCGGTATTCCATAAGTATTTTCTTGGATCCCATAACAGATGACTTGATATTCAGAAGAGATATCATGAATACAAAGTGATGGATTGGATATGAAATTGAAATATCAAAAATTGATCTACCATCCCATAAGGATGGATGCAAATTTATAAGGATTGCTACTAATTTATTTATTATGAGTCTAATGTCTATAAGGATGATTCACTACTATATACGGATCATTTTTTAACTCAATATGGATTATGAAGTTTATAAGAATTATTTTTCAAGTATTCATAACCATACATACTTTTGTAAAAATAAAAACCCTAGAAATTAAATAATATGTTGATTCAGAGTAATGAAATTATAAAATATCACATATATTTGTCCGATTATTAATCCAATACAATAATTATATTGATTTAATTAGAGATTAATTAAGAGCATCACATGAAAAAATTAATTTTGATTTCAAATTTTTTCAATTGGGAATATCTTTTTCATTCCATGTTGTTATTTCATTGGAATAATTTTACCTAGGGAATATTATATAACTAATAATAAATGTAATTTTCTATAAATAATTATGGAAAACATAAAATTATTCAACAACTATGATTTATAACTGTATCGACAGAACATGATTTGGTTTTTGATCATTTTTTAGTCTGTTTCAAATATGGAATCAATTCATTTCCAGCATTCAATATATAATTCACTCAGTGATTATACACAATAAATGAGAGGGAAGGATGACCTAATACTTCTATGTTGATATTGTTCAGGTATTTAAATACCTTACTAGATTAATATCTAATCTTTGGTGTTGAGACATCTGGTGGAGTTTTAAATATCCTCTTCACAATCAGGATTGAAAATATTTTATTGATGGCATGTGGATCTAGTTGAAATAATTCTATATTATTTCTATCATTATGAAAAAATAAAGGATGTATACTTCCCGTATATTATACTATCCTTGAAATCCTAGTAATAGTTAGTATTTTACACTTCTCCTCTCTTGTAATAACTTTTGTATTCTAGTGATAACCTTGATATTGAATCTAAAACTGAGCTACGTAAGGAGTGGTCACTCACATTTACATTTAACATTATAAAAACTCATTTTTTGATATGGTTTTTTTCATTGAAGATTCATGAATGTTTAGGTAGAGATAATATATAGTGGATAAATACCATTAAAATTAACATGGTTTTAAATCAATAAGTTATTATAAAAACATATACCATTGATACAACCCCCCCAATGATTTTCAATTTTCATATTTTCTTCACTTCTTCTAACTTTTTGACATCTAATGATCATTTTTAACTTCTAATAAACTCACATAATTGGTATATGATAATTAAATAATATATTTTAACTCTTACATACCTTAGTGTATCTTACAATGACTTTTCTAAATTCCAATAGTCTATACTTAGTGAACTATACATTATATATTTTTACTCTTAGTTTCCTCAAGGATTCTCCATTGGATTTTATAAATTTCTACTTCAACTTTATTGAGTTACATCTATGTTACTAAAAGATAATTTCAAAAAAAATTACACTATATGTTTCAATGTAATATTTACTTGTCTATAAAATGAATCTTCTATAGCTCATAACATTTCAAATTATTTGATTATCCTTTTTGATTTACTTGTTCACATGAATCATATTTTTGTATTTACATTTACTTACAAATGTAATTTTTCAAATTTGAGAAGTGTACTCCATAGTTAATTTTATAAATTATATTAGTTTTCCAAATTTTTGTTTGATATAATTAAAATAGTTTTTCAAATTGGATCAGAACATCGTCATAAACCTCTCAAACTCAAAAAAATGACATTAGAATAATTTAAAATCAAAATTAATCTATGTTATAATCATAAAAAATCATTGTGAAGAATATAATTATTCCATATTGAATTTCAATGACATTTTTTAACCTTAAGCCTCCATTTCTTCCATCAATAATCATCCAATAATCGAAAAAAGTAGCAGGTATTTTTATTAAAAATCCAATCCATACTTTAGTAAATTATTGGTTCATCTAGATTCTCCAGATAGATAAATTTTGTATCTCTTTATATACTCTATGAACCTCTCACATATAGTAATCTTCTCTAAAACTCGATGAATAAAGCAGAATGCCATATTAATAATAAACTACAAGTATGAAAAATATTTTCATGTTCTAACAATAAAAATTTATACTATATTCAACCAACACTGACAACATTTAACAATAATAGGGTCATAACATAGTGGTTTAAATAACTCAAATTCGTCAAGTTTCCTTAAAACAATTCTCTAATAAAGATTTCAAACAATGGGATTTATTTTTCTTGTGAGTGAATCTTTAATAAAAAGAATACAATATCTCCCACAGTCATATGAATAATGAAAAATATTATTCCAATATTCACGATTTCCCTTCAATCATCATGCATTACCTTCAGAACACATATAATCCAACCCTAGTTCTGAAACAACATTCAATCATATAAAAAATAGGCATCAGAACTCCATGATCCTTCCATGTTTTTATTATTATCTTTTTTCCTTAGTAACATTAGACATATTCTATGAATTATAACTCGAAATGATATTGAAATCATGCATATTTATTTTATACTAATTCAAAACATATATAAATTAATGATCTAGTGGGTTCAACACATGGGGATGAATTATCTTCACTAAATTCAAAGGTAAAATTATATCTATATTTATTTCAATGTATTATAAAATTGAATGGTGGATCTATATATAATTGTGAGTAGAAAAAGTGAAATCTTACAAAATTATGTGATATGTTAAATGATTATATTGGGGAGGTACTCAGAATAGTGGGGGGTTTCAATACATTTCTTCTCAATAATATCATTTTATAATTAGTATACCCCATACAAGTATCCTTTGGATGTCATTTTGGTGGTATATTTATTGTTGTGTTAGTGAATTGAAGGGATGGACTCATATGAGATATGAAATTTTGGGTGGCTATGTGACTCAAGACCATGATCATAGATTAAGTGAAACCAATATATATGATACTAGTTAATAATATCATAAGTTATTGAGGTTAATATTCTACCACATGTGTGATGTTAATCACATCTATTGAGATAATTATGTTTTTTATAGTAGTGTATGCAAATAATTGAATTTTTCTTATTTTTTTATTTTTTAGGGATGATGACCATTTTTCCTTGAGTAATTAAAGTTGATATGTCATTAGTAAAGAGATTTTGACTCATTAAAAGAAATAAAACATGTTACATTATCATCAGTGGATATGAGCATAATTTAGATTTCTATGTTTAAGCTATGTTGGAATTTGAAGTGATAGAGGTGATAGATTATCATATATTTTTAGATACATCATCATCATCATCAGATAAATATTTATAAAAAGAAAGGTGAATACAAAAAGTTTAAGGGACAAGAATCCCATGAGAGGAGGCATAAGGGGGACTAAAACGGTGCAGACCAAGAGAATCTCCATTAACAAGATTAACCTCCTCATAATTTAAGGAAAGGAAATCATGAAATCAAATGGTTTCAAAACCCTAGATATCAATAAAGGAAAGATGATCTATGACCTAATTCCCCTCTTGTAAGGTGTAAAGCACTCTGGTGGTATTCCTGACCATGCTCCGACACTTCTTGATGATATAGTTAATCTCCCAAGGGGTGGAGATAATGCCTTGTATGGTATTGTGAATGATTACAGAATCGGTTTTAGCCTCCATTAAATATATCCCTTTCTGGTGACAAAGGAATAGACCATAAAATATTTCCTCGGCCTCTGCTTGGAGAGAGGAACTGTGGCCATGTTGGACATAAAACGCCATGATGATCGTCATGTGAGAGTCCCGAACCACCCCACCTACCCTAAGGACCCCTGTGTGGTAGGATTCATTAGTATTCAATTTGAGGCCCATGCTCAGCAGGGACCAGTAGACCCATCATCATTCAACGCATCTTCTAATAGGGGAGCATTGCTTTGAATAGTTTGAAGACATTGTAGGGAAGGCGCCTCCTACTAGTTATTGATAATTATAACCATGTCTAGCAGAAGGATCTTTGTTCTGATGATGATGGACTGACCAGATGAATGGACCCCATGATATATGGATTTATTACAAGCCAACCAAAGAGACTAGCATCCCACATGAAGGACCATGGTGCATTCCATAATCTAAGGGACCCTCTCCCATGCGCCATGGAACTATCTGTCCTGAAAAGGTATATAATCCATTTAGGTTAGATTGATAGTATTAAACTCTCCAAAACACAACAGACCATCCTTTCCCAATCACCCTCAAGGAACAGATTCCCGATACTTTCCGCTTTGTGGTTGGAGTAGCAGGGGCACTGAGAATCCAATGATATACCGCAATGCAATATGTTATCATAAGTGGAAAGTAACTTATGGATAATCCTCATGAAGGGAAATTTCTATGTGATGGGGATTCCCTTACTCCAAAGAATCTCATTCCAAGTATCACCCTGATCATTAGGAACCAGCATGCGACAAAAATCATTAGAGGAGAAGACCCCTGAGGGGGAGAGGGAGAAAAAGCATCTATACAGTTCAGATTTGAGCTCAATGAGATTATAAATATCCTATTGATCCTATTGAAGCATCACATCAATAAATGATGGGTGTGTGATGGCCTCTCGGGAGGTGATCATTATGGATGGACAACCGAGTAAACCAAGAATATTCTCTTCCCAGTTGTGATGCTAAAAAAGAAAGTCCCCCTGCCCAATTATCCATCTAGAGTGGGGATTAAGGGCATTGATAAGGGGGGAGATAATGGACCATATAGGGGAAGCGTGACCCGTGACCGGTAGCTCGTTCCCAAAGTGAGAGCTGTGCATGGTAATCCCCCACATCAATCCCTATTTCGGAACTTCCTAGGCCATCCGTGCATGGATTCATAATAGAGTGTCTTAATTACTGTAAATGTTGATGCCAACTTCCCTAGATGGTCTTTCGACCCTATGCCAAGAACCCCAATGATTCTTCCCTTCCGAGAGAGGATCCCAAAATAAATCCTGAAAAAATCTTATCAGTTTTGGTAATGAAGCTTTTGGGGATATTAATAATTGAGAGTGCATTGATTGGAATAGCATAGAGGATGTTGTTCACCAATGTTATCTGACCCCCAAACGATAAGCATCTATTCTTCTTGGTGAGGACCCGATTCGAAATTCTACTCATGAGTGAGTCATAGTTTCAAATGCACAACCTTCAAAATAAAATGGGGAAACCCAAATACCCAATAGAGAATGAACCTTCTTACATGTCAAGGGAGTTCTAACCCATGGAAATTGGAGAAGAGGTGCATTTTTTGTAATATAAAAGAAACTTTTGGCCTTGTTAAAAACATGGTCGCTCCAGAGATAGTAACCCTCCAGAAATTTGTTGAATTCTCTGATGGATCTTTTTTTGGCATTCAAGAAGATGAATGTGTCATCAACTAGCATCAGGTGAGATATGAAGGGAGCTCTCATTATTCTATGATAGTTCATCACCTCACCATTCTTAATGATTCTATGGAGAAGGAGACAGAGGATATCCAGGGATAAGATAAAGAGACTCGAAGACAAGGGATCACCTTGCCTTAAGTCAAGAGTTTCCTTGAAGAACCCATAAGTTTTCCCCATAAAAGTGATCACCAACCAAGATGAACTAAATCATATAATGCAAATATCAGTGTTCCATGATTAGAACCCCATAATTGTCAATACCTTGATGATGAAACCCAACTTGACACAGTCATAAGCTTTTCTCATATATAACTTGATGGCCAGGTTGGAACCATGTGTCTTGAGGTTAATGTCTCTGATAATTTCTTAAGAGAGACCAAAATCCCCCTGAATAGTTATATCCTTCATTAACACATGTTTCTTCAAATATATCCACTGAGGAATGTGAATATACAACCTCTCATTGAGGATTTTGTCCAAGATCTAGTATAAGAAATTGTACATACTCACCAGCCTATAGTGAGAGATTGAAGAGGGGTTCCTTGGTTGGAAAGGAGAATGAAGGTCGTGGAACATGCTACCTTGGGTAAGTATCCCCCTCTGAAGAATTCATGGATATCAAACATAATATTGGTTTCACCACATCCCATGTGGTTCGGTAGAACGATCCTGGGAAGTTATCCGGCCCTACGACACCTTTGGGATTGAGACTCAATGTTGCCACTTGGATTTCCTTATCATTGGGGATCACACCCATCCCATCATTGGAATATACCAAAATTTGGTAGGTAATTACCTCAAATAACCCCCATCCTCCTTGGGATAGTCATTGGGTATGTGCAGGTTAGGCCCAGTAAGAAGGGCTTGAAGAGAGGCCACGGCTCGGCCACCCATCGTGTCTCTGTTATTTGTTTTTGTACCATCCTCCTATATGATGTTTAGTTGCACCTAATATTTTCTTTATTTGATACATGCATGGAAGAAGTTTGTGTTATCCTCTCCCCCTCTGAGCAACTTAATCCTCAAAATGTCTCTCACCAGGCGTTCTTGACAGAGAATCATGTCATTCATGGTATATTTTTTGTTGGATTGCTTGTCAAATATCTAGTCGTCCCAGGCCTCTTTGAGACTATGATCAAGTTGTTAAAATTCATGCATGGAAGAATTAATATCACTATCACTAGGAGATATATATTTATCCCACATAAGGGGCATTTCCTTAAGGCATCTCAAACTATTGTGAATGGACACCCATGAAGAATGATCACTACTAATATTATGAGAATGGTTCTTTGTTTTTCTAATGGTATTAATTGTGTGTTTTCTCTATTGGATGACTATGTTTATGATTTATTTCAAAAAAAATTGAGATTATATCTAGATATAGTTATATTTAATTATAGATTTGGTTCCAAGAAATATTCAATTTTTATTCCTCATTAATATATATTTCTTTTTGAGAATCAGATGTCAAATATCTAATTTTATTATCTTCAATCTAAATGGATCATTATGTGGATTATATCACCCTGTTGTAATAATATGGTTTTTAGGAAGAGGATATAAAAATAGTCGAAATTATGTGCTTACTATTAGTAGTTAAATAATGTCACTGTATTAAAATGATAAAATTTACACTAATTTAGGATATTCTTAATCAGGTGGGAGAAAATGATTCTCCAATATTGATATTTATTAGGATGTCATCAAAACATGATTTAATCTATAGATATACCAATGACACTATATAGAACCTAATATATCTATTTTGAGTTCATGGTGATCTTGTTCCGAGTAATGAACTCTCTACCCATGTTTATATAAACTATAAATCAATTATTCCATATTCATCTAAAATCATTATTGTTCATTTTCATTGATGATGTATTGATTTATAAATGATCTAAATTACATATTGTAAAATAGTTTTTGATTCCTTACATGTCATATGGAATCATAGAATCTATGTTAAAAATATGAAATTAAATTTCTATATTAAAAATGTAAGGTGTATTATCAATATTGTTTCATAATCTATAATATTATAGGATATTGTGAATGTAGAAGCAATGTTAACATTGGGTGATCCAAATAATTTTTTTGGGATTCAAAATTTCATAGGATTTTTTAGATTTTGAAATTGATTTAATTATAATTTCTCTCATTTGATTAGGACAATAATGAAAATCCACAATGAAGGGATAGAGTTCATACAGGAATATTTTTATTATAAAATATTTGTACATTAGGGAGAAGGATGACATATTAATTGATTCCCATATTAACTAAGCTAGTAAAACAATTTTAAATTTATTATGATTTGTGTGATGTGGGCTAGGGATGAATTATAATGTAGGAGGTTCAGGTTTTTTATTTTTATTCTTATTCACATAATCCACATGGGGATAGTTACACGACACAGGATCTAGAGATGACTGTTGTAGGGAATTCAATCAAGGTCTATAGAGTTATCTATTCGGTAAGGGGAATATTATTTATATAAATAATAAAAGAATAAACTATATTTTCCTCTATAAAGACATGAATATTATGTATAGAACTTAGGTTTAACATCTAAATTCATTTAATTTAGAGATGATTTATATTATATGTAAGGGAATTTTTCTTTTGATTTATTGAGTAAAAATATCATGTTGATATTTTTTTAGAGTTAGTGGTTGAGTGGAACCTCATATATCATTTCATAGAGTGAAATATGGATTTATATAAGGATTATGGTGATTTAGTTATAGATCCCTTCCATATTAGTTTTCCACAATTTGAGTGGATGAATTACAATCAAGGAAAGGGCTCTGAATGTCATGTTATTAATGATTGAATTTAGTGTGGAGAAGATGTGTGAGTTGTTTATAAATTTCTATTACCTATTTAATATACATGGAAAACATATGTTTTTGTACTTTATATGAAAATATGTAATATGTTACTAAATTTTATATTTTTAGGAATTTGATTCTATATTAACAAACCTGAATATAGTTTTCGATAAAACATTATATTGATTGGGATGAAAGGGATATGGTTGGGTTTGTGCTGTGTTTCATACTTATCAGTAAGTTATATAAAACCATCAAAAGAAAGAATGAATGTTTCTATAATTTAGTATTCTACTACATAATGGTGTGAGGTCAAAATTGGTTTCAAAATGATTTATTAAAAAACATCCAATGAGATACATTAAATCTGGTTGGTAGTAGATCATTTGAACAACTACATGCATCATTCCAATTAGTGAAACTCATACAGACAAGGATATATGGGAAAGTATGTGTTTAAGAGTTCATTATTATTTGTGGGAAACCTAAAAAACTTTTATTTAATGAGATTGGATATTCACTTAATATCTTTTATATGTGTTATAGTGGACTGTGGGTACTCAGTTAAATATGAATAATTCATATCATCTTCAAAATGAAGGGAAGTATACTTGTATTATCCATATTCTTGTTGATAACATTCAAACATAGATCCTTGATTCTTATATATCATGATAAGATCATTTTCAAATGGTCCATTTATTATAGAATAATGATTTTAGACATTAATTAAGATGCCTATATTAGAAGGAAGTTGGTGAGGCATATATGATTGGGATTATATTGGTATAGGAGACCACATATTGGGTCTAGATTATCAAGAGGAGGCAAGATACTTAAAAAATCGTGTGGTAATATAATATAATGAACATTTGATTTTTATATTAGATGTCTTTTCCCTTATTGTATCACCTTCGTTTGGACACTAGTGGTTGGGCAATTTGGGGAAGTTTTATCCTTTTTTTGTGTAGTCATTTTAAATCCTGGAACAAAACATGAATGTTTCTTACTATTTTAATTTATCTTTTTTGTATAATATAAAACATGATGTGTTTTATATACAATAGTCGAAAAAATATGTACCATATATATAGCATTTATTTTATTGTGATGATATAGACATGAAGGAAAATGTGTCCTTTGTTGAGAATTTGGTATGAATTGTTGATTGGTGTGAAAATATTTAATGAGGAAATAAGATCTTGGATGTACATGTATTATGGTTTTATTTTCACATGTATATGTATATATTTTAATGAGAAGAAGATATGAGGACATGGTGGTTCAGTTTATTCACAAAATATTCCAATGAACGATTTATAGGGAGATAGAACTTATGATGGGGAACCTTTAAATTCTATGGGTTTTTTATTTATATGATTATTTTTTTAATATTAATTTATATTATTTTTTGAGAATTTGGGTGAATTATAAATATTCAAGGTTATTTGTGTGGATGGAGAAGTGTTTTTTAGTTTTTGATACTATTGGATACCTAGAGTTTGTGTATTAGGTACTCTGTAATTGTGGCAGAGGGAAATGAAGTTTCTATAGCAGGTCACAAAGTCTTGGTGGCCAATACTAGATAGTAGTTGTCTATTGAGTGTCTATTTCTATTCACATTGTACTAGATGGGTCAACCAAATCTCACAAAAATGAAGGGAATTTATGTATATTCAATATCATGTAATATTTTATTAAGGATTATTCATCCTATTCCAAATGAAAAATACATGTGTGAAAATCCTTCATCTTTTATCAAAATGAACACCTTCTAAACTTCGTAATTGTTAAAAATTATTTATTTGTTCTTTATGTTGGAATCATTAGTGGCATTTATAATGTTATCCATATGATACCTCTCATGGAAAAAGAAATTTTTTGTCCTACTTGATTATAATTTGAGCTTGTCCTACTATTTTCATAGATTTTCTCATTTCTAGTGATTTATACTAGATTTCATGTCTGTACATGTTATTGATACTCATTTTTTGAATATTTGTGGATCTAAAATATTTTTATTAGTTTTATTGAGTTCTTTCATGTGGTATTTTTGTATTAAATATAGGAATTTAAAATATGGGTACCTAATTGAATTTTTAAGGGAACTCAATGCAATATAAAATTGAATTGATGGATTTATATGGAAAATTTCAGTAAAATTAAATTGTGAACCTTATTTAAATGTGATTTAATTAAATATATAATAGTCTTGGATATAGAGTTTAGTGATCTAAATTGAGTAATAATATTATCTATGATAAAGATAATAGTTATTAATTATTATGTTTTTAATTCTTATATTAATTTTAACTTATGTGATATTATAATGGATATAAAATCATTATTGATTTACATGGATGGTATGTGAACTGATGTGAAGAAATGGGACTATGAAATGGTCTACACTGGAGAATAACTTCTTATTTCAGATAGAAATTATAAGAACATGATCTAATGAATAGTTGTTGAATTAAATGTAAAAAATTGATCTTATGGATGTTGGTTGAATTTTTATTGTTTTTGGGAGTTATAAATGTTATATTTATGTTATATTATTTTTAGAAATGTGATGTAAAATACGATTTATTTAAAATTTTTAATTTATTAAGAAACTAACTCAAGATACTAAGTTATGAAATATTAATTTTTTCATTTTAATGATTATATATTGATTGTTTTATGAGAATGTTAGTTATAAAAGAATTTTGTAGAATATTATCGATAAAAAAACATCATAATGAATTGAATTTATTTATTTTTTGAAAATGGGTGGTTTTTATATAAAATAATTGTTTATAAAATAACTTTATTAATGGAATCATGTAATGGGATTTAATAAAAAATTAATTTCATAATAAATGGTGCAAGTAGTGTTAAAGGTGAGTAATTTTTTTGATTAAATGTTATAATGTAACATTACTATCCAAAATTTTGAATGATGAACTAAGACGTTTTAAGGGGATTGGAATGGGTACTATGCCAAATGAGAACGTGTTTTATTAATGCAATATAATTCATTTGATATTGAAAAACATTATATGTAATTAAATAATTAAAAATGTTTATTTTTCTATATAAATATAAGGGGATTATTGTATGATTTTATAGATGAAAAATAATACATGTTTATTTATGAATTAGGATTAAATGTTACCTTGATTGATTTTGTAATATAAATTGTTATATTTTTTGATTGGGCATTAAATGATTTACTAGAATTGATAATTGAATAATCCCTGAATGGTGTTATTTTGATTGATGGTTGATTAAGAATGGTTAAAAATATGAAGGTGATAGTTTAAATATTGATGTATTCATCATTTAATATTATAAATTAATTTGTATTATATTGTGATATAACATGGATAATTGATAAATAAATAATACATTTATGAAATATGATATAAAATGAGGTTGACCTTTGTTTATGTTACCCCTTTCTCTTGATCCAATTTTAATTCAATGGTACGATATGCAATATAACTGGAATCATCATTGGGTTATGTTATTCCATGGTTATAACCATATAATGAGGCATATGTTTGATATAAAAGTGTTAATCCTGAGTTATGGATATTGTTAATGATTTAAAAGGTACAATCTAATACATGTGTTCGGCAATGATACATTGTTAAAATTATTGAGTACCCACTAACATTGGTCGAAGCATATAAATATGGTTATAGGGAGGCTTGGTTAGAACATGATTTTTTATAATGAGTGTTTTCATTGATTGGGAAATTTATTGAAATTGTAATATACTACCACATAATATACATAAGAGAATATTCAAAAATAGGTGATTATGTGGGTCATATTTTTTTATACTTATATTGTTCTCACTCCCTGAATGTATATATCTCGTGTACATATAAATTTTATTCAGGGGGTATGGGTATGTGAATATTTCATTTATAGGTAAATTTTAAGGGTAATACTTATCATAAAAATGATTTATTGATGATTTTCAGATTTATTTCAATTATCTATTTTAAAAACATCTAGATATATTAAAATTTTATAGAATTTGAATTTTTATACTTGATTCATGTTTTATGCATATTTTGTCTCATGATACCATTTGGCAATGTTAGGATTGTTTTAGAGTTAATTGATCTTGATGTTTATAATATTTTTCGTCATATCATTATATAATTTATTTTCATTGATATAATTTTTCATGATCTATTTGAGAGTAAATCGCTTTGTAGGGAATATATTTAGACACTTATCCCGTTATCATCTGGTGATGGAGGAGAACACTTGGGGCCATGTTTCATTTTCTTTTAATGACATAGTAACATCAGGGTTGGCTGTTTTACATAATTTTAAGAACATTCATGTCATGTCAATAAATAAAAATTACACCAACTCAATAATTGAATACAAATCCAATGTGTTATTACACAATTGAACTTTCAATCTTTATATATAATTGTTTCTAATTATTAAATTTATAAATATTTTACTTATTTATCCAAATTAATATATTTTAATCACAATAATATATAACTCAGAGAAAATTATAATTCATAAGATTCATTTTTAAAATAATGTTTTATATCATTTAATACAAACCTCTATACATCATATAAGAATTTTATGTGAAACACATTTCATGCTTTCGATCAAAATCATTAGAATCCAAAATATAACATGGGATAAACCAAACTCTTATTATACTTAGATCATTACTTAAAAGTGATTTAATATTAGAACAATAAATATAATTTCAATATATAAGAACGATTATAAATAATTCTCACCATTGATTGACATAATTTAATAATTTTTATCTTCATCCAATCAATCTAAACAAATATTATTGGGGATTACACATAATCCATAGTAATGGGAGATACAGTTGGTGGTGAATACATGACATATTCATTCAATTTGAATGATAAAATGGTTTTTTGTAGGGAAAGATGGTGTGATTCAATGATAACACAATGAAATCCTAATCATCTAATTTAGAAAATAAATGGTTGTAGTTTCCTAGGGGTCGAGATAGATGGTTATATTCAGTGATGATGTGGCTTGGTATGTGATTTAAACTATTTGAAAAAAATAGTATAGGTTGATCCAATCTATGAACAACCAAATGCACATATAGGTGATGTGTGGGGTTATAATTGTCACCCCTTTATTTTCATAAACATTTGAGGGAACATTGGGTAGGTGGAGGAACTAATCTAGACCCTGAATATTTTGTTATAATCCACTTTATATTTTATGGATTATGAAACCAATTTTGGATCATATTGATAATATTTAGAATAATAATTAAGATAACTATGAATAATTAAATATAGAAATAATAATTATTAAATAATAAAAAATTAATTGATTAAAAATATAGGATTATGAGATGGATGAACCCTAATTAAAAAACATTTTGGTATAAGGGAAATTAATTCAGTGAATTTTTAATTTATTGTCCAGGATGTCAACAATAATTTTCTGATCTTACAAATATTATTATATTAAAATAATAATAATAATATATGGGTAAATATTTTTATATATTTTGTAAATACCCTATATTACTCAATCGGTTGTATTTTTTAACAAATAAAGATATTATTAAATACAAATTAACATTTATGTATATGTGACAAAATGTTATATAAATAGACAATGAATAAGATAACTTAAAATGATTCTCCAAAAAATTAATGTCACTTATCTAGATTATCAATTTGTATGTAATATTATAATTTCCTCCATGATAATAAATTATTACAATTGATGTGAGAGAAGAGTGAAGTAGAAGGAAGCATGTATATCAATAAGAAATAAAAAAATCATGAGACTATGTAAGTATGGGATATAGTATAAAACTACCTAAATGGAATGTCATGATTTAGAGAATTAGAGAATGGATGGAAGTGTTGTCAATAAAGGGCTTACCAAGTTGATTGGATGATATGAAATTTGTCATTCATATCAAAGATGAAATTTATTATTATTAATAAATGTGTATAAATGATTTTTATGTTAAAAATTAGATTTTATTTTTATTATATTAAATCGCAAATAGTTTTATTGTGATTTCCAATGAATAATGGTGAATGGTGTCCCTTATGGATAAAATACCTTCATTCAAGCGATGAGATTTCAAGTAAAATATCAAGATTAATGTGAAGAGAACAGAGAAATGTTATGTGATCTTTGGTGTATAAAATATTTAACTCATTATGATGAATATTTGGATAGATATTTATTGATTAGGGAAAATTAATCATGTATTATTGGTTACTTATAATTTTAGGAAAGTGATTATCAATAATTAATGTCATATATTATATTTTGGGTTCGGTGTTTCTCTATAATTCAATAAAAATAACTTATTAATTTGGAGTTATAATTTAATACTTATAGGTTTCAAAAATTAAAATTCATTAAGGTTTCCGATGTTGCAAAATTTCTACTTGGGAGGTCTTTTGTAAATGATAAGGGTGCTTGGTTTTTATCAATGTGATTATTTTTTTATACTCATATTATTTGAGATATAATTCATCCATGCTATATGGATTTTATTAATTGTATTATATAGTAGAGGGTCACTTTAGAACACCCTCTATCTAAGTTTAGAATGAGATAACAGTGACCATACAACTTTATTACAACTGATCTAGGAGATACTGAAGATGATTTATATATGTAAATTATTTTTCTATTTCATAGACCACAGTTCATGTAGATCAAAATTTCTAGGAGATAAGTGTATATGGTTAATTCCATCAACATATCAAGTATAGGATATTTAAATATAGTTAATTCATCCAGTATTTATGATATAAGATTAGGATGTGAGGAAATTCACATTGGCAGTGACACTCGTTCCCTCCATTCATATAGAATTCAAGAGGGCATTGATAATTTAGATTTTATCTCTATTTGAATCCATTGATATATGACATGGAGAAGAAGATATATATTTTAATCTCTATATTTTCGTATTTTTACTAATATGCTAGTGTAAATATTTATCCTTAGACATGTGAATTTCATCTAGAATAAGATCTTATATAAAATAATAGATTTAGTTATGTGTATTTCGTCCTATGATTCATAGATATGTATAAATGAATAGTTTCTATAGTACTTCCAATATTGGTGGAGATGTTTATTTTCTCTATTATTTCATGATCCATTCTTCTATGGTAAATTATTATATGGGAATCCTAAATCAGTTTGTGAGGTTTGTTTTTTATTTATTTATTGGAGATTCATTATTTTTTTTGAATGGATTATGAAGGATTTTTAGGGGTATATTATTTTGGATGGATAATAATTATAGTAATATTAATTGATATTGTTAGTTGATGTATAATTATATAAAATTTAATTATTATTATTCCATATAAACGTCAGATGATTATGGTAATGGCATTCTTATTAGTCTGACTATACTACGTTTTTTATACTCACCCCTACTTGTTCACCTATGTGTTATTCACCTTTTTTCATCTAGATAAGCTGATATAGAAGACCTAAGTTCATAGAGTCAATATATTATAGAGATATGAAAAATTTGGACATATCGTGGAGTAGAGATATCATGATGATAAAAACCCTCATGGGATTAGTATTTGGGATTGAATTTTTTCAGGACATAATGGTTGTATCTGGAGATTCAATTATATTATTCAACATTTTATCATGGAGATTTTGATATATATACATATCTGTTATATTATTTAGTTTTTTTATACATATTAATATGTATTTTGATATATGGTATAAGGAGAAAGGTAAATTTTGAGTTAATTGCTCCAATTGTAGTGTGGATACCTTCGTAATACACTACATCACTTAGCATTGTGATGGATGACTTGGTGAGTTATCATACTAGTAATACATGATTTGATATTTTTTGTATTAGAATGGTAGGATAGAGTGTGTGGTTAAAAAAATGTTTGGATTAGATAAAATACCTTAAATTGAGACTTATTAATAGATCTAGTATATGTGTTCACAGTAAAGGACTTTTTAGAAGATATGCTGGAAGACGTATTCCTATTCATGAATCTTATTTATGACACACAACTGAGACCATAGTATGTAATCTACGACTGTAAGGGTGTGATCATGCATCATGTAGATGAAGGTCTTGTTTTTTTGTTTTCATTATTTATTTTATTAGATCATTTGAAATTTTTTGTATGAAAACTAGCTAGACCAACATCCTCATCATTTTTTATGATTTTGTGATCGAGATTTATTTCAAGAGATAGTGGTATGGGATTATTGAGATTGTACTATTTCATTATAAATCAAAGGATTTAGTAATGAACTGGGATAGATAAAGTATATGGTACGTTTTTTAAAACTCATGATAATGAATTTTATAAGACTTTAAAAAACTCATATTGTAATATTGGTACAATGTAGTACCAATTTCTTATGGAAGGATAGCTACACTAATTAGCATTTCAAAAAAAATTATCCTTTTTTATATGATTCAATAAAACTATAAAAAAAGTTATTAATAAATTATAAACTAAATTTAAATTTATTAGATGTTGGTGGTTTATTGTTGATTTTACACCAACTAGACTGTTACTCATGGTGTCTTTTTACATGATAGATCATTTTAATCAGTTTAGTGAAATTAAATCATAGTGGGAGATGGGGGGTCTTTTTATAGTGATCTTTAGGACCGTAAGGATTTCATTTCATTAAAAATATCTCATAGATAAAAGACATGTGAAATTACTAGAATGGATAAAAATATTGCATTTATTATTAGTTTATGGATGAGAGAGATACACATAAAAATTAAAAATTTGAATTTTTAATTTTAATATATACCTTTTTTATTTGATTTTTATTTTTATAATTAGAATACACTACGTAGATTTGTGTAGGCGTCATAATAAGATCAGTTTTTGGGTTTTGGAAGAATCATTATAGTAGCCCTTATTTGGAAAAGAGAAATTTAAGATCTTAGACTAGAAAACATTCAAATTTATTAAAAAATAAAATATATCATGCTAGGTGAAAGATAACTTTTATAGAGAGAAAATATTGATGATGTTATAATTTGATCTTGTCTGTTAAGTGTTATAGTGAAAAAAAATTAAGAGAAAGAGTGTATTGTACTGTCAATTTAATAGAAATTCATAGGCCTATTCAATAATCATTCCTAGTGGTCTTATGGATAATATTAGTTATAAGGAGTGATAATCATTGAATAATAGGTTCTAGTTCATTATAAATCTGAGAAGTTATTATTAGTTAACATATATTTATAGGGTGAAGAATGATCCTAGTGTGATGATATTTAACATAATATTTTTTGTGATGTATTAGAGATTTGGTGTAGAGTTTTGTGGATACTTTTATCATATTTAGTGACAAGTCATGTAGTTATATATTACTTTCTCAAATTAAGGACTTTATGACCAAAAAACATAAAGGTTATTTTCTCTGAATTTTAATTAGTTTTTTCAATTTGAAAATGAATTATTCTTAGGTTAGGATTAATCATTAATCATTGGATTCATTGAAAAGGTGTGTAATATAATTTTTCATCTTGGTTATAGACTTTGAGGAACCCACAGATATTATTGGAGTGGAGTTTCAAAAATAATTGATGTTTTATTTAATTATATTAATGGTAAATTCAAGTAGTGAAAATCAGTTGTTGAGAACATTTCAAATTTAAATAAGTTTTCATCTTGGCTTCAGAATAATGGATTATTAACTTGATTGATATATTTTCTTATGATCATGTTATGTGGATAAGATATTGTGTCCATATCTAATGATCATATTTTGATGAACCTTGGGTTATATTAATAAATTCGTTGTAGTGGTTGATGATGAGATAAGTTAAGATTGAATATTTTTTTGAGACCTTGAAATCCTATATAAGAGTGTGATTCAAAAAATTATTTCCAAGGATATAAAACAAATATTAAATAAATATTAAACAATTTATTAAAAACACCCACCAAAATTTAATTTATCTTGTTTTCAAAATATTTAATTTTTATGATTGGGCTGATAGGTAATTAAATTTCCTTGGTCGTGAATTCAATTGGAATTCACAACATTGATACCTATCAATGATATGTTTTAGTTTTGGATTTATTATATATAATTTTCTTCAAATCTCAAGCTTATTTAGGTAATATCATTTATCTTTAATAGAATCCTTGAGATTGTTACTTCTCTGAGGAATGAATAATTTTTAATATATTCTCCTAATATTTTTGGGAAAGTTTCATGGTAGTTCTAGTTGACTTATTCTTTTCTAATTCAATCCTACTTATTCTATGTTATGTTTTTTAGAGGATGATTTCTACCAAGATTTAATGTTTTTTAATGTAAATATTGATAGAGCTATTAATGGATTATTTATGATTTTAGGAAAAAATGTTTTAAGGTGTAAATTACCTCATATTATGTTTTTTCAGTAAAGGATGATATTCTTTGTACTCATAATTAAATGATAAATTTAATATCATTCAAATAATTAGTCCCCATTTTTATTTAAATTCCATGTTTTTGTATCTTCATTGATATCCGTGGTAGTTTACTAGTGAAACTTTTCGGTATTTGATAGGGAAAACAAAAAAACCTAAATAGAGTATCATATTAAGAAATGGATACTAGATTTAAGTCGAGTATAGGGTATTTACACTAGGTTGATATTTTTTAAATTTTCAGGGGATGTTGATTTAGTCAAAATCAGAGGATACATTTTTTAATTATTTAATATAAATAAGAAAAGATTTTTTTTCTTTGATCAACCCACCACTTCTCTTCATTTCATATTTTTAAGAGTTTTAGAGTTGATATAGGGATCATGGTTATGGGTTTCCCTAAGGATGAGATACTATGGGAAATAATTACTTAATGACAATTGGAATGTCACCAAAAAAAGATCTTTGTTTTTTGGTTTTAGATGTTTATTTTTGAGAAAAATCTATTTACTATTGTAAAATTTCCTAAACAAGATATAAAATTATAAAATTTGAGTATTCTTTTCCCCTCCTAATCCCATTTCTAATGTAATAAGAATAATGGTAATTAGATCCACCTAGTGAAAGGAATCATAGGGAGATTTTTTACAATATTAAATTTTTTTATATTTCAAGGTGATTTTTTTTAAATTTAGAAAAACCCTTATCTAGGAAAAAAAATATACTAATTACCATTGAATAGGTTTAATTCAATGTATATATTTTAAGATAAATTATATATAATTATTTAAGAAGATTTTTTAATTTATAAATATCATATTTATATGAATGATTCCTGAGATATACCACATATCGCTGGAATGGTAGTAATGAGGCTAATATAATGACATTATAATTAGTCCAACTAAAGTTGTGGATTGGGATATATCACAGATAAATGAATTTTTTTTCTTCGTAATTTTTTTATGTTATTTAGAATCCCAAAGCACATAGTATCGATCTCAAATCTGGTGGAAAATTCATACGAACATTTATGTTTGGTTTTTATTAGTGAATATTTTATTTGGTCCACCATTATTGGTATTGAAAATTGCATAACACCTAGTAATCCTACATTGGGATAGTAGGGAATATCTAATCTATTATAGGATCGTGCTATAGGGTTCCATGTAGCCTTAGGTGTTATAAGACATGATGTTGAGGGGGAATCCAACATAAATATCTTATAAAACTGCTCAAATGCTGCCAGAGTTTCCATATCATACATAATCATGGGTTATGTGTTTGGTGATGTACATTTGGTATATCTAACTGATTTGATATATGATATGGTATTCATGAGGGGAAGGAAGGAATTATGTGAGTTCTATGTTGATCAACCCTAGTAATTCAATGTATACATCAGATAGCTTCCAATTTCCCTGGTGTTTAAATAGGTAGTGAGATATATGGGAGATAGGGTTTGGTGATGATCATTATTTCTACAGATTAAATTGTCTAAGGTGATCCAAGTGAAGTTAATATAGGAGTTCATAGGGGAGTAACATGTGGTTCATCATGTAACCACTACATTGGTAGAAACTTCTATTGGGGAATGTGGATAATCCAATTTATACCAAAAAATATACTGGGCTCCTTTCGATATTCTAGGAAAAATGATACAATGTTTGGATGTTTGGTTGATGGATTAAGCTTCTTAATAATAATTAAATATAGAAAATTATGGTTTTTATTTTCTTATAATAATAATTTTATCATGGTTAAATCTAGTGAATTAGTTTTTTATTAACCTAATTAATAGTAATTATGTTGTAGGAGGAATTAACTAATTGATTTTTTAATTGATTGAATAGTATATGAGGAATTATACAGTGATCATAAAAATTTTAATGTCCTTAGATAATAATAATTAATAATAATATATGAGGAAAAGTTTTTGGGTCTTAAGTGAGGATCTGTAATAACTCAATTGAGTGAGTTTTTTAAAATTTATAGGGTGCATTTTGTTCTATTTGATAAATCAAAATAAGAGAAAATTTTTGATAAAAAATTAAGGAGTATTATATAACATATATTGATTCATCTCAATATGTGTTGATAAAAAAATTAATTGTTATGTATTCTTTCTAAAATAATTAATTTAAGAAAATTATAATATCTCATTAGAATAAATGATAACAAATAATGAAGTAAAAAAAGAACCATGAATATTAATGTAAATAAAATGAAGTTTATTGAAGGATATATAGGAATGATAATAGTAATCAAAATACCTGAAAGAAAAGTAATTCTTCATGGAAATGGAAAATTTTTATAAGAGTTTTCAAGCATGAAATATTTTTATTTGATTGAATAATATAAAATTGATAACTTATATTAAGAAAATAACTTATTTTTACAAATATTTTTGAATAGATGAGTTCAATAGTAATTGTTGGAAGTGATGTTGAATGTAATAAATTCATAAGGGTAGTAAAGTGATGAAATATAATTTTTGATGTATTTTTTTTCATATTAATGTATCTTGAGGTATATACATATAAATATAGATGTGATATGAAAATTTATCACCTTACACTCCATTTTTCTAAGGTTTTAGTGGGACATAAATAACAATACTTTGTTTTAATGGATCTGAGGAAAGTCTTACACTAACTTATATGTGTACCTATTTCTAACCAGCCACATAAATGGGTAAAGGTAGATTAGATTATTAATAAAGATAAATTTAGATTATTGATTCCTCTCTTATCTCCTTTATGAGGTAGATTTACATAAGTAATTCTTCTTGAATCCCCGATATGGGAAATTATTGTAAGGTAATTCACCCATGTGGTAAAACATATTCTTTCCATAGTATGGGGATCTAGGTGTACAATGGTGATCCAAATTCTAGATATTATTCTACTCATAAAACATGGAACTATATGGATTATATATATTGACGTGTCTATTGAGATGTTTCTTTCCTATAAAACACATTAATACATCTTTAACATGTCATATGTGTGTGCCCTTTTTAATCTGGACAAAAATTTTATAGAATATTTAAAGACATATATTTCCACTACTACATCCCAAATAATTATATATGGGTATTAACCTCAATAAATCTAATATTAGTGGGTACATTTCATTCATGTATAATATCATGAGTGGTGTATTGAGGTTGAATTATTTTAAAGTAATTTTATGTTTTTTATGAGATATCAATGTTATTTCAAAATTATAAAAATAATTTTTTTGGGGTGAGCCTGATTAATGTGACTTCTGGTAAATATATAAAGAGGGTTTAGAGATATAGTTATTTCTATTTATGACATCAAGTGATGTTATATTTTCTACACTTTAATTATTTTTATTTTCTATAGGCATTAGGTATTTATCAGGTCAACTAACTACTTGGAAAGACTATACTACGTGTTGTTATACTCACCTATGCATGAGAACATTCATGTTGTTAAACATGATTCCCTACTGATCGTCTAATGTAATGTATTAATGGTAATGTTTCCAAGAGACTGATTGTGGATTTTTATAACTTGTAGAGTTGAAATGATTATGATGATCAACACCCTTGTGTTCTCAGTATTTGGGATTGAATTTGTATGTGTTTTAAATGTTCTATCTGTAGATTCATTAATTGTATTTTACATAGTATCTTGAATATATTGTTATATATATGTATCTATTATATTATTAAGATTATATTTTATGTATATAATGGTTGATGTCATTGTATGGTAGTAGTTGAAAGTCTAATTCAGATGTTATTCCTCCCATGATTTCAGGGATACCTCAGTGATAGTTTCTAGCCTATGGACTAGTGGAGGTAGTATTAGGGAGTTTATCTACTTGAAATATTATAAGAAAACAAATTATTATGGAATTTTGTTTATAGTTTGTATATTTTGTGAATATAATCCTTAGGTGTGTGTTACTGGTGTTCGAAGTCGCTTCACTTGAGGTTTTAGGGATATCGATTCACCGGGTGAATTTTTTATTCATTATAAAAATATTGAATTTCCTTCAATGTGAATTTTTTTATTTTAATAGATTTTATCATTGAGAGAGGTAATTGTTTCCATGATAGGGGATATTTTATTATCATAAAAATTATGGAATTTTAATAGAGTTAGGTGGTGTTTACATTAATAAGCTTCAGAATCCTTGGTATTTTAATAGGTTTATGTGGTCATTATTATTGTGATTGGCCAGTTTCATGACATTATATTCTCTCACCCTCAGGAATTAGGATGGGTTCTTTTATACCTCATTGTAAAAAGGATTATATGTCTTCTTAAATGGTTTATTACTATTTCCTTTATCAAATCACTGTCGGTGGCCAATGTGTAGTTTGTTTTGGTGGAATGATTCAAATTTAGTATTTTAAATGTATTCTGATATTTTAAACAGTCACATTATTAATGTTTGATAGATTAAGTTGGTTTTACCATTAAAATTATGCTTTTAAATAGGTTGTGTTAATTTTATTTCAAATTAAAATATTGATTTAGATATCTATTTTTCAAATTGTATTTTAGAAAATGATATGTCTGGTCAAAGAGGGTATTTATATGATTGTATCTGAACGACATGTGTGACTAAGAATTTATATGATTCCTTTTTCTAAAAATGTGTGTTATTAAGGATTTTTACTTGTGTTTTCATTGAAATTAATTTTTTATTTTTTGATAGCGGTTTTGGTTCGATTAACCTCTTGATTGATTTTCCAGGTTTTCACAAATTTTATACCAATGTTTGATTCCTTTTAGGATTTTATTTTATGTATTCTCTAGTTGAAAGATAATATAATAAGCATAGGAAAAATATTACCTTGGGTTATGGGATAATCATATAGGATTGATATACTTCTATGATTTATTATTTATGTAGATCTATAAGAACCTTGAGACAAACATTGTAGAGATTATTTGATTATGGGACTCTTGGGATGGATAAGAGACATTAAATTTGACTGAGAAATGTGTGAGATTATTAAAAATTTTATTATTTCTAGTATGATATTCCTTTTGAGTGATTGGTAATGAACCAGCTCAGAGTAACGTCTCTAATGAAACCTAAACTAGTAACCATTGGCATGAATGGAATTCCAGATCACCATAGATAGGGACAAGACCTAAGAAATCTAGAAATCAAACCTTTAAGATTATTTATCTAATGATAAAATGTAATAATAATAAATGTAAACCATGGAAGCATCATAATATATGAACATCAAAAACCTATTAGAGGTTAATGTAATATGATAAAATGGTAAACTAAGAAAAAAATCCTAAAAATAGACTACCACATCCCATGTCCTAGTGGACCACAACCACACTATATGTCCAAAGTCACCAACCCTCATCAAACTAATCACTATCCCACAAGAGGAAGATGATGCCAACTTAAGCACCCATTATATAAAAATATATGTTGCACAAACCAAATGGTATAAGTGGGTTGTGAGAAAAAAATCCAAGTATGATTCGACTATAGTGTTTATACAATTTATCTACCAATCTATTAAGATATTCCATTTTCAAAACATGAATTAGAAATTTCAGTTTTGAAACAATAATTAAATAAGGTATAACATTCTCATTTTTTTTAAATGAAAACTATTAAGTAAAGAAAATTATGATAAAAATGGATTCTAAATCACACGTTTTCCCATTTGAAAATACATTTCTAAATCATCAAGGGGTGTTAATAACCAACATTATTCGACCTTGAACCTGTCACCCGATCCGGTCTGCGACATGGCCTGAAGGGCATTCTTGATCCCCACGGGTTAGTTCATTCAGCATAAAGCACAAATTCATAATGAATTTGGAAATTCCACTTATCATTAAAGTTATAAATTTCCAAATCCTCAAACATTCTCCAATTCACATTCCAAAAATTGTTACCAATATCCCCAAAAGAAATCAAAAACACATCCCATTTTTCCCTTGGAAACCACATTCCATTAATAGAAAACAACTTCCACTTAAAACCCACTTCTACACTCCAAAACTGCATTCCCTTTTGAAAATACCTTTTTCAATTAACCATTTTGATGTTTAAAATACACTCAAGTTAGTAAAAACTAATCCCAAACATAAATCACATAAAAACATCCAAAAATAAAGGACTAGTGGCTATGCCAACCTAGTAACACGGCTTAACAGACCATGCTCCGAGTGAGCATTCACCATTGGAAGTATCTTGAACCATGAACTCAAGATATACATGGGTCTCTACTCCATTATAGCACATCTCATAACAACAAATCACTTCCTTTTTCATCCCTCATACACACAGACCAAGCAAAAGAAAAACTCAAATCCCAGACTACCCCATGAAACTCGAGTCTCGGGATGGAAAAGGGTTCATGATGTCCTTCCCACACCTACCTCTCAACTCCCCAAACACCTAATTACCTGTATAACTGACACCCAAAATTACAAGGGCCTCCTCTGATACCATTTTTTCATGAACCAACCCGGATGGACCCTGAACCGGTCACCCGAGCCGGTCTGCGACATTTCCCAAAGGGCGTTCTCGATCCCCACGGGTTGGAAACTACTGTTGGGAATCAAAATAAACTAGTTGAGAATGATTTATCCCATAAAAAAGATAAATAATCATAAACTAAAAATAATATAAATAAAATGAAATAAACTGAACAACTTAGAAGCATAAAATATTAAAATAAACAACATGAAAAAACTCAGGTGACCCCATGGGTCACCACGGAACGTAAACTACACTCACTACCAAATGTGATCCAAGAATAAAACCTACAACTAAAAAGTTAAGTTTGCATGAGCACCGAGATGCTCAGTAGGAATGCCAAAATATAACCACATCCTATGCCCCTACCTTTGGTAAGAAATAAAATCTTGCTAGTTTTAAAATAAGATACAATAAAATAATGTTTTTTATTATTTTTAAATTCATTTAATGAGTTTGAATTTTCTTGTAAATCATTTCACTTGCACTACATTTTCAAAATATGTTCCAAGCATGCATTAATGTTTCAAAATGAAAAGAAACCAGTTTGGATTAAAATAAGGTTTTCACGAATAAGACATCAAGTATGAAACAACTGAAATGAAAATTACATCACAAAAATCATGTCGCAAATAACCACCATGGGTAATCGCGAAAGGTAGCTAGTACAAGTGGGGCCCTAGAGACCACATACCTTGGTGAAATGAAGCTTAGAAACCATGACCCTCATAAAAACGTGGCTTATATTACCACGACCCTGAGAATACGTGGCTTAGAAGACCACGACCCTCAGTAATTCATATGTTTATTTAGTGTTGTTGCTTAAATCTTGCTAGACGACCTGGGATGAACCCCTACTGTGTTATTTAGTGTACTAGTCCTAGTCACCCACCTAGATACCCAGGTTTCCCATTGTCCTCTATTTCATGTGGTGGTGAGTTTCCTTTATCAAGAAAACATATATGTAAATAACCCTTTCTTTATCTAAAACCCTTTCAACCTCTATCCACCACTCTCACTCCTTAATCATATTCCACCTCTTCCATGTCACACAATGGATAAGCATCAAATTAGTAACATAATAAAACATTTAACATAAATTGTTTTTTATAAAACCAAGGGGCTTGCCTCAAGAGAAGTTTTTCTTTTTCATAAAACGTTCTTAAGGTGGCAATAAAGCTTACTTACATAAAGGGGATTCTTTTTACAACCAAATGGAAAAAAATCAAAACACCTTTATTAATTATCAGTAACATTTCAAAACCACTTGGGAAGTCAATTTTCAATAGAATTCATTTAATACCAATGGAGTTAGAAATACATTTCAATTTCATAAACAAAAATTTAAAATCATTTTAAGAAACCGCAACTGGATTTCATAGCAGGTGTATATAGCATCAATGAAAAACAAATATTTTAAAAAATCAACCAATTATGAAATTCAAATTAAATGCATAGGCATTGGGGACCTATGTAATGGCCCGGACTCTCCTGGCCCATTACTTTTCCAAAGTGAGGCTCCACCAAAACGGTGGCACTGTGAGGGTGACACCGTGACGGTGGCCCCGTGAGGGTGGCACCGTGACGGTGGCACCGTGAGGGTGGCACCATGACGGTGGCACCGTGAGGGTGGCACCATGAGGGTGGCACCATGAGGGTGACACCATGACGGTGGAACTGTGTCCCCTCGCCGAGCCTTTCGTTATTTTTCCAGTACCTGACTTTTCCGTTCCCGCAACGTAAGTTTCGACGTAAATTAATTATTTTACTCCTTTTAAAACCATTTAAATCCCATAATTAATTCCAAAACATCCCGAGAGACCTCCGTGTGTAACTACCCAACCGTGTGGTCAACCCACAACCCCCACTCCTTACGCGGTTTGGCATTCTCATCTCAACCGTCTGTGGCTCTTATAAACTAAGGGATAACTGTGGTTTCTTCTTTCCTCGATTGCAGATTTTCAAGAATAGCTTCTAGTGCATCGGGAAAGCCGCATCATTATGCGTAGATTTCCACGCCCGGCCTAAGCATTGATAGATTAAGCGATTTTCGTTCAGGCGAGCCGCATCGCTATCCGTGAACTTCCTCCCCCGGCCTCAGTGTAGATCTTTGATCCAACAGGTAGGGAATTTCGCATTCATCTCTCTCTTTTGTGTATCATTCGTGGTGGGCGTGCTTTTGATTCGGTAGAATTGGTTAAACCGGAGCTAAATAAAGATAATAAACTATTTCTATAAATAATGAAGGGGGGATATGATCGTGGATGTTGTTTAATTTATGATCATCTTTCTGAATTGTGTCGGCTTGTCCCTTCTGAAAATTGAGGTCGTTGGTGGTCATTGTCTGTGCACTAATGAACCCCTCATGGTGTTTTAAATGGCTTGTTCCTAATTGTAAACTCCTTCTGTGAAAAGTAAATTGGTTAATCACGTATACCCGGCTGAATAAATTGGAAGCACCAGGATCAATCCATTCTTTGCTAACCCCATTCAAAACATGGAATTGAAATCATGGAGTGTGTTAAATATTATAAATCTGAAAATACAGGCATACCCTACTTAGTGTTGGTGACAGTGGTTTGGTTTTTTTCTTTCACGGGCTGATTGATGGAAATGTGGGAGGGGATGAGATCCCTTGTTTTTATACTCTCGATGGTTGTGGAATCGGGAATGGGATCCCATATTGTTATGGATTTTGTGGTTGTGAGTTCTAAGACCATGTGGGTACTTGTCTATATCACGAATTGGGGTGGGATCCTCTGTTGATGAAAAACCTCATTGGGGAGGGGACACGGGGCAGTGTCTCGGGGTTGCCTTTGGTTCCAGTACTTCGGGGGATCTCACTTATTCCTTGTTGTTATAACATTATAAGAGAACTGAGTGTGAATGTTTAACTTGATGATTGACTGGATTCTTTTCCTTGGTTATTCTTATGTTGTTAGTTTTCTAGTAGTGCATGAACTTATTTGAACATTATCACTGAACATGAAACAAGAATGGGACAAATGGGTTTTGTTGGCGGGAGTCGTGACTCGGACTTGAGTGTTGTTGTGATCTGTAGGCTGTCTAAAGAAAAACCTAGCTTGGGTGAGTGCTTGTTACCTATATATATACTTGTAGCTTTGTGTTTCTTATTCACGCCCCACCCATGTTGAGAACTTAGTTCCAAACACCCCCCATTTCATGGGGGAGGGTATTTTTTCCAACACTATTCTTAGTGGATGGTTATTAGCTCATTTTCTGCTCCCATTCCTGGATAGCCCAAGTATCTTCGGGCAGCTTGTGATGGCTAGAGGTCCATTATTAGCCCCTTAACCTTTAGGCGGGGTAGTGTGATGGTTGTCCAGGTGTGTGCGGCAGGTGGTTTCCCAACTGTCTTCGGGATGAGGCCCTGGTGTCTTCGGGAATGGCAGTGGGTCTTCTATCCTAGGTGCCTTCGGGCGTGGTGGTAGTTGTTCTGGCATAGGTGTTTGCAGGCATGGTTACATCTGACAATTGTGGCCCAGGTGTTTGCGGGCGGGATTCGGCAGTGGGACTGCGTGCGGTTGTGACACAGGTGTGTGCGGGTGGGTGTCACAGTGGGACTGCGGTGAGAATGGTGGGATTGGTTCGATGCATAGGATGTCTCAATAACCTGTGGGAAATAGGTGTAGGGTACCCAAACATCGATGTGCTCTTATTATATATATTACTTGACTTGCATTATTTGGGGAGTGTGCCTTGGTGAGGCTTGGGTGGATATTTTACCTTGAAAGGTTTTTGGTTTACTCGTTTTTCTCACGGGACTTTAGTACGTTCCCCCATTTGTGCACGAGAGTCTTTGGTTTTCCCTTCTGAGTTTACATGTATGCTCACCCTACGTATATAAAACTGCTTTCAGGTTTCTAGAAGGACTTCGGGGAATGCGCGGGGCCATACTAGCTCGGACCATTGGGGCAGTTGTAGTTGTTGTTTTTCTTTCTTTGGTACATACCATTGTAGCCACCTTTTGTACTTTGTGGCTTTTAATTTTGAAACATGCATGTGGGAATGGTTTAATTTTGGATTTACTTATTTTTTTGGAGTTTTTGGGTTCCATCATCTTATCTCCTGATCTTGAAAAACAGAAAAAGGGTAATGCCTTCAATTTAGGGTGTGATTCTATACCCTTGGTCCTAGTCTCCACTCCGGGGCCTATTGAAGTCAGGTTTCTGGGGTCATTATCTCTCCTTCAACTTAATGATGGAAGGGTCTAGCAGTCTGCTGACCCTTCCCTCCTTTTGGTGAAGGTGGGTCATGACAGAATGGTATCAGAGGAGGTGGTTGAGAGATAGGATGAAGTATGGAGTTAGGAATAGTGAGGATTGGATGGGATGGTAAGGCAAAAATTTTGGGTGACCTTGGTGCGTGAATTAGGCCAGGGAAGACTGGCTAGGACATGGGATTTTAGGGCCACCTGTGATCCGATGCAAGGACTCTAGACCTACCGAACGACCAAGTGAGGCCACGCTAATTGCAGGGTAGAGACCCTAAAAAAGGTACATGCATCATAATGACTCGTGTTCTCGTGTTTCTAGGAATTCGTGGGAATTAAGAATAAATTAAAATTTTAAGAAGTTTTAAGAGTGATATTCTGCACTACTTGGGCTTAGGCATTCCTTGTTTACCTTGTAGCTATGGAACCTGGAAGGCGACCACGTGTGGTACAGGAGATCGAGGCCCCGGAGACTACTTTGGTTAATCGATAGAGAGCTGATCGAGAGGAAGGAGATGAGCAGTGGAAGAAGACTCTTCGGGCCTTCCAGCGACAGACCCTCGAGAAGTACGAGGTCAGCACCTCTGACATGAAGACGGAAGGCTGGCTAGAGGAGCTAGTGATATCCTTCGGCCTGATTCGGGCCCCGAATGAGTACTGGGTCCCTCTGGCCTTCAGCCAGATATAGTGAGTGGTGTGTCAGTGGTGGATGCTTTACCTAGGGGAGAGGGGAGAGGCTGAGGTGGCATGGGATGATTTCGAGAGGGAGTTCCGGGTGGAATTCCTCTACTTGACGATGAAGGCATAAAAGATACAGGAGCTACTCTCCCTCCAATAGGGGAGTATGTCCGTGAGGGAGCTAGGGATCAAGTTCAAGTACCTCCTATGTTTTGCCCTGGACCTCATTCCCAACGAGGAGTCTCGGGCAAGATGTTTGGAGGAGGCGCTCCGACCCTCCCTCCAGTATGCTGTTACCCCCTTTACCATGCCAACGTACTTGGAGGTCTAGAAGAAGGCCGAATTGGTGGAGAGGATGCACGCTCTAGCAGGTGTGTCACGAGAGGGGATCCAGCTGGGTCCATTGAAGGGGAAGGCCATCAGCACCATGCCTCCAGCTTCAGGACCCTTCAGGTTCCGACCAGTAGGGAGCTGACCGCGACAGTTTCAGTTTCGATCCCCCGGTCCTCGCCCTTTTCCTTCAGGCCCGGGACCACGGTGCTTCGTCTGTGGGAGCCCTAGACATCTCCGGAGTCAGTGCCCGGACTAGGCGCAGTACGACGGTGGCATACAACCCCAGCACCCGCCCCAGCAGCAACTTCCATCCAGAGCTTTCCAGCAATAGCAGCAGGGACAGCGAGCTCCTGCTCCTCCGAGGACAGACGCGGGAGGAGGGGGTCGACCTCAGGGAGCTCCTTAGGGACCTAGACCAGGGCATGGTCAGGGAGGTGGCCGACATCCGAGGGGCAGAGGATCCAGTAGCGGACAGCTACACACCTCAGAGGCAGCAGTTCTAGCAGGGCCGGAGGTTGTTCGAGGTATGATCAGTTTGTTTAGCACTCTTGCTTATGCCTTGTTCGATATCGGAGCTTCGCACTCCTTTTTTGCACCTAGTCTAGCCCATGCCTTGGGTCTAGATGCCGAGAGACATCCAGTTCCCCTGGTGTTGAGGACACCGGTCAGAGGTCAGACCGACTTGTTGTTTGCTTTTCGAGGATGTAGACTGATGATAGGGCTACATCAGTTGGTTAGGGATCTTCTCCTGCTATGGATACAGCCATACGATGTCATCCTAGGCATCAACTGGATATTCTCTGTGTGTTCCATCATCGACTATTTCTGTGGAAGGGTCGTGTTCTCAGACTTGGGCATCCAGCGTGTTACCTTCACCGGAGAGCGGGGCAGTCAGAAGGGCAAGAGACGAGAGGAACCCCTCCTCTCCTTGATATCCGAGCTGTCAGTAGAGTCAGTAGATGCTGAGATAGTGGAGGTTCCAGAGGTTATTCGTGAGTTTATGGACATCATTCTTAATGAGGTGAAAACTCTACCCCCTTGACGTGATATCGAGTTCGGGATAGACCTGCAGCCCGATGCTCGTCCGATCTTGATGTCTCCTTACCGGATGGCACCATCAGAGCTATAGGAGTTTCGGATCTAGATTGAAGATCTGATGAAGAGGGTTTATGTTCAGCCAAGTGTGTCACCGTGGGGTGCTCCAGTCTTGTTCGCAAAGAAGGCAGACGGTGGTCTCATGTTGTGCATAGACTATTGGAGGCTGAATCAGGTGACGATCAAGAACTGCTACCCTCTTCTGAGGATAGAAGATCTTTTCAACTAGCTGAAAGGGGCAGAATGTTTCTCGAAGATCGACCTATGGTGAGGGGGCCACCAGCTGAGAGTGATGGAGGGCGACATCCCAAAGACGGTGTTCAGGTGCAGGTATGGACACTTCGAGTTCTTAGTCATGCCCCTCGGTGTTACAAACGCCCCAGCTGTGTTCATGGGGCCTATGAAATCCATCTTCTAGGAGTACCTAGATCGTTTCGTAGTTGTGTTCATCGACGACATCCTGGTCTAATCAAGATCAGAGGAAGACCATACAGAGCACCTAAGGACGGTTATAGAGGTCCTCCGACATCATCAACTCTATGGGAAGTTTTCAAAATGCAAGTTCGGGACACAATAGGTGCACTTCCTCGGGCACATGGTGTCCGAGCAGGGGGTAGCGGTGGACCCATCAAAGGTTGAGGCATTTGTTTCTTGGGAAGCACCCAAGAATGTGGCAGAAGTCAGCAGTTTCCTCAGGCTGGCGGGTTACTATCGGAGGTTCGTACCCAACTTCTCTCGAGTTGCAGCCCCTTTGACATCCCTGACCAAGAAAGACCAGGTTTTCAAGTGGAGTGAGAAGTGTGAGTCATCCTTCAGCTATCTGAAGGAGAAGTTGGTCAGTGCCCTAGTGCTGAGATTTCCAGAAGAAGGGGCGGCGTATGAGGTGTCCTGCGATGCTTTAGTACAAGGCCTGGGATTTGTGTTGAGGCAACAACAAGGGGTGATCTCTTATGGGTCCAGGAAACTACGCCCTAATGAGCGTAATTATGCCACCCACAACCTTGATCTTGCAGCGGTCGTTTTTTTCGCTAAATTTATGGCAGAACTACCTCATCGGAGAACTCTTTGTGGTCTTCACGGATCACAAAATATTGAGGTATATCTTCTCCCATTGGGACCTAAACATACGACAACGGAGATGTGTGGGGTTCCTCTAGGATTAAGACTTTGAGATCTCTTATACTTAAGGAAAGGGCAATGTAGTGGTCGATGCTTTGAGCAAGAGGATACAGAAGGATGCGGTCCGAGAGTCGGCAGATGCCTGGAAGGTGATGGAGGAGTAGGCTTCTTTACACCTGGATGCGAGAATGGATAGCAGTAGAGGCTTCATATATCAGATGACAGTACAATCATCTCTGTTTTATCAAGTGGAGGAGTCTCAGTGGGGAGACCTGGAATGTGAAGTGATGCATGACAGAGTTGACCAGGGAAATGATCTGGAAGGATGGACAGAGGATGGTCATAACCGGATGCTTTTCCAGGGAAGGTTGTTTTTTCTGGAGGCGGTGTACAGTAAGGTTCTCAGTGAGTTCCACAACTCACCCCTAGCAGTACACCTAGGAGTTTCCAAGATGTACCAGGGACTGAAGAGGCAATTTTGGTGGCCCGGAGTTAAGCGAGCAGTGGCAGAGTTTGTGGCCAAGTGCTTAGTGTGTCAGCAAGTGAAGGTTGAACACCGGTTTCCAGGCGGCCTAATGCAGCCTCTAGATGTCCCTGAGTGGAAGTGTGATGACATATCGATGGATTTTGTCACAGGACTACCCATGGTCCAAGGGGGATACGACGCCATCTGGGTTGTAGTGGACAGGTCGACGAAATCGGCTCAATTTCTAGAGATCAAGGAGTCGAGTGTAGTGGATGCTCTAGCACGAAGTTATGTGTATTAGGTGGTGCGGTTTCATGGAGTTCTGAGGTCTATAGTCTCAGATAGGGATGCACGGTTTACCTCATGAGTATGGAGAGGATTGCAGCATGCTTTTGGCACCCAGCTACGCCTTAGCACTGCTTTCGATCCCCAGATAGATGGACAAACCGAGTGCACCATCCAGACCTTGGAGGATATGCTACGGGCATGTGTTTTGGACTCAGGAGGATCATGGGTGCAATACTTTCCTCTGGTAGAGTTTTCCTACAATAATAGCTACCACTCTACCATCGACATGGCCCCGTTTGAAGCTTTGTACGGGAGGCCATGTCGTTCACCTGTGTGTTGGGCTGAAGTAAGAGAGTCAGGCATCCTTGGCCCAGAAGTGGTGCAGAGCACGAAATAGAAGGTTCAACTCATATGGGAAAGGATGATGGCGGCCCAGGACTGACAGAATTCATATGCTGATACCAGGAGGAGGCCCTTGGAGTTTGAGGTTGGATACCACGTGTTCTTGAAGGTCTCCCCTCGGTGTGGGCAGTGGAGGTTCGGCAAGGGGGCAAGATTTCTCCCAGGTTCATCGGACCCTTCGAAGTGTTGTGGTGGGTCGGAGAAGTGGCTTATCATCTTGCGTTACCACCGGCACTACTAAGGATACATGATGTCTTCCATGTTTCCCAGCTCCGTCGGTATCTACACGACAATTCACATGTCCTTGATTAGGGTGAGCTGGACATCGAGGACGACGTGACTTTTGTGGAGAGACCAGTGATGATCGAGGATCGCAAGGAGAAGGTGCTTTGTGGGCGAACCATTCTCTTGGTTCGTGTGTTGTGGAGACATGGTGGGTTTGAGGAGAGTACGTGGGAGAGGAAAGCACAGATGCGTACCCAGTACCCAATGTTTTTTTATGTTTTTTTCGTTATTGTTCCTATTTTGGTAGAATGTTTTGTCTTTTGGCTATGAAATGTACTGGTTTTCCTTCCTCTGATTGTGTGTGAAAATCCCTGGCAATGGGGGAGGACAGAACCCGACCCCTAATCAAGACACATTAAGGTGGATGCAATTAAACCAGTGTGGGCGAGTCAGTGCCTCCCAAAGCAGATAATGTCTTGAAATGGGGGAGGAGACTCCCTAACCCACATGCCTGGGTAGTTTGGCATGGTATGTTGCTTGTTTCTTGATAGGGAAGTGTTTTTAGTTATCATGGGTTCACTTCTAAGAGGTATCTTTCGAGGTGGTTGTTCGGACCCTCTCTTTCCTTCTTGGGTTTTTTTGATTCTCAAGGGAGAGAATCATTTAAGAGGTATCTAATGTAATCGCCTGGACCCTCCGGGCCCATTACTTTTCCAAAGTGGGGCTCCACCAAAATGGTGGCACCATGAGGGTGACACCGGTCACAGTGGAACCGTGAGGGTGACACCGGTAACGGTGGAACCGTGACGGTGGCACCGTGACGGTGACACCGTGACGGTGAAACCGTGACAGTGGCATCATGAGGGTGACACCGTGAAGGTGGAACCGTGACGGTGGCACCATGAGGGTGGAACCGTGACGGTGGCACCGTAACGGTGGCACCGTGAGGGTGGCACCGTGACGGTGGCACAGTGAGGGTGGAACCGTGACGGTGGCAGTGTGAGGGTGGCACCGTGAGGGTGGCACTGTGAGGGTGGCACCGTGAGGGTGGCACCGTGAGGGTGGCACCGTGAGGGTGCCATCGTGACGGTGGCACCGTATCCCCTCACCGATCCTTTTGATCTTTTTCCAGAAACTGACTTTTCCGCTCCCGCAACGTAATTTTCGACATAAATTAATTCATTTAATACTTTTAAAACAATTTAAATCCCATAATTAATTCCTAAAAATCCCGAGAGACCTTCGTGTGTAACTGCCTAACCTCATGGTTAGGCCAGGACCCTCGCTCCTTATGTGGTTTGTCATTCTCATCTCAACCATCCACGACTCTTATAAACTAAGGGTTAGCCGTGGTTTCTTCTTTCCTCGATTGTGGCTTTTCACGAATATCTTATGGTGCATTGGGTGAGCCGCATCATTATGCATAGAGTTCTGTTCCCGGCCTAATAATTGATAGACGAAGCGATTTTCGTTCAAGCGATCTGCATCGCTATCCGTGAACTTCCTCCCCCGGCCTCAGCGTAGATCGTTGATCCAACAGGTAGGGAATTTCTCCTACGTCTCTCTCTTTTGTGTATCATGCGGTGTGGGTGTGCTTTTGATTCTATAGAACTGGATAAACTAGACCTAAATAAAGATAATAAACTATTTCTATAAAGAATAAATGGGGTCTCTGATTATTGATGTTGTTTAAATTATGATCATCTTTCTGAATTATGTCGACATGCGCCTTCTGAAAATTGAGGCCATTTGTGGTCATTGTCTATGCACTAATGAACCCCTCGTGGTTTTTTAAATGTCTTGTTCCTAATTGTAAACTGCTGCTGTGAAAAGTAAATTGGTTAATCACGTATACCCGGCTGAATAAATTGAATGCACCAGGATCAATCCCTTCGGTGCTAACCCCGGTAAAAACAAGGAATTGAAATAATAGAGTGTGTTAAATCTTATAAATCTAAAAATACAGTCATATCCTGCTTAGTGTTAGTGACAGTGGTTTGGTTGTTTTCTTCACAGGCCGATTGATGGAAATGTGGGAGGGGATGAGATCCCCTGTTTTTATACTCTCGATGGTTGTGGAATTGGAGATGGGATACCCTATTATTATGGATTCATTGGTTGCGTGTTTTAATACCAGGTGGGTACTTGTTTAAATCACGAATTGGGGTGGGATCCTCTGTTGATGAAAAACCTCTTTGGGGAGGGGACACGGGGCATTGTCTTGGGGTTGTCTTTGGATCCAGTACTTCGGGGGATCTCAATTATTCCTTATTGTTGTAACATTACTAGAGAACCAAGTGTGAATGTTTAAATTGATGATTGACTGGATTCTTTTCCTTGGTTATGCTTATGGTGTTAGTTTCCCAGTAGTGCATGAACTTATTTGAACATTATCACTGAACATGAAACAAGAATGGGATAAATGGGTTTTGTTGGCGAGAGTCGTGACTCGGACTTGAATGCTATTGTGATATGTAGGCTGTCTGAAGAAAAACCTAGTGTGGGTGAGTTCTTGTTACCTATATATATACTTGTATCTTTGTGTTTCTTATTCGCGCCCCACCCAAGTTGAGCACTTAGTGCCTAACAGCCCCATTTCTTGGGGGAGAGTGCTTTTCCCAACACTATTCTTAGTGGCAGGATATTAGCTCCTTTTTTTCTCCCTTTCTCGGATAGCCCAAGTATCTTCAGGTAGGCTGTGATGGCCTGAGGTCCATTATTAGCCCAAGAACCTTCAGGCAGGGTAGTGTGATGGTTGGCCAGGTGTGTGCGACAGGTGGTTTCCCATGTGTCTTCAGGATGAGGCCCAGGTGTCTTCGGGCGTGGCACTGGGTCTTCTAGCCCAGGTGTCTTCGGGTGTGGTGGTAGTTGTTCTGGCCTAGGTGTTTGTAGGCGTGGTTACATGTGAAAGTTGTGGCCCAGTTGTTTGCGGGCGGGATTTGGCAGTGGGACTGCATGCGGTTGTGGCCCAGGTGTGTGCGGGCAGGTGTGGCAGTGGGACTGTGGTGAGAATGGCGGGATTGGTTCGATGCGTAGGATGTCTCAATAACTAGTGGGAAAGTGGTGCAGGGTACCCAAACATCGATGTGCTCTTATTATATATATTACCTGACTTGCGTTATTTGGGGAGTGTGCCTTGGTGAGGCATGGGTGGATAGTTTACCTTGAATGGTGTTTGGTTTACTCGTTTTTCTCACAGGTCTTTAGTACGTTCCCCCACTTGTGGACGAGAGTCTTTGGTTTTCCCTACTGAGTGTACTTGTATGCTCACCCTACGTATATAAAACAACTTTCAGGTTTCCAAGACGACTTCAGGGATCGCGCGGGGCCATACTAGCTTGGACCTTTGGGGTAGTTGCAGTTGCTATTTTTCATTCTTTGGTACTTACCTTTGTAGTCAACTTTTGTACTCTGTGGCTTTTACTTTTAAAACATGCATGTTGGAATGGTTTACTTTAGGCTTTAATTTTTTCTTTTGGAGTTGTTGGGTTCCATCATCTTATCTCCCGATCATGTAAAACAGAAAAAGGGTAATACCTTCCATTTAGGGTGTGATTCTATACCCTTGGTTCTAGTCGCCACTCCGGGGCCTATTGAAGGCGGGTTTCGGGGGTCATTATCTCTCCTTCAACTTAAAGAAGGAAGGGTCTGACAGTATGCTAACCCTTACCTATTTTTGGGGAAGGCAGCTCGTGACAACCTACCTCAAACATGTCGACATTTTTCGACGACCAATTGAACCGACATTTTACGCAGACATGCTCAAGAATTTATACATACATATATATATATATATACACACCCCTATATATATTGCACATATTCCCTGTGCCATGATGGAATATGTACAAAGTGGGAATATATATATATGCCTTACCTCATACATGTACATATAGTATACCTTGACACCCGCAGCTCAAAACCATTATAGCGAGGTCTAACACGATCTAAAATTAATTTAATAAAACAATTAAACACTTAATCAATCTATAAAAAGTTTCAAAATAACACATCAAGGGTTTATGCCAATGACACACCAATTACATAACTCATAAAACCCGTTGAAAATATTAAAATAAAAGAACATAATCAATTTAACCATTTCCAAAGGCCATTTCAAATCATCCAATAAATAGTAACCAATTCCAAAACATTCATTCCATTTTTTAAACCATTTAAAGTTTACATTTAGAAATACACGACAACTCAAACAAGACAAATTATGCACATATCTTTAAGAACCATTGAAAACATGATTCGAACCACTTGAAAACTAAATAATACATTTTTACAATTTATAAAACACCTAAAACAGGCACAACAAGGTTTTACACAAAATGTACATGCAAATTCACATTAAGAAACAAATTCCAACCCAAACGCATATCAAAATTTCTCAAAAACTAGTTTTGCATCACTTGCACAATGAAATAAGTCATTTTCATAATTTATAAAACATTACCAAAGTGAACACCAAGGCTTAACACATTGATCATACCCAAATTCTCAAAAATTCACATTAAAATTAAAAACATGTTTGATTTTTTTCAAATACCAACTTCGTGCCACATGAAAAAGTAAAAGAACATGTCAAATTAATTAAAAAAAGTAAACTCAATAAGAAAAATTATTTGCATATGAAACCACCAAATTTCAAGTGATAAAAAATTATTTTTAAAACCAAATGCAAAATGATATTTTGTTAAAACATATTCCGCACCATGAAATTCACCCAATCGAACCCCAAATAAAACAATAGAACAAATTTACTAAAAAACCATAATTCTAACATCATACCCACTCAAAAAGAAAACTCCAAATAATAATAAAAAATTAATCAAATCCTAGTGATGGAGGGAGAGGGGATTACCGGGGAAGAAGAGGGTCTAGCCGGAGGAAGGACACTCTCTAGAGGGAGCTCCGCTCACCGGAGGGAGAGGGATGTGCGTCGGAGCATCTCTCGGTCGGCTATGTCATTCGAACACGGGAGGGAGCTTGGCCGCGTGTGGGAGGAGGGTTCGACCGCACATGATGGGAGCCATCGCCAGAGTGAGGGAGGCACATCAGAGGGCCCTCAGACAGTGGGGTGAAGCATGAGCAGGATAGGGAGGGGGGCGTGGACCGATGGCTTCGGTTAGAGGGGGAAAGAGGGGCAGGTCATGGGGGTAAGGTGGGAAGACTAGGGTTTAAAAAAATAATAATAATAATAAATTTAAAACATAATATTAATAATAATCAAAATAATAATATTAATAATAACATAATTTATAATAATAATAAACTAAATTATAATATTATCATTATTATTACAATTAAATTGTTTTGCAATTATTTGATTTTATTTCATTTTTATTTGAATTCAATTATTATTATTATTTTAACTTTATGAGACCAAAATACGAATAAAAATAAATAAATAAATAAAAATAACTATGATTGCATGATACCGAGTTGGGTGTGACAAGGGGAAACCATATCAAAAACTCCTTTATAATAAATACACATTTTCATAACATACAAACCATTTTTACATAAAAAAATAATTTCACATTACAAGGTTAACATTATATAGAGAAACTATGAGTTGGTAACATGTGTGATAGAATATAGAATCATAACAAGGGATAAAAATATATTCAAAGGGTTCCTCAATGAAATAAAGAAGTTATAATAATGTAATTTAAACATGGAAACTCAAATGCAATATAATTATTGAAATACCAATGTGATATATCGAGTATCAATTTTAGGTTTCAAATTCATATTTCATTGGTTTTACCTAGGTTAAATAGTGAATGTACCATGGTCTAGAAACTCAATAAACCATGTAAAAGAACACTAAATTTCCTAGATGGGGGTCTATGTCCTAAAATTTTCAGTTTCTATATGGATCCACTACTCAATGTGCGAGTCCTCTAGAGAATCATAAATTGATTTCATCCCATATTACTACCAATGTATCCCTTGACCTATCCAAGAGGTGAGTAATATAGTCATGAAATGTGTATCTCAATGGGGATCCTTAACAGTATCAATGTGCACTGTCATCAATCCAACCTATATACATTTCACATCTCACCCTCACCCCCATGCTACCATAAATATTAAAACCAAAATTTTTACACTCCATAAGTTTCTTCAAGAAATATTCATCAAATAATATTGTTATATAAGTGTTTATCAAATCATATATATGAAAATATATTTCACTTTATAATGTTCTAAATTGACTATTAAATTAATAAAAATTTATAAATGAAAACATTAGAAATTAATCTAAATATCAATATGAATCAACAATTCAAAATTTACACACATACCCACTTCCTTTGAAACCAATTAAATATGCTAAATGGAAAATAGAAAAAAAGGGAATGAAAAAACAAATAATCCATTGTTTTTTTAAAATATTTTTTCAATTAATCTTTTCAAAAAAAAACTATCACATGTTATTCTTTAAACCATTCCAAAATACATTTCAAGGGAATATACAACTTTTAAAAATTTGGAACAATCATAATGATTTAACATATTCTATTAAAATTAGTAACTATATTTCATAAACCAAAATAACCATGATCAATCGAAATTAAATTTCTTTTCAAAACAAAGGGGTATTTCTCAAGAATAAAATGTTCACTATAAACACTATTTTCATAAAAAGTGTCAATTTATGCTTCAAAGTGATCAAAAAATGATTATCAAATTTAAAATGGATCATAAATGTATTTAAGAAACACATGAATTAGAAGACAATAAAATGGAATAAAAACACTAAAATAGAATATCTAGAATCAAACAACATTGATATTTAAAAGATTTTCCTCAGATAGAGATCATCAAATCAAAAGATTGTGATCTCAAAATAAGTGAGAGGATATCAAAAACCCACAATAACATATCAACCAATATAGTTCAAACAAATCCCAAGGATTCCACTATTTATATGGAAAATTAATCAAGAGAATAAGGGAGATAAATGAACAAGAAAATAAGAATATACCAAAATATTATCACATCTTTGAATGGCTCCTCAATCTACAAAGGTATGACTATAGGAGAGCCAATATTACAATGTTGGATCCCATGGTTTTTAGTGTTTTATTTTGGTTTATGTGATGAGAGAAAATAAATAAAACATGTGTTTCAAGGTGAAATTATGATAATACCCTATCTTTTTCTCACATCCAGTGAGACCAACAACTAGCCTATATCTCTCACTGGTTGGTCAGTAGTTACACTAGAGATGTTGTAACCTCTGGATAGTCCACTAAGGGGATTCCATATACCTACCAAATAGATAGTGTCTATTGAATGTGTTTTATAACTACTACTAGCCCACCGGTTCACCAATGAACCTCACTATAGATACAGTGGAAAACCTATAGATTTTGAAGTGATATACTTGGGTAAACCCTTTTATTAAGGTTGTGGGTTTTATTATAACCCCTAATGCCACCTCAAATAATACCAAGTTATAATATATTTATGAGAGTGATTATTGAGACATTATAATACTCCCAACCATAGAGCTTTCCATCTATATAAAACTTCATATTTTAATGATTAAAAAAGTCAAGATAAAAAACATCACTCATCTTGTTAAGTGAAAATTCCACAAAATAGATTAAGTCTCACTAACAAAATAGTGCCTCTAGAACAACTCAAAAATATAAATCATTATAGATAAACCATTAATCATACCCTCTTTGTTTATACCATGTCTCTAAACATCACAAAAACAAAACTAGGAGAATGTTGAACTCAAAAGAGAACAACAATAAAATAATAGTTCTCCCCACTCATTAAAAATTCAAAAAAATGTCGGAAAATTAGTAGGGATTCTATCAAGAACTCATCCCTTCAACAAATAGAAGAAACATGAATTTCTCATCCCTTTAATAAAAATATCTCATTAATTGAATATAATTTTCAATGTTCTATCAGTATCATTAGTGTATTCGTTTTTCAATATTGTTAGTTTAATAAAAAATACAAAAAAATAGAAGAAAGAGAGTTAAATCCTTTTAATATTTGAAATATTTATATATTTTTTAACACTCATAAGGTATTGGATAATTTAAAATTAATATATATATTTATTGGTTTATCATATTAATGTCATAAATGTTTTATAAGAAAATAAGTCTTTAATTATTATTAATTATATTTCTATAAAAAGAATATGTCTCAAAATATTACTACTAATATTATATATTTTTTAATTATGTATAAAAAAGAAAAATAATAAAATAAATATTATTTGAAATTTGTATAAACTTATATCATAAAAACATATTCATCCTTTAAAAATATATCATTGTTTCTAAAATAGGTTATTATCATATAAAAATATAATAAAATATTTCATAAGAAATATAGAATTTATATAACAAATAATTATTTTAGTTTTTAATTTCTTCAGATTAATTCACTAATTTATTTTTTTAAGTACCATAATTTTTTATCATAAAATACGTGAAAGAAAAAAAATTGTAGTTGAATTTATTTAGGCATTGTGTTTAGTTTATTTGGTGAATTATAAATTATTGATAAATACAAACTAGGGTTTGTTCATCCTAAATCCAATGGATGAAGTACCGAGGTTTATTATCTTTGATGAGGGTATTCAGGACAACCTGGTTGATTTCAGGGCCCTCACCCTATCCTCACAGGTAACATGTCGTGTTTTGAGCACCTCTCTTCCACTCTCGACATGATGCATTTGTGTTTAAATATCGTTCCTAGAATCCCTTTCACCACCCATCCTCATAGAGATAACGAAAAGAGAATAGACTTGTAGTGATGACTTCATTTTTTTCACCCTATCCTGGACCAAATTCATGGTTAGTATTTATTTTCCACCATTCTTTTATCCAGTTAGGAAATTTTGATTTAATTTTTCATTCCCTTGAATAGTTGGGTCAATCCATTGCCTACCCTTCTTGACCTCACCTATTTATTCCAAAATTTTCTCCTTCTAGGGGGAATTTTTATTACAACCTAACATACATTAACATGGACAAATCTAGTCATTAGGTATGTGTCATCTCCTCTTTGTATTTTTTTGGAAGTTAGTTCTAGTTAAATATTGATCAGTTATTTTACATCCTTACCCTATTTTTTCTCTATTTTGTTAGTTTGTTTTAGGAATGGTTTCTCTAGTTTATTTATTTTGATTCTTCTATTTTTCTTAGTAACACATAAATTTTTCAACATATTTCCTTTTGTAGAATTACAATCATTTTTTCAATTCTTGGTGCAAAAATTTTTGGGCTAGTTTTATAGTTAATAGGAAAATCTATTTTAGATACTTAGAAACAATTTACAAGAAATCCTAATGGACCATGGTTCCTTCACTATAGTACCTATGTATGAAAATGTTGATATAGTAATGTAAATTTTCTTTAAATAAGCATTAAATGTTCATATATCATGTATTAAATGGTTGTTTGATTTAATTATAGGGGAAAAATAATAATTGTTAGTAATTTCATGTTATTTTTTATTAATATAATCTAAATGAATTTTATTATAAAAAAGACATAATTTTATGGTGATTAAAAATACAAGTCAGCATTTAAGAATATTATCTCACTCATAGGGATTCTCACAATTTCTGTATTACATTTTCCATAGATGCTTCTTAATTTACTTACTGAAAAAAATTACTCATTCAAATATCTTGACAGAAAACACAATATTTCTTATTTCATACATTTATTATTTTATATTCATAGTATTATATTTTCATTGATAAATATCTTGATATATAGAGGATGGTGCAAATTATAATTTTTATCCCTTTTATATAGGGTTTTATAAAGCCTAATTTTTTATGTCATGTTTCAAATATTATAATTTTTTTCCTTTGAAAAGTTTTATAAGATCTTAACTATTTACATAGAGGAAAATTAATATAATTTACAACATGAATTTTTTTATTATATATACACAAATATTAATAACTAATTAAAGAATGATTGATGTATTTAATGCCTGTTATATAAATGAAAATTCTATTAAAACATTATTAGAATCTATCCTTATGGGGTTTCATATAATGACTAAAAAATATTATAGGGTTTTATTTAAAATTTACATAGGTACAATATTCATTGTTTTTTTGGCTCATTTCAAAAGTTTTTTTATTAAAAATATTTATTTATTCTCTTTCTGTGGTATATATTTCCATTACCATTTTTACCATTTTTGGATTATTTTATGTTATATAGGCATAAGAAATATCTTTTCTTGATTTTTAATTGATCCATGTGGATCTCATGGTGTAAATTTTATCATGACTTGGTTAAGTTTCAATTTTGTAGTATACTGTTTGGATTTTCCCTAAATACCTTGAAAATTTAATTATGGATTGTATGGTAACCTTCATGGTTTTGTGTAAATTCTTTATATAAAATGTCTATTGGAATTTTTTAGTTCAGTTTACACATTCCACAAGCCTTTGGGATTACTGTTCTTCCAATTTCACATTACCTAGTTGTGTTTCATTTTTTAAAATTTCTTTTTCACATGATCTTGTTCTAGGTCTATTATCAAAAAATTTGATATGCTTTATGGGTGGATATTATATGTTACTCAGGTTATTGTGCTGAGTTTGGATAATAGAAAAATTCATGTTATTGTATTGTAGAAATTTTAATTTGGTATGGTTCAATTTTGGTGAATTTTATTCCTAAAAACTCTAATCCTAAATTTCACTAAAAACATTTTAGATGGTGATGTGGTATGAAAAAACTACAAGTCTCAATGAAATATATTCAGTTGATAAGTTAATGGTTGAATGAGCCTATGATTTGTTTGAGATTTTTTTGGGTTTTAAATTTACATATGAATTGATTATTGTAGTTTTCTTAAGGGGAAAACATTACTCATTGATTATAATATATTAAACTCCCATTATTTCAGTGTTGTAGAACTTTTTTCAATAATCTCATACTACATGGATAATAGATGACCAATTGGTGCTAAAGCTGATTTTTTTTATATTTGTTGCAGTATTCATAGTAGTTTTTTTATTCGTATGTGGATTCAATTACAAAAACTAGGGATATTGTCTAAGCCAAACTGGTCATGATGGAAGTAGTTTTTGAAAAATAAAATTTCATGGTTCTCTCTTTGTGAAAGGTCGTCATTTTATTCTGTTATTTATTTATAAAATTTGGTCTCTTCATATGTGCAGATAGTGGAAGATGGGTAGAATTTTTGATATAGTGTGATTTGATGACTCTTTAGAGGATTCATATAAGGGTGTGGGGATAGAAGTAGTATATTTATTTTTAATTTATCCACATCTTTATGTATATTGATATGTAGAATTATTTTCAATTAATTGATCTAGAAAAATGATGAAGTATTTTGGATTAGACTAATCAAAATATTAAGATCATGAAAGTTAATATGTGCTTTGGTTTTCATTATCTTATAGTTAGTAAATAATAATCTAGTTTTCATATTCTTGGTATGTACTTTGTTATTTCATATTGCATGAGGTAGTACAGAGTGATATGTAATCCGGTCTATTTGATCTTGTAGATGGGTATGTAATCAGGTTTAATATTTCTTTCAATTCATGTTCTAGTTTTCATGTTAATATATATTTTTATGTAATATTATTTTATTATTATTTTTACATAATATGGTTTTCATGAGGTATTACAGATTGTGTATAATTCTTTTTTGGTTTTCATGTACTTCCAGATTGGCATGGGTCATAGAATATTGATTTGCAATACAGTTTTTATATTCGTGTAATTACTATCTAATATGGATCAGATTAATCAAGAGAATTTGGTGTTCATTAATGTGAACATATTGGTATTTAATCTAGTTTTAATTTTCTTGTGGTTAGTAATATAATCAAGCTCAAATTAATCAAGAGTATGAGAGGGGATGATCGACCACTTCTATCCACTTTTGCGAGAGCTACCTGCATCCGAAATTAGGGACAACTTTCTCCTTACTACCAATGTGAGCCTACAATGGATGTGCTCTACCATTTTGTCCATTACATGGCTGTGTGAGTGAACTATATGTGTATAACCCATAACCAATGTCAACCACTATGGTGATATTTGATGTGTGCAAGAAATAGGTTCCAGATAGAGTTTTAGAGTTCCATGTAATGTCTCTAAGAGTTTTAAAATTTCTGTAACATGTTTCTTGAAGCATCATGTCATTTATGTGTTTGAACATGTTTTGAAATTATAGGTTATTTGGTTTTATAAAATAAACCCTTATATTATAGAAGTTTTATATAATATAAATTTATATTTATTATATAATAAAAAGAATATATATATATGTTATAAATATATTAACAAATATAATATAAAATTATAGGAAACAATATTGTAATATAAATACATAATGTTTTATTTAAAAAATAATGTACAAATAATTATTAATCATGTGTATTAATTATAATAACATATAAAATTATATAGATAATAATATTATTGATTGAAAGATAAATTTAGGTCAAAAATTTATTAATAGATAAATATGTTGTATGAATATGTGGGAAAAAAATTTCCCCAACATATATATTAACTTTTGGTATTATTAAAATTTTAAAGTAAGAATATTATTTCTTTCAATACCATTTTGAGATAGATTCTTTACTTACATTTTAGTGATAGTACATTTTTTTAAATCACTTTACCAATAGAAAATGTACTTTTACCATCATATATACCCCTATTAGAAAATAAAAATTATTACTTTTTGCATATTATGGGTCTTATTCCAAATAAGAATCCATGTCATCCTAGTTAACCAAGTACACCCATAAGGACCATATAATTCCAAATGAAAAGATCTCAAAACAACCAGGTTAGTGCATAATAGGGAACATCATACTCAAAAATGGGAGATCACCCAACACATAAAAAAATTAGTTTTAACCAAATAAGAATGAGTAAGAGGATACCTATGAACAACCAAACAAATATAATTGTATCCAATACAAACCAAAGGAAGACACCCATATAAGGGAAAATAGATTTTGAGGGATAATAGACCAAAAAAATCCAGAGCATCCTAACACTAGATTCCACTCCATCCTCAAGAGTACAACAACATACAGTGTAAAAGAACATACATGCAAGAACATCCAAAAGTGTAAAAAAGGGAGCTCGATAACATTATACCATTATCCAGACCAAATTTAAGGCCCACATTAAACCATCCATAAGGAAAAAAACGCACCACAAATATCTCAAAAATACTACTATAATAGAAAAACCAATGAAATAAAATAAGTAAATATCAAACATCCACTACTACAACATTTAGATCATCAATATGGTCTGAAACTAACTTCCACCTTCAAATTCAACTATATCACTTTATGAAAAATCCTTACTCTAGGACATATCTCTAATGGTATATTATCTTGTAGGATCTATTATGTAGTAGTTTTGGCCTAATGATCACTAACGAAAATATCCTATTTTTGTAACCCAACATTCAAAATATTTAATTTGGACATGGTTGACACACTGATTATAAACACTCAAAGATATTAAACCATTCTTTTTCAAATGACCAGGTTTCTCGCACTGAAATCACCCAATATGACTCTTATGACAACCCTTGTCTTTACTACGCAACAATTTATGATTTATTACATAGTAATTTACTTAATACAACCCAAAAGGTCAAGAATTATAATTTCATTGAGTAACTCGGTACATCACATAACAACATAAGAATGTGGGATATTTTTATTATTCAAAACTTCTATAATATGCTCGTAATATTCCATAGAACTTAAAACTTCATTGGATAACGTGGGGACACACATAAAAAATGGGTGGGATATAAAGCCCAATAACAGAATAAAAATGGAATGACTTGATGAAATTATTCCATTTTATGCAATACAAACTTATTTGGTATATAAAAAGCATTAGATTTATAAACATGAAGAAAGAAACATTATATAGTATGATAACATAAATAAAACCTGGAAAAGTGGAAACAACATTAAACATAAAATCTTAAATATATGTCAAGGATAATCAGTAAAACATCAAAACATGATGGAGAAAGTCCCATGAAGTATTTTCTTCACTCACTATACCTTTCATGATGTCTTACAAGACTAATAACTTATATAATTTTTACAATAAAATTTGAATATCTCGAAATATTATGAAACAATCACCGTTGGATAATTCCAAAACACTAATTAAAAAAATATTATTTATTTTATAAATATAATTGTATAAATATGTGAGTTTTATCTTTTAAAATAGAATCAAAATTCATTGATAAATGTTGGCTTCTTTAATAATAACATTTTATAAACCATTATAAAAATCACATTTTACATCATAGAAATTATATTATAATTTATATTAAATTAAATTTATTTCATAATAATATATTATTAAAATATATATTTTTTCATAAATCACTTAATTGATGAATATAAATATATTAATTTATATTTCATATTACCCAATAAAATAATTTTAGTTTTATTGAATCAAAATCAAAATAATTTATAATGTAATGATAATAAGAATTAAATATAAGAATTATTACATTTAAATCAAAGCATAAATATTGATACTATTAGTTTCTTGATACATATCCCTTTATTACACTAGCAAACACACTAAGTGTAAGGTGTGTGATTGTGAGATTTTTTTAGGGTTCTTTGACATAAATGGTTTGGGTTGTGTTCTCGATGAGCTTGAAATTCTTCTGTAAACAGTTTTTCTCACATATTATTTATTTGATCATAGAATGTATTTGGTGTAGGTAAAATCCAAGTGATTTAAACTCACATGGAAACTAAAATAAATGGAATTCCAAAGTTATGATCCTACTAGTTGAGGTCATCCCTTCCTTTTTCGGTGTCAAATGGATTTATCAAACCCATTTAATTATTCTAATCATATGATCACAGTTCATTAGATTTATTATCCATGGATATAATTATTAATGGTCTTTCAAATATGATAATATATATTAAAAACAATTAAGTTCATGTGTTTTCCATTACCATGAAAGGTTATTTTGTTCAATAAACAATAAATTTTAATTTATAAAAGTTCAAGTAGGTACAATATTCCCCCATTTAGAAATTTCAACATAAATAAATTAATTTCACACCTAAAAATATATGATGCTAATTATATTTCCTCACCTACTCTGGTACACATGTTGGTACATTAAAAATTCAGTTTCTACATATAATTTTGATAAATTTTGTTTTATTCTTTAATATAATATTATCTCTATGATCTAAGATTGATGCATTTGGTACTAATATTTCCCTTCTTCTAAACTCTTGTGAATTTCTTCCACGGAAATTTTTGAAGAAATTATATTTATCATATCTCAAACTCAAGATATCATAGATGATTTTCAATATAGCTTTTCTGTTGACTCTAAGTAGCCCAAACCTACTTCTAAATCATTTTGTATTTTTCCTCCATTTCCCTTACCATTTCATGACCCAATAATTTTTATTCACTAATACCATCCCATTATACAGGTGTTCTATACCAATTCTAATGAAGGGCCTTATATAGTTCCATTTGGATTATTGAGAAGAAACTATTATTTTATGAGAACTCAACCATCAGAATTTTGTGATCACATCCTCCTATAAATAACAATGATATTCCTATTTGATTGTCCTCATAGAGTTAAAAAATCATAACATATATCGAAATTACATTATTTTTGTGTAATACCCAAATTAACGCCTAAATAATGTATTGGTTTTATGCCTTTGGAAACATGGAACTAAAAATTATACTTTAGGGAAAGATCTTCAATCCTTCTCACAAATACTTTCCACTTTGCTACCCCTGCCTAACATATTTTTTAATCATGGAGAAAATAAAACAGATGAATATGGTGATCTCATATGATCAGCAGCCGTAAACAAGGGAGATGTGTTAGCAAAATCATGAACATAATGTTTTTAGAACATGATAATAACATTATAAAGTCATACCCTCTATATCAAATATCATATACATGATTCATGGAATAAATAATAGTTGGTCATATGACATGGATAATGAGAAAATCAAGATAATAATCCTTGAAACCATAACATAGGAAAAAGACATGGAGTTTGTAGGAGACACATAATATGGTAATTTCATTCCCTATAAGTCGAGTGTCATTGAAAAAACATAACACGGTACTTAAAAAGGGATTTACCTAATGGTCGAGACATACCACTATCTCCAATCATAGTCCTTTCCTTTTAATGGGTTTTTTATACCCTTTTCCCTTAATGGATATGGTTTCCCCTTCTTCCCATAGTGGATCAAGACCATCGAATTCTTTCTCATCATTCTATCATGAGATATAAATATTTAATAAATGCATTGGAGGGATATATAATTCTTACTAATCAAATAACGAAACCCATACATATGTGTGCCATAGCGACATAAATTATTCATCATAAAGATAAATAGCTATAGAATGAAAATGGATAGAACCATTGAATCAGAGTCCTAATAAAGAATAAGTCAAATCATATAATGTTATCATATATGGAAAATGGTTTCGAAAGATCCTTTGAAATAATTCTTGAGGAAAATATCATTTCTCTTAATAACATTTTAAAATAATAAAACATTTACATAATGTTTTTCATTGAAAATAAGATTGAAAAAATAAATAAATCTTTGAATATCATTTTAAACATATTTAAAATACTTTTCCTTAAAAATGAATATTTTATCATTTAAAGCACTACTAAAACTTCTTTAGAAAACACTATTTTGAAGGAAGATAAAATTTAGACTGAAGAGAGAATAACATTAAATAAAACATATAACATCATGAAAATAATGATACTCATAATACAAAATTTCAAGGGGTAGTATATACACCACTTAAATTAATATCGGGGCATAACAAAACTTGTGTCTAGCAGAATGAAAATTGAGAAAAAATTACATTACCAAATTGGTAAATTTTGAACATTGAACCCCATAAAATATATATAATAAAATGGATATTTAAATTCCCATAAAATTATTTATAAAGACTGTGGATTTCATTCATTGGTTGTAAATACACCACATAAAATAGGTGAGTGTTGAATATTGCATAAGTCTCGTAGAAATAAAAGTGAGATTTGAAATATCCTTACCTTATGTGTTGACTACTTTAATACAAGTTAAAACCTCTTATATAACAAATATAATTTTATTAAACACGTACAACATACCATGTGAATATACATAGTACTATATAATATTTACTTATGGATTTATATAACTTGTTCATTAATAAATTTATGTTAAATTTATCGCTTAGTTTTAAAATATTTTTTCACTTATTATTATCAGTCCTCTTGCATAGGTCATGATTTAATAATATCTATAATAATATCCATAAATATCATATATATTCATTGTATATTTATTTATGGTGATTCATAAAAGCTGGAGGTTGGAAATAAAATACATTGTTTATGGAGACAGTCGGTCGTACATACGCATGAACGTTATTTTAATTATATTATCATATTAAAATAAATAAAATTATATGATATATTACCAATCCAGAATCATTTTAATTTCATATATATAATTTATGTTAATTAAACTATCCTTAGTAAATTCTATGTAAAGAGTGAATGAATCGCATTGCTTCGTGAGGCTGTAGCATGTTGTACACTTGAACAATGTTATCATATTCACACAAAATTGAATGAATTAATGTATATTTTATATAAAAATTAAAAAACCATAATATAATAATAATATATATATATATATATCACATATTAACCATAAATCTGTGATTTTTCTCCATCATTAATGGTCGAAGTGTAAGAACGAATGACGTTGATTTGTGAGGTGGTAGTCTGTCGTACACATAAATGATGATTGTGTATCACATCTGATGGATGTATGTGATGTTATAGTAATCACCCATAACATAAAGAATTCATAGAATATTTAAGTTACTAAGGATATTATATAAACATTAAATAAAAATAAATGAATGTGTTTAAGGATGAAATATTACAGAAATGTTCATTGATAAATGTTACCACTTCTTCGGTTATATCCTCTTGGTGTGCCTATGAGGACTTCCATTGATGGATTTTGTTCCAAATGACGTCTTATAGAATTAAGAGAGTAATTTGGGGAGGATATTTTTAAAAAAAATTCCAAAAAAATAGTTTCAAATAATTAATAAAATAGAAAAATATGTGTCGTTTTATAAGAGAGAGAAAGGGCACTCTTGGAATTTATAAAAATATTAATTTATAATAAACTCAATTTCAATAAAAATACCAACAAAATTAGAATAATTTGAAAAAAATATATGATAAATTTATAATATAAAAAAAATATTTTATCAAAGATTTGGTGTTATTTTAAACCTTATCATTTTGATTAACCCTTACTTAACCCACATTAATTTTAATTATGATAAAAAATTTCAATATAAAATGGTTGTCATATTTACCTATAATGTGTAAATTGGACCATAAATTTACAATTTATGCTATTTTAGGCCATATATAGTCCCATTTTTCCTTATTTAATTTTTTATGATTTGAATATATTTTAATAAGATATAATTTTCATAAAATATCATAACTGTCAATTTTCACATTATTATTTACATTGACACTAATAAACTCAAGAAAAATGATATATTCAAATATAATATTTTAATAAACCACTAATATCTTTAAATAATCAAAAAAATTCTTGAATCAGATTAATTTTTTCAAATTATATTTCTTTTAACATTTATTGTATCATTCAATAGATTTTTTCATTAATTGAATAATTATATCATCATCATTGTGTAATTATTTATGATTATTATTTATTCACTAAATTTAAAAAATATATTCCCATGAAGTATATAAAACTTTTAGTTTTTATAATAATATTTATAGAAGATTATATCATCTATTTTTCCTAAAATTAAAAATATAATAATTATTAAAAGTAAGAGTGTAACATATTTCACATAATTGGATTTTAATAATATCTAAGTCATTATCTTGGAAAAAGGTAAATTAAATCATTAAATTCTAAATGTTTGGTGTTAATTGTCTAATAAAATTCATTCAATAACATATTTTCATGTTTTATGGTAGTCTTATAATATTTATAAGATTATATTAGCCCTTAATTACATGATTTACCCCTAACCGTGGTAATAAAAATTTCTAAAGTTTCTATTCATATTTTATTAAAATAAATGGGGATTATTTACAATGTTTGAAAATTATGACTAAAAATATGGAATCAATTTTTCATAATTCCAGTCACATAATTGGAAAAAATTAGTTTAAAATTAATCTCACATACTGGATGAGATGATGGGTTTTTAAAGTGAAAATGTCCAAAATATTAAAAAAATTAATATCGAATTTCAATGTAAAATTGGTTAAAATTAAAAAAATGAAATAATTGATTTAAACTTTTACTAATTTTTACATTTAAACCAATTCAAAAAAAAAATTAACAATATAAATAAGAAAGACAAAAAAAGAAGTTTTCAATTAAAATCCAAAATTTTCACTATTCATGAAAACTTAAAACTTCTCAGAAAAATACTAAAAGTTCACCCAAAGTAAAATTTAACACTCTGATTTAAAAAATGATATTTAGTTTTTCTTATACAAGTTATTAAATTGTCAAAACATATATTTAAAAGGGGGTACACCATTAAAATGCTACAAAATTACCCCTTTGAAAAATACAGCTTTTTATTCATAAAATTTGACTTATCCTTATCTTATGAAAATAAAATGAATTATATTAGTGTAAAAAAAATTATAGAATATGTAACATATAAATTATATTAAAAAAATTAATAAATAGTTATTTTTTTAATTTATTGAGAAGAAATGGTGTTTTTAGATAGAAAAATAGTTTTTTTTTTAAAATGTAATTTATTTATTTTAAAATAGTTCATAAATTCCTTTATAGATAATTTGTAAAAAATGATTAATTTGGTATACATATTTATATTGTCTTTTCATTATTATGTTAATATTATTTATAATTCTATTCCAACTACTAGGTGGTAACTATTATAATATTATAATAATATTAATGGTACATTGTTGTTTTATAAAACCCATTCTTTCAGAAAATGTAGGATTTCAGTAAAATTAAGATTTTTATGTAACACAAGCAAAAAAATATTGTTAATTGTACTGAAAAATAATATAAGTGTTTCAAGTAGTGCATCCTTGACTTGTTGTTCTGTGAAATGAAATAATAACTTTCTGCTTTCATGTAAAAAAAGTTATATTTAGTGTTGCGTGAAATGAAAAAGTTCAAATAGATTAAATTATTTAAAAAATTATATTTCAAAAAATCTTATGGTGTGACATTCAACCCCCTAAAAATAAATTTCTCCTTTAAATTCATCTAGTTTATCAAATGTTTAATACTTGAAAGTTCCATACATAGATACCCACATCTTAAAAATGAATAATAAAATTCTTTTTAAAGGGAAAAATGGAAATATAACGGTTTACCAAAGGATCTCATAACTATGTTTCTATATATGAGAACATATATAACTACCTATTATTGAAATACATTGAAATTACATCACTTTTTGAGGAATACTTAAAATATTACGAAAAATAGTCTCCCACAGACCATATTTGTCTAACACCTTGGAAACATTAAAACATAAAAACCGGTATATAAATGAGCTTCATAATCTCCCACTGGGTTCTTATTCACTATTACCCATATTAGAAACATCAATAATAATTCATATCATCATAACCTATGTAAGGAAACATAAAAATGTGTGAGCTAATATGATTAGCAAGTGTAAACAAGGGAGATGTGTTAGTATGGTCAAGATCATAAGTGTATGAGAACATGATCATGAAAATATAAGAACATGCCCTTTATATCAAAAATAATATACATGAATCCTAGAGTAATTTTTGGCATTTCATAAGACATGAATCATTAGTAAATAAATACCAAAGTCCATAATATCATAAAACTAAATTAAAACATAGAATTATGGTAGACACGTAGCCATATAATATGATTTCTATAGAAGAAAAGTCAACGCTTCCAAGACAATATTAGTAGTATGGGTCCACTCATCATATCGTTATATTACTCATGGTCTACTCACATGACCATATTAGAAGTAATGTTTCATTCTCAAGACCATCTTAGTCTATCTTATGAGAAATAAATCTTTTCCCAATGCATTGGAGGGAGATATAGATCCCACCCATCTCATAGTGAAATCATACATACATGTGAAACAAGATCATAAAAAATAATATCATAACACATGAAAATGAAATTGGTATTGTAAACATGTAATCATATTAGAACCTATAGAAATGATCGGTTTCATAATATTTTCTTCCTAAATATTACCTATTAAAAGAATTGTGTGTCGAAATAATATAAAAAAAAGTGAAATGGGTAACATAGACATAATTCCATTAAAACGTAAACCATTTAATAAATAATATGAATAGAACACTTGGATAATTTCTTTGAGGGGAACTTGTTATATCATTATATTTCATGTTAGATAGAAAATAACTTGTAAAGATGTTTTAAAGAAAATCTCAATGAAACTTTTTTTGTTGAAAAATAATCCTTAAAACATAAAAAAGTTTTGAAACCAATTTTCATGAAAATAAAACCTAAAATACAATAAATAAATATTTGAAAACCTTTTGGAAGCATTTTTCTTTGAAAACAAAAAAATGTGAGATTCAAAATTGTTTGAAAACCATTTTCCATGAAAACATAAAAAACAATCTTGAAACATTCTATAAACCATTTTCCTTCCAAACAAATAAAAGGATATTGAAAATTTTTTAAAACCCATTTTACATGAATAATTATAAAATAAAGATTAAAAACTTTCAAAATACATTTTAAAGCACAAAACATTTTTTAAAAATAGTTTTCTTTAAAAATCGCTTTGAAAATATTTAAAGGAAGCATTGATAACAATAAAATAATTTAAAACCTTTTTCATTAAAGAAAAATATAAAAAATGACTTTCTAGAACATTTTTGGGAACATTTTTTTAAATAATTACATTTTAATGTTGAAAAGGATTATCTAAGGTAATATCGATCATGATGACGGGTAAAATCCATACAAGTGAAACATTCCTTTTGCACTATAAAATGTTTAGAAAAGTGACTCATTCGGAAAATGATAAAATGATTAATTTTTAAGAACGCATTTTTTAAAATGGTAATACATTGTCAAAAATGTATTTTTGAGATAATATGATAATATTTTTCGAATGTTTTGTTTTGAAAACATGGTTTTAAGGAAGATATATTTTTGACCGATGATAGGAAAAAGATAGGCTTTCGTAAAAAATGTTATTAAAAATATTATATACTAAAGAGTGGTAAAATGGAACAAATACATGAATATTTTATGATTAAATGTTGGATAATAAATATCATGAGTTATCTTGAGGGATGGATCAGAATATTGCATTTAAAGAATAAAAAACTTAAACAATCTCAAAAAGCAATGAGATTATTTCAATAAACTCCCACCACATTGTAGCTTTAAACCATACTCCCCATGTATGAGAGTGAAGATAAATGAATCATAATATATCATGGAAGGAAAAACATTCATGATATAACATTTTAGAGGTTTTATATACACCTCATTTGAAAATATAGGTTTATATCATTGCATGTGTCTCAAAGAAGGTAAACTGATACAAAACAATCTTGCCAATTTGGTAACATTTGAAACATAAACCACATCAAAGAAACATCATACAATGTATATTTAAATACCCATAATTTTAATAATAATAATCTTAGAATACATTCATGGATATTATGTACACCACACAAAATAAAATAGGTTTTTCTAAGGCAGTATCTCAAATAAATAAAAAGATAGATGAAATTTCCCTTACATTGTGTCTTGAATCTCATCATACTCATTAAAACAACATGTATACTAAACATAAATTTAATATAAATATTTTATATAACCATATTATTATATATAACATAATATATTGTTTGATTATGAAAATATTTTACCCTCTTATTAAGATTCATATATTAAGGTTTCACTTTAGGTAATATTCGCTTTGTTCATCACACGTGTCTTAATTTTTTATATCATTAGTCCACATACTTATGTCAGGATTCTATAATTTAAATCTTGATAAAAATATCATGTATATACAGTATATTTTTTTTATTGTAATCTATATAAAATTAAATTACTAAATTGAATAATCTATTCATGGACACGGTAAGTTATACGTACACATGGACGTTGTTTCTATTTTTATGTGTATTTTAATAAAGAATGAAAATGAAATATATTTATATATCTGTATAATATTATTAAATTATAATTATAGTGTTATATATATCATATAAGTTAACTAAACCCATATTTAATACAATCAATGTAGTGTGTGACCAAATCACATTTCTTTGAGGGGGTAGTCCACACTTCCTCAAATAAAATCATCGTATTTACACAAAATGGAATGTATAAAAATACTTATATTTTAACATGAATACATAATATTAATAAATAATAAATATAATATATGAAATATATATTTATATTTACATTATAATTTACACCGTGAGAGGTGGTAAAGGAAACAATGAACAATCATCGACTAGTGAGGTGGTAGTTCACCTTACACATAAATAGTAGGATCTTTACCCATTAGATGGAACTGTGTGTAATTTTAGTTATAATAATTATAATAGAAACATCCTAGTATATTGAAGATACTCGTTTTTTTATAAAATGATGGATTAAAGTGAGTGTATTTAGTGGAGAAATAAAATAAAAAAAGGTTCTTGATAGAAGGTGTTACCTCGTAATCGGGTAACCCCTTTTGATTTGATCCAAAATGATTCCTTGGAAAAATTTATACCCAAGGGAAGTATTTTAGGAAGAAGTGAAGGATTTTGGGAATTTAATTGGGCTGATCGTTTCTCAACCTATGCGGTTTAAGCGGTCTGAGGAAGAGTGAGAGGTAGTGGACTTTTAAACTCAATGAGGAATGCAACTCTGGTAAATATTTGAAGAGTGAATTCCAACAACATTTTCTGTGTATAATTTAGATCAAATAATAATCCAAATTCAATAAAAAGTAGGATATAATTTAAATATGTTCTTACAATGGATTTTGGAAAATTTTATGGGTCATTTTGTTTGCTTTAAATTTATGGTGGTGTCCCTTATTTATCTTAATTTAACTATAATCATTGTAATTAATTTTAATCACTTTTATGAATATTTTTGTTCAAAAACTAAATTGAATGTATTAGAAATTCAAAATTATTCTTATTTAAAATATGAAATCCATTTTTTAAAATACTCATCACATAATTAGAACAAATAAATTTAAAAATAATCCTGCTGATGGGACGATACTATAGGTTTCTAATGTAAAAATGATCCCATGTTTTCTGTCTTTTTATATTTAATTTCATTTTAAATTTGATTCCAATGAACTAAATTGGGTTGATAGATAAAAATATTATACAACTGAACATTTAAAACAAATTAAAATGTAATTTAACCTTATAAATAAATTATATGAAAAATAAGTTTTGAAGATAAATCTTGTATTTTCCCAATTCAATAGAAAATGAAGTTTCTTAGAAAAATAAAAAAAATCACCCTATTATAATTTCAACAAAATAAATTAAAAAAAAATTTATTTTATCCAATTAAATTTATAAATTTTTCTAAAATGATTTTTTATTTTTTTCACACAAGTTCCTTAAAAGCAGTTCGTTTGAAAAAATGGTATTCTAAAACATATAACAACTTTACTAAAAATTAATCATTCATTATAAATAAGTTTTATTTATATAAAAAAATTATAAACTGTATTTGAAAAGTTGTTTTTACTATTCATATAACTATGTTAACAACTATTTTATAATTATCTAATTCAAATAACTATAATAGTAAAATTATGTTTTGTAGAAACTTCTGTGTTGCATGTAACATACGCCAAGTCAATGTTTCATGTAACATATGTCATGTTAATGTTATGTGTAACATACACTGATTAAATGTTCTGAATAAAACTAATATCTCACATATTTCATTTCAATACATAAATGATAATTTAATTTATTCAAGAAGAAAATATCCCTAAAAGCTTAGGGTGTTAAATTCTACCACCCTTAAACTGAATATTTCCATCAAAATTAATCACTCAGGTAAATAAAATTGAGTATAATTCTACTAAAGAGAATCCTAAATCTACCATATAGCTTCCTATTACTGGTTATTTCTCCATAAAAACATTCACTTTGGGTATGGTCATGTTTCGTAGAACATTCTCTTTATGATCCAGACATTCAACTAGATGGTCCATATAAGAAAGATATCACTCTAATGGTATGACCTTGAACTTTAGTACATGTTAACGTTCAAGTATTTAATTATTTCAGGGAGATACATTGAGTGAATCATGTACTTGAGAGATATTTAGATGAATATCCAAGTGATAGGTTGTCATCCTTATGTGATCACGAATTCCAAAGGGATCAATATACCTATGTTTTAGTTTCCCTTTCTTCCTAAATCTTAATACCTTCTTAGGAGAGGTTCATAGAAACACTACTTCACCAAATTCAAATTCTATATCATGTTGACAGTTATCAGCATTACGTTTTTGCTGATAGTGAGCTATCTTGATATGTACCTAAATGGTTTTAACATCTTCAACCATTTCTTCAGCAATCTCAATTCCCAATAGCTTCATTTCATCAACCATATATTATCATGTTTCAGATATACATTTCTTCTCATAGAGAGATTCATATGGTTCCATATTAATTCTAGAGTGAAATCTATTATTGTAAGAAAACACATAAGGGGAACGTGTTGATCCCAAACACAATTGAAATCCATAGAAAAAGATCTCAATATATCCTCTAGGGTATGAATTTTTATTTTAGATTCAACATCTGTCATAGAATGATAAGTATTGTTGAAAAACACTTCTACATCAATTTATTTTTGAATACTTCACTAGAAAATTTAGGTCAACCTCAAATCCCACTATGATACAAACTATAATATTCCAGTATTTACTTACATAGACATTACATCACTTTTGTGGAATACCTAAAACATTACAAAAATAGATGTTCAAAGACCATATTATCCTAGTGCCTTTGGAAACATGGAACATATAAAATTTTAAATAAATGAGATACATAATCTACAACTAGTTTTTTCTTGACTAGATCCCATCTTATAAACATAAAACCCAATACATATCTTCATAACCTTAGAAAGAAAACATAAAGAGGGGTGAGATCAAATGCTGAGTAAGGGTAAACATATTGGAGATATTTATGCATAATAATGACCATAAGGTTATCAGAACATTATCTTGAAAATTTAAGATCATACCCGATATATCGTAGATCATATACATGAATCCTGGAATAAAGATTACCAGATTATAAGACATGAATCACAAATAAATATGGGACATAATCCATAAAATGAAAATATATAAATAAAACATGGAATTCTGGAAGACACATAAGTATATATTTTGATTTCCATTATATCCAAGGAATCACTTAAAAGACCAACTTAGCAGTGTGGGTTTTCTCCCCATACAATCTTGGTAGTCATGGTTCAATCCCATAGACATCATAAATGAATTAGTTCACTCCTCATACCATCTTGGTATTCATTTTTAATTCCCATAATCTTATTTGTAGTCAAGTTTCATTTCCAATACTATATTAGTCTATCTCATGAGATATAACTCTTTAACTAATGAATTGGAGAGAGATATAGGTCTCACCCATCACATAGTCAAATCATACATAAAAATTCAACAAGTTCATAAATAATCATATCAAAACTCATGAAATGAAATGGGTATTGTAAACATGTAACCATATCATAACATGTAGAAAAGACATGTTTTATAATCATTTTGTCATAAACAGAACCCGTGAAAAGAAGTGGGTTTCAAAAGCATATGACCTGTAAAAGAGAAATGAGTTTCATAAACATTGTTCTATCAAAAGATAAACCATTAATTAATGATTCGAAATTGAACCTTGGTATTATTTCTTATATGGTATTGAGTAACATTAAAAGATTTCATCATAGATTGAAAATAATTTTGAAAGATATTTTCAAAACATTTCAAGAGGAAAATATCCTTTTACCTTTAAAAAAATATCATTAATAAATAAAACCCTTTTGAAAATGATTTTATTGAAAACAAACATGAACTCTTATAAGGAATTATTGGAAAACCTATTGGAAATATTTTTATTTGAAAATATATAAACAGATCTTGTAACTGTTTTGAAACCCATATTCCTTAAAAACATTTAAAATAATGTTGAAAACATTTGGAAAACCATTTTACTTAAAAACATATAAAAGGAGATTGAAAGTGTTTTGAAGTCCATTATCCATGAAATCATAGAAAATAAATTTTAAAAATGATTAAACATTTTTTTTAAACATAAATCATTTTTTGAAAACATTGTTATATAAAAATATATTTGAAAACATTTGAAGAAATCATCGATAACCATAAGAAATTTTGGAAAATCATTTTCCTAGAATACAACATTAAAATTATAATAAATTTATAAAATATTAAGAAATCACTTTATTTTATAAATAAAAACATTTTATTCATGAAAATAAATCATCAAGGTAATGTATTTTGTGACAGAGGGTATAATCCGCACATGCCAAACATTCCTTTTTCACCATAAAAATTGTAGAAAAGTGCCTCAATCGAAAAAAAACAAGAAGGTTACTTTTTAAGAACCTATTTTTTTAAAAGGTAAAACATGTGTATAATTTTATTTTCAATATTATAAAATAATAATGAAATATTTTTGGAAAATTTTCTTTTTTTAAACACCATTTTAAGGAATATATATTTTCCACCGAAGATATGGTAATATCGGGCTTTCGTAAAAAAACATTATTAACTATCTTATATACCAAAGAGTGGAAAAATGGTACCAATACATGAATATATCATGAATAACTAGCTGAGATAAAAATTGAAGAGTTATATATTGGGATGTATCATAATATTTGATCAAATGAATCATAAACATTGGCAATCTTAAAAAGCGATGAGATTTTGTCAATAAAGTTTTATCACTTAGTAACTTTGAACAGTACTACCTAGGTATTAAAATGAAGATAAATGAAGATTAAAATAACGTGAAATTAATTATATTAATTGAATAACATTTCAATTTCATTATGTACACCTCTTAAGAAAAAATAGGTGCATAACATGGCATGTGTCTCGAAGAATGTAAATAGAGACAAAACTATCTTGTTGATTTAGTAACATTTGAAACATAACAAAAGTGGAATAAATATATTAGAATTGATCAATAAATACCCATAAATTTAATAATAACCATTATATAATACATTAATTGGATGTATATAAACCATACAAATTAAAAGAGTGGTGTCTAAGGAATCTATCACACATAAATAAAAAGGTGAGATGAAATTTACCTTACCTTGGGTCTTAACTCTCATTTTACTCATTCAAACCACATAAATAATAAATAAAATTTATTATAAATATTTTAAAGAAAAATATTATAATATATATTATAATATTTTGTTTGATTATGACCATATATTACCCTCTTTTTTCCAATCATACGTTAAGGTTTAACATTGAGAAATATCTACTTTGTTCTTGACATGTGTCTTAATTTGTTTTATCTTCATTAATTATAATTATATCATGATTCCATAATTTAAAAAATTATAAAAATATCATTTATATCCATTATATTCATATTATAAGAATTAATATAATATATAAGTGTGAAATAGAATACACCATTCATGGAGATGGTATGTCATACGTACGCATCAATGTTGTTTCTATTTTTATTTTCTTATTGAAAAAAATAGAAATGAGAAATATATAAAATGTAATTAAGCTACCATTATAATTTTATATGAATCATATGTTTTTATTAAACATATCCATAATAAATTCCTTTTGGTGTGTGAAAAAATCACATCGCTTTGAGGGGCAGTAGTCCACACTTCCCCAAACGAAATTATCGTATTTACACAATATGTAAAGTAAACAGATATGAGTTTTAATAGGAATAAAAAAGATTAAATACATAGTAAATATAATATATAACATATATAATAATAGTTTACATTATAATTTCCACCATGAGATGTGGTAAATAAAAAATCAACAATCATTTTTCAGTGAGGCGGTAGTCCCCCATACACATAAAGATTATGTTTATTACCCATTAGATAGAAGTGTGTGATAGTGTAGGTCAAATACATATAACAAAAATATACTATTATATTGAATATAATTTTTTATCTATAAATGCATTTAATAAATAGAGTGTAGGGGGTGGAGAAAAAAATAAAATAAAGGAGCTTGAGAGAAGATGTTACCTCTTATTCGGGTAATCACTTTTAGTTTATTCCAAAAGGCTTCCTTGGAAGACTTTATGCCAAAGAAGTGGATTTTAGGAGTCATAGAGGGATTATGGGAGATTTATTGTGTGTATATTTACCTAAGCTTAGTGTTTTGAATTTTTTAATTATATGGAGAGGTGGTGGACTTTTATAATGGAGGAGTGACAGTCTTGTGAATATTTGAAGAGAGAATTCCACCCATGATTTTCATGTTGACTGTGGTTCCAATAATAATCTTAATTAGATAAAAGGGACTATAAGGTAAAAATAATTACAATAAATGGATTTCGGGTAATTTTATAGGTCGTTTTGGGCCTTATGGTTATGGTTTAATCCCCTATTAACATTAATTTAACCTTAATCGTTATATTTTATTTTATCACTTTCACTAATAATTTTTAGACAAAAAATAATCTTAACATATTTTAAATCATGTAGAATTATTATTAAAAATATGTAATCCATTTTTACAAATTCTATTCACATAGGTGTAAGAAATTATTTTAATAACAATCCTGCTGATGTGATGACACTAATGATTTTTATAGTAAAAAAATCGAAGGATTGCTAAATTTTTATATTAAATTTCAAAGTAAAATTGATTCAAATGACCAGAATTGGTTTCATTGAAAAAAATATGATCTAATTATAATATAAAAAAAATAAAATGTAATTTTACATATATATATATATATATATATATATATATATTAGATGAAAACAGATTTTGAATTAAAATCTGGAATTTTTTACTATTTATCCAAAAATAAAGTTTCTGAAAAAAATAACATAAATTTAACCTAAGATAATTTCAAAATTATAAATTAAAAAACAATTTTTATTTTAAAAAATTAAATATATAAATATGTATAAAATTATTTTTAATACTTTTCACATAAGGACACCAAAAGTAGTCCATTTGAGAAAATTATATTTTTAAACATATACGGACTTTACCAAAAATTATATCTTTCATTATAAATTTGTTTTATTTATATAAAGTAATGATAAGAAATATTTTAAAATTTGTTATTTATATTTATAAAACTATTTTTAACATTTATGTTATATTTATATAATTTAAGTAATTATAATAGTAAAATGATGTTTCGTAGAAACATCAATGAGGTATTAAACATATGAAAAGTTGGTGTTTTGTGTAACATACACCAAGTCAATGTCCTTTATGACATAAACTGATTTGATGCTACATGAGAAAGGATTGTTTAACTTAGTTCATTTAAATACATAATCTAAAAGTTAATTTATTCAATAAAAGGTCCATAAAAAACTCAAAGTGTTACAACATAGGTGGAAAGTGAAAAAATGGACATGGAAGAGAAATATAACTGTCAAGTTCAGATAGGGAGTGGTAAACAACATGGATTGGATATAGTTAATGATTAAAAAATATTAAACAAAATATAATTTAAAGTGTTCATTGATATCATCAAATGTTTTGATGAGAGGACAACATTTTAATTAACATCAAATGTCGTAATGTTGAATAATTTTCATGATAATTTATACTTATATGACATTATCATAAAGTCACCCTTTTTGTGACTTGATTTATTTCCACTACATCACTTTTTCCAAAAAGTGAAGGTGTAAAATTTCATTCCTGAATTATTAGTAGATCATGAGATCCATAAATATTATTATACGTCATTTTAGCTCTCTTTATCACAAAAAATTGGTTAGCACATGTAATCCAATATGTATAAATCCCCATATGGTGAGATGATAATTTATTTTCTAAAAGTTTATTAGAAGTTTAAAATAGATAATTTCTTAAATGGTTGACATTGTAACCCTTACAAAATGTGAAAGCCTAAAAGATTAGAAATAAGGTCACTAAATTTCTCAAAATTATCATAACATTGATCACCCAGATATCATAAAGTAGCTATTTCTTTTTACTTAAGAAACACATGATTACCCTCATCATGTACAATCTTGAAACATGGTAATAACATGAATTGCCTTAAATAATTATTGAAAAAATTAATGTTTCCTCATTTAAAACATTATTGGATAAATTATTTAAATCCGAAAATTCTGAAAAATTCATCAATGATAAAATAATAAACTTTATAAAAAAGTTATTAATATTGTCACGACCCGTCCTCGGGGCCCGTGTCGTGACTACCCCAAGCCCGCCTTCCATAGGCCATGGGCTGGCGACTAGCACCAAGGCGTAAATCCCAACAAAAAGGGAAGGCATTGCCTTTGAAAAGTAAACAAGCACCACAGAGTAAGCAAGCGGAAAAGTAAACACTAAGTAAAACTGTACAAGCTGTGCTGAAAGTAAAAAGGGGCCGGAAATACAAGCCCAACTGTAAAGTACAACTGAATGGAAAAACAGCAACTGAAAGGGAAAACTGCAACGTCGAGCCGTCCTCTGGAAGTCCCACCTGAAGGGTGGGTACAGATAGCCTCCACTGCTCCTCGGGTCCACCTAACCGCTCCGAGTACGTCCCGCCCAGTGGTCCGCCTCCAGGTACTGTCCTGCTCCGCACGCCTCCTCCACGATCAGCGCTGTCCGTCGTCTGCAACCAACACCACGAAGTGCGGGCATAACCCGTGCAGGGGTGAGTATAAGCTACTCAGTAGGGACCCCGAGACCCCCGAAGGTCTCCCGAAATCCACAAAGGATAATCCAAAAAGGAAAGATACAATCACGAAGTAACATTTGACACGGCTTAGGTATATGCCCATACATATACCTAAGTCTTCAATTCCCGTTCGGCTCCAACGTCCGAGCCCAAGCACAACCCTGTCCACACAGGAAAGCAAAACGCATACCCACGCAGGATAGAACAACACAATCCACAAAGGAGAGTAAAACGTAATCCACACAGGAAAACTCAACAGATAACTCTCATAGGTATAAGCCCATACATATATCGAAATTATCAGATAACCCATCTAAATCAAGAGGAAACACAAGGATCATTGACTCAGCTCAAACCGGGATTTTCATTATCAAAAACGTAGCTGCTGAAGAGCCCCATCCCTGAAGTGTACAGTGGTCCTGTCACGACTCCGAGGTACTTCTCACTAACCTAAGACTGCTGAGGTACTCCTCCTGTCGAGTACCGCGGGTCTGCTGCCAACTACCGGGCGCTCCGTTCGCTGAGGGTCTGCTGCCAAATACCGGGCGCTCACCCAAATAGCCTACAGAGGTACTCCTCCAGTCGAGTACCGCGGGTCTGCTGCCAACTACCAGGCGCTCCGTCCACCGTGGGTCTGCCGCCAAATACCGGGCGCTCCGTCCACTGGGCTAGTCGACTCACTCCAAGTCGAGTCGGTCGAGCAGTCTTCAGGTCTCAGCCGGCTACATGGTCTCCGTACTCCGTACGCTTGTCTCCAGTATCGCAGGTCTGCCGCTACAACCAAGCGCACCACCTCTATCGAGTAAAACAGAAGATTCAGCTCACACAGGTATACTTCTTCGGATGACAATAAAGATGATCACTGAACCATCTAAGTCGTCGGACCCACGAAGGATCGATAGGTACTAACCTTGCAGTGACCCACACAGGATCAGGCCCACACAGGACCGGGCCCACGCAGGACCTGTAACACTGATCCACGTAGGATCGCTGAGTGCAGTAGTCGTCGGAGTCCACGGAGGATCTCTGCACAGTCGTCGTCGCAGTCCACTGAGGATCTCTGCACGGTCGTCGTCGGAGTCCACGGAGGATCTCTGCACAGTCGTCGCCGCAGTCCACTGAGGATCTCTGCACGGTCGTCGTCGGAGTCCACGGAGGATCTCTGCACAGTCGTCGCTGCAGTCCACTGAGGGTCTCTGCACGGTCGTCGCTGTCGAAGTAGCAGTCGCAGCCAGCACTAGGGTTCCCGCAGACAGCAAGCTCGTTCGGGAGGGTCCGCTCCATGAGCCGAGAGGCTGATACATCAACTGACACGAAGTCCGAAGTTGATGTATCCAAAAGTTCCATATCGTCAACAGGAACTCAACGTCGCAGACGGCGCGTCAATCGGACGCCCGGTCTGAGAGATATTGGCATTTTCGTCCCAGGGGCCCGGTTGGTTTTTAAGGCAAAACCAACCCGACCGCACTCCACCTGTGTCCAAACCTCGGGCGGAGTATTCCAAAAGATCCGTCTCACTTAGAGGAATTCAACAAAGCTGACGACACGTCAATCGGACGTCCGTAGCTCAAGATATGAGCGTTTCCGCTCCGAGGGCCCGGTTGGTTTCGTGTACGATCCAACCCGGCCGAACCCAAAGTATTCCAAAACTTTGAGTGCGATAAACCGAAACGACCGACTCACTCCAAGGATTGCGTTTCCGCTGACGGCGAGTCGTTTGGAGGCCCGTAGCTCAAGATACGGCCATTTGAACGAAGTCCGTCCGAAGAAGGGGGGTCCGGGCCCGGGCCGACCCGGCCCGACCCCCCCTGGTTGGCCCGAACCGGGTCGGGTCCGACTCGGTTGGCCCGGCCCGGCCCGGCCAGGGCCGGTCCGGCTCGGCTCGGCCGATCGGCAGAGCGGCCGACGCGTGGGAAAGCCGCCGCCCCACGTGACACCCCCGGGGCACCCGCGGGGTGTCGGCCAGACACCCGCGGGGTGCCGCGTGACAACCCCGCGGCACCCGCGGGGGTCGCCCTGGACACCCGCGGCACCCGCTGGGTGTCGCGCTGGACACCCACGGGGTGCGCCGCCTCCGGCCGCCGGCGCCGCCGCGCCGGCGACCCGCGCCACCTCCGGCTTCCGCGGGCCGCCGGAGTCGCTCCGGTGGCCCGTTTTCCTCCCCGTCTGCGCCGTTGTTCCTCCCGAGTTCCGTTCTTTACTGCGGGATCATCAAACACCCGTTGCGGCACGTTCCGTCATCGCCCGCCAAATCCGCAAAACACGAAGAACGGCGGAGGGTTGTCGGGCCGTGTTCGTTCGACCCGCACCCTCCGCGTTAGATAAAAACAACGGGAGAAAAATAGAATGTTCAACACATGAACCAACAATTTTAATAAAATAAAATTGTTTCCTTGATTCCGGTTCTTTAATTTCTAAAGAATGTTCACCGGAATATAAGGAGGGGTATTTCAAAAATATAAAATCCCTACCTCGTCGATCGTCGCGCGCGGGCGTTCTTCGCGGAAAGGATCGTCGCAGAAGAGAGGGATCGTCGCGTCGTCGCGGGGAGGCGTCGCGTCGTCGCGGAATCCGGCGTTGAGTCGGCGAGCTCAACGAACCAAGAACAACAGATTTAAATTATTAATATTTAAATCTGTGTTTCGTTAAAAACCAAAAGAAAAGAACTTTTGAGAGGAAATCCGAAATCACTCACCTCAAACGGTCGGTGATCGGAGATCGGAGCGTGGAAGAACGTCACAGACGGAAGCGTCGTCGATTTCCGGGTTCGGCGTTCTTCGCGTTCTTCACGTTCTTCGTGTTCTTTGCAAGTGAGAAGAAGAACAAGAATCCTCTCAAACCTTCTCCAAAGATTTGGGTTGGTCTTATTTTATTAATATGCCAACACACGAAACAAGTTAAGAAACGATTGAATTAATTCGTTGAATTAATTCAACGAAAGAAACAGGCCATTAAATTCACGAAAGAAACAGCCCATTCAATTCACGAGAGAAACAGCCCAATTAAATGGTCTGTTAAGAATTTAGAAAACGCGTCGGTTGACTTTCATTAAGACGGGTTTTCACGGGTGCGTTTCTTAGCGGAAAGAAACGGCGGGGCTCGTGCGGGCCCCACCTCACAAATATCCTACCAAGGGGGTAGGATATTTCTGGATAGCATCCTATCCAGTTCAACTCAGTTCAAGCCGCCTTTAAGTGGCTTCAAGTGGCTTCCAAGTGGCTTAAGTGAAATAAATTAAAGTTGTCGCAAAAATTATTTTATTTCTTAACTTTAAGCCCGAAAATTAAAAACCACACCCGAGCAAACGCAACTCCAGAAGAGGCGTTTCTAAGCGAATACCGGCGCTGCGATTTCATCGGTGCCCTCAGAATTCGATTCCGGGCACCGGTTCAAAAGTTAGAAAAACCCGCTCGTCCGTTCACTGAACGTACCCGATCCAAACTTCAGAAAATGATTCCGGGCACACCGGGCCTCGGAATCAGGCGCCGTCAGAAACTGCGTTCTTGTAAAATTCCAAATAAAATTAAGAAAAAAATTTCCTTGAAATTTACGGGTCTTTACATTACTCCCACCACAGGGCTTTACGTCCTCGTAAAGCTTCAACACAAACTAGGGATACAAAGGCGGTACTGAGCACGCATCTGAGCCTTATGCTCCATGTGCTCACCTGGACCTTCTCTATCGTGGCCCGGACCACCTATGGTCCCACTAGAGCTGCTATGATTTCTTCCTTGCCGATAAGAGAAATCTGGTCTCATCCCCTGGATGAACTACGTTCTTCGCCTAATACGGTCAATCCTGAGATGGATGATACTAATCCATACCAAGGATGACGTCGTAAGGCCTCGACGCTACTACTAAGAGATCCAACCGTTACTCTCGCCTCCAAGGGTTGAGTCACACTGTCGGCATCAGTGTGTGGTAACTGGTCTCCTCCAGTAGATGTCTCACAAGTGAGGTTCAAGTCAACAGTCAAAACTGGAACCTCTTAGTAACAACACAAGAGAGGACAGGGAAGTAAATGCCACAAGAAAAGGTGTCTTTTATTACTGCAGCTCAAGTACAAAGACACAAAGCATCTACAAACATACATCAACAAAACTAGAAGCAACATGAACAAAAGTCTCTAGGTCTGGAGCTAGTTCCGCTCCTGTCCATCTGCTCCCGGAGCCCCATGATCGTAGGCCTCAACTGCCTGAAGATGAGCTCTCCCATGTCCTCCTATCCCCTGCGGTCGGGGTGGACCGCCTGGTGGTGGTGGCGGAAGAGCCTCAAAGCATCACCCACCACCTGCTGCTCGGCCAGCTCCTCTTCCTTGTCCGCCTCCTCCCTACGGACCGCCACGGTCGACCCTCTGCCTCTGCCTGGGTGGCCCCTCCACCGTCTGCTACTCCTCGATACGGCTGGTCGGGCAGTCACGAGCCATGTGGCCCTGTCCGCCGCACGAGTAGCACTGCCTGCCTCTCGGAAGGCTGGCTTCGCGCTGTGTGCCCTGCACTGCTGAGCCAGTGTCCCGAGGTCGTCTGTCGGAACCCTGAGTCATCCGTTGGCTACCTGCTGCCGAAGACTCCACCACCTACCGCCCTGCGGTAGGCCTCGCTGTAGACTCATCCAGAAAGCTCTCGATCAGAAGGGCTCGCTCTAGCACTCCTGCCTGGGTCAGGATGCTGAGAGAGATCAGCGATGCCCTGATCTCATGTCTCAATCCCTGCTCGAAGGTCCGGGCCCGGAAGAAGGGGTCCCGTACCATGTCTGTCGAGTACCGAGAAAGGTCAGTGAACCTCGCCGCGTACTGAGTGACCGTCAAGCTGCCCTGCCGCAGCTGAAGAAGCTCCTGGATGCGCACCGCTCGGAGGGTGGCCAGGACGAACTCTGAGCGGAAGAGGCTCTCGAAGTCCGTCCAGATGAGGGTGGCCTCATCGTGTACCTGGAGCATCAGGCTCCACCAGCGTCCGGCTGCGGCGTGCAGTAGGCTCTCCGCGAGGATCACCATGAGGTCTGTTGGCGTCCTCACTAGCCTGAAAACTCGGACGACCGCCTCCAGCCAGTCCTCGGCTGCCTGGGGGTCCGACTCCCCACGGAACCTGGGTGGTCGCTGGCACTGGAACTCGTGCAGAGCTCCGAGGCATCGTGCGTCGTCAGCTGCCAGTGCTGGAAGCATCGGGGGCTCGGCGGGTAAAGGTACCGCCGGTGCCTCTGCTGTCAACGGGCCCTGTACCGAGGCCTCGTCGCTCGGCGGGCTGTCGTCGCGCACTACTCTAGGAACCCTAGCTGGCTGCTGTCGTCGTGCCATCCTGAAAAGGAAACAAGTGCACCATGGTCAGAACAGTATACCTGGTGAGCTGACACAAGTAATCACAAAGAAAACTTGAAACACACATGCAGTCAATGTTTTCGTGCATTAAGTCGGAAATCAGAAGTCAGGGTCCTGGTGTATGGATACGTCGGCCGCCGCACCAACACTGGACTCCCTGGACTGATATCCACACTCAATACACTAAACACTTTTGCTTCACATAGAAGAAAGATCAGAGTCTGCGGTAAAACCGACCACCTATGATACCAATTTGTCACGACCCGTCCTCGGGGCCCATGTCGTGACTACCCCAAGCCCGCCTTCCATAGGCCAGGGGCTGGCGACTAGCACCAAGGCGTAAATCCCAACAAAAAGGGAAGGCATTGCCTTTGAAAAGTAAACAAGCACCACAGAGTAAGCAAGCGGAAAAGTAAACACTAAGTAAAACTGTACAAGCTGTGCTGAAAGTAAAAAGGGGCCGGAAATACAAGCCCAACTGTAAAGTACAACTGAAAGGAAAAATAGAAACTGAAAGGGAAAACTGCAACATCGAGCCGTCCTCTGGAAGTCCCACCTGAAGGGTGGGTACAGATAGCCTCCAATGCTCCTCGGGTCCACCTAACCGCTCCGAGTACGTCCCGCCCAGTGGTCCGCCTCCAGGTATTGTCCTGCTCCGCACGCCTCCTCCACGATCAGCGTTGTCCGTCGTCTGCAACCAACACCACGAAGTGCGGGCATAACCCGTGCAGGGGTGAGTATAAGCTACTCAGTAGGGACCCCGAGACCCCCGAAGGTCTCCCGAAATCCACAAAGGATAATCCAAAAAGGAAAGATACAATCACGAAGTAACATCTGACACGGATTAGGTATATGCCCATTCATATACCTAAGTCTTCAATTCCCGTTCGGCTCCAACGTCCGAGCCCAAGCACAACCCAGTCCACACAGGAAAGAAAAACGCATACCCACGCAGGATAGAACAACACAATCCACAAAGGAGAGTAAAACGTAATCCACACAGGAAAACTCAACAGATAACTCTCATAGGTATAAGCCCATACATATATCGAAATTATCAGATAACCCATCTAAATCAAGAGGAAACACAAGTATCATTGACTCAGCTCAAACCGGGATTTTCATTATAAAAAACGTAGCTGCTGAAGAGCCCCATCCCTGAAGTGTACAGTGGTCCTGTCACGACTCCGAGGTACTTCTCACTAACCTAAGACTACTGAGGTACTCCTCCTGTCGAGTACCGCGGGTCTGCTGCCAACTACCGGGCGCTCCGTCCGCTGAGGGTCTGCTGCCAAATACCGGGCGCTCACCCAAATAGCCTACAGAGGTACTCCTCCAGTCGAGTACCGCGGGTCTGCTGCCAACTACCAGGCGCTCCGTCCGTCGTGGGTCTGTCGCCAAATATCGGGCGCTCCGTCCACTGGGCTAGTCGAATCACTCCAAGTCGAGTCGGTCGAGCAGTCTTCAGGTCTCAGCCGACTACACGGTCTCCGTACTCCGTACGCTTGTCTCCAGTATCGCAGGTCTGCCGCTACAACCAAGCGCACCACCTCTATCGAGTAAAACAGAAGATTCAGCTCACACAGGTATACTTCTTCGGATGACAATAAAGATGATCACTGAACCATCTAAGTCGTCGAACCCACGAAGGATTGATAGGTACTAACCTTGCAGTGACCCACACAGGATCGGGCCCACACAGGACCGGGCCCACGCAGGACCTGTAGCACTGATCCACGTAGGATCGCTGAGTGCAGTAGTCGTCGGAGTCCACGGAGGATCTCTGCACAGTCGTCGCCGCAGTCCACTGAGGATCTCTGCACGGTCGTCGTCGGAGTCCACGGAGGATCTCTGCACAGTCGTCGCCGCAGTCCACTGAGGGTCTCTGCACGGTCGTCGCTGTCGAAGTAGCAGTCGCAGCCAGCACTAGGGTTCCCGCCTACAGCAAGCTCGTTCGGGAGGGTCCGCTCCACGAGCCGAGAGGCTGATACATCAACTGACACGAAGTCCGAAGTTAATGTATCCAAAAGTTCCGTATCGTCAACAGGAACTCAACGTCGCAGACGGCGCGTCAATCGGACGCCCGGTCTGAGAGATATTGGCATTTTCGTCCCAGGGGTCCGGTTGGTTTTTAAGGCAAAACCAACCCGACCGCACTCCACCTGTGTCCAAACCTCGGGCGGAGTATGCCAAAAGATCCGTCTCACTTAGAGGAATTCAACAAAGCTGACGGCACGTCAATCGGACGTCCGTAGCTCAAGATATGAGTGTTTCCGCTCCGAGGGCCCGGTTGGTTTCGTGTACGATCCAACCCGGCCGAACCCAAAGTATTCCGAAACTTTGAGTGCGATAAACCGAAACGACCGACTCGCTCCAAGGATTGTGTTGCCGCTGACGGTGAGTCGTTTGGAGGCCCGTAGCTCAAGATACGGCCATTTGAACGAAGTCCGTCCGAAGACGGGGGGTCCGGGCCCGGGCCGACCCGGCCCGACCCCCCCTGGTTGGCTCGAATCGGGTCGGGTCCGACTCGGTTGGCCCGGCCCGGCCCGGCCAGGGCCGGTCCGGCTCGGCTCGGCCGAGCGGCCGAGCGGCCGACGCGGGGGAAAGCCGCCGCCCCACGTGACACCCCCGTGGCACCCACGGGGTGTCGGCCAGACACCCGCGGGGTGCCGCGTGACAACCCCGCGGCACCCGCGGGGTGTCGCCCTGGACACCCGCGGCACCCGCTGGGTGTCGCGCTGGACCCCCGCGGGGTGTCGCGCCGGACACCCGCGGCACCCGCTGGGTGTCGCGCTGGACACCCGCGGGGTGTCGCGCTGGACACCCGCGGCACCCGCGGGGTGTCGCGCTGGACACCCGCGGCACCCGCGGGGTGTCGCGCTGGACACCCGCGGCACCCGCGCGGTGTCGTGCTGGACACCCGCGGCACCCGCGGGGTGTCGCGCTGGACACCCACGGGGTTCCGCCGCCTCCGGCGGCCGGCGCCGCCGCGCCGGCGACCCGCGCCACCTCCGGCTTCCGCGGGCCGCCGGAGTCGCTCCGGTGGCCCGTTTTCCTCCCTGTCTGCGCCGTTGTTCCTCCCGAGTTCCGTTCTTTACTGCGGGATCATCAAACACCCGTTGCGGCACGTTCCGTCATCGCCCGCCAAATCCGCAAAACACGAAGAACGGCGGAGGGTTTTCGGGCCGTGTTCGTTCGACCCGCACCCTCCGCGTTAGATAAAAACAACGGGAGAAAAATAGAATGTTCAACACATGAACCAACAATTTTAATAAAATAAAATTGTTTCCTTGATTCCGGTTCTTTAATTTCTAAAGAATGTTCACGGGAATATAAGGAGGGGTATTTCAAAAATATAAAATCCCTACCGCGTCGATCGTCGCGCGCGGGCGTTCTTTGCGGAAAGGATCGTCGCGGAAGAGAGGGATCGTAGCGTCGTCGCAAAGAGGCTTCGCGTCGTCGCGGAATCCGGCGTTGAGTCGGCGAGCTCAACGAACCAAGAACAACAGATTTAAATTATTAATATTTAAATCTGAGTTTCGTTAAAAACCAAAAGAAAATAACTTTTGAGAGGAAATCCGAAATCACTCACCTCAAACGGTCAGTGATCGGAGATCGGAGCGTGGAAGAACGTCACGGACGGAAGCGTCGTCGATTTCCGGGTTCGGCGTTCTTCGCGTTCTTCGTGTTCTTTGCAAGGGAGAAGAAGAACACGAATCCTCTCAAACCTTCTCCAAAGATTTGGGTTGGTCTTATTTTATTAATATTCCAACACACGAAACAGGTTAAGAAATGATTGAATTAATTCGTTGAATTAATTCAACGAAAGAAACAGGCCATTAAATTCACGAAAGAAACAGCCCATTCAATTCACGAGAGAAACAGCCCAATTAAATGGTCTGTTAAGAATTTAGAAAACGCGTCAGTTGACTATCATTAAGACGGGTTTTCACGGGTGCGTTTCTTAGCGGAAAGAAACGGCAGGGCTCGTGCGGGCCCCACCTCACAAATATCCTACCAAGGGGGTAGGATATTTCTGGATAGCATCCTATCCAGTTCAACTCAGTTCAATCCGCCTTTAAGTGGCTTCAAGTGGCTTCCAAGTGGCTTAAGTGAAATAAAATAAAGTTGTCGCAAAAATTATTTTATTTCTTAACTTTAAGCCCGAAAATTAAAAACCACACCCGAGCAAACGCAACTCCAGAAGAGGGGTTTCTAAGCGAATACCGGCGCTGCGATTTCATCGGTGCCCTCATAATTCGATTCCGGGCACCGGTTCAAAAGTTAGAAAAACCCGCTCGTCCGTTCACTGAACGTACCCGAGCCAAACTTCGGAAAATGATTCCGGGCACACCGGGCCTCGGAATCAGGCGCCGTCAGAAACTGCGTTCTTGTAAAATTCCAAAGATAATTAAGAAAAAAATTTCCTTGAAATTTACGGGTCTTTACAAATATTTTCCAATGTAATCAGTGGTGTTCAATTTAAATTATCCAAGAATCGTTATCCTAAAATTGGGAACATAATAAGAGTGGTCTTTCCCTTAATCATATAATTGCCATAAATATCGAATTTCCATTAATTAACCTTTCTTGTCCATCAGAACTATTCAATATATTCTTGTAAATTCAACAATCCTAATATTTTTACAAATTCTTATGACATAATTCCTAAATCCAAATACACAAACACGTATATTATTTCACTTCACCGTTAAGCCATTAACAATGCTACATCATCTTGTTACTTAATACCTATTTCCTTTCACATTTCACCTATAGTATCATCATCATCAGCAATATAATAATTACATGTACCACCTTGTTTATTATCCACATGATCATTCCACTTAAGAAATAAAAATTCATAATGCCCATTGTTTCCATATTTAAAGAATTAATCAATTGATTGTACCTTTGAGATGTCAATATTTATATCCATTATGTTAACTAAACTTTTCATTTTCTATTTTTAGTTGTTTACTTATGACCTTATCTTTCACAGTAAAAACATATTTGTGTTCTTATAAGACCTCCATTTTGGTGATTATTCCCACATTCTTAACAAAAAGAAAATATAATCTTCTTTCCCCAGTGTTATCCATTACTATATTTCTCAAAAGGATTATTTTCTTCTCTTCCCGTGTGAGTGTGAGAGTTGGTTAAGGTACACATTGTTAATCATGTTCTATGAAAACTGATTAGGCAAGATCATGATTTCCTTCAATATAGGGATCATACCATGTTACTTCTCATTTTAAAAAATTTCATTTCATTGAACATTGACCTAGTTCCTTCTCATTCCAATCATTGGCTACAACAACAAAGCATTGAGTGAGAAACACTTATCATTGTGTAAAACCACATTACTATGATAAATCACTTATAGGGTCACAAAATTATGAAACATATTTTAATCTATGACACTGTAGACATAAACATAGAAACATCACAATATATATCCTCATAAATATCATTTGAGATCTCACTAATGTTTTCGCATATGAGATTTCAATGGTTGAAAAAACCTTTTCTCTAATACTAACTATAAAACCCTAGGATTAACTTACATAGACATTAAATATATTTTTTTCAAAACACAAACACACACCCAAAGAGAGCACTAGTTTAGGGCATTTGGAAAAATGGAACACAAAATTCTATTCTGGTTAATGATCATTAATGTTTATTAAATAGATCTTCCCTTGTAGTTCCCCAACCTAAAACAATTATTTTAAACCTATAGAAAATAAAACATAAGAACATGTTGATATGAGAATCTCAGTAAGGGTAAACAATGGATATATATAATCATAATCATGAACATAAGGTTTTGATAACATGAGCATAACATCAGAATATCTTTCCCTTCATATCAAAGATCATATAAATGAGTCATGGCATAAATAGTTGCATTTAATAAGACATGAATCATGAGGAAATCAAGAGTATAATCCATGAAAGCATAAAATATTAAAAATAAATTGAATCTGTGATTGATATATAATCATGTAATATTATTAACCATAATTCAAGGAACATTTTCAATACATGAGTATGCACTTTATAGGGATTTTTCCTACTGTGGAGGATACACAACCATCCCAAACTACTATCTTCTCCTTATAAGGGATCAAGTTTACCCTTATTTCTATAGTGGATTAGTTTTACCCTTGTTCCCATAGTGGATAAGGTATCCCCTTATTCCAATAGTGGATCAATATCATCGAATTTTTTCTCATCAGTATATCATGAAATATAAATATTTACCCAATGCATTGGAGTTAGATATAGGACAAACCTGTCAAATAGATAAAATTAAACATATGTCGTCCACAATAACTTAAATAATTCACCATAAACATAAAATAACCATATATAGAATATGGATATAATCCTTGAATAATAACCCTAATAAATCATAAGTAACATCAAATTATGTTTTCACTGATGGAAAATGGGTTTTAAAATTTATTTTAAATAATTATTGAGGAAAATTTTCATTCCTCTTTAATTTTTTTAAATAATTTAACATCGATCAAAAAATTTTCATTTAAAATTACCTTTAAAACTTATAAATTAATCTTTGAAAAACATTTTAAACATATTTTAAATAAATTTCCTTAAAAATTCACGTTTAATGATTTGAAACACTATTAAAACATTTTTAGAAAACATTGTTTTCAAGGATCACAGATTTCTAACCAAATAGAGAATAAAATTACATGATACATATAATATAATGAAAATATTTGTGTTTATGATATAACATGTCAAATAAATTATACACACCTCATAGATTTATATTGGTGTATAACATAACATGTGTCTTAAAGAACGAAAATTGAGCCAAATTTACTTTATATATTCGGTAACTTTTGAACTTTAAACCCCATGAAAGTGTGATCATAAAATGGATATTTAAACACCCGTAAATGTGAGGATAAATATCAAAGATTATATTCATGTGTAGTATATACACCATAAAATTGAAATGAGTGGTGAATAAGGCATATGTATCACTGAAATAAATATATGTATTTTATACAGATACCATAGAATAATATTCATATATAAAATACCAAATTTTATTAAATTTTGACTTTTTATTACTTGTTTATTTGAAAATTCATGTTAATGTAACCACTTTTTTTATACTTGTTTGGACATGTAAATCATGGATATCTTTTGTTTGTCTGGAATTAATCATCTAGGAAATAAAAACCATAAATATCATTTATATATATATATATTCAATATCTGTTTATTTATGGTTATTCATCAAATTTAGAGGTTTAAAATAAAATACACCGTTCATAGAGATGATAGGTCGTACATAGGCATAAATAATGATTTCATTTTCTTGTCATATTAAAATAAGAAAAATTATAAGATATGTTATCATTAAAGAGTAATTATTATTTCATATATATCAAATATGTTTGTATAAACTATATTTAATACATTCCATGTAAATCATGAATGAATCACAATGTTTTGTGAGGCGGTAGTCTGTCGTACTCATGAACAATGTTATCATATTCTAACAAAATAGAATGAAAAAGGTATATGTGTAATAAAAATTCAAAAATAATAAATAATCACAAGAATAATAATTATCATATATATTATATAAATCCATCATTATACACAACCATTAACTGTGGTAACATAAAAACAAAATACGTCGATTCATGAGGCAGTAGTCCTTTATACACACGAATGATAATTGTTTGTCTCATTTTATGGAATTGTATGATGTTGTAGTTATTAAACATAGAGTAAATATATATATATATATATATTTAAGATACTAATTTTATTATATAACTATGAAATAAAAAGGCCCAAATGAGTTCAAGGAAGAAATAAATATAAATGTTCACTGATTAAATTTACCTCTTCTTCGAGAACCTCTTTTTGGTTTTCCCCATGGACATCCACGGTTGGATTTCATCCTAAAGATAGTATTTTTTTATTAAGGGATATATTTCCTGAATATATTTGGTTAGTGTTTTTCTAAACCAAAGTGGCTTCAATGTATGAATAAAAGAGGAGAATAAGTTCCCTTTTATGATAGAGGGGAGGGGCAGTCTTGGAATTTTACAAAATATTAATTTATAAAAAATTCAATATCAATCCCTTCTAAAAGGTTATTTATTAAAATATAAGATTTGATAAAGTTTCAATCTCATGAAACACTATAATTTATTTATGTTTTTGTGTTACTTTAAACCATATGATATTGATTAACCCTTAAATAACCCATATTTATTTTAACTATGGTGAAAACATTTTCAATATAAAAAGTATTTGATTCTTACTTATAAAGTCTAAAAAATGCCATAAATGGTCAATTTTATGTATTTTGGACCATATCTAATCCAATTTATACTAATTTAATATTTTTATTATTAATAGATAATTTAATAAAATATTATTTTTTATAAAATAACAGAAGTCTTGATTTTGACACTATTCATTACTTTGACTTTAAGAAAATCATGAATACAATATATATTATAAAAAAATTTAATAAACCCTAAATATTTCATAATAATATATGAAATTATATTATCACCTTAATTATGTGAAATTATACTTCATTTAATATTTCTAATATCATTTAATTGATTGTTTCACTAATTGAATAATTACTCCCTCATTATTGAGTAATTATTTATGATATATTTTCACTAAAATTTAAAAACAATCCATGTTGAAGATAAATATTTTTTTATTTAAGAATATTATTTATTTCAGATAAAATCATTTATTTACAACTATATTTAAAATTTTATACTAAACAAAAGAGTCCAATATTTTGTCGCTCACATTGATTTTAATAATATCTATTTTATTTTCATGGAAAACTATCTATTAAATAATTAAATTTTGAAATTGAGGTGTTACAATTCAAATTAATTTCATTCAATAACATTTAGTGAACTATTATGGTAGTTTTATAATATCTATACTTTTATGTATACCCTTTGTTACCCAATTTACCTTTAATTGTGGTAATAAAAATTACTAAAGATACTATTCATATTTTCCAAAAAAAGAAAAATGGGCCTTTTAACTCAAGTTTGACCTATTAATTCTAAATTTGGAATCCAATTTTGAAAACTCTGATCATATAGCTGGCATACATTAATTTAAAATTATTCTCACGACGGGAATGAGATGACATGTTTTTAATGTGAAAACGACCAAAATATTGAAATGTTTCTATATCCAATTTCAATAAGAAGTTGGATCCAATAACATACCTTTGATTAATTGATTTAAAATTTAGCTAATTATAATTTAAAATATATTAAAATTGATGTTATCTATATAAATATGTTGATATAAAATAATTTTTCAATTAAAATTCCATATTTTTCACTATTCATCAAAACATGAAACTTCTTAGAAAAATACCAAATGTTCACAAATTGTATATTTTTATATTATGATTTCAAAAAATTTGTTTTATTTATGATAAAAAAATTATAAAAGTTTAAAAATTATATTTACAATTCGTTTAACATTAAAAGGTAGTAAAATTACTCTTTTTAAATATATATCTTTTCATTCCTAAAATTGGATTTATTCTTATCCAATTCGTATAAAATATATTGGACAAGTGAAAAAAATTATATTGGTTATTTAGTATAAAAATTACACTAAAAACCCTCATCAATATTGGTTTATTTATTATATTGATATAAAATGGTGTTTTTATATAAAAAATAGATTTCTTAGAAAAGGAATTTCTTCATTTCCAAAAAGTTGTTAATTTCATTTCAAGATAATTGACTTCCAAAAAATTAATTTTATATGAATGTATATAAAAATATTTTAATAATTTAGTAAATATTAATTTTAATTTCCATTCCAATGGATAGTTGGTAACTATTTTAATATTATTATAAAATTAATAGTAGATTTTAGTTTGGTAAATCTAGGTATTTCATGTAACACAGGATATCAATAGAATTTGGAATTGCGTGAAACACAAGAAAAACATAGTTTTTCATGAACTAAAAGCTAATTAATGTGGTCCATGTACTATAACCTCAACTTGTTATTTTTTATAATACAAGAATTACTAGGTTAATTTATATAACACAAGATATATTTATTGTTGTATGAAATACATAATATCAAAATTATTAAATTAAGTTGAAAAACTATATTTCAAAAAATATCAGGGTGGAAAACCTTAGGTGTCTAGATAGTTCACTGATAACATCCATTAGTTTTAGGGTGATAAGTTTTTCTGAATTTCACTTGCTAACATATAAGAAACCTATATGTATATTTTGTGATACCCTTCATCTTATTGTCACACTAATACTTCTCTCAGAGATCTTAATACATATTTGTGCACCCTAGATAGATAGATTAGGTTAAGTTATGTGCGTCATCTAACACCACAACCAAATATAATTTTTTATTAAAAACCCACTTTAAGGAAAAGTGGGAAAACATCATTCGGAAAACCACAACCACTACATGCTAAAGGAGCTCAAAAAATTATTAAACACCAGACTGATGTAATTTGAATTAGCCTCTCTATATAATTCCCCGTGCAAAGTGTTATCCTATGTGTTTGGATCCTCCCTGAGTAGTTCTTCGAGATGAGAGCTCATCTTGTCTATTTCTGAATGAATTCTTCCAAAGATATTTTTCCTTGATTGAAACCCCGAGCAATTATTCGATCTTGCTTGTCGATCCACGCTTCCTGCTCCTTAGTGGCCTCAACTTGAAACCTTCTTTCATAAACTCTACCAATTTCCTCAATTGAGGCATTGGGCCTCATGTATTTTTCAATCATTTCTTCCTTGGAGTGAAATATGAGCTTCAGGCAATCCCTTACCTCTTCTTATATTACCATTGGTTCTCTACTTAGATCATTGTTATCTAATAGTTATATATTTAACTTAGTATTTGATGGACACATAGTCATGATCCAAATCGTATAAATCCTTCTACACTGATTTTTATCTCTAAGGATTTCTCTTTTCTTATAGATTTCACCTTATTATTAATTTGGACATCATCCATTTATTAATCTATGATCATATTAATAAGGGATGGTTGATCAATAATTTTTGAAAGGATTGATGATGATATTCAATTATGATTCCCTTGTACATCCTTTACACTTCTAAGATGAATAGATCTTTATAAATTTTCATCAGTGATAAAATTACAAGATTGTTCCTACATAGTGTTACATGCACATTATTTCAATTCCCACTATGGTAGTGGATTGAGTATTCATAGTATTTAATAGGCTCTAACCACCATCAATGGAATATATTCATCTTCTTTTTTTGAATATATACTTGTGGATCTTATAATCCGTATATATTTAACACTTTTCAAAAAAAGATATAATTCAACAAGATTGTTAATTTGATGACTAATATTTCAATATTTATATCATGTGTTGGGTATTTCTACTCATGAACATTCAATTTAATTTAGGCATAGTCTATCAATTTATCAATCTATATTAGTACACATCTGAATCCCTTCCTCAAATTACTGTTGTATACCATGAAAATTCCAAACATGTGGGTAGCATTAACACATGTGTAGTGATAATCCACATTTAAAACTCATTTAAGATCTATTCACACTCATTATTCTAAAAACACAGGACTCCCTTCTGATTTATCATGGTTATAGGGTTTGATAGTCGAGTGAAATTTCTCACAAATTGATGATAGAAACCATCTAATCCAAGGAAACTACATATTTATATCACGGATATTGAACTCAGTCATACTTCAATTGACTCTTTATTTCATGGGTCCATGGATATAAAAATAATTATGATAATATTCCCCCATAATGACACTTCCTTAAACCATAATTTTGATTTTTGGAAGTTTCCATAAATAATCTCCTTTCATAAGGTCTTTTTAACTATAGTCAAATACTCCTCATGATATTTCTTTCTTTTATAGAATATTAGAATATAACATATAAATACGACAAAATAAAATTATAGGTAAGCTATAAATAATATATTAATAAATTCCATGAAGACTAGTATATAATTAGTCAGTCCAAATAGAATTACTATAAAATCATAGTGCATGTACCTTGTAAGAAAAGCAGTATTGGGGAAATACACATTCTTTACCCTTACATGATAACACCCTAATTGAATACCCATTTTTGAGAAATATTAGGATCCACTTATTTGATAAAAAAATAATCAATTCTTGGAATAATATATATATATATATTATTTTTCATTATCATGGTTAACTCAAGATAATCACTAAAAATGATCATTGGCTCATCCTTCATTATAAAGAAGTGGACTTGTTCAACCCAATGTGAAGCACTTTGGGATTTGAATATGTTATCTAGATTCACCTATAGTTTGTCTTTAGCTACTCAAGTTCAACAAAAGGCATTCTATATGGATTCTTGGATTGTGAAAATTCCCCAATTATAATATTGATTGAAAATTCAGCATCTCAACTAGGTGGAAAATCAGTAAATTCTATAAAAAACACATCAGTGTATTCCCACACAATGGTCATGCCTTCAAGGATGATAATTTCTATAGAAAAAATCATCTAATAAAGATAAAATTTCTCATAATTATATAATATGCATGCATGAGATTTTGGTTTTAAATAATAATCATCCTCCTACTTTCAATTGTACATAATAGGGTAATGATTCAAGATATGTAGAGTGACTTCCTTGTCATGGAAATTAATGTTTTCTTTATATAAGAAAGTCCAATTTATACCCATAATTTCTTCAAATTACACTAAAGGTTGTATCAATGGTTCCACGGGATTTTGATCCCAAAAAAATTGACATTTGATGAGTAATATACATTGGATGAAATAAATGACATATTTTGTAGTTTTCCCCGACAACTCTACTTCCATGATTTGTGATGGTTTTTGGATATTTTTACTAAACTTTGTGTGATGTTAGGTAATGTGTATAATCAGAATAAAAAATTATGTTCTCCATTATTGAATGATTAACTAGTATACCTTTCACCAAATCACTTCGAGGATCCACTTATATTTTTGTAATGGCATAGCTCACCCTTGTTACCTTAGACGTTTCGGGTGATGATTGAATCTGACCACCCCTAGCTTAATGAATTGGTTTCTATAGTCCCCTTATTTCATACAGTTGAAACAATGGAATAAATTTTTGGGGTTTTTTGTGGAATTTATCCCTTACATTACATTGTATGGTTTTTCCTTTCAACAATCGCTAGCTGGATAACCTACCTCTATGCACCTAAATCATTTCCCCATACCCTTATGAATTTTCTGAGATGCTACTTTCCACACTTGTAAAAAGTGGTATGTTGAAATTTCATACCACCGTTGTATTTCTACATCACACCTCAAGAATTAAAATTTGTTTTATACTTCTTATCCCTGTGAAACCCTTGCTATCCCCTTATCTCAATTTTAATATTGGAGGAACATCTATAAATTTCTTCATATCTCTCAATGACTTGTTAGGTATTTTTATAGACTCAATTTTATCACAAAAAAAATTTCATTCTGCATTCAGGGGTAATAGAAAATTAATAGCTATATCATTCAAGGCTTGTGAAGTTTTTATCATATATACTAATGGATTTTTTAGCTTTTTATTTGAGGGGGAAAGAAACCCTTTCCATTTTAATTTGGAGAGAGTGAGTAAATATTTCTGAAAAAAACATTTTCCATATTTCCTTCTACCTCATCGCTTTGATGTCTTCAACAGACATAGAATTCTTGATTGGTACCAACCACTAATAATCTTACCCTCACTATGGTATATAACTAATATAACTTTCTCATTAATGTAACATTGAACGATTGAGAAGATCTTTTCAATGGATTTGATCTATTATTTCATGATAAATTGATCTGATGATCTATAGAAAATTGATGGAATCTATCGTATAAATGTCTCAATTGTATATTTTTTTTCTTATGGGGGTTTGGGAATTCCACCTAATTATGGTTTCTATTCCAAATATGAATCAACTGAGAGAGTGTCATCCAAATTTTGTGATTCCTACACCCACAATGATAGGCATCTCTTTTGGGCAGTCATCACATTGCCCATCACATTGGTAATTTACTTGATTCATCTTATTTTCATCCATTGTCTATAATAAATGAAAAAATTAGAGATAAGTATATTGAAACTATTAAACATGAAATGTTAATATAATAACATAAAATGGAAAAGTAATAAATGAAAATTATTTCATCAACTTGTTACTTTCTTAGTATCATTCCATGTTAACCATGATATATTAGGTATAATAGAAACTTATCGGAATTTTTTGTTCCCTTGAGAATTTTTCATAATTATCTTGTGCATTTAAAAAATAATATACCCTTAGAGGTTCAAACTAGTTTTGCATCATGTTTTATTTTCATGTACCTATTCATGATCGTTTTAAGCCCAATTCAGTGTTTTTGGGTGTTACCCATAGGTATATTTATCCTAGATCCACATACTCTTATAGTATAAATATTGGAATTGATTTTCTTAGAAAACACTAAATCTATATATTACAAAAAAAAATTGATGTATTATTATGATTAGTATTTTTTCTAAAGCTTTTACTAAATTTTTCTAATCTTAATCTCCAAAATAAATAATATTTCCTCTAATACCAAGAATTACAACCTTTATCTTTATTACACATTCAATCCTCATTTATTACATATGAATACACTTCATAAAAAAAATATGTAGAATTTTAGTTTATTTGGGTAATTTGGTGCATTAAAAACAACACAAAATAGGTTTTTCATCACCATTATTGAAAAAATACTTAACATGCTCATAATATTCCATCTTACTGAAAACTACATGGGATTGCTAGGGTATATACATAAGAAAGGGGATAACTATAAATCTTACTAAGGGAATAAACATTTATTAACATGAATAATGTATTAAATGTCATAAAATAGGAAATTAAATGGTACATAAATAGTGTTAGAATCATAAACCTGAAAAAAGTGGTATGATATATCATGATAACTCAAAACCCACATGGTAATGTATAAACATATTTTAACATGACATCATAAACATATGTTAATTATAACTGCCAAGAAATTATAACATGGTCAAAAAATTCATGTGTTATATAATGATAACTCAAGAATTCTTTTCATGACATCTCCTGATACTAAAACATTACCTTATGCTTTGGGGAACTATATAATTTCGGGTGCACCTGACACTTTCATATCATGTACATGGATACATGTCCCATATAGATCATTCAACATTGGTTCATGTTTCATGAAATTTAATTCCTTGATCAAGGAATGTGGAATACATAAATTTATGTCCCCAATAATGTAATTATAAGTTCATAAATTTGAACACCCTTAATAAGAAATGGGTATAGTAACTCACTACACAATTGTTTAGCATAGAAAATCACAGTGAAATTTCAATAGCATAATAGGGGAACATAAATGTTCCTGGGGGAATAATGAGAGTGAAATGGGTATATCATATTTTATAAATCCTAAGATAAGTGCATTGGGTATGGAATAATGTATACCAATATTAGTAATTTGACATAAAGGGAAAAGGATAATAAAGATTATTAAATAAACTAGAGAAGTGGATGATCCATTACATTTATAAGGTTATTCCAAAATATTGGGAGGATCATATTGAGATATTTAAAAAACCTTGTGAAGAATATAGAGTGGTAATATAATTTGATGTATGTTCGCCATGTTTTTTATGGAAGAGGTAAGGGATTTTGGGTGGGTTTATTTACAGAAATAGTGGGGAGTCCTTTATTATTAAAAAAAAATTGGTTTTGGACTCTATATAATAAATTATTCAAAATCAAAAAACATTCCATAGTTTTTTACCATGATTTTTTCAAAATAAGTTGGGGATTCGTTATTTTATAAGAAAATGTTGTGAACTCATTTAAATTTGACCCATGTCGAGGTGGAATTGAGTCATGTTCTTTAATAAATGATTCCAAAATATTTAAATATAATATAGGTTTTAGAGGGTTCATAAAGGATTTATAAAATTAAAAAAAATAACATAAAATGAATTATTTTATGTTAATGTATTTATTTGATCATGGATAGCTTTTATAGAATTTAATAAAATATGTTTGGGTCAGTATGAGGTCACAATACATAACGTATTTAATTTTTACCAGACAATTAAGTTGTCTCGTGAAATTTATAAAAATTTAATCATTGGATAATTTTTATGTGGTGATTCCAAAATTAAAATATATTTTATAACAGAATTTACATATTTTAATATTAAATTTTAATATCGAATTGAAATTTATTGAGAAATATTGTGTTTTTTTGTAAATAACAGTTTCCGATCATAAATAAAAATTACATTTAACTTCATAAAAATTATTTTGTCATTTATATTTAATTTATTTTGTTTAAAAATAATATTTTACAAAAAAAATATTTATTTAAAAAATACATTAATTCATCAATATAAATTTCTTAATTGAAATTCTAAATTACCTGAAAATGTATTTTTTTTATTGAATCAATTTCGAAGTAATTTATAAAAAGAAAATAATAAGACGTAAATATAACAATTATTATATTGAAAATAAAATATAAATATTCATATTATTTGGATCTTGAAAAATATTTTTTTATTACATTATAAAACAACTAGAGGTTAATGTGTGTGATGGTGATATTTTAATGGTATAGTTCAACATACATGGTATGGGTCGTGATCTCCATGAGCTTTAAACTCTCCCATAAATGGTTTCAAATATGAATTATTTATGGGATCCCTGGATTTTATTTTTCAATGGAACATATAGTATATTCTACACTCTGTGGAAACACTTATAAATGGGCTTCATAGGGTATTCTCCTGCTAATTGAGACTGTTATATCTTTTGCATATTTCAAATATATTTATCAAAACACTATATTTATAAAGATTATATGATAACTGTTCAATAGATATATTATCAACAGTGATGATTATTAATAGTATTTTGAATCTAATTGGATATAATAAAAAAATTAAGTCCATGTGTTTTATATAACCATCATAGGACATTTAGTTCAATTACAAATTAAATTTTATTTATAAATTTTTTTAGTTGTTACACCTCTTCTTTACCTGATATTAATGTCCCTTCTCAATCAACTCTCATTGTCTAAAAGATGTAAAAACATTCCTTAATCCAAAAAAGTATTATTCACTCTCCTCTTTCAATCACCATGCTAACTCTACATCAGCTGATAATCTTCTTCCACGAACCATCAGATAACAGGTTTGACAGGCTGCTGGTATGATATTTCCAATGACACGGTGAAGAAATCATAAAAAAATAGAGATACATAAACGATGACTAACAAAAAATATTATGTCAGAGACAAAATAATTTTAATAATTATTTTTCATACTCCACAACTATCTTATCACCTTGACTATGATAGATGATGTCAACCAAATTATCCATATTCACATACTAGGTATACTACCTCTGAAATAAGAGTGTTATAACAAATTAAAAATAAATTTTTTCAAATTCGTAGAGAGTAACCCCAACATACCACCACTATTTTTAAGGTCACTCAAATAGAAAATTGATAGATATGAACCCTAGATTATATGGACTCCTAAAAGATACATATGTCTTTTTGAATTCTTCAATCCACTTCACTACACTAAGAGATCCATGTTCACTTCCATAAGCATGTGGATGATGAACCATGAAAACATGGGTGTTTTCAAATGTATGGGAATACTTTGAATCCACCATGTAATTCTGAGTCTAGATAGTGTCATTAACATGATATGAGACTTCAAAAAAACAAAATATTCTAAATTGAAGACCAGGTTAGTGGAAAAAAATATTCTATTTTTCATGTAAAACATTCAATGAGAAATTTTTCAACATCATGAAACAAAATCTCATTAACTCAAAACATATCACACAATCCACATTAACCAAACACAACTACTTTTTTAAAACCAAACATGATTTTCCCCATTTATAAAACATTAATCTTTTTGTTTATAATTTGAAATCATCTTATTAATTAATAAGAGATTCAAAATACTTACCAGAACATGTATCTACTTCACTAGTTTCAAAACATTAAGTACATATTTCAATCTCAAAACCATTTTTCTTTTTAAGCACATAAAAAATTATTATCCTAAGAAATTATTTTTAAGCATTATGAATGAGTGTTTAAAAACCAAATTTTCAAGAAATTGTTTTTAAATTCCATTTTAGTAATTGAAAACATATCTCAAAGTGCTCAAATGGAAAATGTTTCAAGTTTAAAAAAATTATTTTACATCATATTTAAAATCATCATCTATTGAATTAAATTTAAACTATCCAACAAGAGCATTAAACAATAGTCACCCATAAGTTTCTATTAAAAACATGAACCCTCCAAATTATCCTCAACAAAAAACTGTAATTTTTGAAGAATATAGAAAATGGGTCTAGTTCTTGATTAAAGTATAATTGTGCATTGATTGGTCAAATGGGTTGGTAAACCATTCCTTGACCTTAAAATAGATCTCAGATTAGTTTCTTGATCAACAAAAAAAATTCCTCCTTGTTTACTAGACTTTCGAGGCACTTTTAGGCTCTGGTAACCTTTCAGTTCTAGCCCAAACTCAATACAGGTTCCTATAATCAAATATACTATCATTGGGAATATAAATATTATCAAAAAAAGAAATTTATAACTCAAAATAAATACTCATGTCCCCATATTCCCTAGTAACTCTAGTCTCATCACAAAAATGTGGTGATCAAGTACCCATCCATGAAAAACATATTGAGTCCCAACACATTCCTAAAATAATTTCAGCCATGAATCACCTAGAAAAATATAAGGCCATTCAAATAAAATTCATTATTTTAGGAATAGACCTCTTAGGACACGAATTATAGCAACCCATTCTAGAGTACCATCTCCACAAGCATCTAAAAAATCACTACTGGTTTGAAGGGTGTTCTTGACCACTACATGATAGTGATAAGTACCTGGGCATCTAGAAACAACCTCTTGGAATGATTTCACCCAAATTAAATGATTATAAAAATCAAAGTAAAATGTGAATAAATTTTTATATTGATAAACCAAAATAACCAAAATATCTTTCAAGGATACGATACAATGGAAAACTGAAACAATAAGCAATAAAACATACTAACATAACTAATATTCTAGTGGCCCTTAGCCAACCTCTCTGTCCCAAGTCACATTCACTTAAACAACAATAAAAAATCCATAATTAGAAGAGGAAGATAACCCACACACCTACTATATGAACATAATGGTTCTAAACCACAAAATTAATAAGTAGGGTTTGAGTTACAAATAAATATAGGACTACACTAAGGACTCTATGAAATCTCTATACGAAGAAATTTAGATATACTAGATTGAAATAACAAATCATAAATATTGGGTTTTCTTAAAAAAATAAAATATGTATAACATGATCATTTATAAAATATAAAACAAATCAATAAATCTAATTGTGAGGAAAAGAAATTATAAAACACACCCAATTCCATTCTTAAATCTGTTTCAGAATCCTTAAGAGGAAACCACATAAAATTACCATTTTTAATAAATACACCCTTTTTAGAAATTTGGAACCATTTACAAGAAAATGATTAAAAAATTTCACATTATAAGGTTAACATTATATTTTTAAGCTATGGACAGGCACCCTGAGTCAAAATATAAAGCATCGTGCTACGGGATATAAATGGGTAAAAATGGTACCTTATAACAATCAAGAAGATTTAATAAACCATTTCAAACATGAAAAATTAAATTCCATGTAACAATTAAATGATCGGATTCATATATCAAGTATCTAGGTCATACATTAGAGGTATTAACTACATACAATAGTGATTCCACCATAGTTAAGATTATAAATAAAACATAACTAATCCGGGGGTGATTATATGAAGTCTCAAAGGGTCTTAATAAAATATTTCCCACACAAACCAATTTTCATGGTTACAAGTCTGTAGATAGATCCTTTCGCATTCTCTATGGATCTACTAGTTAGGGTTTGGTTCCACTAGTGAAACCTAAATCTTTTCATATCATATAACTAAACATGTTTACCATGACCAATAAAATAGGTCAGTGAGGTAATAAAGAAACTTGGATTATAATGGGTATCCTCAATGACATTAATGTTCACTATAATCAATCCAAACTAAAAAAGTTTCACATATCACCCCCACCCCCAATCTCCCTCAAAGAGTAAAACACTTTTTTAACACCAATAATCAGGTTCATTGAGAAATAATCATTATAGAAGTGTAATATATTAGTGGTTATCAAAACAATTACTATTATATAATTCACATTACGATGTTGCAAATGTTCCTTTTAAGTAATAAAAATTTATAAATCAATTCATTTTAAATTAATCAAAACATTACTTTGAACCATCCATTCAACTGGGATACACATGCTTGATTCCTTTAACTCCAATTCAATTTACTAAATTGGATTTCAATCAAATGGTAAAATACTGATAAATATTTTATTTGTATTAAAATATCATTTTAACAATTCTTTTCAAAAAAACCCTCTCTTTTGATTATTTAAAAGAATATAAAATACATTTTAATGGAAAATAACCATTTAAAAAATTTGGAACAATCTTAGGGATTTAACATGTTTAATTAAAACAATGCATTATATTTAATTAATAGAAATAACCATGATAAATAAAAACTATCACGACCCATACTCAGGGCCCATGTCGTGACTACCCCAAGCCTGCCATTTATAGGCCAGGGGCCGGCGACTAGCACCAATGACGCGAATCCTGATAACTGGGAAGGAATTGCCTTTAAAAAACACAAACACATCCAACCAGATTACAAGCAGAAGTAATACACTAAGTGTAAAAGAAATTGTTGAAAGGTAAATGGGCCAGAATACAAACCCAACTGAAAAGTATAGCTACAACTGAACAAAAGTACAACAGAAATGACAAACAGCTGGAAGATAGAAGCTGCTCTTGGTTCATCCACTTCAAATCCTACCGGAAAGGTAGGTACCGATAGCCTCCTCAATGCCATCATCCGCCAACCTCCATCGGGTACCGTCTCCTCATGAAGTCCAACTCCAGGTACTGAGTTCTTGTGAGTTCCACCTCCAGGTGTCATCCAGTACTCGAACACTCAGCCTCCATCAGCGTTGTCTGTCGTCTGCATCCAACACAACGAGGTGCGGGCATTGCCCGTATAGGGGTGAGTATAACGATACTCAGTAGGGACCTCGATTCCCTCAAGGTCTCTCTAAATCCAACAAGTATATCCACAAATAAGGATCTCAAAAGATAACCCTTACTTATATATAAGCCCATACTTATACCTAAGTTATCAAATAACCCCTACCTAGTGACGTGATCACACGACAGATCTACCGAGAGGTAGGGCCGTTTTTAACGTCGAAAGGTGATGTCGTCATTTGCGAATTCCCCGCGCGGTGTCTCCTCACTTGGTAGAGAACTGGGGAGCATTCTTCGTCGAGAAGGATGGTCGTTCTTCATCAGAGGAAGAAGTTCTTTAATGCGTTAGAGCTCTCTCCCAAAAGATTTTTCCAACACAAGTCAACCCAATTAAAAGAAGCTTCCACCTTATATTAATTGAACTTTTCAATCCATTCCAATTTGGAAATAAAATCCCCTTAATTAATTAAATGTTGAGTTGTTTAATTAATTAATAGGTAGGTTGGCAAATTAATAAGGAAGTGGATGTGTCCCATAATTAAAGCTGGGAGTTTATGAGAGTTAAAAAGTAAGTTATGGGAATGTTAAACGTTGGGGCTCGTGTGGGCCCCACCTCACATTTATCCTTACATGGGTAGTTAGGTGCCACCCCAACTCCCCCATGTTGGATAAAACCACCTTAGACATAAAAATAAAATTGTTTCGCAATTTTATTCATTCCCCGTTTAGTCAACAATTTTGAACTTCTCCACCCGCTCAAATGCAATTGCGGTAAAGGTCCCCTTAAGAAATTACTGGCGTTGCGAGTTCATAGGTGCCTTCAGATTTCAATTCAGAGCATCGGTTCAAAAGATAGAAAATCTCACTCGTTCGTCTACTGAACGTACTCGAGCTAAACTTTAGAAATTGATACCAAGAACACCGGGCCTCGGAATCAGGTTCCGTTAGAAACTGCGCACTCGTAAAATTCCAAAGAAATTAAGAAAAAAAATTCCTTGAAATTTTCAGGTATTTACAGAAATTAAATCTTTTTAAAAAAATCATATTTATTAAGTTGAAATCATACAATCCAAACATCATTTTCTCAAGAAAAAAAATGTTTTAATTTATGCTTGAAAATGATCAAACCATGCTTAAATAATTTCAAATGAAACAACCATGAATTAAAGAAACACATGGATCCCAAACATAATAAATAAATTGAAAAAAACATACACGGATTATTCAAAATAAAACTCAAAAGAATATGAGATGAGTGGCCTCTAATAGATAACACCAAATTAAGGAAGAGATGTCTCTAAAAATGTGAGAATAGATCCTACCACATGAACTGTTCTTGTTCCTGGAATTCCCATTTATTCCATAGTACTGGGAAGCAATAATGATGACATGAATGGATATTGATGTATTAGATGAGTAAAACATGCAATAATTGGACCAATTATTTGAATAGTAATTTTACAATTGAATAAATTAGGTTATGAGATAAAAAAACTCCAAAGAGGGCTCCAAAGCATTATAGGGGTCGACTTTGGTTTGGTAGAGGAGATAAAATAAATAATATGGGGGTTTCATGGTGCCATTGACATGATACCCATTTGTTGTGTAGGGTTTTCATACACCACCATCTAGAAGATTATTATATCATAAATGATATAAGCCTAAGACAACCAACTAGTAGGTCGGTGGATAAAAAAAAGTATTGTAGTAACATCTAGCCCATCATCTATTTATAGACACAATCATCTAGTTAGTGGAACACGTGCAAATTTAAAATCTATAATACTAAGTGCACTCGTCCCTTGGGGATTTCGGTCATCCTATAACCCTTTGATCCATCTCAAAAGAAATTCAAAAAAATTATATTATGAATGTGGTTTTTATGATCTTACATGATCAAACAACCATGTTCTTATGGTAATTTCATTATATTTAAATTAGTTTTTGAATTTATAGTAAGTAATTTCATATTTTGATTGAGGTATTGAGATGGTTTTATTGTTAGTAAAATGATTTATTTAATATTCTTCTATATAAATCATGTGATGGGATAAGATGTCTGAGATTCCTCCTTGATTTGGTAGATACGATGGGTGTATGTTCCATCTTGAATGTTTTTAGTTTATTCTATTTTAGGTAGAGTTACTAGCCACATGCACTATGAGTTAGAGAGACTCAAAATAGATTATATAGGACCATGATTAGTGATACATTATGATGATCATATATAACAATATGAGATGGATGTATGGTATAAGTCATTATCTCATGAGGGTCTATGAGTTATTGATGATAGTCTCATCAGGCCTAGACTGAGTTATATTGTACATATATTGGTATTTAGGTTTTTTGTTTAATATATATGTGTGGGAATGGGTATTGATTAAATATTCCTTCATGGAAAATGTTTAGAGGTGGGTGTGTTCTATTGAGAATAAATCTACACTCTCCTATGATTTTTATGAAAATCCACATGATCTCTATCATTATGTTTGTAAAGTTGAGTGGGGACCTACAAGGTTTTTGGACTCACCCATATATATGTACACCATATAGGTTATTATTTACATATGTAGACCATTATGTCTTATAAAATGATAGGTGTTGTCTTTAAGATGGATTCATTTTTTATTGTGGGTAGGGTATTTAAAATCTATGATTGAGTAGGAATCCAATTGTGAATGTTTTCAAAGAATATTTTATAATTTATTTTTAGGTTAACTGCATTTTTATTAGGTAGTATGATAACTCTTTATCTTTTGATGATGTCGGTTATTTATATTCATATTTTTCTCTATTATTTTCTGATGTATCATGTTGACTATTTACTACATTAATATTCTTCTTTATGAGGGACTTTTCAGATCCAAAATTTTTGCCACAGGAATTTGGGTTGTCTATTATATGGATAGTTTATGCAAATTTTTTCGTAGATTCATGCACGATTTTTTTATATTCATGCTATCACCCTCACTCATGGTTAATTAGAACCTCCCCACTATTTGTTGGTCTCTAGAATACATGGATGTGCTCTTATTTTCTCGTATCAACCACACCATGGTTTTTATTTTAGAAATATAATAGAATAAATTAAAAGAGGTATCTAAGAGAATAATTTTTTGGAAAAATATCAGTTAGAGGTTTAGATAGGATTTCAGATCTTTGGATGTATACCAGGAGTATGCTTGGATAACATAGATTTAGTGATGACCCATGTTACTAGGGGTTCCATATTATGGGATTAAGAAGTCTAGGTTGACTAAGGTGTTGGATCTAGAAACACAATTACGAATGGATGCTACTCAGGATGCATCATAAGGCTCAATATAGAGCATTATTAATTTATCATGCATCAATCTATTGGAAAGGTAAGCGTATGATATATAAGCCTATATGAGGTGTCATGAAACATAATCCCTTGTATGGTTTCTTTATTAACTGGTGAAACTTATAATCTATTTTAGGGATTCTTAAATAGATTATATGAGGTGATTATATTTATATAGATAAGAGGGTATTTGTTGTGTTATGATTGAATGTGGTTTTTTGTCCCCTAGAGGGAAATCAATTTCATGAGTTTTGGATTTTATTATAAGACCCATTTTTTCATTAGAAAAGGAATATGGTGGAATGATTCATGTGTAAAATTATTTATCAAATATATATTATATGTATTTTGAAAATAGGTCTGGGTTTTGGAAAAAGATCATTGAAATCGAATATTTTCAATAAATATTTTTTAAAATTCTCATTTTGAAATTGTATATGTCAATTTTAAATGAATTCAATTTTTTTAAATTATATGAAAAAATATTTTATTGTTATATATTATAATAGGTTTTTTATCCAATGGTTAATTCATGTATAGTGAGATGTTATCAATAATAATTTTTTATTGGACTTATTTCATAAAATCACTTTTATTGAAATCCTGGAGTTTTACTTATATAATTCTATTTGATAGCTATATTACTCTTATTAATTGTTTTCTTTTCATGTTACTACATTAATAAGGATTAATTCCTTAAAATGGAATTATTCAGAAATTATAATAAATTATGTGTGTGTTATATAATTATAATAGTTGTTCGGAGTGGATACTCAAGAGGGGGGTGAATTGAGTTCCAATTAAAAATTTCTGTTAAAAATATTTCTCTTAAAATCCCCCAATTTAAAAACAATGTTAAACTGTAGTGAATCTATACAGAGTGTAAATGTTCAATTAGTTTCTCAAAGATTGATTAGGTCTCAGTTGAATTAATATGAAGATTAAATTAACTTTTGAAACTAACTTACTGGTATACAATAAGTATAAACACTTGTTAATTTAATAATCAAAGTAGCTTTAAAATAGTTTTGTATTTCAATGTAATAGTAGCAGAATTTAAAATATATATGTAATACTCATAGACATAAAATAAAATCACAGAAAAGTTAACCAAGAGGTTCAGTCTCAAGCTGAGACTTAGTCCTCTCAACAATTTATATAAATTGATCCACACCCTAGATTGGGGTTAACAATAGTGAGCACACTGTCCAGGTACAAGGACCTCTGCCACATTTCTACGTGGGGAAACCAAAAAATAACACACAGGTTGTTCAGGTATTACTCGACCTCTACCACTATCCACAGTGGGAAACAAAGGAGTTATGGAGTTTGAGTGAAGATTTTAAGAATCCTCCAGTTTAGCACAGGATACATTGTGATTGTAAAATAAATAGGGTACACAAACTACTCAAAATGTAAAGATAGAATCACTAAGAGAAGTATGATTTAGTTTATAAATGCTTTAGTGATTAGTAGTGAAGCTCTGGACGCGATTGGTTGATCAGATAAGATTCAAAGTCCTTCTCTGGTTTCTGCTCAGAAACAGAGTGTCGTTTTCTTCTTGGGTTCTTTGTTCATCTTAGCAGCCTGAGTGCATGGAGTGTTTGATGTAGTTCACTCAAGATAAAGCTTGTGTTCTCCTTGAAAATGAGTAGCTTCGTGTATGTCCAGTGTTCTTGGAGTATAGATTTTTCTTCTTTCACAATGCACCACGTTTGAATGATATTCAGCTCTGTTCTTTTTCACCAGTGTGCCTTCTTAGTTCATTGATGCTCATTTTATGCACACTCAGTGTGTTTGTTTTGTGTCACACATCTGTGTATATCTCGTGTTCTCTTTCCATCCCTTTATAGCATTTATATTCAGTAGAAAAGAATAATCACCTTTTGTAGGGGTACTAGGTACAGTTCCCTGACATAAAACCGAAATCATTAAATAACATTAACTGCATTAAAACTATCAAATGTAACCGTTAGAAAAATAAATAAATATTATGAAGAGTATAGGGTTTGACTGGTCGGTCAATCATTAGTAGTCGTTTATTGGTAGACGTGCACAGTGGACTTTGTGTCGCAGAACCTTCCATCAGTAGCTCTTTTGAACTTTCATTGGTAGCTCATATACCAGTGACTTTAGTTCCATCGGTAGCTCTTGTTATCGATAGCACTTTGCATCAGTAGCTGTTTGCACGTGTCGGTAGACTTACACTATCAGCATCCTTCTATTGGTAGCTCGATAAATCAGTGACTATACTTGTATTGGTAACTATCTATGAGCTGGCTCTATCGGTAGACTTCTGTCTATCGATAGATCTGGTATGTTTTTCTGTCGGTAGCTCGGTAGAATGGTTCTATTAGTAGACTTCCTCATATCGGTATCTCTGGTTTGGGATTCAGTACTCGTATCCGTAGGCTTACTCTATCAGTAACTACTGGTAGACATGCACATCGGTATCTCATCTATTATGTCAGTAGACTTTGTGTCTGCTTACAGGTGGACTTATGCATATCGGTAGACTGAGTACAGGTAACTCTATATCAGTAGCTATACCTAGATTAGTGGCTTAACAATTTTCTGTCTTATGCAAAACTTATTCGAATGGGTTAGAAGAACTTCATAACTCATATAAACACGGATACACAAAGATTAACATATCTCAGGGATTATTTTAATATTGTTATCATCTTGATCACAGATTGAAAGAATTAATATATAGAAAAATAGTAGATCAAAGTATATGAAATCATAATTGGGATTATCAAAATAGGTGAGGTCAACAATCTCCCATTTTTTGATAATCACAACTTATTATATTATTATTAAAAAAATTGTATTAGAGGATATATAATTATTCTCAATTTTTCTCAGAGAAAACATTATGGTATAAAACATAATTTATCAGAGATATAATTAAATGTATCGAAGATAAAAGAAAAAAGTCATGGTATAATAGGTAAATTTTAGTGGTATCTGAGAACTAAATGAAACGATATCAGAGGATGAGAGTAAAGGCACTAGTATTAGAAGATGAAATTCAGAGGTATCAAAGGGGAAAAGCAAGATAGATCTTAGATAAAATTTCTCCCCCTTTCATTTATATCTCTCCCTTTTTGAGTGAAAATTTCTTCCTCTTTTGATACTTAGAGAGTATTTCTCCCCCTTTGTAAAATATATCTCCCCCTTTGTGATAATAAAAAAGTGGGAAATAAAAATGAGAAGTGGAACAACAGGAATAGAATAAAATCACTTGTATTAAATGTTACAAAAAGGTACAAAGATAGAAAACAAAATTCATAGGATTCCTATCAAACAATCCAGCAACTTGATCAATCCACATCCTCAACGTGAGATTTTCCCTTGGGGTCAGAAGAGGATTTAGGTGGTGAGGATTCTGGTGAAGGCTTAGGATTTCCAGAAATGACCACAGAAGGTTGAGTAACTGACACTATGCATGGCCTGTATTGAGTAGCCCTTTGTGTGATCATAGGTGTGAGGCTTAGAATGGCTTGGACATGAGTCATCTGAATTGGAGAAGTAGTGGAGGTAGAGGCAGGAAAAGTATGAGGGACAATTACTAGCCTAGCATCAACATTCAGAAAAGGCAGCAACAGATTTCTGAAATCCATAATTATTCCTCCTCTCTCCATAGTAGATATGAAGTCATCCTTGTTCTCCATAAAATTTTCCAACGCTGGATTCAATTCTCTGAGCTTTCTAACTTTTTCTCTAAAGGCTTGATTGACAGGAGGTAGTTTCATATTCTCAATCAGAAGCTTGAAATGACTAGTCATTTGGTTCTTTCTGTAAATTTTGGAGAAATAGGAGTCCCCATTTTCTTTCAATTATTTTTGAGAGGCAGAGGGTTCTCTCATGTAGTCTTGGACTATCTTCATAATTTTTCTGGTTGAATCTCTGGTAGAGAGAACAACTCTTCTCAGCTCAGATGAGTCCACGGAGCCACTGGTTGAGGCAGAACCAAGCTACTCTTTCATCATAGCTTGAAATTGATTCAAATCCATCAAAGGCTTGGATGCAAGAGAACCAACAGAGAAAGATATAGTCCCTTTGAATCTTTTGGTCAATCCACTGATAAGATTTTGAAATTGGGAATCTTGTATTGTAATATGATCCTTTATAGAAGTTTTGAAGTTTTCAAATACTAAAACCATCTGGCTTACAACAGTATTCACATAAGCTAAGTCCTTATCATCTTGGGATTTGGGGCTCAAGTATTAGTCTAAAGAAACAACAAATTCATTTGGAGATTCTAGATCTGCTTCAATTCTAGAAACTTGAGCTTGGCAGTCATTAACTTATTCAACTATTTCTCCCATAAAAGTTGATAAATTACAGGCAAGATATAGTTCAAATGATCTTTCCAACATAATCATTTCTTCTACAAAACTTTGCTTCATCTCAACAACTGAGGCACTATAAGAATTTTTCAACTCATCTTTTAAGATATCCATACCAGCCTTGGTAACCAAATCAGCATGTGCAACTACTACAGACGATCTTTCAAAGGCTAAACTGACCACAGAGTCAGTCATAATTGATTGAATTAAAGATTCCATAGAAACTTTTATTTTCTTTACCTCTTCCACAAAACATTCCTTAAGGTTTTTCTTCAGCTTATTCAGGTCATGTATTCTGACCACATCTTCAGGCAATAATTCAGATTCAACATCATAATTTTTTTTGTCTATTTAAATATGCTTCATCATCTGAATCTGGATAGTCTAAAGCACATACTAAAAAACCAGGGTCTTCTGCCCAATCATTAAATCCAACTGCCACTGTAACACTTCCCAACATAGATTGATGCTCCCCCTCAATGGGTGCATCCTCAATTAGGATAACAGTAGTCTCAGAAACATTCACAACAGCATCATCAGCAGGTCTTTCAACCTAAAGAGAATCTTCCACTATCAATTCCATCACTTCAGCAGCAGGAGGGTCTTCTATATTAGGTAAGGGTATGTCAATCTCATTTTCTTCCTCAGTAGGTACTAAGGATTTTCCAATAACTGGACTCAAACTCAAATCAGTTGACAGAGATGCTTCACTCTCATGAACATATTCTTCATTTTCTACAACATCCACTTCAGCAGCCTCTAAAGAAGCTTCTTCCTTATTTAATTTATGTTGAACTAGATTTTCAGGAGCTGGGCTAGGAGGCAGTCAGGGTCTCATCCTTCATCTGCAGAGGACTCTTCCTCTTCTGAATCATCACTGTATTCTAGATCCTCTTCATCAGGTCCTAGACCTGGATCCCTCACATTCTTTGGTCATGAAGGATGATTCACATGATTAAACTTGTCATACACCCTCTGGTCATTATTGACCCATTCTCCTCTCCAAGGGTTCCAATTTATTTTCATGTACTTACAAACTGTGGTTGTGATACAGAAGTTATTCTTTACTACCACTATCTCATCTTGAGACTCAGTAACCCCTTTTACCTTGATCATCACAGAGATTAACTTAGCAAAGAATAGGGCATTTGTCTTTGATTTCGGCCTTGTCATATCTTCCATATAGAGCATCAGCAATCTGAAAAAAATAACCATTACACAATATCATAAGAGGTGCAAGAGATATATATCCTAATATATCAAATTGGAAAAGTCTCCTATCCTCGGTATCAAGACATGTTGAACAAATTTGAACAGCAATCTGTTCTCTCCATCCATTTCTACAGAAACTACTTGTCTTTGAATTCCATCACCAGTCAGCTCTTCCAAAGCAGTCTCATAGTCGAAAATATCACTGGTAGGTGGCATGTCTCTCGGGACATATCCAGATACTCCTTCACGTGGAAATTTCAAGCACTCATCCCATTCAATGGATGAAAATGACATCTCCTTTCCATTCACAAAATAGGTTACTCGATTTTCATTCCTGATTCTTCAAAGGTTACAAAATCGTAAAATGGTTTCACTAATTTTATAAAGTAAGGACCATTGTTGTTTGAAAAACACTCTACCCATTTTTTATCTTCATGAACTTCGAGCACTAAGGACCTGCTAGGCAGTAGCCATTCTACACACAGTTCCTTTTCAATCATAATAACTCAATTTTGCATATGCAGATTCACTGGTCGTCTCCCCGACCTAGTTTTAGAAACACTACCACTACCACTTGATTCTTGATCGGTCTTATGCTTCTTTGATTGCGGATCATCGGCAACATCTATAATAGAGGGGAGTTTGGTTTTTTCCATCTCGTATTCGAGGGATTTAGGGTTCTCTAAGGATTCAGGAGCTAAGGTTTGAAGGTTAAGGTTCTAGGCTCGATGGATTTAGAATAGCTCGGACTTTAGTTTTATCATTTAGGAGTCATAAAATAAATAAATAAAATGAAATAAAGTAAAAACAATTCAGATTCTGGCGGTAGACAGAAGTTTTAAAACAGTTCACACATCGGTGAGAATCTATATGAGTGAGGTTACATCGGTGAGGATTCACATCGGTGAGGATTTCATATCGGTGGGGATTCTACATCGGTGAAGATTTCACATCGGTGACAATTTCACATCGGTGAGAATAGCTATCGATTGAGGTTAAACATTCCTAACTCGTGTATAATGTAACTTAACCTATCTGAATTCAAAGGTTTTGTGAAAATGTCAGCTAGTTGATGTTAAGTGCCTATAAACTCAAGAGTAATATCCCCCTTTTGGTAATGATCTCTCAAGAAATGGTGCCTTACATCAATCTGCTTGGTCCAAGAGTGAGACACATGGTTCTTCAAGATATTTATTGCACTAGTATTGTCACAGTTGATTGACACGTGCGTAAAGTCATATCCATATTCCAAAAGAGTGTGTTTCATCCATAGAATTTGTGCACAACAACTACTAGCAGCAATTTACTCTACTTCGGTAGTAGATAATGCTACCGAATTTTTCTTCTTACTACACCAAGATACTAAGGATTTCCCCAATAAATGACATGTTCCAGAAGTGCTTTTTCTATCCAACTTGCAACCAGCAAAATCATCATCTGCATAACTCATTAACTCAAATGGTTGTCCTTTTGGGTAAAACAAACCAAAGTTTATAGTATGTTTAAGATACATAAAAATTCGTTTAACAGAAAGTAAATGATATTCTTTTGGATTAGCATGAAATCTTGCACACATACACACACTAAACATAATATCTGGTCTACTAACAATAAGGTAAAGTAAGATTCCAATCATACCTCTGTAATTGGTTTCATCCACTGGTTTCCCAGTTTCATCTGCACCCAATTTACAAACAGTTCTAATAGGAGTATCACTTTCATTAATACTATACAAAGCAAAACGTTTTAAAATATCCTTTTTATATTTAATTTCATTCAAAACAATACCATTTTCATTTTGAAACACTTGAATTCCAAGAAAATTGTTATGTTCTCCCATTAAACTCATTTCAAATTCATTTTGCATACTCTTTGAAAAATCAGTACATGAAGAATGTTTAGAAGATCCAAAAATAATATCATCAACATAGATTTGAACTATTAAAACATCTTTATAAATTCTTTTAATAAAAAGAGTTGGATCAGCAATATATTAGTAGAACTTTTTGAAATAAGAAAATTACTAAGTCTATCATACCAAGCTCTTGGAGCTTGTTTTAAACCATATAAAGCTTTAGAAAGTTTAAAATTTTGATTTGGAAAATGAGGATTAGTAAATCCAGGTGGTTGTTCAACAAAAACATTTTCAACAACAAAACCATTTAGAAAAGCACTTTTGACATCCATTTGATAAAGTGTGAAATTCAGATGAGCAGCATATGCAAGTAAGATTCTAAATGGATTCTAATCTGGCTACATGTGCAAAGGTTTTCTCATAGTCTATACCTTCTTCTTGACTATATCCTTGTGCAATTAGTCTAGCTTTGTTTCTAACTATGTTTCCATACTCATTAACATTGTTTCTAAAAACCCATTTAGTGCCTATTATTAAAGTGTCCTCAGGTCTGTCAACTAATTCCCAGATCTTGTTTCTTTAAAATTTATTTAACTCGTCTTGCATAGCTATTACCCAAAATTCATCATTGATGGAATCATTGACATTTTTAGGTTCTAGCTGTGAAATAAAGGCTTGATTTTCAACCTAGTTTCTTAGAGAAGCTCTAGTATGTGTCCCCTATCAAGATTACCAACAACAGCATCAAAAGGATGATTCTTTAGAATCCTTGTTGATCTAGTAAAGGTAGGACTATAAATTTCAGGTTCATCTATAGGTTCGGGTTCTATAGCAGCAGATTCAGAAATATTTCTAGAACTGGATGTTTTTACAGTAGGTTCTTTAGATTTATAATTAAGCATCAGAACACTTAAATCTTCCTCAAGAATTTCAAGAGAGGTTTTAGGCTCATGTGGATCAATTTCATCAAACATGATGTGAACACATTCTTCCACACATTTGGTTCTTTTATTAAAGAGTCTATAGGATTTTCTAGTTAAATAATAACCAAGAAAAATTCCTTCATCACTCTTAGAAGAAAACTTTTCCAGATTATCCTATGTATTAGGAATAAAAACTTTGCAGTCAAAGACTCTAAAGTAACTAACTTTAGGTTTTCTATTATTCCACAACTCATAAGGGGTCTTCTTAAGAACTGGTCTAATTAAAACTCTATTAATGATATAACAAGTTGTATTCACAGCTTTAGCCCAAAAGTAAATAGGAAGTTCATATTCATTAAGCATGGTTCTAGCTATTTCTTGAAGGTTTATATTCCTTCTTTCTACCACACCATTCTTCTAAGGTTTCTTAGGAGAAGAAAAGTTGTGACTATAGCCATTGTGTGAGCAATAAGATTCAAACTCTTGATTTTCAAAATCACGGCCATGATCACTTCTCTGGGTTTTAATCTTAAGTCCTCTAAGATTTTCTACAGATTTGGAGTATTTAACAAAGTAAGAAGAAGCTTCACTTTTGTGAGTTAAGAAGTATACCCAAGTATATCTAGAAAATTAATCTACTAGAACATAGACATAGTGCTCCCCATTTAAACTAGAAACTCTTGAAGGTCCAAACAAGTCCATGTGAACCAACTCGAGAGGTTGGGAAGTTGAAACTTCTTTCTTTGATTTAAAAGAAACTTTATGTTTCTTTCCCTTTTGATAGGGATTACAGACATTGTCATTTTGGAATTCATGTTTAGGTAGGTCTCTAACAAAGTTCTTCCTAGTTAGTTTTCTAAGTGAATAGATGTTGCAGTGTCCTAATCTTCTGTTCCAAATCTAAGACTCTTTATGAAAAGCATTTAGGCAAGTAACATTTTGTTTAGCTAAAGAATTTAAATCAACTGCATAAACATTTTTATTTATTAAATAAAGAAATACTAAAAGATTTTTATAATTAAAAACAATACAACAATCATTTTTAAACTTCACATTATAACCATCATCACATAATTGAGAAATACTTAACAGGTTATACTTAAGTCCATCAACAAATAAAACTGTAGAAATTAAAACCGAATCAGTGTTACCAATTTGGCCTAGGCTAATGATCATTCCTTTAGAATTTTCACCAAAGGTGACATGGTCTTTATCAACCTTTATTAAACTTTTAAAACATGAATAATCTCCAGACATATGTCCTGAACATCCACTATCCAGGTACCATACTTTCTTGTGAGAACTCTTTAAGTATGTTTCCTACAAAACATATTTAGATAGAAAATGATTTTGGTACTCAGATCTTCATGGGTCTAGAAAGGTTAGGAATCAAAGCTTTAGGTACCCATATTTGTATTATGGGTCTCATATAATTTACAGAATCAATAAATTTTTAAAGATAAACTTTAGATGATCTATAACCATATGAATAACTGGTTGAAGCATATGGATTTCTAGAACTTGAACTAGCATTATTCTGTCCAGATTTAGGAAGAAATCTATTTTTAATAAGCTGTCTCTGTCTAGGTTTGTAGCCTATTCCAGTAGTGTATTTTGGTGCTACTTGGTTTCCTAGAATTTGAGTTAGTGTATCCTTTCCATTTGTTCACTTCTCTAGGTCTTTTATACGTTTCTCATTTGACATTTTTAGTTCTGTATTTTCCTTTAACAGTTGAGTATTCTTCTCTTTTTCGATAGTAAGTTTTGTTTTAACAGTAGTAGTGAGAGCATGATATTTCTTTAATGATTTATATTTATCCTTAATTTCATTGCATGTGTCTTCCAGCATATTATGGTATTCAAATAATTCCTCACTAGTCGTGTTTTCAGAATCAGAATCAGATTCTGCATCATCTCCAGAATAATAAGAATTTAAAACAGGAGTATCTAAAGTTACCTCAGATGTGTTGGTCATGAACCACATGTTGGCATGATTCTTCTCAGAATCATAAGATTATGATTCACTTGTGATGTCCTCAGAAACACTCCAGGTTTCTTTCTTAGCTTTCTTGAACTTTCTGTCCTTATAATCATATTTCTTTTTGACTTTTAAATTTGGACAATCAGCCTTGATGTGTCCTTTTTTTTTACACTCATAGCTGACTATTTCATCATTCTTGTTAGCTTTCTTCCAATCATTTTTCTAGTGTCCCTTGTTGTCATACATTCCTTTGTAATTAGATTTCATGAAGAATTTCTTCATACTATAAAACTTCTTGAATCTCCTGGCTATCTGAGATATCTTAGCATAACTATCTGAATCAGAATCTTCACTAGTTGAACTCTCAGTAGATATTTTCATTTTCTCCTTGTCTTTACTCTTAGAGGAAGTAGACTTGAATACTACGGATTTTCTCTTTGGTTCATCATCTTCCTTTGTATTCACCTTGAGTTCTTCCTCATACATCATTAATTTACCAGTAATCTCTTTCACTGGTAGTGCTCCAATGTCACATGACTCTCTGATTGAAACAGAAGTGCCCCTCCATCATTCTAGCAGACATCTCAGTATCCTCATAATTTGTTCCTTAGCTGGAATAGCTTTTCCAAGTGAACTCATTGTATTGACTATCTCATTAAACCTGAGATACATATCAGAAATAGGTTCATCAGTTTTCATTTTAAAAGTGTTATATTTAAGAGTATATGTATTCAATATCATTTCTTTAACATTGGTTGTTCCTTGATGAGTAACACCCAAAGTATCCCAAATTTCAAAGGTAGTTTTTCAAGAAAAAATTCTATTAAACTTTTCATCTCTTAAAGCACAGTACAGTGCATTCATAGCTTTATAATTATTATTGTAAGCAGTCTTTATATGTTCCTTCCAAGTTGTTCATTCTGTTTCTGGAATTTTATATTGAGACTCTATAGCAGTCCAAATAGAAAAACCCATTCTTTCTACATGAATTTTAATTTTCAGTATCCACTGGGCATAGTTTGTACCATTGAAGAAAGGTGGATGGGTAGTAGCAGCAGCCTCTAGTCAATTATCCATAACTAGACTTTAAAAAATAGTTTTAAAGAGATAAATTTTAGAACTAATAGAAATTTAAGATCTTTAAATATGAAACTAAAATCCTAGTTGAAAACCCGAGTATTTCAAAAATCCGTGAACAAAAATAATCCTCTGATACCAAATGTTGGTCGGAGTGGATACTCAAGAGGGGGGTGAATTGTGTTAGAATTAAAAATTTCTGTTAAAAATATTTCTCTTAAAATCCCCCAATTTAAAAACAAAGTTAAACTATAGGGAATCTATAAAAAGTGTAAATGTTCAATCAGTTTCTCAAAGATTGATAAGGTCTCCGTAGACTTAATCTGAAGATTAAATTAACTTTTGAAACTGACTTACTAGATTAAAATAAGTATAAACACTTGCTAATTTAACAATCAAAGTAGCTTTAAAATAGTTTTGTATTTCAAATTAATAGAAGCGGAATGTAAAATATATATGTAATACTTATAGACTTAAAATAAAAGCACAGTAATGTTAACCAAGAGGTTCAGTCTCAAGCCGAGACTTAGTCCTCTCAACAATGTATATAAATTGATCCACACCTTGGATCGGGGTTGACAACGGTGAGCACACTGTCCAGGTACAAGGACCTCTACCACAGTTCTACGTGGGAAAAACAAACAAGAGAACATAGGCTGTTCAGGTCTTACTCAACATCTACCACTATCAACAGTGGGAAACAAAAGAGTTATAGAGTTTGAGTGAGGATTTTAAGAATCCTCCAGTTTAGCATAGGAGATAGTGTGTGTGTAAAATAAACAGGGTACACACACTGCTCAAAATGTAAAGATAAAATCACTAAGATAAGTATGATTGATTTTAGAAATGCTTTAGTGATTAGCAGTGCAACTCTGGACTCGATTGGTTGATCAGATAATCTTCTAAGTCCTTCTCTGGTTTCTGCTCAGAAACAGAGTGTCGATTTCTTCATGGGTTCTTGGTTCAGCTTAGCAGCCTGAGTGCTTGAAGTGTTTGTTGTAGTTCACTCAAGATGCATCTTGTGTTCTACATGAAAATGAATAGCTTAATGTATGTCCAGTGTTCTTGGAGTATATATTTTTCTTCTTTCACAACTCACCACGTTTGAATGATATTCAACTCTATTTTTTTTCACTAGTGTGCCTTCTTAGTTCCTTGATGCTTGTTGTATGCACACTCAGTCTGTTCTTTTTGTGTCACACATCTGTGTATATCCCGTGTTCTCTTTCCATCCATTTATTGCTTTCAGCTTCGACAGAAAAGAATAATCGCCTTTTGCATGGGTACTAGGTACGGTTCCCTGACATGCAACAGAAATCATTAAATGACATTAACTGCATTAAAACCATCAAATATAACCATTAGCTAAATAAATAAATATTATTAAGAGTATAGGGTTTGATTGGTTGGTCAATAATTAGTAGCCGTTTATTGGTAGACGTGCACAGTGGACATTGTGTCGCAGAACCATCCATCGGTATCTCTTTTTAACTTTCATCGGTAGCTCATATACCAGTGACTTTAGTTCCATCGGTAGCTCTTGTTATCTATAGATCTTTCCATCAGTAGCTGTTTGCACGTGTCGGTAGACTTACACTATCAGCAGCCTTCTATCAAAAGCTCAATATATCAGTGACTATACTTGTATCGGTAACTATCTGTGAACTGGATGTATCAGTAGACTTATGTCTATCGGTAGCTCTGGTCAGTTGGTCTGTCGGTAGCTCGGTAGACCGGTTCTATCAGTATACTTCCTCATATCGGTATCTTTGGTTTGTGATTAAGTACTTGTATTAGTAGGCTTACTCTATCGGTAACTACTGGTAGACATGCACATCGGTAGCTCATCTATTCTGCCGGTAGACTTTGTGTCTGCTTACCGGTGGACATGTGCATATCGGTAGACTGAGTAGTGTTAGCTCTATATCAGTAGCTATACCCAGATTAGTGGCTTAACACTTGTCTTTCTTATGAAAAACTTATTCGAATGGGTTAGAAGAACTTCATAACTCATATAAACATTGATACACAAAGATTAACATATCTCATGGATTATTTTAATATTGTCATCATCTTGATCACAGATTGAAAGAATTGATATATAGAAAAATAGTAGATCAAAGTATCTAAAAGCAGAATTGGGATTATCAAAACAGGTGAGGTCAACAATAACTTATAACTATAAAAATAAATATAATAAATTTTATAGAAAAATGAAATTTTTGGATAATCAGATGATAAAATAAATCATTAAATTATATATATAAATTAAAATTTTGTTTTGATAATAATTTATAATTTTCCGAAATAATTTTTCATTTTTGTTCTTTTAATCATATTATATATTCATTTATTACTATAAAAGGGTTTTTAAAAACATTTAATAACTTGTTTTACACTATAATGACACTATAATTATTCATTATTCTTATTTCAAATCTTAATTACTCATAATTGTAGTTTCTTATTATCATAGGTTGGTTATTAAATTATTATAATATGTTTTTTGAAATTAAAATGGTCATTTGAATTAGTATTGTAATCATTGAATATATAGTCGTCGCACAAAACTATTATTCCAACATTTTTATTAAAAATTAAAATTTTTATTAAGTATAATATGACCATTATGAAATTTATTTTTTTCACATGTGTAATCAATTAGTTCAAAATATTATAAATGTAACTAAAAAATAGAAAATAAAAAATATTAATCTATCAAAATAAAATTAATAGTCTTTAATTAGGATAAAAAAATTTCCCTGGTACTATAAAATTTTATAAAAATTTGTATTTTCTTATTTTAATAATTTTAATAAAATAAAATGATCTTCATTTTTCAAATCAATACATTGAAATTAATTTAACAGTAAATTTTTCTATTTTATGAAAAAAATTGTATTTGGTGAATAATAAAAAATATTGTCTTTAGGAATAGATTAATATTTTTGATATAATTATAATATAAATAGGACTCAAAAATGTATAAACCATTTTACATGAATGAAAATTTATTTATTCAATAAATTTATTTCTTTGAAAAATAATTATTTCTATTTTTTAGACCTCTATTTGAAAATTTAAAGCCTAAATCGTATCTTATTTGAAAAAAATATTTTTTTTTCTTTTTTATCTTTAATAATGTATTTATATAATTCCATTAAAAATTTTAATCGATTTTAATGTCAAAAAATCATCATTTTTAAATCATAAAAAAATATAATTCAAATGAATCATTATTATCCTCATTCTTTTCCCAAAATAATTAAATAATCAGTATATTGTTCTAAAATACACTTCTCATTCTCTCTATAAACACCCCTCCTTCACCACTTTATCCTCACCACAAAAACAATTTTATTTTCCCACGATCAACCCAAATTCCACTCTAAATTCTCTTAACATTTTCCTTTCACCTGGGTGTATCCAAAATCCCTTCATTTGAACGCTTTAGAATCACTCTAAAAGAGGCACCTCAAAGTGAAATGTGAGGTTTTTAAGACTCTTTTTCATTTATTGATTGATAATATCTACCCATAAAGTCTTTAAAAACTAATATTAGTTTTATATAATAGTTAAATTATTATGTTTTTATTATCATCTTGAGCCATTATTAATGAGGGGTCACAAATTTCATCTCCTAAAACATGTTTTCATAACCAATAACTATAATAAAATAATGGTTACTTAATTCCCTATTTTAATTTCTTTTATGAGATTAATTTTCTATAAAATACTTAAATCAACATTTTAATACAATACCATGTTTTTAAATTCATTTTTTATAACCCATTTAAATAATTTTTTGAGGATATATAACCAATGAAGGTTTATCAATCCATTATCTATGAACTTTTACTATATAGAAATAGATATTTAAAAACTATTCCATTTTATTTGAAGAATAATTTTACACCATTGAATAACATAATTAATTCCATAAATCAATTAAAATAACCCCTAAACTAGGCACTGAAGTTGGATTCTGACATACTTGACGCATTTTCCTAATAACCCAGACTGAAAACTAGTTCTAAGGAATCAAATATTAACTCATGGGAATAATTTCTCCTAGTAACATGATTTAATATATAGTGCAATTCTTCTATAGATTTTGGAATGAAACTTTCATAAACTGTAAATCCATTTCAAGAAGAATTAGATAAATAAATATATGAAATTCAAATAACATGTAACAAATAAATAAGATATCCAGTTTAAAAGTAAAAAATATAAATTAAATAGTAACAAAAATATATTTCGCTGACCTGTTCGATATAAGGAAGATAAAAACTGAGACAAAGAACCAACAAACATGACACAGTTTCCACTTGATCCCAATGTTACCATCCATCCCCAAAACCACCATTTGTATAACGAAATCATGTTTTACCTGAACCTAAACTTATAACTGAAATATAGATAGTGTGACTAAAAACACCACTAGGTATGCCAAAAAAACCATTCCTAGTGTGTAAATTTAAAAAAATATTTCTACAAAATTGGCATACAATTTATGAAAAATATTTAATCTAAATTTTTCTTAACACCAATACTATTTTTTTCATTTTTTTCATTGAAACAGATTCCTATTTAAAAAAGTGGTTTAATATATATATATATAAGAGGTTGTCCTATGAAGAGTTAATCTAATATTTCCCAAAACATATTCATAAAACCACAAATTAGTAGTTTTGTTAAAAATTGAAGGAGTGATATAACGACAAAACCAAAATAAAAATAATAATCATAACAATATAAATGAGATAGTAGAAATGGGAACAAATTGTATCAACTATCGCTAACACAAATAAAAGAATTCTCAAATATAAATTAAGCCATTGTCAATGATCCTTGGGATACATAGAATATAGGGGATTGTATAGAATAATAATAATCAAGATCCATAATAATGGTACCCATGATTTAATCCTACTTACCCACTTCTTTTACAAAAAAATACATGGCCTAATAGAGGGGAAATATATCATTGAAGGGTTTTATCCATACTTTAGTTGACCAGAATGTTAATAATCCAAATATATTATACCATGTCCTCTTTTTATTCCAATCTCCACTATTGATTCCCATTATATATATAAAATTGAGTTAACCCAAATAAAAAAGTAACAATAACAGGTAATGGTATATATGAGTATACATATATATAGATACGCAAAACTACTGTCATACTTAAGTAATCACCTCTGAGAATACCTCATTGAATTGTCCCTTATTCATCAAAGAAAAAACATAGTGAACTCGTTTTAAAAACAAAAATTGAATGTCCCATGGGTGTATTTTTGTCATGATAATCCTATCTAAAATGTACGAAAATATACTTATAATCATCATATGATTCAAAATTATAGGAAAAAAATTAAATAATGGATCTAAATTTGTTTAATATTGAAAATATTTTACACTTTTTAAACCATTATTTTTAAGGAACAAATGCAACTTTAAAATTCAATAAGTTTCTTCTATAGAATTTTGATGGAAAAAATCACCTTTTTAATATTTTTAAATCCTTTCTTAAAATCACTCTAAGAAACATATAGACCACTTTGTGTGAGATGTTAAATAAAAATAGGTTTATAATATAACTTTAGATTCATACCCTTTTCATCAAATTAAAACATAGTGATACCCACATTTTCTTTCTGTATAAGACTCAAGAAATTAATAATATTTCTTTATATAAAAACATACTTTTAAACATAAAAGAAATAATGTTTCTATAATTAAAGGGATAATACATGTTGAACCTGCATAAAACCAAATATGTATGGTCTGAATCATCGAATAAGGAGATAATATAATCAGAAAGGAAAATGAAACCAACTAAACATGATGAGTGGAAAAAACAAGATCAAACCCTCACTCTAGGGTTTGAACAAAGAAGAATATTGCAAGGGGATAAAAAATAATATGGGAAGAAAAAGAGATAGTAGACATACCTCATATATAGAAGGTGCTGAAAAATACATGATGATGTCCCAAAAAATTTACCATCGGTGAACAATCAAAGTGGATATGGGTTTCTGTTCATAGGCTTGGAATGAGATATGAGTGGAGATAAATAAGATTAAATAATAGTAATGTCAAAATGGTAAATTTATTATTTTTAATTATCTAGAATGGTTTCATTATTTTTTAACATGGTTTGGTAAACGGTGTTCCAATCACACACTCTATATTTTACACCCTGATCACCGACATGCCTTGGATGCATAGTTAGAAAAACCTTAAACTATCTATAAAAACAAATCTGGTTAAATTATAGAACAACTCGCATGCCTATTTCATGGTTCCTCTTTACCATTCATGATACCTAAAATTTTAACCGAAGTGAACCATATCTATCCCATGATCCCAATTCATCACCTACTAAACCTCAAAATCTATAATAATTATCTGAACACTCTATCACAAACTTCTACTAAAGATACCATGAAAAAAGGTCATGAAAACTACAGTGTCCAACCCTAAATATTAAAACTCTTCCAAAACAATAATTCTCTCTGTTTTATAATCTTTTAATAAGGAATTCATATATGATCAAACTAAAATTATAACAATAGGAATAAACATGAAACACTGCTATTAGATACATAAAATTACCATAAAAAATAACATCATACAAAATCTCCAAGAATTCATTCAAAACCTTAAAGAACCATGATCAAATATAAATTAAAATATAAAATGATGGATACATCCAGATATAGGGATCAAACAATAAAATACACCATAAGAAGACCCTTAATTGAGATCAGGATCAATATTTTGTACCGTAGAATCTATTGAAGGGGTAGATATAGATTCACTCATTTTATAATAAAATACATTACAAAATGTATTTGGATAACCCAAAAGGAACAAAACCATGATAGATATTCATGTATTTTTTAGGAAAGGGATAATTTTGACTCAAATTTTTACACTGATGTAATTTAGATGTCTTAACCCCTAAAGAAGCTAATGAAGAAAAGTTTTCACAAAATGAAATAGCCATAAACATTACACAATAGAGTGTATTTATATGAGAATTGAATTACTTACATCCCCAAATATCTGTTTTCTCTGAAATTTTAGATAATTAGGTTAGGGGACATTCAAAAAAACTCTTAAATTAAAAAATAAAAACACCCTCAAAGTATCCATTTTTCTAAAATATAAGACTTTTAAAATGATAAATATTTTCTTTTCGTGAAAAATATTCATAACGTTAAACTTAACTTCTTTAATCTTACTCATTCATAAAACCTCTGAAAAAACATTTAATAATGTGGGATGAGAAGAAAATATCACTAAGGGATATAAAATAATGAAATTTTCTAGTCAAATAAAATAGAATAAAACCCAAAAATTTATTACCTTTATCACAATATTATTTTAGAGTATTAAATAAATCATATCCTTAATAAAAACACATAATTTTTCTCAAAGAATACCATTAAAACCCATTGTTTAAAAACTGAAACGATTTTTTGAAACATTGAAAAATTTATTCAAACTCCATTTCAGAAATTACTAGAGGCTCTATTAAATAAATTAGTGGAACCTCCCTTATTAACTCTATCTTTCTTGTCTTTTACAATATGGAACATTACCCAATGCATTGTAGAGTTATATCGGGCTCACCCATCATATAATCTGTATAGAGATCAACCATTATATAAGTTGTATCTGGATCACCCTTCATTTGAGGTATAATAAGATGAAACATTATAATAATTAATTCTAAATTACCAAAACATAAATAAAAAATATAATCTTTAACATTTCCATATTAAATCCATTGAAAAAAAGTTTTGAACCCATATAAATAACACAATCAGATATCAAAATACCATTTATTTTTGAAAATCCCTTTTCTAAACTAAAATTACCAAAACAATGATAAGTAGAGTTTTTCATTTGATAAAACATAGAATTGTGTAAAGGAATTGAAACATAAAAAAATGGTTGTGTTTTTGGAAAAATATGTTGATTCATTTTTTGATAAAATAATACATTCCTTTCATCTACTATAAAGAAACTCAAAATGTTTGGTATAAAATTCCTAAAAAATTCCTTTTTAAAAAATTTGATAATTTAAAAAGATAAATAATATTCCATTCATAATTCATTTATGTATATATAAATATATTTATAAAATAATATTTAGAATATGTACAAGGAAAAAATATATATTGAGAATAAATCTTTAAAACATTTAAAAAATGGTTTTATGTTATTTTGACCCTTACCTAGAGCCTAAAATCTTACATACATTCCATATATTCCTAAATAATAAACATATGTTAATTATTTATTCATTAATAACCTTTTTTTACTATTAAATTTATTTTATTTATTACCATGTTATAAACCATTAAATAATCAGTTAAGTTCATGTCAAATGTTTTGTATGATATTCAACTCATATGTCCAAAACTACTTTGCTAACTTGATTATTATCCCATACTTAATTATTCGATAATATCCATATTAATAATCATAAAATGATTATAATTTATTTTAAATAAATTATACTTTTAAAAATAATCTAAATGATGGTTATGAAAAATGAACTACAATACAATCGTGGAGACGGTAAGTCATACAAATGCATGAATAATATGTCATTTTCTCAACAATCCTACTAGAAAGGATGTAAGAATTTTTTTACCTCTCTATAATAACTATTATATCAAAAATATCATATTACCTCTTTAAATTAACTTATATATATCATCCATGTGATGTTTTGATGAAAAATTAATCACATCGCTTCATAGAGGTTGTAATCTACACATATATCCGAGAATCGTATACATTTCCCATATGATGGAATGGATAATGAAAAATGATTTTAGAATAATCCTATGACAGATTATTATATGTAAAATAATGATGTTATTATTTCATCATGTTTAATAATCTTTGATATCGGTGGAAGAAGAAATAAACTTTAAATATGTTTGTTAGGACTTATACATTTTCCTTATAAAACCTCTTTTTATTAAAGATTATACCTCCTAGTTTTTATCTTTTGGGTAGATTCTAACCACTATAAAAGGTCTATTTAACATTTATATATACATGGATAAGGAATGGATGGAATTGAGTTCTCAAAATGTGTGAGGAATAGAAGAGTGGAAGTTCCCTTTTATAAGTGTGGGGAGGGGATCCCTTGGAATTACTTAATTTATTAAATTAATAAAAATTAACTTTTTTTTGGAAAATGGATAAAATTTGATATAGCTAAAATATAGGACGAGGTTTATTATTAATAATCTAAAACAAATATATTTTAACAAGTTTATGTGTTATTTTCACCCTTATCTCTTTTTTTTAACTACCAATTAACCACTTTTAGGATAATTATGATATCACATTTTTTACAATATATGAGTCAATAGAGATATTATCAAAGGCAATGTGGCCCATAAATAGTCCATGGTTGATATATGAACAATATTCCATATAATGGTATAAATATATTATTTTTATCAATTTTAAATCATTTAATAAAATATTTTCTATTATAAAATATCTTTAATTTCCTTTTTTTAACTATTCATTTAATTTGACATTAATGGATTCAATATAGTAATTTAATTAAAATATGACCAATTAAAATATCCCTAATTTGTTATATGAATCTACATAATTTTTGGGAAACTATAAATCACTAAAAAATATTACATTTATATATATTAAAATATTTTATGTGATTTTTCTCCTACTTACACAAGCATTGTGTCGGTGTTGCATAACTATATAATGTAATTATTTCATCACTAAAAATTTAAAACAAATTCTGATAATAAAAATAATCACCCTTGCAGAGATGAAAAATATTTACCACAGTGACTATTCATAATGACCAAAAATAAAAGGGAAATATATACCAAATATGGAAATCCCCATAAGAAATATTGAAACCATTTTTCATGATTCAATTTATACAGGTGTATGAAATTAATTTAAAATTAAAATTCAATAAACAAATGAAAGATTATTTTTAGAAAAATGGGTTTTTTGGACTAAAAATTAAATTATACCAAAACAACATATAAGAATGATTCTAAAAAAATAATTGGATTAAATATAATCAAAGGATAATTATTGTATTTTAAGATCAATGGGAATAATAAATTTCATTATTCATTGAGAATAAATGGAACATTTGTAAAAATAACTATTTTCACTATTTAGAGAAATATCAATATTTTTAGAAAATATTAAAATATCACACAAAGAAAATTTTAATATGATAACTTAAAAAAGGATAATAATTTTTTTCAATTTCAAATTCTAATGTTTTTAAATTTATAATTTAAATAATATAATATTATATTATTAAATTATTTTTATAAGAATAAAATATATTTTTTAATTGAAAACTTTTAGAAGATTCTTATAATAACTGTATAAAAACTAATTCATTATTACTAATAACGATATAAATTTATTTTCTATTAACATTACCTATTTTTTTACATTCTTTCCCAATTTTTTAATTATTTCTTATTAGTTTTTTTCATTATATAATCAATTAGGGTAATGTTTCCTTTATATAATTTTCTAATTCTCATGTTTCATCTTAAACCATTTATATTTTATATAAAATGTTAACTTGTGGAATTATATTATTCCATAGAAGAATCTCTATATGGTCAAAAATTAATATTTTAAGTTCCTCATTGTAAATTGTTTCTTCCAAATAAATTACTTCAAGGGTAAAAACATGATACGCATCTGGCGCATATTTTCCTATCAACGAAACATGAAATATGTCATGTACATGATATAAACTCAAATTTAAGGCCACTCACTGGGGAACTGATCCAAAATTCATGAATATTTCATATGTTCTAGTGAATTATGGAATTTAAATACCATTTTTACAAAACAAATATAACACTTTTCATTATATATTGTTTAACGAAGACATGATCACCAACCTCAAAAGAATGATATTTTCTCTACTTATTCATGTAACATTTCTACCTCTTCTAAGTTGTTATCATATGTTGTTGAATAATATTCAATTTCTAAACAATTTATCAAACCATATTTTCTCCAAATATTTTCCTTTCACCTACCTCATCCAACAAGAAGGACTTAGAAATTTATTTCAATATAATTCCTTAAATGTGACATATATTTACTAAAATAAAAATTGTTATTTTATGAAAACTCAAAAAAAAATTGATCCTAACTTCACAGGATCCATTTAACAAGATCAAAGAATTTATTCAAATTTCTTAATCGTTCACGCATACAATCCTTGAGATTGGTGTTGAAAATTTTTAATGGAATTTAATTTAGCACCCATTGACTTATAATGGCCTTTCCAAACAATATAATTTACCCTGGTATCACAGACAGATTCAATGGATAGATTGAATCCATGTAAGATACTTATCTCCGATAGATATATTCTAGAAAGTTTATCTAAATATATTGTATCTTTGTTGGTAATTAAATTGAATATTTAGTTAGTTGATCAATAGCAACCCAATTTGTGTTATCTCTTTGTGATAACATGGTAATCCCACAAAAAAATCTATGGATATATTTCTTCATTTCCACTTTCACATTGGAAAAGCATGAAATATATTATTTAGTAATGGTTTTTCGTATTGAATTTTTTAAAATTTAAAAATACCATGGTAAAATGTATAATATATTTTTTTCTATCATCCAACCAATAATACTCTTGAAGGTATCTATATACTTTTTTACTTCTAGGAAAAATAGAAAAAGGAAAGTTTTGATCTCAACTCAATAACTCTTTTTTCAACTGAAAGATAGCTAGAATTCAAAAACATTATCCAATTCTCAATACAATTTCATCATCAATGTTTTATTTAGGTAACGTACATATCATTATTGGTAACAGTTTTTCATGAAAATCATGGTGTTATTTCTAATATTTCTTAATTATATATATTAATTTTAACAACATTGAAACATTAAGAAGAATGTGGGAAGTTCATACATGCGTAATTTCTAGTAAAAATGAATCAAAAAATTAACTAAAGGGTCTTGTTCCAAATGTAACATGGTTAATGTAGCATTTTCTTCTAAATCAAAACATTTGATACATTGTTTTCCTTCAAATTTAGTAATGAATCGTGTAATCATTGAACTTAATCAGTTCAATCCATCTTCTTTGAATCATGTTCAGTTATTTATGAGTTATTATATAAATTTAATATTTTGGATAAGTATATATTTCACACATTTATCCATTTAAATTATGCCTCAAATTTTTTAAAGAAAAATAAAGTCGTAAATTACATATCATGTATAGGATAATTTGACTCATTATTTTTCATATTTAATGAGGCTTAAGCAATTACATTATTATTATAAAATAGAACACAACTATTTTCCATTAAATTGACATCCATGTTGATGGTAAATTACCTATTTCTAGAAAGTAGGGCCAAAACTAGAGAATTCACTAATCTTATTTTCAGTTTATAGAAATAATCCTCACTAACCTTTTATATAAATGAGTTTATGACCTTTTTTTTCCAACATAGTGAATGGTATAGATTAAACCACAATTTTTTCAACCACATGATCAGGAGTAGCACTAGGAAAATCATCAGTATATACATCCATATATTTATTCACTACTGGAACAACACATACCTGATTTTTTTCATTTCAACAGCATGATCTAGGTAACTTTCACTACCATATCTAATCAATTTCTCAGCTTCTTTTCATGTTAGTAATGGTATAATATCATTTAATTTAAATTTATTTTACCTAAAATATATCATATATTGATAAATAAAAATTCAATCCGTAATAAAAATAACATAAAACTATACAATGGGAAGTTAAAAAATCAGTAATTATCATCCCATTGATAATAATAGGAATATTCATCTAAATATTTGTTACATTAATATTTCCAACTGGGAATTTCAACAAAAGTTATATATTTATTTAATAGGCATATATTATCTTTTTAAAAGAAAATTTCTCAAGAATAACATAATTTGAATATCCATAGTCAAATGAGGCATCGAAATAATTCGAATAAACAGGTTATGTATTTATCTCTACATGACTAGATAGACCAACAGATATCTTAGTAGTTGAAAATGGTTTTACCATTCCATTTTCCATTTATTCATTATGAATAACACCCATAGTAACAAAGATTGGACATACATTAAAAAAATTCCCCAACTCATTTTAATTTAAACAAATCACTATTTTATGGTATCTTTTACAACATTTAATAGTTTAATTATTCTCAATTTAATTCTATATTGAAAAATTCTTACACTTATCATAGCAAAAAACATAAGATTTAGTAAAATCAAACTCATGTTTTCTCGGGAAAATGATAAAATTCATCGTAACATTTAAATAATCCTGTGACCAATGCTCATTCTAAACTGGGTTTAAAACATAATTAATGCCTATTAATATTAGTACCAAGGTTTTTAATAAAATGTGGTGCATATCTTGTAAATATTTTAAAATTTTCATCATATGTAGCTAATGAATCTTCATATGTTTTTCTCGTTTCCATGAATTATTTCCCCAACCTAATTCAAAAAAACATAGGCATATAATTATCCAAAAAAATAATCTTAAATGTTTCTCCTTCCATGTCATAAATATCATATCTCTCTCTATTATTCTAAGTAAACTACAATTATCGATCAGTTTCACCTTTGAAATGATATATATAAATTGTTACCTATTGATGTGTTAGGAATCCCATGACTTTGAAAATCATTTCTAGAGCATGATGTATCCTTCGACTAAAACTAGAGTTGAGATTTCACTAATATATTGATGGTTTTATTTCATAAATTTATCAACTATTGGAATGTTTCATTGTAGTAAATATGGTTTCTATCTAACATAGATGCCTCTAAGATTTATAGATTATTTAAACTGAATCATCAATACTAAAAAAATTATGTTCCCACTCTTAACATTCCATGATACAAATTTGGAAGGATATTTTTATAATGATATCTTTTTATAATATCTTATACATTTAATCTACATAAAACCATTCTAAAGAGACATATATTAGATAAAGAAACATGGTAATATTTAACTTATATATCATTTCAAATTAACTATAATGTGTAATATCTCATGGATAATTAATTAACATTATCCTCACATATAAATTTTTTGAATAATTCTCTCAAATACCAAAAATAATTACCTAGCTTTAAAAATTAAATAATATATAATATTTATATTGGAATTAAATTTATTTCATTCCCAAAGATCTGTTCATTTTATAGTTTTATAGAATTAGTTCATTACTCAAACATTAAAAACCCATACATTACAAAGTGGACATATCTACTCATAATTCATTTCTTACAATATATAAAACTTTTAAAATGGAACATTTTTTCATTTCATACAAAATCATCATAACTTGAAACCCCAATTCTTATTTTTTTTCTTACTCACCCTCAAACCCTATGAAAAACATTAAAAATGTGGAATGATCACAAAAAATCATAGTAAGGGGCATAAAAGAAATAATTTTTTTAACTCCATTAAAAAAATAACAAACCATAAAATTGTTACATTAATCATAGTATTCATTTATATTATGAAATAAATAATATACACATAAAAACCACTCTTTTCACTCTAATAAAACCTTGAAACGCCATAAAAAAATAGAATTTATTTTAGGAAACCTTGAGAATTATATTCATAAATCATTTCAAAAATAGCATGATCATAGTTAAAAATATAGGAGAAACCTCCAAAATTAACTCCCTCTAAAATTCTTTTAAAGATGATAAACATTTCCCAAAGCATTAGAGAGATAAATCGACCCCACCTATCATATAAGCTATATCAAACACACTTAATGTATATGCTATATCGGGATTTTATATTGTATGAGTTGTATCGGGCTCACCCATAATCATCTACAATTATCAAGTAAAATATTATAAATAAATCTTTTCAATATTTCAGTTTTTTAATCCCTTGAAACATCTCTTTTTAACCCATATTAAAAAAGTCCTTCTGATATCGAAATACCCTTCCCTTTAAAAACCATTTTCAAAAAAATTACCTTAAACAAAGAGAATAAGGTGCTTTATTTGATGAAAAAATATATGTTTCAAAAGAATTTAAAATAATAAAATAAATGTTATGGAGGTTGAAAAATCCATTTGGTTCCATATCAATTAAAACAAAACATTGTTTTTGTCTTATTTAAATAAACTGAAAACATTCTATATAAAATATATAAAAATGTTACTTTTGAAAAAATTTATAAAAAATTTAAAAGATATATAAAATTTATTGATAATCAATTTATGTTCATATATAATCATCCAAAAATTAATTGTATGTATATGGGAGTGGAATAAAAATATTTATAATATAAATATTTTAAAGATTTAAAATGAAGTTTTATGTTAAAGTTAACATTAGCTCGAGTATGAATCGTCACGAGCACTTCTTACCTTCCCAAATATGAAAACAAATATTTATTTATTTTTTAATGAAAATTTAAAAATGTTATTATTCTTTTTATTTTAATTGTTACCATTTTTTATGCCATTACATAATCAATAAATATCACATAATATGTTTTGATGGTATTTGGTTCATATTTCTAAAATTACATCAGTAAGATGAATATGGTCAAAGAGTTCATTATAACATTACCTATAGAATTGTAATAGTGAAATAATTATCATTTTTATACATCAATTATACTTTAAAAAACAACTTAGAAATATAGTTATGACAATAAACTATTTTTTAATCTCAGAGACGGTAGGTTCTACTACCCATGACGAAAATTTTCATTTTTCAAAAATCATGATACAAAGAAGGTAGGTTTTACATTATATTTCCTTAGTTATGATTATATGTTAAATATAAAATTAACTCTTTATGTAAACCTATATATATCATCCATGTGATGTGGTAATGAAAATAAATCACAACCCTTCATAGTGGTGGTATTCCACACGTACACACAAACAATGTTGTGATTTTTTAATGGATGGAAGGGTATGAAAACCTATACTATATTATCTTCCTAGAATGATAATTATTTCATAAATATAATATATTTTAAATTAATACATCATAAAAAAATCTATCAGATGTGGTTATGGAGAATGAAATGTATCACCACGTGTAGGTGGTAATCCACATATAAGCACATTCGATTTTTCATTTCTCCTTTGAAGGAAAAGGAGATTAAAAAGTGATGTAAAATAATAATAAAAACATATCATAATATTTAATATATTCATGTTATTATTTCATCATGGATAAAGAATATTTTAAGAAGTTTGAAGAATAAATAAACCTAAAATAAGTCGGCTATAACTTATACATTCTTCTAGACTACCTCTTTGGATTACACATTAATCCATATAGGTTTTGTATTTTTGTGAGAAATGTAACTCCTAGATGTCGGTAGTGAAACTAGGGATAGAATTTTGTCGTAATTTTCTAAATTTGAAAGAGGATCACAAATTATAAATTGTGGATATTAAATAAAATATACTCTTCACCAAGTTTTATCTAATGTTTTTATAAATTTTAAGTCATTTAATAAATTATTGTTTGTTATATAATATTATTAATGTCTTTTATAGAACTATTCATTCATTTGGAATTTAATAGAATCCATATAGAAGTGAAAGTAAAATATAAACCATTATAGCATACCAAATATGTTATATGTATCTAGAAATTTCATAATGAAATATAACTCACTAAAAAAATAGTAATTTTAGAGCTTTTAAAATCATTGACAAGATTTTTTTGCTTTTTGCACAAGTACTTTATTGTTGTTTCATAAGCCTTTAAGGTAATTGTTTCAAAACTAAATATTAGAAATAAATTATCAACATAAAATTAATTTTATTATAATAAAAAACATTAACATTCATTCAAAACAAATTTTTATCCCTACACGATCACACAATATAAATTTAAAATAAAGTGGGTGGCATTTAGTATTTTCCTTTACAGAAAATAAAATAAAGGTAAAATCAAATATAAACGAAAAAATATAATATTTTAAATTTTTGGATAATTTTTTATCAAATTTACTCATAAAAAGAAATAAAGGAATCTTTTTTAATGAATTTAAAGGTAGATCACATTAGTTTTAACTTTAATTACCCAATTTACCCCTACTGAGGTGAAAAATATTTTCCACTATTACTATTCATAATAACAAAAAATATAGGGCTAAAATATACCAAATTGATACCCCATGGTTATGAATTTTAAATCCATTTTTAAATATTCAATTACAATAATAGGTGAAATTAATTTATTATTAAAATCCAAATAATATCAAAAATGGTACTTAGATAAATACATTTTTTAACCCAAATATTATCTTATACTAAAATATATTATAATGATGATTGATAAGAAATTAATTAGATTATTTATTATTGAGGGATAATTATGTTTGTTTTACATTAAATGTTAATTTTAAATTACTTTATTTGATTAAAATAAAATTCAGTTTTACAAAAACAAAGTTTCTTCACAATTCAATGAAAAATCCTTTTTTAGAAAGATACAAATAATTCACCTTGAGCTAATTTTTATATGATGGTTTCAAAAATGAAGATATGTTTTCCAAATTCAAATTCAAAAAATTTATAAATTATTCTTTTAAATAAATCCAAATAATATAGTAAAGTGAGTTTAATATGAATAAAAAAATTTCCATTTTATTGAAAAATAACATCATATTAAAATATAACATTATAAAACATAATTCATGAATACTAATAAGGCATTAAATTGATTATTTGAAAAATATACATGTGTTATTTTAATTAATACCTCTTAATATCAGAACCCACTATACAAAACTCAAACTTCTTCCCCTTATCATTACAAGAATACTATACTCCATGTCCAAGAATGAAGGAAGTATTAGTCGCCTCAAGGTCCCCATCTAGAATCACATAAAATCATACTTTACACCACACTATATCCACATAATATTTTAAACTAAACTCTATAACCCTTTAATAATGATTAAGAAAGAATCCCCTTTTGAAATATTGGGCCTTCAATGATCCATCCAATGAAAACTATAGATGAAAGGGGACCAAATCAATTAAATAGAGAATATAATCTAACATCGAACAATATACATGTATAAGGTTTTATAACACTATCTACAAAGGCATATTCATTCCCTCATATAAATACAATTGGATGACCTGTTCCTTAAAACCTTCCCAATAAATGTTCCCTTATGGTTTAACGTATACAATATACTTCCACCACATCCAACTAAAAACCTCAATATAAATATTTGAGTACATGATCATTATATTATTAGGAATCTCAATAAAAAAATTAAACATTCAATACTTTAGAACTATTTATCTTAATCATAATAAAAGGGGTGGAAATAAAAGATATTAATATTTAACATTAGGAACTCTATACGTAAATATTTAGATTGATAGACTGAAAGATTAACTTTTGGAGAACAACCCATTTCATTACTTTGAGAATCCATGGAGACTTTATTATGTAGTGAAATAAATTAAAATTAAAAAACAAAATAAATCATAAATTATTCAGACTCAACTCATACTCATCCAAAAAATATTATAAATAAAAAAACTCCATAAAATAAAATCTCAATAACTTAAATTAAGTTAAACATTTTATTATGAAATAGTTTAAAAATATCACATAAGGTTTATTAAACAAAATAATTATTTATAAATACTTTTAAATAATCGAGAAACATTTTATTAATATCATGTATTAATTTATTAACACTGCCTTCATTTTAAATCTGTTTAGAAAACCTCATATTATAAAACAAAATTTCCAACATGAGTCCGCTTTATTATTTTCAATCCCCAATTAATTTCTTCCCAAAATAATATTTCACCTTTATAAAATACAAAATCCATTCCACCCAATTTTTAAGTGTTACATTAATATTTTCCAAAATAACTATTTCTATTTTAAATATAAAACTATCCTTTAAAATATATTTAAAAATAAATATAAACATCTCATCAATCCTCACAAAATAAAACATTACATTAGTGGGACTAGGGGCCATGCATGACCTGACTACATGGAAATGAAGATTATGAGTTAGTAGTGAAAATACCACTAATATTTGTAATAAACCATGCATGTAGGATCTATATGGTTTTCTAGACCCTTGAAACTCAACAAGTACCACTATTTGATCAACACCCAGTGGTAATCTCCAAATTACAATATTCATTTAGATAATCTCTATGTAATCAATATAATTTTGAAAACCATCAATCTAAAGAATATAATAATAGAAATAAATAAAAAACTCTCTGAACCCAAAACTCATAAATCAACATCCATCTGTAAATCAAGTCTCTAAATGAAAAAGATCTCAAGATTCTCCCCCTATATCTACCATTAATATTTTAAATTTTCTATCTCTATTCTACATTTTTATAACCAAATAACAAATATTATAGGATCTCAAAAAAAAATTCATAAACCAACTCCAAAAACTGATAAATAAGGCACAAGATACATACCAAAATTTACTCAAGATGTGTTGTTGGCCACGCAAAACTGGAAACTAGTTTCATAGAATTTGATATGAACATGAGATTATGATTTTTTCCTTGTAAACATTTCTTAATAGGCATATCCATTCTTCTATATTTTCTATAATTACACATACATATGTTATAAATCCATGGAAAATAAATAAATGACATAATAAATTAATGTTAGACAAATAGATCATAACCAATTTATAAAACGAACATTTCCAAAGTGTATCATACAACTAAAATATAATTAGATAAATATATGTCTAACTAGGTTGATAAAAAAGAAGGCACAAAATAGAATAAATTCCAAAATTATACAATGCAATATTTATGTAAACTATAAGTTTCTATACATCCCCAAAACCATAATTAGTTCAAGGCATTCAAGATGTACCAGAAAATGATCCTAAAAATGAAATATATATAGGTGTGAGAAAAACCCAAGAAGGTATTCCAAGAAAAACCATACCCTATTTAATACCTGTAAAAAATCCATTTCATGATATTTTAAAATATAATTTACTAAAATAAAGGTTATCTACATTATGTTTTAAAATATAATAACAGACTATTTAACTTTTCCTTCAAAATATTTTCCTTTTTAAAATTTGTGGCTCAAAACATTTAAATGATTTTAACCTAAAAATATTTGATGTAAAGAGTTTCAAAAAATTTCCATAAACCCTTATATTAATAGTTTTTTTATTTAAAATATTATGATAATGGAAAGGATAAATCAAAATAATTAGGATTAAAGTAACAATGACATAAAGAAAATAGGAAACAATTATATCTATTATCATGTATACATAATGGTTATATAGGAAATATAAATTATTTTGGTGTTAAAAATCATGGGGACACCTAGGATCTCAGTCTAATGACTAGATTTGTATTTATAATATTCATCATAATTGTGTGTGTAATTCAATCCAAATTCTCTAACTCTCAATCATACCATACCATGATTAACTATATGGAAAACTCCAAAAACAAGGAATAATCCAAACTATGTTATACTAACTATAGTGTAATATTAATCTAGTTCCTCATGTGTTATTTTTAATTTCCATACCTACTCATTGTTTCAATTATATATATAAAATAAAGAGGATATAATTTAAAAATTAAAAAATAATATGTACTTGTATTAATATATATATATATAGTTATAATGAAATAAAAACATGCACAAGCCCTCACCCCCAATAAACCCTCATGTATTAACCTCTTATACTACAAGAATATTCACAAAGTGAACACATCATAAAACAATACAAGAAAGGGAATGTCATGTGGTTTTGTTTTCATTTTGAAAATCCTCTTTACAAAGTCCAAACTAAGAATTTTAATCATATTTTGATTTTATTACTACAAAACTAACATTAAAAATTACTTATAAAATTTTAAAGTATTCAAAAATGCGAAAAACATTTGGAACCATCCATTCATTGTTCCAAGCACACATAAAAAATCACAAAGTTCCTTTAAAAATAGTTTAAAGTCCAAAACACCGTTCATTATTGTGAAAGTCCATTATAAAATCCATTCAAGAAATTTTTCAAACACTTTGTGTGAAATGTTAAATAAAAATAGATTTAAACTATGTTTATAAATAGAAAAATTATTCACATCAAATAAAAAACATGTCAAAACCTCAATTTCTTCCAACAAAATTCATAAATGCATTTAACACTATCATCTCATTTTTGAAACCTACATTTAAAAATTAATGTACTCATTATATAAGAATTTATGGACTAATACAAGTGGAAACCTATCTAAAATAGAATACAAATTGTCCTAGATTTCAAATACATTGTGAACCAAACTAAAAAGATATCACACTCACCCTATACATGAATAATCACAAAATAAAGGTCATACCTTCACCCTATGGTTCATACAAATAGGGAAGTGACATGGTTGAGGAAGAATAAAAGAAACTAGGGGGAAGGGAATGAGATAATATGAGACCATAACTTGGAAAATTAGGGATACAATATTAGATAAACTCCATAAAATAAACCATGTAGGGTGTAAAATTAATGTAGAGATGGATTTGGGGACATATGGTTTGAATAAGGGTGGATGGGAAAGCTTTTTAATAAAATTTGAATAATGTAAAAATGGTTAAATCAAGATTTTTATTGAGATGAATAGGTTTTATTGTTTATTATCATGTTTTGGTACATTATTCACTAATAATTCACCCTTTATAGACACCCTATTCCCACACATGGTTTTGTCACACTATTGGGAAAACTATAGACTAACTATAAAAAAATTCTTTGGTAAAATTACATTACAACTCACAATCTTGATGCATGGTTTTGAGTAAATATGTGAAATATGTGAACAAGATAACCCCCATTGAAGGGTAACCCTATATTTTCTTCCCATGACCATGGCCCACTTGTGTAGACTGTTTCTATATATTGAAAAATGAACAATAAAGATTTAGAGATGGGATAAGTGTGAGATCCCTCATAATGGGAGGGGTGAACCATTGGACCCCTTTTCATTTTATGAATTTTCCATTTTTAAATTCATCCTATTAGGATTGTTGATGCCTAAATCCACTATTATTATTACTCATAGACTCTCCTTTAATGTTGAAGTAAATGGAAAGTTTTAACACAGTGATTTACAAGGTTCAACTGAAAGTGCTACTCCTTTCCTTTTTTTTATACCCCCCGAGATACATTATCAATTATATTATTTTTTTCAATTAAAATGGTTGATATAGAGTCACGTGGTTTATTAAATATGGAGTCCACATAAGAGGATATTTATACTAATTTATATAGTGTTACTAGATTCCACACTAGAATTCCCACAAGTGGATCTTCATGCTACTTCACACTTTCTTACTAGAGTCCATATTGGACTTTTATTCCTGAGCCCACACAAGAGAGTCTTTATAATGAATTAAATTGTCTTATACTTTTTCATATACTGATTCACATAAGTTAATAAATTTATATTCATACACAATCATATTGGATCTGACTGGATTTTGTGCACCTGTTCAGGTACCGTTTTACCATACAAATCTTTCTATAATATTTCTGATCAATTATGTATTATCAGAATACTTAGTGAAAAAAATGATCAAGTAATTCTTCCTTCGGATATTGAATCCAAACCCTTCATTTAATTTTTCTAAAATATTCACACAATTTATTTATATACTATTTTATTCAAGAATAAAAATTCACAATCCCAATATAGCTTCCTTCTTGAATTTTCAATTCAAGTACAACAATTTTACTTCATGAAATTATTTAATAGGGTTCTAAGACTCATGAACCCTAGAAAAAAAATCTGGGATTATTATTTTAGCTTATATATATTAAAATTTTATTTAGTTCCAATGAATTTATACATGCATGCATGTGGAATGACCATTTTAATGCATGCACCAGACAGTTCACTACTTCATGTAATAAATATCTTTGAAATCTCAGGGTTATATGATACTTTTAAGCACAATACTTTGTGTAATAAATATATTTGAAACCCGAAGGTTATTATTATACAACGAACCATTATTGGTTTTGATATGAAAGGAATTAACTAATTTTAAAATATTTTTTATGTTTTATCCTGGTGTCCTGAGTTGGGATGTCTATAGGGAAATCCTACAGAGTTTAGAATTTCCCCCTCCTTGGGAACTATTATGTGTTTTTAGGTGTCATCTATCACGATATAGGTAAAATAATGGTAAATAAATTCACTATTCTTCTTGAGAATATGAACTTCTCATATGGATTTAGAGATTGGATCTGGTTCAGCTATTCCTGGGAATAATATCATATAGGTGTCTTTGGGTTAGGGAGTCTCTTTTCGATTATAGTAGTTATTTTATTTTGTTACCATTGTTAATGTGATATTTTTCTTACTATTTGGTATACCATTGGTTGAATTATGTCCATACATCATGTAAATGATTTTATGTTTGTTCTTAATGTTTGTCTTTATGTTTTATTTTACACTAAAATTGTCCCACAATGTTTCTTGAAACCCTAAATATTTATTTCTATCCTTTGGTGTATTGGATATGTCAACTAAATCCAATAACACCACATAATTTTTCCAATATAGTGGGTAATAATGGGACATTACAAATGGTATCATTCATGGTTTGCATGTATCTCTATTTGGGAAAAATGGTATCTATATTGGTCATTTTTTTATCGCTCTTTGGGGAAAGTGGTATCATCATGTTTCATCCCTGAGTTTGAAATGGTATTGATCTATATTTGGTGTAGTAGTATAGATATTCGATCATCATGACATTAAATGTATTTAAAAAACATATCTAAACTTTTTATGTAGAACATCATGTTACTGGGTTATTTCTGTATATAACTTTTTTAAGACGCTTCTAAATAAGATTTCATATCATCGTTTTGGGTTTATCTAATGAAAATTTAATAGAATTAAATTATATTAAGTCTTACAACTAATAATGCATTGTTAAATCTAAGATTAATGGGTTATGAAATTTTGGAAATGTCTGTATTTCTAAAACTAGTTATATGGTTTGATTTTGGAAATGAGTGTTTTTTGTATTTTCATTAATGATTGAAATGATGATAATGGTTGGATTTTGTAAATTTATGATTGTTACATGTATTTATATAAGAAGTTGTAATTTTTAATCCTTTAGTTTATAGAGATTGTTGACTAAATTGAATTTTTCTGGTTGTAGAGAATGGAACTACGTAGATATTATAGAAATCAACTAGACGAGGCTATTGGAAATATGGTTTCACCTGAGCCACATGTGAACCAACTACTTGTCCAAAGCATTTTCTAGGATTTTTAGGTTGGGGATATGGTTAATAAAAATGATGAGTATCAACAATTGGACTATTTAGTTTAGTGATGAAATCAAAATCCACCAATATTTAAGGGGTATGGAACATGAAAATGTATAGGTATGGATTAATAAGATGAACCAAAATTTTTAATTCTTAAGAACAACGCATTAGTTGAAAGTTAATTTGGTGATGTATATTATTGAACATCTTGTATAAAATTTGGGGAATTTGGTAGTTCAGAAAAAATTTGACCAAGAAATATGATGGGAGGAATTTGAAGAATTGTTTAATAAACAATTATATCCTCACATTTTTTAGATTAATAGAATGAAATAATTATTTAACCTAAAACAAGATAACCTCTCAGTGATGTTGTATATATATAAATTTATTAATTTAGTACACATTTCAATATAGATTCCTCCATGTGTTTCCTTGAAGTCGAATATTTTTTAATTGGGGTAATGACTAGATATTTTCAAAAAAAATTATCATTCTCTTTGTTGTAGACTACTTGAAAATAGTGAATAGAGTAACCATGGAAAAGAAGGGATATACCTACGAATTTAGTTAAAGGTACAATATTTATTACCATGGGAACATATGTGAACTATAATGTTAAGAATATAAGAAATAGGGACACCTACTTTCATAGTAAGGCAATATCTAAAAATCACACCATGGGATTAGTATACATTCATCCTGTGCTAAAAAGTTAGTTCAGATGTTTCCAATCCTATTCGTTTGTGCATATAAAGAAATATCTTACTACCCCACCTAGATTATTTAATAATTTTAAATAGATTTTTCACCATCATAATTATTTTCATAATGCACAATGTTCGGGTTCTGGAGACACATCTCATGTTTCTCGTGCATCGTATGATTCAATGGGATTAGTGCAGTAGAATAATTATCATCATTATAATCGAGTGATCTAAGGTGATTCTCAAAACACTAGGAAACCTCATACTATGTAATCTAAATATGATAATATGGAGAAATATTTGGTGTGAAAGAAATTCTATTTAGCTTAGTAGGTGATCACAGATGATCAATATGGACTTTATACAATAAAATGTGAAACTATTTTAAATTCCACCCTTATGGAAGATATGTTTGATATGAGCATGTCCCACTTGTTTATTATTCCACATGTTATTGATCATATGTATTTTCATGTTGATATTATTTATTATATTTTGAAACTTAAAACTTCTATTCACCAAAGAAAATGTTGTGCATATATATGTAAATATTGTTCTATAATTATCGATAAGGCTTAGTTCTTTTGGAATTTCTCTATTCTTGAGATGGATATCTATGACTGGTTTTCGGTATGGATTAGTTTACATAATTAAATTCTTATGTCAACTATTATGCCTAAAATGTTAGTTTCACATCTATTTATGGCATTAAGCATCTCATTAGAGGAAATTAGGACGCATTGGTGGGTAGAATTGGAATTTATAAACTAGATTTTTGAAATGTATCCTATCATTTGGAAGCAGTGATTTTAGAATATATGGATGATATCATAAATAAATATTTTTCAACCGTAATTGACTATTTTCTTGATATATTTCATGATAATTTATTAAGGATTCCACATAAAATATAATTAGTTTTTTTACTTATATCCTACCATCAACTAGTTATATTTTTATTTTGTATTATAGGATAGAACCAGTGGAATTGAGATCAATTTATAGTTGAATGATTTGGAAAGAAAATGTTTAATTCATTAATGATTGTCTTTATGGGCATCACCGGTTAATTTTCTAAAGAAAATAGGATATAACTCTTATAATTTTATTAGATAATAATTATATTAACCAAGTTACAATAAATAATTGGTTTACACTTCTATGAATCGATTATTTAGTTGATAAAATGAGAGGATCCTAGTGGTTATATAATATTGACTTATGATCAGGGTATCACTAACTGTGTATTCAAAAGTAGGATATTCTAAATATAACCTTGGAGGGGTATATATGGACATTAAGAGTAAATTTTCATGCCCTTGGGAATTATGAATACACAAGTGGTGTTCATGTAATTGATATATCATATCATTGAGAGGTATTTGGATTCTTTTTTTGTTGTTTTTATAAATTAATATTTAGTTTTTTCTAAGTCAAAATTGGATCATGAGAAATAATTTATTATCATTTAAGGTATCTTCTGGGAGAATCACCTATATAATAAGTTATCCATGTGTGATTTCCAAAAAAAAGTGGTAAGTTTTTTGGATTTTTCATTTTAGAAAAATCATTTTCTATAGATCCTAAAAATATAGACATTTTTATATCTTAAACCAGTCGAATAATATCTTTGAAATACATAGTTTTATAGGATTATGTGGAAAATAAAGATGTTTGATGTGTGATTTTTTATGTTTGGACTCACTAATGAATTCTCTAGTAATTAAAGGCATTCCATTTTAATGAAATTTTGTATATCATAAATCCTTCAAAGAATGTGATGTTAAAATTATATCTGAACCTATATTAATATTTATTAATTCTAGATATGAATATGTGGTCTATTGTGATTTCTAGGTATCTATGCTGGGGTGAGCTCTCATTTTGTTCAGTCATGTTGTTTTTTATGGATCATGAAAGATATGGTTAAACAGTAAAATTACCTAAAACATGATTTGGATTTTACTATGGTAGTCTACACATTGTGGACTTAGAGACATTGTATTTTTAGTGATAAATTTAAAGTGATAACAAATCATAATATTATAAAACACATTTTCTCACAAAGATAATTGAATCTATGATATAAAATATGGATGTACTATCTAATAATTTTTGACTTTGACCTATTTTATTCACCAGGTAAGTAAATTCTATATAAAATTCCTTGATTAGGAATCAATATTTTAAAATATATAGAGAGGCATAAAATAATTAGTATATTATGTATGTTATAGCTTATATTCATATCTATCCTAATCAACATGGTCATGTTATAGATTTCATCCCTATTTTTTTCTTCCTGAATTGGGTGAGCATTTTATAGTTGGTCTATCATATGGTCCATATTGTCTAGTTATGGAGTCAAAAAAATAGTTTGGAGATAATTGAGGGATGTAATATAGATGGGAGATTATGGTTACAATTTAGTGATCAGATCATGGTACCCTTTTACTTTCAAGAAAAACTCCTTAGTTTCTTCCACCATTTTAGATTGGTTATCCATCCTATAATTTAGAAAATCTATAAATCTATGAGAGCATAATTTTGGTGGGCTATCATGAAGTGTTGAGTGGTAGGGTTTTTGTTGATATGTCTCATCCATCATTAGGTAAACATAGATCATCAATGATAAGTGGGTATGTTGGAGGACATGATTGGGTCTTATGTGATGTATTTTGGTGACCCATGGGAGGATCATATACTTGTAAACTTATCATAAAATAATAGCTATATTGATTCATGAGAAAGTATAAATTATGGATAGCTAATAGAATATATTTCATAGGGTAAATAAAATAATTATCATGGGTTTTATAAAATCATAGTCAGATTCAGGATGAAATGAGGCATCATGATAAAGAAATGTTAGAGCAATGGCCAAAAATATTTTTTGGAAATAAAGTTTTTTTTGCATTATACGGATGGAACACCCAATGTTGTGGGGAATTTGGTTCCCTTGGTTTTAGGTACATAGAAATTTATTAACTTAACATAAAAATACATAATTCATGGGTTGATTTTCAGGTTTTTTGGGAGGGTTTTGTCAGGTTTTGATGGCATTTTTGGAGGTTCATAGTTTGATTATGGTTAGTAAAAATCATGAACTCCTTCATGAAATCATGAATCCTTATGGTAGTGGGATAGTAGCACTGCATGTTTTATTCACGGTCTAAGGAAACCATGTTGGAGCCTAGGGAAAATATTTTTCTATGTAATAGAGGCGAGAAGAACAGTTTCCACATGGTTTGTCAAAACGTGTGATGGTGGCCTTAAGGTAGTAATACCACACATTTGGATAATGGTTTTTGAAACTATGTGCCCTAACATATGGAATACAATTGGTAGCCTGATGTTTTGTAGATTTAATGTGAATTAATCACTTTAACACTCTTTATTCCCCTATTCTCAAAATATCTCAAATTCATATTTCTCTCATTGATTGGATCTAGAGATTGTTGGTTCTGTAATTATTATTCAGAAACCTTTGAGATGTTTGTGTCTTCTCTATCTTATCTACTTGTCATAGATCATTATGGATTAGTTTTATTTAAATAAATTTCATGACTTTTTTTGAATTTGGTCTCTGATTATTGATGGAAATCTATTTTTCTTATGTGGCATTGAAATTATGTAAAATGAATGGTTTCATAGAAATTTTTTTTTTAAAAAAAATTAATATGATGATTTTAAAATTATGGTTTCATTTTGACACATGTAAAATGTTTTTTGATATGATTTAAATAAATAATGGTTTAATATTGAATGTTTTTTTGGGGTTTTTTATACATGGTAGGTGTAACTTAATTCTTAGATGTAAGCCTATGGAAGGGGAATGTCATATTGGGGAACTAGGTATTGGTCACCTTGTGATGATTTTCTGGATCAATGAGAGATATATTATGGGTTTGGAACTCTTACATGGGAATACATGGGTCTATGTGTTGATATATAGTTATGGGTATTCAAAGTTATGATAAATGGTTTTGAGGCTTTGATTATTATTTTCCATAGAAATTAATTTGGTTTTGATATAAACTATTTAAAAAAAATATTAAAATCTTTCTTATAAAAGCTGCTAACAATTTTAGAACTAGTGGCTTGAGTTTGGAATCTTTAGGGGAATCCTACTCATTTTAGACAGAACCCTTTCTTGTGACCTATAGTGAATTTTCTTATGTCATCTATTGAGACATAGGTATTGGAAAGATATATTAGTTAATTAGTGAGGGTTATTGATATTGTGGGAAAGGAACAGGGAGTTGGATCTTAGATATTGTTTATGTGTTTCTATAAATTATGTCTCATAGGTGACTTTGGGTCTTATTTACACTTTTTTGTTTTCTATTAAATTATTTTTGTTTCTTTTGGAACTTTGATGTTGTTTTTTACTTTTTGGTGTACCTTCTGTTGTATTTTTTTATTCATTATACAAATTATTGTAATTTTGTTTTTTATGGTTGTTTGTATGTTTTATTTAAATGGTAAGTTTTCCCCCATCGTTCCATGAATCTCATTCCATTTATTTAATTTATATGGTGTCTTGGGGATGTCAAATATGGCCATTAACACCCCACCTCTTCCCAAGCTAGTGGGTGAGTGGAAGGATGTTACCCAATCTCTTGAACATGTTGACCCTTTATTTACAAAAAATATAATTCAAGTCTTTTTATTCCAAAATTTACCCAATTGTATAGTGTAAGTAGTCACTTGTAATATTGCTTGGGTTATCGATCCTTGGAGACCTAATAAGAAACCTACAAAAAATACTTTATAATAATGAGATTTGATGGTCGTGATTTGGTTATCAAGTGGAAAACATGTGTTTGAATTGATAGGATTATAAATGAGTTTGTGGTATTATTGTTACTTTAATTTTAAAAAAAATTAGTTGATCATTGGTTATTGCTTGTGGTGGATTGGATAAATTGGTTTTTAAATTATATTAATGTCTTTAATTTAACCATTTCGTTCAACGAAACATGAACATCCTAAATCACTCGCATATTTTGAGTATTTACTATCCTAAGTATAATCAACTATACACCTTTAGGGTCATATTGATGATAAATCCTTAGATGGGGATCGTTTTAGCACTCTGGATGTGTATCATTAAAATTAGCGAGTTCAAGGGAGAAAGTGCATTGTTGAAAGAAAATATCAAAATAAGGTTGATTAAGAATAATTAAAATGTGAAATGACATCTGATACATCACCTTTCCACTCCCATGGATCAACCCATTAGAGGGATATCCCTCGACTGATGGTATTAGATCAATGTAACTGGGTAGTAGACTTATGATGGTTGAATTAGAGAATAAAAAAATAACAAAAACTCCACCATTGTGTGAGGAGTTTCACAAAAGAATATGTGAATAGACTCACTCGATAAGGAAATAGTATCAAAGTGATATGGAAATTAAATATGAAATGAAGAATAATATGATGATATTTTATTAATTAAATGATGGTCAACGAAAAACATACATAAGAGAAATTGACAATGCGATTACAAAATGATAGAATGAAAATAAACATAAAAGATTGAAAAAAATTATACATATTCCCTTCACTATAACACCCGAGACTTTTATGTTATATAAATCATCAAAGGAATATTTTTCTACACAACACTTGCTTGGCTTGCTTTACACGAAATCGCTAGTTTCCTCGATAGCTTGCGTCGTACGCAATACCGAGTTTCACTAAACAATGATATACTATTAAAATATTATTAAAACTAGCCGTTATGAATAGTAATAACCACTTTTTGAAATTTTATAAATTTTTTTTTTCAAAATGGACTTCATTTTTGGATTCGGAATATCGAAATTATCCTAGGGTGAAATTTTGGTATTTTTCTGAAAACTTTCAATTTTTGATGAATAGTGAAACCCCTAAGTGGTAGTTAAAAAAACTGAATTTTTCATAACACTTAATTTTACCGCTTCTGTGAGTGTAATTTCGAAAATCCAAGAGACACGGTTGATGTCAGTAAGTAAAATTTGGTTCAATGAGATGAAAATAATTTTTTTGGTGAATAGTAACTTTTTACTTTTTTTTACCACGGTTAAAAGTAAATAGGGTAATTAAGGGTAACAATGATATTATTATTACCCTAACACATGTCCTAATTCTATTTGAAAAGTGTAATTTTACCAAAAACAAACTTAGGAATAAAATATGACCATTTAGGCCCACTTGGATTAGATTAGGACATTTATTATTAATTTATTTAAAGAAGGGTTAAAATAGTTAAAATCAAAGTTTTATAAGTAAATAATTTTTCATATGGGGTTATACATAAGATAAATTCGACTATAAATATTCATTAGAAAGATAAAAAGATTTCCTAGATAACGGTATTTTATTTATAATTTTTAGACATTAAATAAGTTAATTTATTTATGACACAAAGATGATGCAGTAATTATCTTATTAATGAAATATTGACATAATTGATGTTATAAACACCAAAATAAATGTAATTTGAGACTTTTTATGAATTACACTAATTTTATAGATTAATATGACATGTTAGTATTGATTTAATTAACTTTTTTCGAACTAATAATCTGTTATGAGTTTCACAAAAATCAATTACTAAATAGTGTCAAAATAGATATAAAATAGTTTTTAAAACAAATATTATATTAGTAATTGTTATTTTATTCCTACAGATCTAAGATTCGGCCAAATGACTTAGATAAGGTTATATATATTATTAGTAATCAACTTGGGGTTCTTTTGGCTGCTTATAGTATGTTTATTAACCTTATAGTATAACAACACAAGAAGACACCGTAAAAGTAAAATTATTTAACTTAATGTTAAATCTAAATGATAAGGTTAAAATAGGAACCTAAACTTGTCTAAATTCTATTGGATGAGAGTATTTCGACCCATCACCACATTAGCTTAGAAATATATAAATTTGGAGCTATTTAAAACCGAAAATGACTTTATAATAAAATAATATTTTTTTGTTATTCCAAAGGTGCCCCTCTACTCCCTTATAAAAGGGCACCTCCTCCCTCTCTTCCTCACACCACTTTGAGCCTTCAAACTCGGCCAAACCCTAAAAATTTCTCCTCTACACTTCCCTAGAAACATCCTAGAGGTTCTGGTATTCCTCAAAGACCAATTTCAGTGCCCTAAAAGGAGGTCTCAAAGAGGCGCTTCAAAGAAGAGGTAATTTCTGTTACTGATTCTTTCATCTTTATTTCTTCTTCCACTTCTTCTTATTTAGTTGTTTTATTATGAATTAATAACATCAGTATCATTCATATACTGAAATTTTATTATAATTATGAAACAACCCTATATCACCATCTATCCATCCTACGGAAAAAGAAATCATCGCGCGTGCGTACGTACGGAATACCGTCTCCACGCCGTGGTGTAATCTATTTTCCACCACCACCTTACTTGGATGGGTATAATGGTGTAAATAATGACTATATATGACTATTATAAAGTGATATGGATTCTGAAATAGTATACATACACTTCAATACAATTCCACGATCATAGGAACGATATCATTACTCGTGCGTACGTACGGAATACCGTCTCCACAATGTGATGCGACTCGTTCTACATGATCTTCATTTCATAATGATTATATAAATAAATTGAATGAATTAATATGATATATATTACACTAATACCATTCTGGAAATGAGGTATCTATAACCTAAATATAAGAATAATAATTTATTCGACAAAACATGCATAAGAACAAAAAGTTACAAACACCCGAATAACAAGTAGCAATGAAATATTACTACTAAGAAGCTAAGACAATGAAAATATATGATATCATAAAAATAAGTATGATTCTAGAATAAGTCAATAACATTATTTAAATCATTATACAGGAGGTTCGGACACTTACGAAGCAAAACGGACCTAAGGTAAGGGAAAATATCACAATCTCATTTTTATACGAGATTGTTTATACTTTGGTATTTACTGGGGTTTATTTTATCATCCACATCTATGTTTCCTCAATATGTAATATTTATATCCTTATAAAATATTTTATATCCAATTTTACCCTTCAGTGAGTTTTTAGTAAAAGATATGAAAGGAATCTTTTGTCGTTTTTTTGTATGAGGTACTTTTTGACTTTTCCGACAAAAGTACGAAGAATGTTTTTTTTACTTATACGGAATGAATGGATTTTTAAAACATTATTTCCAACAAGCATCCTTCACAAGTTTTCAAGTTTATTTTTAATCAACTTCTTTTAGTTTATAATTGTACGACATGTTAAGAAAGGAAAAGTGTGTTTGAAGCAGAAAGGATATTTTCCTCAAGAATGGAGTTCAAGTGTTTTATCAAAATAATTTTCCATCTAAGATAATAAAGGGTTTTGTTTCTATCCCTATTATTACATTGATTTGATTATGTTGTGATTGAATTATATTTATGAATTCCTTTATCTTATATGAATTGTTTTATGATATCACGATGTTTAAGATTCCCATTTTTATTAAATGGATTATGCTATGATGTATGGTTTATGGTTTTTTGGAACACATAAGAATGGTTTCATTATGAGATGGGTGGGACCTATATCTCCCTCCATTGAATTGGGTAAAGATTTTATATATCATGAGATATACATGGATGGAACGGTAGGTTATACCGGTTCAGTAAAACAGGACTGAAACGAGGGTGACTCGGTTCAGAAATGGCCTTTTTCCACTAAGATAGTCTTGGAAATGAGTCTTGACTAATAAGAAATGATTCTCTATGATTATGTGTGTATGCCACAAATCTTCAGGTTTTAAGTTATGATTATTGAGATTACATTTCACTTCTATGATTTATCCCATGTTATGAAATTATGATCTCTTTTACAGGTTAAGATTTCCAAATGTTATGTGCTTATGTATATGATGTGATTGATATTTCTTTTGTTTACCCTTAATGAGAATTTGAGCTCACCCTTTGGTATGTTTTTCTTTCCCCGGGTCAGGAAGAAGGTTATTAAGTAAGATATTCCAAAAGGGACTATAGATATGATGAGATAAATGGGAGACAGTGTAGATGCTTTATGAACCAGTTGTTTATGTTTCCCAGTTTCTAAAGACACTATACCTATACGGTCCTTTCGTGGTTTTTTTATATTTTGTAATAATTATGTTTCAATTTTGAAGTATTAAAAATGTATGTAAAGTATTGGTCATTATAGTTGGTATCAGAGGAAAGGTATAGCCATCCTTTGGAAACTAGGATGTGAAAGCCTTAGTAAGAACTCTAAGGATAAGTCTAAGCATAGAACACAATATTAGTGTTTTAGAAATGGATATGAATAACCTAGGATAAGACCTTAAGTGTGAAATTTTATTCTTGAGTATGTGGTTTTCCTATTATAATTAGTGTTGCTCACACTATTCTTCTTGGTTTTAGTCAATGTCTAGAACCCGAAGGAACCGTGTTAATGCGGAATGCGACGGGAAATGCAATGATTTTCCCCCTGAGAAACCAAACGTTATGGGAGCTGGAATTCAAAATCTTGTAGCCATGATCACACAACTTTCTCAAGCTATGAATAATACAGGACTTCCAAACGAGCAAAGGAAGGAGCAACATTCTGTTGAATCCTTCATGAGGCAGTGTCCACCTTCTTTCAGCGGGTATACTGATCCATTAGTTGCTGAACAATGGATTAGTACTACTGAAAAGATATTTTCAGTTCGTCAATGTTCTGAACATGATAAAGTCATCCTAGCAGTGTATCGTTTGGAAGGAGATGTTGATCAATGGTGGAATCTTATTAAGAATACGAGGCAAAGGGATGAAATTGAGTCCATGGAATGGGACGAGTTCAAGAACTTATTTTTCAATAAGTACTTCCCTCGTATTCTTCGAACAAAGATGGAGAAAGAGTTTCTTGAACTGAAACAAAAGGATGATGAATCTGTTGGTACCTATGAAGCAAATTTTACAAGACTTGCAAGGTACGCTTCTGGTATTATTATCCAACCTGAGAGTAAGATCGATCGATTCTTTAGTGGCTTAAAACCAAGTCTTTGAAGGGCGTTAGCCATAAGGGACATCAATAACTATGAGTAAATCGTTCGATGTGCTCTCAAAGTCGAGATGGAGATTGGAGTAACCCATCAGTCATATGGGTTTGATAAGAAGAGGAAAATGGAAGTCAAAGGAAAATCTAAAGAGCACACTCAAAAGAAGATGAGATTTACCTTATGCTCAATGTGTGGAAAGAAACATGGAGGGAGTTGTCTTAAAGGGACAAGTAAATGTTTCAAATGTGGAAAGGAAGGTCATCGGGCATTTAAATGCCACGATGATGGGAAAAAGATGTCTAATGATGCAAACAAAGGAAGGGATACACAGAATGAACCTACTACACTTCAATGTTTCAAGTGCAAGGAGATGGGGCATTATGCCAATAAATGCCCTAATCCAAGGGTTGATGATGATGGTCGACGTCAACAAACTCTTAAGGCTGAAGAAAAAGGAAAGTAACGTGGAATTTCTATCAACGATGTGGAGTACGATAACGATGTGGTGAAAGGTAAACTTACCATCCACTCTAAAGTAGCAAATGTTTTATTTGATTCTGGATCCACCCACTCTTTTATTTCTGAAGAATTTTCTAAGGGTATCACCGTATTACCTCAACAATTAGATGTTGAGTTAGCTGTGACAACACCTAATGGCACAAAAGTCGCATCAAAAGTTTATAATCCTTCTCCGATCGAAGTTTGTGGGAAAGTGCTTCCTGCAAATCTTGTGATCCTTCCTATAGTGGAATTTGATGTGATTCTTGGCATGGATTGGCTTTCTTTATATGGAGCTCATATCAATTGGCAAAGAAGGGAAGTCACATTTCATATTCCAGATCAATCTATGATCGTCTATCAATGCAAGGATGAACATAACCTTCCAGTGGAAATTTCCTACATTTTATGGGTATTGATTCCACTAAATGAAGGTTATTTATCTCAAATGGTTGGTGAGAAACTCACGATTAATAATATTCCCATTGTACGGGAGTTTGATGATGTCTTTCCGGAGGAATTATCGGGTCTTCCACCAAATCGTGAAGTTGAGTTCTCAATAGAACTCGTACCAGGTGCTTTTCCTATTTAAAAGACACCTTATAGAATGGCCCCAATTGAGTTGCAGGAATTGAAGAAGAAACTCCAAGAGAATCTTAATAAGGGATTCATACTCCCTAGTGCGTCTCCTTGGGGAGAACCTGTTCTATTTGTTAAGAAGAAAGATGGATCAATGAGACTCTGTATTGATTATCGAGAACTTAACAAGATCACTATCAAGAACAAATATCCTCTCCCATGCATTGATGATTTATTTGACCAACTACGAGGAGCTCAATACTTTTCCAAGGTTGATCTTAGTTTAGGGTATCATCAATTAAGGGTAAAAAGGGAGGATATACAAAAGACGGCTTTCCGTACAAGGTATGGACACTATGATTTTATAGTGATGCCATTTGGTCTTACTAATGCCCCTGCTATCTTCATGGATCTAATGAATAGAGTCTTTAGAGACTATATTGATCAGTTTTTGGTAGTCTTTATAGACGATATTCTTGTCTATTCAAAGAGCAAGGAAGAACATGAAGATCACTTGAGAATTATATTAAAGACCCTGAGAAAGGAGAAGATTTATACCAAATTTACCAAGTGTGAATTTTGGCTTCAAAAAATTTCATTTTTGGGTCACTTAATCTCAAAAGAGGGGATATCTGTGGATCCAGCAAAAACAGAGGTTATCGAAAGATGGTCGAGACCAACAACAATGACTGAGATCCGAAGTTTTCTTGGTTTGTCTGGATATTATCGACGTTTTGTGAAAGATTTTTCACGATTGTATAATCCACTCTCCAAGTTGACTCGGAAAGGAGTTAAGTTTGTTTGGACGGAGGAATGTGAAGAGAATTTCAAGGAGTTGAAAAGAAGGTTATCCAGTGCACCTGTGCTCACACTGCGTTGTAGTGGAGAAAGGTTTGTGATCTATAGTGATGCATCCAAGAAGGGATTGGGATGTTTTCTTATGGAAAATGATATGGTGATAGCTTATGCCTCACGACAGTTGAAAATCCATGAGCAAAATTACCCAACACATGATTTGGAGTTAGCTATGGTAATCTTTGCATTAAAGATTTGGAGGCATTACCTTTATGGTGAAAGGTGTGATATTTATACTGAAAGTTTAAAGTATATTTTCACACAAAAGGAGCTGAATATGCACCAAAGAAGATGGTTGGAGCTGATTAAGGATTATGACTTCTCAATCCATTACCACCCTGGGAAAGCAAACAAGGTGGCAAATGCATTAAGTCGACAAGACCATGCCAGTTTATCCATGATGAGGATCACAAAAGATCCAATATTTATGGATTTACAAAGGATGGATCTTGGAATTATAATGGAATGGGAAAATCTTATCTTTCTCAAATGAATGTTCAACCATCTATACATGTGAATATTAAAGAGGCAAAGAAAGAAGATGTCGAGTTTCAAAAGAAGGTGAAAAATGTTCCTGAATTAAACCTTGATTGTGATGGGATAATAAAGTTCAGGAATCAGGTTAGTGTTCCTCCCATCCCCAAATTAAATAAGGATCTGCTGGATGAGGCTCAGAGTTCTTCATTCTCTATTCATCCTGGAAGCACGAAGATGTATAGGGTCCTGAAGGAGTACTTCTGGTGGGATGGAATGAAAAGAGATGTTGCTGAATATGTCTCTCGATGCTTGGTTTGTCAGCAAGTTAAAGCTGAGAGACAGAAGTCTAAGGGGATGTTACAACCATTACCCATACCCGAATGGAAATGGGAAAACATCACTATGGACTTTGTCACAGGACTTCCTAAAACATCCAAAGGCAATAATGCTATCTGGGGCATAGTTGATCGTCTTACCAAGTCTACACATTTCATTGCTATTAGAGAGGATTTCTCTCTGAATCAGCTTGCCAGGATATATGTAAAGGAAGTGGTAAGATTGCATGGAGTACCACTTTCTATTATATCTGATCGGGATCCGAGATTTACCTCGACATTCTGGCGAAGTCTTCAGCATACTCTGGATACAGAGTTGAGTTTTAACCCTGCTTATCATCCTCAGACAGACAGTCAGTCTGAGAGAACAATTCAAACCCTAGAAGATATGTTGAGAGCCTTCTCTATGGATTTCAAAGGTGGTTGGGATAAACACCTACCTTTGGTGGAATTTTCTTATAATAATAGCTTTCACTCCAGTATTCAGATGGCTCCTTATGAAGCTCTCTATGGAAATAAATGCAGGACTCCAACTTGCTGGGATGAACTTGGGGAAAGAAAGCTATTAGGACTTAATCTCGTTGATGAAATGACAGAAAAGGTCAGATCTATTCAACAAAACATAAGAGCCGCTCAGAGTCGACAGAAAATCTATGCCGACAACCGAAGAAAAGACCTAGAGTTTGAACTGGGTGATAAAGTGTTCTTACGAATATCTCCCTCGAAGAGGGTTATGAGATTTGGAAAGAAGGGGAATTTGAGCCCTAGATATATTGGTCCTTTAGAAATACTGGATCGTGTTGGGAAGGTAGCTTACTGATTGGCGCTTCCACCGAATCTCTCTCAAGTTCACGATGTGTTCCATGTATCTCTCCTAAGAAAGTACATACCTGATCCTTCACATGTACTCATCTCAGATGTTGTACCGCTGGAGCAAGATCTTTCTTTTGAAGAACAGCCGATAGAGATTCTGGATCGTAGCGAAAAAGTCCTACGAAACAAGACCACTCACTTTGTGAAAGTTTTATGGAGGAATCACCAATTAGAAGAAGCTACTTGGGAGCTTGAGGATATGATGAGGGAGAGGTATCCTCATCTGTTTGTTACAAAGTGACGAATTTTGAGGACGAAATTCATTTTAAGGGGGGTAGAATGTAACACCGGAGACTTTTATGTTATATAAATCATCAAAGAAATCTTTTTCTACACAACACTTACTTGGCTTGCTTTACACGAAATCGCGAGTTTCCTCGATAGCTTACGTCGTACGCAATACTGAGTTTCACTAAACAATGATATACTATTAAAATATTATTAAAACTAGCTGTTATGAATAGTAATAACCACTTTTTGAAATTTTATAAATTTTATTTTTCAAAATGGACTTCATTTTTGGATTCGGAATATCGAAATTAGCCTAGGGTGAAATTTTGGTATTTTTCTGAAAACTTTCAATTTTTGATGAATAGTGAAACCACTAAGTGGTAGTTAAAAAAACTGAATTTTTCATAAAACTTAATTTTACCACTTCTGTGAGAGGAATTTCGAAAATCCGAGAGACACGGTTGATGTCAGTAAGTAAAATGTGGTTCAATGAGATGAAAATAATTTTTTTGGTGAATAGTAACTGTTTACTTTTTTTTACCACGGTTAAAAGTAAATAGGGTAATTAAGGGTAAAAATGATATTATTATTACCCTAATACATGTCATAATTCTATTGGAAAAGTTTAATTCGACTAAAAACAAACTTAGGAATAAAATATGACCATTTAGGCCCACTTGGATAAGATTAGGACATTTATTATTAATTTATTTAAAGAAGGGTTAAAATAGTTAAAATTAAAGTTTAATAAGTAAATAATTTTTCATATGGGGTTATACATAAGATAAATTCGACTATAAAAATTCATTAGAAAGATAAAAAGATTTCCTACATACTGGTATTTTATTTATAATTTTTAGACATTAAATAATTTAATTTATTTATGACACAATGATGATGTAGTAATTATCTTATTAATGAAATATTGACATAATTGATGTTATAAACACCAAAATAAATGTAATTTGAGACTTTTTATGAATTACACTAATTTTATAGATTAATATGACATGTTATTATTGATTTAATTAACTTTTTTCGAACTAATAATTCTGTTATGAGTTTCACAAAAATCAATTACTAAATAGTGTCAAAATTGACATAAAATAGTTTTTAAAACAAATATTATATTAGTAATTGTTATTTTATTCCTAAAAATCTAATATTCGGCCAAATGAATTAGATAAGGTTATATATATTATTAATAAACAACTTGGGGTTCGTTTGGATACTTATAGTAAGTTTATTAACCTTATAGTATAAGAACACAAGAAGACACGGTAAAAGTAAAATTATTTAACTTAATGTTAAATCTAAATGATAAGGTTAAAATAGGAACCTAAACTTGTCTAAATTCTATTGGATGAGAGGATTGCGACCCCTCCCCACCATAGCTTCGAAATATATCAATTTGGAGCTATTTAAAACCGAACTTGACTTTATAATAAAATAATACTTTTTTGTTATTCCAAAGGTGCCCCTCTCCTCCCTTATAAAAGGGCACCTCCTCCCACTCTTCCTCACACCACTTTGAGCCTTCAAGCTCGGCCAACCCCTTACACATTCTCCTATCCACTTCCCTAGAAACATCCTAGAGGTTCTGTTCTTCCTAAAATACCAATTTCTGAGCCCTAAGAGGAGGTCTCAAAGAGGCGCTTCAAAGAAGAGGTAATTTCCGTTACCGATTCTTTCATCTTTATTTCTTCTTCCACTTCTTCTTATTTAGTTGTTTCATTATGAAGTAATAACATCAGTATCACTCATATACTGATATTTTATTATAAGTATGAAACAACCCTATTTCACCATCTATCCATCCTACGGAAAAAGAAATCACCGCGCGTGCGTACGTACGGAATACCGTCTCCACGCCTTGGTGTAATCTATTTTCCACAACCACCTTACTTGGATGGGTATAATGGTGTAAATAATGACTATATATGACTATTATAAATTGATACGGATTATGAAATAGTATACATACACTACAATAAAATTCCACGATCATAGGAACGATATCATTACTCGTGCGTACGTACGGAATACCGTCTCCACGATGTGATGCGACTCGTTCTACATGATCTTCATTTCATAATGATTATATAAATAAATTTAATGAATGAATATGATATATATTACACTAATAACATTCTGGAAATGAGATATCTATAACCTAAATATAAGAATAAGAATTTATTCGACAAAACACGCATAAGAACAAAAAGTTATAAACACCCGAATAACAAGTAGAAATGAAATATTACTACTAAGAAGCTAAGAAAATGACCATATATGATATCATAAAAATAATTATGATTCTGGAATAAGTCAATAACATTATTTAAATCATTATACAGGAGTTTCGGACACTTATGAAGCAAAACGGACCTAAGGTAAGGGAAAATATCACAATCTCATTTTTATCCGAGATTGTTTATACTTTGGTATTTACTGGGGTGTATTTTATCATCCACATCCATGTTTCCTCAATATGTAATATTTATATCCTTATAAAATATTTTATATCCAATTTTACCCTTTGATGAGTTTTTAGTAAATGATATGAAAGGAATCTTTTGTCGTTTTTTGTATGAGGTACTTTTTGACTTTTCCGACAAAAGTACGAAGAATGTTTTTTTTACTTATACAGAATGAATGGATTTTTAAAACATTATTTCCAAAAAGCGTCCTTTACAAGTTTTCAAGTTTATTTTTAATCAACTTCTTTTAGTTTATAATTGTACGACATGTTAAGAAAGGAAAAGTGTTTTTGAAGCAGGAAGGATATTTTCCTCAAGAATGGAGTTCAAGTGTTTTATCAAAATTATTTTCCATCTAAGACAATAAAGTGTTTTGTTTCTATCCCTATTATTACATTGATTTTATTATGTTGTGATTGAATTATATTTATGAATTCCTTTATCTTATATGAATTGTTTTATGATGTCACGATGTTTAAGATTCCCATTTTTATTACATGGATTATGCTATGATGTATGGTTTATGGTTTTTTGGCACACATAAGAATGGTTTCATTATGAGATGGGTGGGACCTATATCTCCCTCCAATGAATTGGGTAAAGATTTTATATATCATGAGATAGACATGGATGGAATGGTAGGTTATACCGGTTCAGTGAAACAGGACTGAAACGAGGGTGACTCGGTTCAGAAATGGCCTTTTTCCACTAAGATAGTCTTGGAAATGAGTCTTGACTAATAAGAAATGATTCTCTATGATTATGTCTGTATGCCACAAATCTTCAGGTTTTACGTTATGATTATTGGGATTACATTTCACTTCTATGATTTATCCCATGTTATGAAATTATGATCTCTTTTGTAGGTTAAGATTTCCAAAAGTTATGTGCTTATGTATATGATGTGATTGATATTTCTTTTGTTTACCCTTACTGAGCATTTGAGCTCACCCTTCGGTATGTTTTTCTTTCACCTGGTCAGGAAGAAGGTTATTAAGTAAGATATTCCAAAAGGGACTATAGATATGATGAAATAAATGGGAGACAGTGTAGATGCTTTATGAACCAGTTGTTTATGTTTCCCAGTTTCTAAAGACACTATACCTATACGGTCCTTTCGTGGTTTTGTTATATGTGGTAATAAGTATGTTTCAATTTTGAAGTATTAACAAAGTATGTAAAGTATGGGTCGTTATATTCACCACCAACTCCTTACATATTAATATTAAGAGCATTAGGTTACCCCCCCCCCAAATAATAAATTCCAATCCCCATTAATGGGTAAGGTCAAAACAGTGTGAGAAAATCAAGGGAATTTGGAATTTTCAATGTTGACAATAAAACCATCTATATTGATCTCCCTTTTTGACGTGCGAAATATTAACTAAATATGGATGAATATAAAGGGTTTGTAGAATAAAAATATTGTCTTCCTTCATTACTCTAAAATCAATCAAAATTTTAGGCTAATTTTATTATCCATTTTAAACATAATCTTGCAATGGTAGGATAACTTTATGGGAATTTGGATCTTTCCATTAATTTAATCTTTATCTTTGACTGCCTGGATCACTATGAAAGATTTAGCTCTGGACATAGTTTAATTATTTGAACACCATAATTTTCCCATTCTAATGATAAAATTCCAACTTCATTGGGCTTGAATTTTGGGCCCCAAATTTGTTCTATGGTCCTTAAGACAATTTTTCTTTGTTCAAAAAACAATCTGTATTTATGCCCAAAAATATCAATCTTTCCTTATTATTCATCCATCAATTCTAAGAGATAAAATGTTACAAAAAAAGTTATGAATCATATCATATATATATAATAATAATAAAATTAATATAATTTTATTCGAAAACATATGATTGGTTGCAACCAAATATTCATTTAAAAAATAAATTATACTTAAGATGAGAAATGAAGTTCAATTTATATAATACACTAAAAATGATGTTTACGGACTTTGGAACATATGAATATTAAGATATTATCAATTAATACAAGCCTCATTTAGTGGATAATCACACCCCCCCCCCCCACTTGAGTTTTTATAGTCCCGATCAAATAGTATCCATAAAATAAGGAATTGAATTTCCTTTTTCGAAAATATTTTAACATATATTGCTCACAAAAATAAATCATTCCAAACAACCATGAAACCTTTAAAAATAATTTAAAACATTCTAGGTTCATAATCTTATCTCAATCCCAAGAACATTATTTTGATCAAATTCATTTCCACATTTTATCTTATTCCAATTAAGAATGATGATGTGACGTGTATCTCAAATGACATGGGGCCTATTTTCATATTCAAGGGAAAAAATAGAATCCCTAGGTGGGAATCACATTAAACCTTAACATGAGTATCTATTTTTTTAACCAAAATATATATAAAAAGACCAACTATGGGAAAGAAATCTATGGATTCACAATCCCCAAGTGTCAGAAACCACACATATAGTCGATTCCATGCTCCAAAATAGAGATATAAAGCCTAACTCTTGAAATGAAAACTATAGAGTCATGATCCCCAAGTCTCAGACGCCACACATTTTGACAAAACATTTCACTATATGGTCTTTTTTGGTATTTTATACTCAAATGAAAATAAAAGAGTTTGTGAACCCTAAACTATGTTGAAAGGGACCCAAGAACAAAAAATTACACCTAATATCCAATGTCCAAGCATTTTGTAATATTTATTAACATGATGAAAAGGTAAAATTTGAAAAATCACATCGTAAAACTACACATTCCAAATACTATGATCTTAAACTTAAACATGCATTAAAATCACAATCATGGAATTAGAAATAATTTGAAATTCTAATTTTATGATTCCCAATGTACATTAACACATGAAATCATAATGAATTTATTAATTTCATTCATACTTTCTCTCCCAAAATTTAGAATGACACTTACCTCATAATTGAAAGAGCATAGAAGAGATAGTTCATAATTTTGAAGAAAGAGGAGAACAATGTTATTTGAAATGAATTCGTGGAAAACAATAACCTAGTTTAAATGTGAATGAACATCAAAAAGTATTTGATCACATTGGACTCATGTCACAAGTGGACTCTGTAAGGATGGTTGAAGGTATGTTTGAATTATAAAAGGCATGTGATGAAAATACTAAAATGATTTAGCTTAAAAATATCACACAAAAGAAATATTAGATGGGATTGGAAACTACAAGGGGGTACCTAAACAAAAAATGAAAATTAAAGAGAAACACATGCCTCTTTATTATGAAATTCTAAACTCTGAGTTAATGGAAAGGTAAAATCTGGGATGCCTCCAATAAAGTGGTTTTTTAATGTCATTATCTCTACAAAGACCCAAAATCTAACATTTTTTTATAGTTTAGAGATTTTCATAGTTAGCTCTGCATCTATATCATGATTATTGAATATTTCAATGATTATTTTTAAACTATTACCATTGAATTTGAAGATCTACCATCTTTTGGGGCCATGAATCACTACTACTTTGTGGGAGTACATATGATTCACTATATGAGGCCCTTACCATCTCGACCTTAACTTTTCTCAGTGTAAATTATGTTAGAACTATAAAAGTGCACATAATTTTAATGGTTTAAATTTTTTTACTTCGAGATTACAAGATTGGTAGGCTTGAACTCTAGATTTATTGATCCTTGATTTCTAAAAGGCCTCCATATTAAGTTCCTCAACTTGGTAAATGTCTAATTTCTTTTTTGTGGCCTAATAAATGCCAATGTTCATTTTTTTTATTTCCTAAAAGGCCTTATGTTTAATTTCAATATGTAGATAGAATTATTTTCCATATACCAACCAATAAGTTGACATGCGTATGATGGTTTTGAACGTACTAAGATATGCCCAAAGGGAATCCAAGAGTTTCACATACCAATCTTTTCTTAAGGGATTGACTGATTTTTCCAGAATTTTTTTAATTTCCCTATTTTCCAACTCATCTTGACCATTGGTGTGAAGATGGTAGGTAGTGGAAACTTTTTGAAAAATCTCATACTTATACATGAGGGATGAGAAGGGATGACTGTAGAAATGGGTTCCACGATCACTAATGATATCCCCTGGACTTCCAAATATAGAAAATATGTGTTATTTTGGAATCAGATCACAACATGATTGTCATTTGACATTTTGAGAATAGCCTCAACCCATTTAGAGACATAATCAACATATAAGAGGATGTAGAGATATCCCTTAGAGATTGGGAAGGGTCCTTTGAAATAAATTACCCAATAGTTAGTGATTTCAACAACCAGAACGGGTATATGAGGCATTTGATTTCTTTTTTTATGGATCCTAGTTTCTGACACCAAGAACGACATTGGGATAATTTGTAGGAATCCTTACTGAGGTTATGCTAAAAGAAACCACATTTTATGACCTTTGAAGTTGTTTTCTTTGCAAAAAAGTGGACACCACATGCCTCTTCATAAAAAATTGAATAACTGACTCTTTCTCAAACGTGGGAACACATCTCCTAATGACATGATCAGGACATAACATGAAGACATATGGATCATCAAACACATGGTGTTTAAAATTAGAAATTAATTTCCTCTTGTCTTGGGTCCTAAGTAATTATGGATTGTCAAACATAACCAAACGGTTCTCTTTGTCAGCATACCATAGGAAGTCACTCACATAATATAGGTTCTCATTAGGAAATGAACCATACATGGAAAGGTGATGTGAGTTATATTTTAATTCCATCCTAGAGAGGTGATCGGCTTCAACATCTTCAACACCCTCTTTATCCTTAATTGTTAAATAAATCTATTAAAGAAGAAGGACCCATATAATTCATCTAGCCTTGGCATCTTGTTTTTTGAAAATGAATTTTAGATATGAATGATTGGTGAAGATAGTGATAGGGGATACTATGGTATAGGAACAAAATTTCTCTAAGGAAAATACTATATAAAGTAAAATGTTATCGGTGTGTGTTTAGTTTATTTGTTCATTATTTAATGATTTAATTTCCTAAGAAATGGAACATGGAGTTTTATTGCAATGTTGTCATAAAAAAGATTCTAGAGTGAAGTCACTCTCATCACACAAGAGTTCAAATAGATGTTTCCTATTGGGAGATTTCATGATTCGTGGATATATAAGATATGAATTGATTATTTATAATGACTCCTCATATCATTATATCCACATAAATAGAGCATCATTAACTGGAGGAACACAAAGTGGTCGAGAAATGGAGCTAAAATTCATAATTAAGCTTCTATAGAAACCGGAATATCTGAAAAAGGACCTCACATCCTTGACAGTTTTTAATGTTGAAGGTGATGAATAATATCAACCATAGATTTATCAATATCAATCCCTCTACTATAGACTAGATGATTCATAACAAGTCCTACTATTACCATGAAATGGAATTACTCTTAATTTAGCATGAGATTCATTTCCTCACATCTAGATAGAACCCTTTCCACTTATTTAGGCATCCCAAAAATGTATACCCAAATATGGAGAATTCATCCATAAATACCCTTAAACAATCCTTAACCATGTACGAGAAGATTCCTATCATACACCGCTTAAAGGTGAAAGGGGAATTACATAACCTAAAGGGTATGCGCTTGAAGGATAAGGTGTCGAATAGACAGGAGAAGGTTGTTTTCCTTGATATTATATAGGGACATAGATTTGATTATACTCTAAGAATCCATCTATAAATAAGTAGAACTAATGACCCACCACTCTCTCAATAACTTGATCAATGATTTGTAAGGGTAAATGGTATATCTTAGTGCATGAGTTCTTCTTCAAATAGTCAATGCACACTCTCCATCCACTACTAACCCTTGTGGGGAGAAGATCGTCATCCTCATTGGTAATCACAGTGATTCCAGCTTTCTATGGAAAAACATGAATGGGTATTAGCAACTCACTCTCAGAAATGGGATAAATGATACCATATTTGAACAACTTACAATTTTTTTCCTTACCACATCCATAAGATTGGGATTGAGTCTCCATTGAGGTTGACAACATGGTTTGGATTTTTATTCTAGAAAAATACTATGATTTCTAATGAGAGGTCTATTCCTAAGAATATCATAAAGGGTTTATCCAATTACTTTCTTATGATTTCCTATGACATCCAGAAGCATCCTATCTTGACTATCTTTAAGATAGGAAGAAATGATAGCAGGAAAATATTGATTGTCCCCTAAAAATGAATACTTTAGTGATAAAGGTAAGACCTTAAATTTGATATCAGATTGGTTAACACATTCAAAATAACGATTGAACATTATATCAAACTTAGTGTTTTTTCCAATTTGAGAAGAATGTATAGCTCCCACATTGTCTAGATCAGTTTTGGGAATGGTTATAGACTCGATTTTATTGATTTCAGAAATGGTATAATTGATTTTTGATCCTGAAAAATCATCAAATTAGTTTTCAAAAATACATTCAATCCATGGGGACAAATTTCCCTCAAATAAAAAAAGGAAATAAATCTCATCCTAACTTATGAAGCAATCAACAATAAATCAATGTTTTTATGGTTCATAATAAACACTACCTATCCAATTAAACTCGAGTATCTATTCACCATCCCTGATTTCGAATTTTTCATTGAATACGTTTAGATCGAGGGGATTGCTTCCAAATGTTATTTTCATGTTCCCATTCCTAACTCATATGACTAAATTGATTGTTGATAGGAATGGTTGACCAAATATAATTTTTTTTTTCTCTCTAGGACCTAGTCATGGGTGATTGTCTAGGACAATTAAGTCATCTGGGTAAATAAAATTTTCAACCTTTTCTAACAAATCATTGAAGATCTCATTAAGAACTCAAACTCTATGATCTATAAGTTGGAGTGTGATAGATTTTGGTTAGAGATATTCAAGACCTAATTAAAAATACATGGCATATGGAATGAGGTTCACAAAATCTCCTAGATCAGAAAGGGATTTGATCACTTGTTTCTCTCCTAAATAAACTTTGATATATGGAAATCCTGGATCTTTCAACTTTTGTGGAATGGTCCCTTGAATGTTGTTACTCACATACGCATCAAAAATGACTTAGTTTTGATGTTAATATATCCTTTTAAATGTTAAAATGTATTTATGTTACTTTGAGTAAGTAGGAATGGTTTGGATTGAATCGAGAAGGGGGTTTTCATCTTAAACTGAGAAAAGACATCCTTCAGTGTCTCATTCAGTTCATATTTATATTTTACTCTCATAAATCAGGGGAAGGGTGTAGATTGTCTGATTGTTTAGTGATGTTGTGGTTCTTCCACATTTGTATTTGACTTTTCAGAAATTGATGGTTTTTCATCAATAATTTCATGTAATTTTGAGTCTTTTAATGGTTCTATAATGGTTTGTTCAAGTTTTTCATTTGATCTCCCACTTATTAAGATAGTCATGACTAAGATTTTTTCAAGAGAGGTTTGTGTGTAACTTGATTCTGCCCATACAGTTGGGGATGGAACACCCTGAGTAGGCATGGGTGTTTTTTCAGTATTGATTGTTTGTAATTATTGTTTAACTTATGAGACTTCTGAGTTCATTCTCTCTATTTTTTTACACAACTGTTCAATGATTGGGATAGACTGGGTAGTGTCTTGGGTTTATCCAAGGAGGATAATTAGGTTTTTAGATTGGATATTGAATTTTTTGTATCTATTATACATGAGGATGTTGGTATTGGACCCGTTGTGGTTAGAACTGATTATAGGTTTGCGAATTTTGTTGATGTTATGGGTTGAGACATTTTTGTTTTGGTAGTTATTTATTGTCCTTCCAATCGAATCCTGGATGATCAATATACCTCGTATTGAAGGTATTCTAGTTTTTTGGCATTTAAAAGTTCTTTGAATTGGCTACTTCTAGTAGTCCTTCTAACATAACATCCTTTATAGAATGAATGGTTGGGAAATTATTAGTCTTTTGTCCTGTTTCTCATAAATTGTACAAACAAGCTCAAGAGCTTTGGTTTTGTGTACCTTTCTAAGATCAATATCCTAAAATGTCATAGTGAGTGCATCAAGTTTTTCTATATGGTTTTCTCCTTCCACAATCTTTTGCATTCCACCAGATTTGGGTGGCCTCCCATAGTAAGGTGATATTACTCATGTTTTTCTCTATTCAATAATGTTTTCCACATTCCCATATGCCTTACTTAGGATGTTGTTTTCTAATGTTCCATTACACATAATGTCAACGAATTGTTTTTCTTCTAGCCCTAACCCATTATGGAAAATTCTCACTTTTTTGGGATTGAGAAACCATGGTGTGGTAACCTTTTCAATGTGTCCATGATCCTTTCCCATGTTTTATAGATTTTTTATCCCTCTCTATAAATTTTTTTTTGGATGCCCTCTTAATGTGGAATAGTTTTGTGATGGGGGGAGAATTTTTTATAGAATTCTCATTGTAGTTGGTTGCAAGAGGGAATGGACGCGGGTCTCAAATTTTTTAACCAATTCTTTTCTCATTACTTCAAATAAAAAGTAAAGAGTCTCATTTTAGAATATTCAATTTTATTTTTAGGGAATATTGTTTCAAAAATGTCATTTAATTAATTAACATGAAGGTAAGACATCTCAAACTCCATACCATGATGGGTTAGAAGGTGGTTTAGGACTTGGGGTTTGAAGAAATAATGGCCATATCCTATGTTATCATGCCTAATTCATGAGGTTTCATTGGTATAAGATGGTTTGAGGTGGTCATTCATGGCCTGGTCAACAAAAATTCCCATGTTATGGTATTTCACATTTTGGATTCCATTTGGGTTCCCTCCATGATTGATGATATTGAACTCGATGTTTGAACATGGAGTATTAGGAATTTTAGGATCTAATGTAAAGAGACCACTATGTTTACCTAAATCACAATGCCTTGGACTATCCACCCTAACTAGACTATTTGAATGGTCATGGTTGTAGGTAGACATATGCCAAGAAAAGAGAGAAAAATAAGGGGAAAGGAAAAGAGAATTGGGATGAGAAAAGTGAAATGGTGGAGAATAGAAATAGGTTCTAATGTTACTTACTTGGTCTCCGACAATGGTACCAAAAGATGGTTCTACCCATATTTACCCAAGTGTATGTAGTAAGTGGACGCTTTTAATATGGCATGGGTTATCGATCCTGAGATACCTAAGATGAAACATAAGAAACAAACATTGTAAGAAGGTGATTCGTCGATGGGGATTTAGCCATGAGGTGGCCAAATTGTGTTTGAATTGATGGTATTATAAATTATTTTTATGTATTTATGTGACATTAATTAAAATAAAATGATTTGATCACTGGATATCACGTGGGGTGGATTGGATGAATTTCCTTTTAAATTATTTCAATGTCATAAATTTTTCCATTTCCTTCAACAGAATACGAACATTCCAAATCACTCATACATTATGATTTTTCACTATCCTAAGGATAATAACCTATTCACTTGGAGGATCATGTGGATGAGAAGTCCACTATAGAGGATCATTAAAGCCCTGAGTATGTGTATCGTTAAAATTATTGAGTCCAAGGGAGAGGGTACATTGTTGAATGAAAATATAAAAAAAATTGATTAAGAATTATTAAAAAAAGAAATAACATCCAAAACATCCCCTTTATACTCCCTTGAATCAACCCATTAGGGGTTATCCCTCCATTAATGAAATTCTATCAATGGAAGAGGGTAGTAGACTCATGAGGGTTGAATTGGATAAGAAAAACAAATAAATAACAATCACTCCACCATTGTGTGAATAGTTTCACAAAAGATTATGTGAATAGACTCACTCCATAAGGAAATAGTATCAATGTGATATAAAAAATGAATTATAAAATGGAAAATAAAATTATGATCTTTTATTAATTAAATTATGGTTAACAAAAAAACAGACATGGGAGATATTGACAATGTGATTACAAAATGAAAGCATCATAATAGAAATGAAAGAAATAAAAAAATCCTTATTATCTTCACCACCAACTCCTTATATAGTCATATTATGAGCCTTAGTTTAACCCCCCCCCCCCCACTATAAATTCCATCCCTATTAATTGGTAGAGTCCAAACAGCATGAGAGAAGCAACGAAATTTGGACTTTTCAATGTTGACAAGAAAATCATCCAGATTCATCCCCCTTTTGATATGTGTATTTTTAACTAAAGATGTCCAAATACATATATGTAGTATAATAAAAATATTTTCTTCTTGGTTTCCTCTAACATCTTTCAAAGTATTGGGCCAATTAAATTATCTGTTTGGATGTTATTCTTGAAATGGTGGGTTGACTTTATGGGAATTTTGATCTATCCATTAATTTAATTTTTTTTGACAGCCGGAATCATTATGAAAACTTCATAATTATCTCTAAAAACAATTTAATTAATTTTTTACCATAAGTTTTCTTTCTACAGTTAAAATTTAAGCTTCATTGGGCTTTGATTGTGGGCCCCACTTTTGTTTGAGGGGTTTTAGGCCCATTATTCTTTATCCAAATATTTTCTTCTTTCATGTAAAAAAATCTCCATCATCTATCAGGATTCATCATTCAATCCTAAAAACTAAAATGTTCCATGCAAAGTGATAAATCATATCAAAAAATATAAAATTCACATAATTCATATAATTTTCTCCAAAAATAGATGATTGGTTGGGACCGGATATGCATTTAAAACATGAATTGAACTTAAGATGATAAATGAAGGTCAATTAATATAATTCACTAAAAATTATGTTTGTGGACTTTGAAACATATGAATATTAATATTTAATAAATAAATATTAGCCTCTTTAAGTATGTAATCAATCCTATTGGGATCAACATAATTCCTTATGTAAGTGTAAATCAAAGAGTTTCACCTAAACTATGTTCCCCAAAGTATATTCCAAATAGGAACAACTATATTGTCATCCACATGGTTTGGTAGATTGTACAATGATTGTAAAAACAATCCATGCATAGAAATAAAGACTTGAAATTGTCATAATTTAAAGTAAAATACTTTTGAAACTCAATAACAAAAATAAGGGCCTATAAATAAGGAAAATAATCGGGAAAATAATGGTTGTAATGTGATAGTTAATCCCTTAAATTAAAAAAATATTATTCTTTTTATAACATAGTTATTTTATAAAACTCAAATATTTATTTTATTTCCCTTATTTTAAACACTTTTGAAAAAAAATCTCTCACATGTGGTGATTTTTCACTATCAAATTGAGTGATGTTATTTTATTTTCACTATTTTATTTTATGGATATTGATAATCATGTATTTCCTAGCTTAAAATTAAAAAAAATTATGGTTATAAAATTATAAAATAGAATTTCTAATAATAATTTGAAATTTAAATAATCAAAGTCTTCTAAATATGTTAATTTAATATTACTTAGAAAGATTTTATTAATTGCAACTATATGCTAAACTATTATCAAATCTTTCTTATAGAAACATATAAGAAGTATACCTTGACATTTCTAAAACATATAGATAGTTTCTATATTAAATATAAACTATTACGATTCTACCAAATTTTTTATGATAATTAGGACCTAAAATACATTAAAATGATCAATTCAAGGAGAATCCCGCTAGAAATGAATTATTGAAAAAATGGGTTCCCCAGACAAAACATGAATTATACCTTTCCATAACCATATAATGTATATATGGTGTTTTTTATGATGTTATCTTAACTTAACCATGTTAATGATTTTTTATACATAATTTGAATATTAATGTCAATAAATTATATATTGTTTCAAAATGTTTAAGTAGTTACCAGCTATAATGATAACTTTGAGATACTATGATAGTAATATTAACACTATTTACTATGCTCTAAATACATCACAATGATATGATGAAGTGGATGTATGAATATCTAGTATTGTGGTCCCATAACCATTGATACTATTTCTCATAAATTTGTCACTTAGTGATCTAGAGTAGTGGGGATCATGAGGATATCCAATTAGAACACCACATGCTTCGAGTATCATTGGTTGATACTATTAATGGGAACATGTATTGGTCTCTTTAATTGAGATCATTGTTAATTTTTACCATTTAGTAGTGCACATTGATTCAAGATGAAAACAATAATATCTATATTTTGGTGAGGTATCACATGTTGGGGGAATCATTGGTGGTATCGTATTGATTGAATGATCATAACCGTATTTTTCTCTTGCATAAATTAATATAAATCTTAATACTCGTTGACTAAGATGGTAGTACCATTAATAAATACATGATTATGGACGAAGAAGGTAATTCCCTCTAATGAGGTCCTAATATAACAAAAAAAAATATTACAATTACAAAAAAAGTGTGTGTCCATCATTATGAGATATCGTGAGGGGAAAAGATTATATAACATATATTGTGTTAAATGAATTATGTAACTATTAGAACATAACCATTTATTTTTTAGGGCCTCTACTTTTCTGTATAAAACAATATCTTTTAAGTATGACCCACAACTATTAAGATAAATTCTTAATGTCCCACAAACAAAATATATCAACATGTAATTATTATTCAAATAAATTAAAGATTAGGATAATGGTATCCCCATGTGTGGGGGATAGTGATAGTATAAATGTGAATTATTAAAAATAAATTAATTCCATTATATTGTTTTTTATATTATTAATAATTGAATTCATTACTCAACATATTTACAATTTAACTAATTGTAATTGACAATAAGTGAAACTATTATTTTTTTAAACTACATTAATGTGAGAAAGTTCATTAAAACAAGAGGTTCTATGGGATAATTAGATTTTTCACATCTCTTTGTGGCATGTTAATAAATTAAAAATATAGTGATAACATATTTATGATACTTATGATGATTTTACTAAGTCCAAATTGATGATTATTTTTGTATTTTTTATGGTTGTGTTTCCATAGGGAACAAATATTTTTTATTGAATCATAAACCCTAATACAAATATATATATTATCTGAAAAAAATGGTAATAAATTTGAATATATTTTAGATACATTATCTTATCTTCAGTACTCTCTCAAGTTTTGTAGATAGAAACAGAGAGATTAACAAGTCGGATTTGATCCCTCATCCAACAGTCGGGTCTTCATTAGTTATGTGATCAAATGGATGTCAAAAAACTTTTATTTCCAATTATAGAACAATGAAATCAAAAAAATGATCCAGGAGTTATGGTGTCTATGTGGAACATCTACAATATTCCTTCTTTGGAGCCATCAGGCTATGACACACTATGGATGAATGGATTGTATCAGTGTTGTTGAATAAATAAGTAACCATACATGAATTTAATTAATTTTTAATCTTAATATAAACATTAAATAATATATGATCTATAGGAGAATTTTGGGGATTGGTATATAGGATTAGATTCTATGACTCTAATCCGAGTGGTTTTTTTTTTGAAAATAACCACAATTCATGATTTTGGTGTTCCTATGTTTCTCTAATTTTTATGAGAATGGTCATGAAGTTATTTAAGTTTAAATTAAAATATATTTGGAATGAATATATGTACAGGGAATCATTAAAGTTCCAAAACCATAAACATATCATTGATTTGTGGTCAGATAACTAAAATATGTCCATATAAATATCAAATAGTGTTTTCTTGGGGGTTAAAATTGCTAAAATCAAATATATGTATATGTGTCTTTATCTGTCAATGTTTGTGTGTATTTACCATGGGGAAGATATTTTTTTGTTCTAATGATTCATCTCACTAAGCTATAGTAGAATGAGGTCGTAAATAATAGTCAACATTAGTTGATTGAACAAATTAAATCCCATAGTGGGTAGGAATGAAAAGTTACAAAAAAGAAAAATAAACTAAATAGAAGCCTTTCCTCTAATTTTCACCAAATACACATCCTTTGATTGGAGGTGTTTTAATTTTTTCTGGGTTCCATCAGTGTTTTAGTAAACATAAAAATAAATTGTATTCATTAGTAGTGCCAGAAAGATCCACCCATTTTGGGAAAGATGCACCGCAGACCAGCTAATCTAATCGAGTCAGGTCCTCCCTAACTCGCCTTACCATTTTAGACCCAATATGGGCAGAGAACCCTTATGTTGGGTTTTCCACCCCAAAAATCCCAAAAAAATCAATAATATTTGAAATATTATGAAAATAATTTTATAATACATTACTAGTATTTTATGAATTAATATTAGCCTAATATATTTTAATTCATCATTAACTCAATAAAGTATAAGTAATTCTAAATTTCATTTTATTATTAAATTTTATTACATTCTGATATACGATGATATTAGACTAGAAAATGTTTTTTTTGTATTTGTTTATTTATTTCTTTCAATTATAGTGGTTTTAATAATTATTTAATCAATGGTTATTAGTGTGTCATCCCTCGCCTTATTATTTATATAAAAGAATATATTTTCATGACATATATTTTAATTTGTAGCCCAAATTCCCATTAACCCCTCACATGCATGTCAGTGTATAGTTTTAAAATGAGGATAAGAAAAGGAGACACAGTTTCTATCAATATTAGTATAAATATGAGATAATAATAAAATTAATTTGATGAGTTGAACATATAAACTTTAGTTGAATGTGATTCATGTAGTAACCATAAGGGTCTCAATTGATCCATTACTCACTTGATGAATCATTCATTATTAATCTCTCATGATCATGTTGATTTATATTTATTATATGCATGGTTTATTATTTTTTGTATGTATAATTACTATATTTTTTCATATAGAATAATAAACATGAATGCATATATACAAATGTAATTAATATGTAATTAATGCTTTATATTTATACAATATTAGGTTGTGAGTATGATCACATTGAGATAAGTATGATAAATATAAATGTATTTTATTCACTAAGAAAACTGTAAAAACCCACAAATGAAATATTATTTCACTAATATCTACCATAACTTAAGTTTGATCAAAACTATAGTATGAGGTACACTTTTCCATAGTTGAGGGAGACCCTTCCTATTAGGAATTTATATTTAGAGTGGCAGGTTAATGTAACTAAAATTGAAAAAAAAAACCCTAGCCAGCTTACTGTAATTTTTCAGTCAATATTTGAGTAATGAAATGTTATTATTTAAAAAAATTTGGAGTTCATTAAATATATCAAGCTATCATGAGTTAATTTGGTTGGCCAAATTTAAGAATTCCCTTAAACTCTTTATGTAGTGTCATAGTCATAGCATGAACTATGTAGGGATGATTTAAATATCACATCCCCAAGAATGATCAAGTGACTAAGTATTATGTTTAGAGTGGTAAAGGGATACAAGGTTTTGATAAAATGAGGGGATACACTTATTATTTAAACATTTATAATTTCAATGAATTGATAATAAAAATAACATTAATAATCTTTAAATAATTTTTTTATGACAGAAAAATATAAATTATTTCCACAAGAATAATTAAGAGAATTTAAAAACAAACTAAATTTAAGAACTAACACTAATTTTTTAGAGTGTTATAGGTCTTTGCACTTATTTGTAAAATATTAAAGGAAGTTTTATGTTTAACAGTTTCCACTACATGTTGACCCACCTCAGGAAGTGTGGGTAAAATAAAATCTTAAATGAGATTCATGGATGATGTATTTGATGTTTAAACCATTATTATATCTTCAATTTCTAGTGATTTTGGAAATAAGAATCATTATATTGATGGACATTCCATGTTACCTCATCTCCAAAATGTTTTTTTTTGAAAAAGTGAAAAAATTAAATGAATGAGTTTATGATTACACTAAACATGTGTGTATTAAATATTAATAAGGATCTATTAATACTTCTCATTCCTTCATTATTATAAACCATTTACCACTATTTCATTTTGGATAATAAAACTAAATTAATGTATAACTCTTTTGATTATGTTTTAGGTAAAATTATCCAAGAAAATAAAATCATAAAAAATCTAGATCATTTGTTATTTTGGGGAAAGAGAAGATATAAAAGTTCTAAAATACACTAAATTATTTAAATTCCAAGGCGTATTTACAATAATAGTTTGAGAAACCATTGAAAAAAGGGGGGAACATTTAATAAGATGTTATTTTCTTTTCATGTGATAGTATGTTCCACTTAAAGAGAAATTAAAATTACTAGAATAAGAAGTAAGTAAATGCTTTAACATTAAGTATATTAATCATTGAATGTAATATTTCTATATTACTTCTTGGTGATTTCATTTTATGTTTTCTTTACACATTTGTATCCAAATAAAAGAACCAAAAAAGTATTTTAGAAATTATAAAAGAAAAGGTTAATTCTCTATATTATTAATAAAGGTTGATTCATACATCTACCATGAGAATAACATGACTTCTAAATTCCTAATTCATTAATTATACTCAAACTATTATTGAGTAATACTTTGAAACTTTTTTAATGTTTCATATGGAAATTATAAAACATTACTTAATTTTTTGATGAATATTTGTTTGTGGTATCATACTAGAATAATAGTTTAGTAATACTTCTATAATCAAAAAAACAATTAATATATAATATAAGACTCATTCATATCCATTTGTGGAAGGATAATTCATTTTCAAGTAAATATAAAATTATTCTTCAGTAATATTATTAGTATAATGATTAAACACATTATATATAAAAAACATATTTATTATTGACATATATACCTATTAATATTTAAAAAAAAGAAACTATTTGATATATAGGTGAGATAAAATGATTTTATAGATAGTTTATGTTGACTATATTAACTATTGTAAGGATAATCTTGATGTGTTTTTATAGAAATACCAATTTTTATTTAGGATTTATGGAATATAAAAGTTAATTAAAGAAAATATGTGTTGAAAAATATGAATTTCTTCAAGATTAGAGTAAATGAATATATTAATTGAGAATTAATCTATTATTAAAATGTAGAAAGGATCTACTCCTAAAGTCAAATTTTTTTATACACATCATAGTAATGATGCATGTTCAAGGAAGATCAATGATGATTCTTATTAGTCTTGAAAATTATTACATTATATTTTCATTACATTATTCATAAATAGAGGATTTAACAATTAACCAAATGCCAACTATAATGAAAAGGAAATCATGAGTTAAAATATGAAGGAAATCAATTATATCACTTTACATGTGTTTATATGTAAATAATTTGATAAGGATAAGTTAGTAAACAAACAAGCATCAATAAAAACCCATTCTATATTTTAATTAATTATCCTCAAATTTTCAATAGATATTATACTTATACCTAAGACATATAATTTATAGCTAAATGGAAGACCATATTTTAAAAAGAAATATTAAAAATTTATTAGAGATTGTTTGTAGAATATTAGATTTGATAAATTTAGGTCTTGAGATGTATAAATAATTGTCATAGGACCCTGTACAACCATAAATATTAGAAAGGGAATAATCTAGAGACATTTAAACTATTTTAAACAATAGAGGTCATTTTATATTCTCCTATCTAGGTGATATGTTATTTGAAAACAATAATGAATCCTATGAGGAAGAGTTAAATGGTAAAGGCCAAAAATAAAAATGAAATATGATTTTAGAAAAATGGATTCTATTATCTAAAATAAATTTGATATTTCGATAGTTTCTCAAATTAATGTAAATTAAATGGAGGTATTCAATATAAACCATAAAGGGGTCATACATGTGTGATAATAATATAGAATTACTATTTATTCTAATCGATATTTCTTAAATCCTTTATATTTAGAATTTTCATAGAAACATTCATTGATCTTAATATTTGGAATTAGATTTCAATACCACTTTATTTGAAGATTATTTTATAATGCAACTATAAAGGGTTGGTAACACACATACACAAATAAGGATTAAAAATTGTGTAGATCTATTTATGAATTACTAAAAACATCATGATTATATAATATTCTTCTAAAACAAAATTATTCAATGTGTTTATTGGAGGTTTGTGGGAGCTACATAATTTTCCCATCAAAATACATGGATTATATATAAAAAATGTTATTGTTATTATTTTCAAGAAATCCTAGATTAGATGTAACTATCTAAAGATAAAATTAATGTATCATCCAAATTTATAGTTAAAATGATCTACTGTGGTAAATCTATGGGTTTATCAGACTATTTTAATGTTCATATACTGATAAGGTATTTAAAAATACAAGTTGTAATAATTTGAGAGATAATTAATTAAAATGTGACATGGAGTAAATCTCTCGAATAAGATATTTATGAGATAAAGGTGAATATTAAAATGGGGAGTAGAAATCATTATGATTTAACAATAGATCTATCACATATTTGAATCTATGTATTATATATGATATTTTCATAAAACAATTATGGTAGTAAAAAGTCATATAAATATATGAGAATGGCACAATGAGTAGTCAGAGATATACAACAGTACTTGAGATTAGGTAGGGGATATAAACTGTATGCATAGATTGGATGGAACACTACTTATAATAGGATATAAATACTAATCTTAATATAGATCATTTTCATTAAGTATCACATTTAGGTTCCATTAATGACTAGAAGTCTCTAATTAAAGTAAATAGTATCCCAATCTCTAAATATTGAGTATGTTTAGTCTTATGATGTAACTAAATAAGAATTATAAAATTCTCAATTAACTCTTCTATTTCATAAAATAACACCATGAATATAATTAATATTCCTTAAAAATAATCATATGAATGTGTTGTTATCCAATAATCAAATGTAACCATAGATGAAAAAAGGATATAATCAGGAATATTATCTCTTGGGGAGCTTTAATCAAGGTTGTGTAGTTGCAGATAGAAGAGTATCCATGTAATAAAAAGTGGGTGGACCATTGACTAAAGTCATGTCTCAATAGAATCATTATTTTATCATGTGATATCTAATAGGTTGGTGGTTATAAGTATTCCTCTAGTTTATATGGGATTGTTGTAAAATTTTGTTCCTTATATCAATAATACATATATTTTTTGAAAACCATATCTTGTATACATAGAGTACTATTTTATGTTAACTTTTTATAGGAGTTTTAATATATCTATGTAAACTATTTATTGTATAATGATCTTAGTTTATATCTCATATCAAAATGATATAGAAGTTCCTAAATATAATAAGAACTCCATAATATTATGATAGTAATTTAATCATTTTTCCAATAGTCTAGATAAATTCCATTGATGGTATATTGATGATATATAAGTATTGGGTGTTGTGGGCTCATAATCATTGAGATAATTTCTCATTAAAATTTCACATTGTAATCATGAATAGAGGTGATTATTAGGACCGTCCAACCAATATGAATGAAAAAAAATTTAGGTTTCTCTGAATGTTCTAATTTAAAAGAATGTGTATTTCTCTCTGAAATTTATTTCATTATCAATATCTACCACTAGATATTGTATATTTATTCAAGATGAAAACCTTGATACTTATTTTATGGAATTGTAGCTTTCATTTGATGCATCAATAGTGGTATGGAATTTTTAAAATAACAAAGATAAGGTTTATCTCTTCCAGAAAGGAATAGATATCTCGGGCCTAGTTTACTAGGATAGTAGTACCATATCAAAATCTATTGCTAGAGCATATTAAGTTAAGTCCATCTAGTAAGTTCATGAAATAATAAAGTAAGGACAGATGAAAACATAATGTTTATATCCTATTATATGTGATATCATGAGACAAAGAGATTATATTACATGAATCATGTTCTTATGAGGTTTTACACTCTATGACTAAACCATATCTCCTTAGTGGATATTATTTTTGTAGAGATACCACACTTGGTATATGGATATAAATCATTATTATCTAGATAATGTCATATATGTTCATAAACAAAATTTATCCACAAGTTCCACGAGTTTTGATAAATATAATCTTAGGATAAAGTTGACCTCATGTGTGAGGGTCGATGAGAATCCATGTTTGAATGATAACAACTCAAATAAATCAAATATATTATTTTTATTTGGAATAATAAAAATTTAATTCATTTATCATGGTGTTCAAAAAAATTATTTATAAAATCCAATCCAATAAAATATTATTTTCCAAACAAATGTAATTTTCTGAAGGAATTTTAAATAATTTTGTGAGCTTATGAGAAGAGTAAATTTTTAAAATTTTATCATATGACATGATAATAATTTCACAGGACATTGATAAAATATTTATGACCCTTTTGTTGAGTTAACAATGATGTAAGTGTGTTTTTGTTTGTGATTTTAGTGTTATGGTTCCACAATAAAAAAGTACAATTTATGGAAACAAAAACCTTATTAAAAATATATATTTTTTCCCAAATGTGAGTGGTAATGTACTTTAAAGAACTTAAGATTTTTTCTCTCAACTCCTCAAATCTCTTAAGTTCTAAAGATAGAAATAGAGAGATGTACTATGCCAGTTCAATCATACTTAATCAGGTCATGTCATTCTTATTTATGTAATCAAAGGGAAATTACCTGACACTGGTATTACCCGTGGTATAAATTTAGATTCAAATAATGTAAATATATTACCTTTGGATCATGTGTTGATGATATATAGGATTCCCACATATTTATATTAAATCTAAATCATATCGATAACAAGCGAATAACATCATTGTCGATGAATGAATAAGGTATTATTTATGGTTTCATTTGATTTTTTATTATTCATAATTAAATGAAATTTATTATATGACATGGAAGATCTATGAACTATTATATAATATTAAATGTTATAACATTAATTTTGTATAAAATTTTGGAGAATAGTGGTAATTCATGCTTTTGTCTCAGCTGACTACCTTCATAAATTGTACATTATAATAAAAGATTTAAAATAAATTATAATCATTAAAAAATAAAAAATTTCATAAAAATTTAAATAATGATTTAAATTTTATTAAATAATAACTTCGAGTACGTAAAAATTATGTTGGGAGTCATGGATAGCCTTTAAATCCAAATCGTCATTATTCTTATGTATTATTCCTCTATTTTTAATATTATATTCTATATCTCATATAAAATAATATAAATGTATCCCTACAACTTTACCATGATTATTATTGATTTATGTTCTCTTTTCCTCCCATCTAGATTTAATGTTCATAACTTAGGTTGTTCGCAGGGGTTCCTTCCTCCTATATTTTGTTCTTGCAGTTTTCTCTCTACCATTATTTATCTCTCTTAATTCCTCTTTAACACTTTAAAATATTCATCCACTATCTTATTTAATATTATTTCTCATTATTTTTCTATTTAAACTCAGGTATTTATTGTTATATTCGAATTATTTCTTTAAATCCAAACATATGAAATTTCTCAATGAATATTTACATTATTCTTATCTTCCTATACATATTTTTTTCATTATAAATATATTTCTTTTACAGGATTAATTATTGGAATTCCTTATTTACAAAATATATTTGGAAAATTCTTATTGTCTCATTATAAAAAATATTTTTTAAATGAAACATTGTATTAAGAAAAAAAATTCTGAGTATCATTTCATGATTGTTATTATAGTTTTCTGTCTATTATTATCGATATTATTTCAAAAACTATATATTTATATTAAAATTTATAGTTAATATTTTATATTAAATTAGTATATTTAATTTTAGGAAATCATATATTTAATAACTTCTTTAAAACTGATATTTTTCTTCTTTACATCAATGATATATTAAAACTAAGAAATTTTTTTATTAATAGTTATATAGTTTTTCATATTTCTCTAAAAAATTATCTATATTAAGATTAATTTTCATTCCACCCATTTTAAGATTTCTTACTCTGTATTTCCTTGAATGGTATCTTTTAAAAAAATTGATAATATATCAAAATAATTATTTGTTTCATTATTTAAGATTATGTATGTGTGTGATGTGGTGAAAATAATGTCTCAATGAGAAAAATAATGTACCATTTCCTTTGACTTTTTTTCATCAATTATGCATAAGATAATAATTAAAAGAATTTTTTTCCTTTTTTAATAGCCAATACATTTAGTTTTGATAAAATAATGTTCAACTAAATATCCTTACATTAAATTTGTTGGGGGAATTGTTGACTTGAATATATAAAATTTATTCTATATGGTATGAACACCCTATAATTCACCATATTTATTGATGATTATTTTCCAAGATAGAAACATTGTTTACTTTTATGTCTATTTTATTTATATTGGTCAATATTGATATGATTTTGAGGGATTTAGAACTGTTTTCATATTATTGTGTCACTTATATGAATGATTTATTATGATTAAATGGCTGAGAGGTGAATTATACCCCCCATCCCCCACCATTAATTGGGTAATACTTTATATATCATTATATCATTATACATGATCCATATATATTTACTTGTGTCCATAATTTTATGTGTTGGCAAGATGAAGCTAGCCTCATCCCCAATGTTATGTGTAAGCTATGTACGGTTATCCTTGTCTATAATGTTCGTTGTGGTACATGTGATATTAGCCTTGTCCAAAATTTTATGAATTTTTCGGGTCTAGTTATGTTTTTCAATAATGTTATTTTTGGTCGATTATTAGTTGTCATTTAAAAAAATTAATTATCTATTACCAGTAATACTTAAACTATGTTTCTTTAGACATACCTTATGATTGTTCCATAATCATTTTTAATTATATAAGTACTTCCACTAGGAATAATAGAAAGAGTCCCACCCCAAATGAGTAAAAAACAATGAAATGTTTTGGTATGTATATGAACTTCTTTGAATATAACTCTTTTATGGACTTTCTTCTAGGATTTATGATTATAATTTCATACCACATTTCAATAACATATGATTTTAGGACCATATTCTCCGAATATTATTATTTTTATATGATAAACTATATCACATTGGTATGATATAATGGTAACTCCACTATGTCTCATGGATAATATTTTACCCCTTACTGAGTGTTTATGATCACTCATTTTGTATGAATCCCGATTTCTACAAGTGATCTTAAGTGACAGAGGGATCTTGAACTGATTATTATTCATTTAAAAGAAAGGATCCATTAAATTTTATATTTTTCTGGTCTAGTATGTTATCAGTTCCAAAAAACAAAAAAATTGGATTCTAGTAGTTCATTTAAATATCATGTAATGTATAAAATTTATATATGTTTGGCACCAGATATGGATGTGCATATCTGGGGTGATTTATATCTTACTATGTTAGATATAATTAGGTTTATATTTTTGGTGAAAACTTTTGGAGTCTAATGGGTATTTAAAAAAATCATGTTTGTTTTGGAATTAGTATGTCGTTTGATCTTTTTTTTCAATACTCTAATGACACTCATTTAAATGTAATCACCATACTTTTTTTATTTGAACCATGAGTGATAAAGTATTTGATTGATGAGTTAAAATATTGTTCAAGATTTTTTATAGAGATATATGTCATTTATAATGATATACTAGTTTATTATAGTATTTTATTTTTTTTGTATATGTGCAAATTGGATGTTTCACAGATTGGACATCTTATGAAACATTTTTTATAGTGGTTTCCCATGGTAGGGAGAAAAATTATATAGAATCAATATATATTGTTAAATTATTATAATAAGGATCACCATAATCTAGGGAATGATTGATTATTTGATTATTGATGAATTAGGTATTGGTATATGTGGAAATGCACTATCATAGTGTTTTGAAGAAGATAATGTGTAGGGTTATTAGGTGATAGGAATTAAATTGTAGAAATATTCATTTCCAACTCATGGAAAAATTAGGATAATGAGTTGATTATGATTAGGGAAGGTCTTTTTTTGAATCTCATAGATTAGGTATTGAGTATTTTTATAGATATTGTTATTTGGTATTAGAGTTGTGAATTGAATGAGTGATAGGTATTCAGGGTTTTTAGAAATAAGTTAATGATAAATTTATGATCAGTGTTGGTTAAGGTTTAAGATTAAAAAATTATCATAGCATTTCATGCATAAAATGTATTAGAGTGGCCCATTTCCTTATAATTTATTTATTATTACTGTTATTAAAATGTAGGTTCTATATTTATATTTTTTTAATTATGACCATATAATGAATTTAATATAATGAAGTTTAAAATTAAAAATTGATTATTAATATATTCTTTTTCTCTTATTCTGTGCCGAAATCTTTTTTTAAATAAAATATCTTATATATATTTAATTAGTAACAAAAAACTTAAGATTTAATTTTTTTTGTTTTCTATATGTGTATAAAAATACAAATATCTTTGAAATTATATATATCATTTTTTTGTTATGTATAAAATACTATGAATGGGAATATCTCTTAATAATATATTTCACATTATGTTTAATTTATTTGAATATGTTACTTATTTATATTTTCAAAATTGAAATTATATTATGTATCATTTGAAGTGGTTTTAAAAAATATAAATATATTCAATACTAATAATATTGAAAAGTAGAAAAACATATGCATCTTAGTAAAATTTTAAAGTATATTACAGGATATTTTTAGATGTATTACTTTTTATGATTTCTACTGAAATTTATATTATGCATTTATAGAGTTGATAACTCTATAGCTAATTTTTATTTTTTATTCTGAATTTTATGTATTCAAAAATATAATGTAAGATGTATGATATCATTAAAGTGTTACATTTTGGAGTATTGGATTATAAAAATATGGAACACACTTATAATTTTTGATAACTATAAAATATTCTATGTATATCAATCTTTCAAAATTTTACAGTGACTCATACAAATTTAGACTACACTAATATTTTCAGTTGCATAATGTTATAATATTTCTTCTATTATAGTCTTATTTATTTCAATAATGTTATTATTATAAGATAAGGATATTAAATGTTATTTTGTTTGAGTATCATAAGATATGACAATAATATAGGGATCTCAGACCCCCTGATATGGGCATGAATTAGGGTGATAGTAGAATATAATTTTCTTTTACATTTCCACTTTCTAATTTTTTTGGGGATCCTTTTCGCCCATTAAAAGGAAATCTATTGAAACATAGTTTATTTTTTCCAAATGATTGCACAGAGGTAGAAATATAAATACAAGGAAAATATTGGTTTCCTTTGGATCAACTAAATTGACTACATTAAATTGAATAAACTGATCATTGTGTTGGTGTATTGAGTCCACTATAACTCTAGGTTTTTTTGGAAAAAATATTTTAGGTAATGGAAATCCTCATCAAATATCATTGGATCTTCCTCTCTCCCTCTAACTACTTTAAGGAGAGTTATAATTGAAGGGTTATCACACTTTATCCCAGGGGGTTACTCAATATTATTTTCTTATGTTCACTATTATGGTAAATTTTTTAGTTTATAAACATGTTGGTATATTCTTAGTTTATGTACACGAATCCCCTTCCTGAATTTTACATGAAATATGATCATAAATTCCATATATTGACGAACCAATGAATACAATTGTCATTTTACAATTCTCTTATAGATATGATGAGATTCTTATTATGATATTTGTTTCTATAATATTTGAAATGACTTCACATAGCAGTAAAACACCACATATAATAATTCCAAGACTATAATTGAATTCCTCTAGACATTCAAAAATAATATCATTAAAATAGCTTAACTGATTTTTTTCAAAACACTTTAACTCAGTAAATCATATTCTATAATAATATTCATAGTATCTTAGAAATATTATCTTCCAGAATAATCACACACCAGTACACCTCTTAATTTTATTATTATTCAATAAGATACAAACCATTACAAACTCTTTCCAGTTATATATGATATTCAATTAAAACTAATTTTTCTTACACTCACTTTTTAATCTGAAAACAAATAGTTCCCCCATGTTCTCTTATTTTCCTCTCCTAGTGTATTTTTCTATATTTTTTTAATCTATAGATCACATATTGTATTTTTAAAAATAATTTTTTATTTTAAAATATAAAATTCAAAAAATTATTTGTTTTGATTTTATCATAGATGTTGGATCTCCCTTCATTTATTCTTAACCATAAAATTCTATTGAGAAAATAAATCCCAAAAAAAATAACATCCAAATAATCCCAAGAATTTCACTATAGAATATAAAATAAATAATATATTTATATAGTGGAATCATTCATTATGGAATATCATGTTTTCTCATGTAAGTTATCAATTGATATATGTATTCAACATGTAAAATAGGATCTGGCATGGGAATCATCAGGCTTCCGGATTCACTGAACTCTCCATGAGGTGTAATAATAGTTTGCATTGAGATAGATTTCATCACAAAATGTTTCAATCTTCCATTATTACATGTTCTATGAAACAAATATCTAATAGCATAGAAACCATTAAAACATTATAACCTTATAACTCAAAAAAAGTAATTTTCATCATGTAATGATAATGCACGATGAAAAAAAAATTGAGTCAAAGTATTTAATTCAAATCCATGGGATGTAGTGTTTCTTAAATGTTATGGGCATATTTAAAACATAAGTGCATGGAAATTGGGGTTACTTATCCCTTACACATGGTAACTGATCACTACAAGATGGGAAACAACCTGCAACATGGATACATGTTATACATTTTCATAGAAGTGACTTCATTTATTATTTCGGTGAACTCTGTTAACCATAGTGTAATTGTCTTCATATATATAGTTCATTGAATCCTCCATATAGATAACCATTTATAAATTCTTCATTGTATAATATTCAGGTTTATTGTAGATCACCTATACACAAGAACATGTTCACTTCTACACTATGATTTAAAATCCTCATATGTAATGTTTTGTCTTCCACTGATGAAAACATTATGAAATCTAGTAGAAACTATAGCTTTAAAAGTTCCCATATATGTGGAATGAGTATAAAAGGTAAAACATAGAGTGAAACCATTATGCAATATCCAATTTATAATTTCACTTTATTGATAATCAATAATTGACCATTTTTATTTTAATTTAACTCTAAAAAAATTCCAATCCACTACCACACTAAGGTAATTTTGTAGTGAGATTTCCATCGGTGTCTCCAATCTAAAATAGGCACTCATGTTTTTTGTCACACACTAGTTTTGCATAAAATTAATAATTATATTTTGAATATCCTTTGAGTATAATAGTTTATGGAATGCATTTCATCTTTAATGTGGAATACTCCATATATATATATATATGGATTCACATCATATAAATTCTTCCAATGAAACAATGTAATATCATTCAATGAGAAATCATTCCTTAATACATATTTTCAACCAATCCCTCAAGATCTCTTGGTTGTAACAATCCCCCTTTTATTTTCTAAATAATTTCACATATGACCCATCTCTTTTTCTTCCTCCCACTTTTTCAATAAAATAAAAATGAAATCATTCCTTCTTTTTTTATGGATATCGATACCACATTTTAACACCCTATATATCAATAATCCACTTTAACAAAATAATTTAAGAATAAAATTCTCTAAAATTATAAACCATCCACGAATTAAATATTTAGAGATACATTTATCCCCTTAAATACTTTCATTAAATTACATTTATAAATCCAATCCTTTATCACAACAACCCCATAGATTGTATTTCCACTTAAATTTTTCTTCACTTCATTCATTATATTTATAGTTTAAGTACACATGGGAGAGGGGAACCTCAAAATATCCTCATGTGATGCATTGTATAAGACCATGAGAATTTAACCTCTACCATTCGTCTTCCATAAAACTTTTTTTAGGGATATTCCTTTCAATAAATTCACTAATATGTTCTTCCCGCTAAATTTTTTTGTCTTATACTTCTTATCCATTGTGTTTTTCCAAGTTCCATATGTAGTACTCTTCTAAATATTTCTACTATTGTATGTTTCCATATCTAATGAACTAAATGTTAAGTCATTACCAATATTCATTCTCTATGTAACAGAAACTCCATCAATGTATAATTTATGCTTTATATTGGTATGGGTGAAACCAAATAATTGTACCTACAGTTTATCTTCCTCGGATAAATAAATAACTTATTAATTATTTATTTCTATCCTTATAATATTATAATATATTAAAATATATCATTTTTTATCACATTTAAAATATCTTATGATGTTATATAGATTACTTTTTCATCATTGGAAATTTTTGAAATGACCCTTACTCTACTAACCCGGAGTTGGTGTCTAATTTATTTCATTGGTTCAAGGTATAGGGGATCACACCAAAAAAGTATCTATTAGTCTAGAAATATTGGGAGACTATATACATGAAATTTTTTTATATTACATTAAAAAAATAAAAAATAAAATTAAAAACATTATTGAATATTAGGGGATTATTTAATGATTTCATCTTTGTTTCCTAAGTAAAGGAAAAAAATAAAGGGTGGTCTCAAATGCTAAATAAGGGAAACAATATAACAGAATAAATCATGAGTATATAAAAAATTAGAAGGATGTATTAATATATATTCAGTACATATTAAATATATTTAAAACATGGTCTTAGAAATATATCCATGGAAAATATCAACATAAGAATCACATGGACAATAAAAACTAAAATATTAACCAAGTGAATTTATAATTTTGGAAATCCATGATCATACCATCAATGCATTGATCATGAAATCATGATTATTATAGAAAATTTCATGTATAAGAAACTTTTATTTTAATGATATTTCTATTCAAATTAACCAACTAATTTGGAATGATATTATAGTCTTGCACTATATATCATGTGAACTCTTTTTATATTATAAGGCATGTAGATGCATCAATGGAATATCTATAACAGGTCACTACCCATAACTTTCACATCCAATGCATTATTCATATATTGAAAGATCAATGTAATACATAGTTAATACTCTTTATCAATCAAAAAATATGTATTTAATTAATAATAAGAAAATTCTATATTTCCCAATTAAAAAAAATATCTTTTGAAAAAATATTCCTTTAGTTAAAATCATATATTGAAATGGTATATAATTATAAAATATTGAATTATATAAAATTATAATGTATTTATAAATGAAACTGAACATATGGATGGAAAAAAGAAAAATAATTTCCAATTAATAAAGTATAATGGTAGATAACATGACCATAAGAAAGTGAATTATCGAAAAATAAGGTGTAATATATAAATTAATTAAGGATGATAGAAGACTATAAATTCATAAAAAAAGTTATGATATGAAGGAATTTCATTTGAAAATTAGAGAATAAAATTAAATAAAAATATTAAAAATAACACCACTTAAACCGTTTGTAGCTTTTTTGAAAAAAACTAAGTTATAAATATTTTCCAAAAATGTATTAACCATTTTTTGCAATAATACATCTTTATTTTAATATAGGAACTTAAAAATTGTATAATAATAGAAAAATATATTATTTAAAACCCCATATAAACTTTTTAAGGAATATAAACATATTCTAAGAGTCATGTAGGTGATAAAATCTATTCACATCATATACATTAAAAATGACCTTACTTTCACACTTATAAAAAATAAAAAAATGAGTTATTTGGAAAACATTTAATATATTCATTTTAAACCTTTGTAAACAAAGTAAAATATAGTATAAAATTACAGTTTATAATTAAATTATAGTATATATAAACTTATATAAAAACTGAATAATATGAAAATGGAAGAGAAATATTTCTAACTAAAAAATAGAATTAAGGCTGTTTATGTTTAAAACATTCTTTCTCTAATTGAGTTCCATAAATATTTAATGCTGAAAGAAAAATATGGGAGACAAAAAAATAATAATAGGACATGAAAATCAATTATTATTAAGATGAGAAATAGAATATAGTTCTTACAACATATATTTATACATGAATAATCCTGAATAACAGTGGGATTATAAAACAAACTTATACAAATTTATTAACTTTTTAATCAAAACCCATTAAAAGTGAAAATTTAAAATGAAAAATAAAACTCCATAAATAAATATTACTTAATGATATAATATTTCAATGTAATATTATAGGCACTACAAATAAAATTAGGTGGAAATACATAATATCTCTTAATATAGTGGAATTGGTAAGAAAAACACATCCTTGGGATTCCATCTTGGTCAGACTTATTATATCCTCTAAAATAATATATTTATATTTATTTAATACTTTTATATGATACATTTTACATTATATTTAATTAATCAATATCCTTTTAGAATTTTTTGGAATCCATTCATTAAATATTTATTGTTCAAGGTTATCATATAATTTTTTTAAATCAATTACTCTAAATGTTCATTGGTATATTTAGTTTCATATGTCGTGGTAATAGAAAAACCAATCGCATCACTTTGTGGGGCTGATAGTCCATAGATATTTACAACCTGAATTATCATTCTTCAATTGATGGAAGTTAAGAATATAGATGATATATTATATTTACATAATAATAATAATGTCATAAATATCATATATGTTAAATAATTTTATATTTATAACAATCCATGTAAAGTGGTCATGAAAAATGAATTACACCACTACATAGAGATGGTATGTCATAGTACACACGACCAATGTTCTCATTTTTTATAGGATGGAAAAGAGATTGAAAATTGATATACCATTAACATGAAAACTTCTTAGTATAGTTAATATAATAATTTATTTTTGGTAATATGATTATTTAATATTTTTATGAGGTCAAATAAGATAGGATTTTGAAAAATATCATCAAGAAAATATACCACTTCATTTGGTAACCTCCTTTTACTAACACATTAAGCCTTATTGATGTGGTATTTTGGTGATACAAAGAAAATATAAGATGTGGAGAGGTATTTTTTGAAGGTATTTGTTTAGGGATAGGTTAAGATAAGTGATTTAGTAATTATTGATAATAGTGGAGAGGGGGTTCCTTTCTATACGTTATGTGGGTTGTAAAATAATAAATACTAGAAGCATAATTATAAAATACAACTCATACTCAAGTAGTGTGGAACAAAAATATAATATTTTTTTAATAATATAGGGGTTATTTTAACATAAAACAATATAATGATATTTAAGTATGTTTTTTATTTTCTCTTAAAGCCTTATAAGTTTTTTAATCCTTTTAATGCATTTTTTCATTAATTGGAGTGACAAATATTTATCATTATAACTATTCATTATGATCACAAATAATTTTGAAAAAATAAAAAAAAATATTAATTATGATGATTCCAAATAAGGTGTTCATCCTAAAATATGTGGTAGAAATTACGTTTAATATATCTTCAAAAAATTCAATGAAATTCGTTTAAAAAAATACAAGTTTTAAAGATAAAAATGATTTTAAAAAAAAGTATAATGTTCATTATAATTCAATTAATTATATTATAATAAATAAAATAGTAATTATTTTTATTTCAAACAAAACCAAAACCAATGATATTCTTATGAATACTTGATTATGATAGAATAACCAAACTTAGTTTTAACTTGAATAAAATCATTATATATATTTCAATGATGTAATTCATTGATTTATATTGACAACATTATATTTTTATATTAATTATATTAATTATTAAGCATATTTTTACTGATAAAAATATTTTCATAAAAATTAGAATCATTCATAAGACTTTTAATGTCGTAAATTTGACATTATTTTCAAAATGAGTATTTTTTACTATTCACCCAAAAAAACTATTTTCAATAAATTCCAAAAATATCACAAAGTAAATTTATATATGATGAAATAAAAATAATTAACTTCATTATTCCAAAAATAATTTTAAATTTTAATATAAAAATACATATAATATTCAGGCACATAAATGTAAAAACAAATTTCAAAAGAAAAAAAATTGTTTCTGAAGCAATAAAAAAAATCCAATACCATGCCTTGTAATAACCATTAAATGATTGATAATTTTTATTATAAAATATATTATCAATTAATTTCATAAAAATCTTAAATAACTAATTTTTCACTTAAATTATTATGATGAAGACACATTATGTACTTAAAAACAGTTTTCTGAAATATATCACAATTACCTTTTAATGATTTTATCTTGATTCTTTAAAATATATGATAAATGTATGAATCATTATCAATTAGTATAAATATATAAATAATTTATTTTAATACCTAAAATAAGATAAATTTATCTTCCCAATGAAACATATAAAATATAATGAAAAATAAATTTTATAAAAAATGGCCATTTAAACATTAAATGTTCATAACGTTGTATGATTTAATTTTTATCATTCAAAATTTTATATATATTTACAATGAATTATTCAATATACTTTTATGAAAAAAATATATAATTCAGTTAACCTTATTTATACACATAAATCCATCTACCAAGTTATAACAATCATATTTAAATAACAGTATTTATATAGTATATTGATGTTTATTTATGATTATTGTTTTATGTATCAAAAGATAGTAAGCCTTGTATTATTAATATAAAAAAATTGGTATTTAAATAACAATATTTATATAGTATATTGCGGTTTATTTTTTTCATTTGTAAGACCTATAATTGTGAAAGTGTTCATATAAGCGTACCCAGATAGTTAAGTGAAACATTCCGCATAAAACATGAGAGATTTATCTTTCATTGCAAGATGAATTGGAAGAAAATTACCCAACTTTATTTCATTCCATGGTTGTGTTAATATAATTTTTCTAAGTATCATTAATCTATTATTAAAAATAAAAAATTAATAAGGTGAATTTATTAGGAATGAAGAACTAAAATCATATTTTAAGGGATAGTGGGATCCCTCAAGGGATAGTGTTCTCAATTCTATAAAATATTTATTGACTTGATATTCCTCCTGTTTCTAGCCATTTACTAAAAAGATGGTTATCATAAGAAAAAAAATAATATTTAACAAAGTAAAAAATGAAATTAAGGATTATATATAAATTCTCAATAATAACATCCAAGGTGGAACAATAATTATTATAGTATAAAAATCATCAAAAATAGGCTACACCAAATTCGAATACATCATAATTATATATTCACAAAAAAATTATAAATACCCTTACATGAAAACATTTTCTAACCCTAAAATTTATATATGATAGTGATGGTTTTAATTATTTTAAAATCATTAATAAATATTTCCTCCTCGGATAAGATATTTCAAAAATAAAAGAAACATTCATAAGAAAAGATTCACAGATGTTAAACGTCCCAAATAACTTTATTCTACAAAGAGTATCCAGAATGATTACCAAGTGATTCTCAATCTATTTGTCTATTTTATAATATAAAAATATATAATCAATCAATAACATAATTAAATTATCAAGATAATCCTTCATACTATGGGAATTGATTTGAATAGTTCCCCATTTTTTATAGTTGAACAACTAGATAACCATTGTTTTTTTCTATTCCATGAATTTATGAGCTAGATGACCCATATATAAAAAAATATAAGAAAAATAAATTACCTTTAAAAATTTACCAAGTTGATTCTTTCAACAGTTATCACATATTTAATTTTTCATCATTCCTTTATTCTTATTTGACTCTTCTATTTATACTTAGTGCGCATTCATCATTGTCTTCTCCTGATTTCCAACGAAGATATACTTCTTTGAGAATTTTTCCTATTTCTAAATGGAACTTGATACCTTATCATAATTTTATAACAAAATGATATACTAGTTCCCCTTGTAAGCTCAGAATAATTATATCAAATAAACAATCAATATTACTCTTCGGATTACATAGCATACCTTGCTAATCTACTAATGTTTTCCTCATGCTGAGTAACAGTTTCCTCTTCCTTTTATATTAAATTGAAGAAATTTCTTTATGTATCATCTTTCTATTCTCAAGTTAAGTATTTTTCAAATAAAACAACCTTAATGGTTTTTCATTCAATTACATTAATCTCCTCCTCTACCTTATTATTATAAATTATTGATCATCATTGATCTGGATCTCCTTTTAAACAATATATTCTTTGAATAACATTTTATGTTTCATTAACTCACAAATCTAAAAATACCTTTTCTAGGGACTTGATATATTTCTTAGTTACCAATATATTTGCATTTCAATTAATGTATAGAAAATTATATCACATAATGTGATCCAATGTAGGTGCATTGTTCTATGAAATATTAGGTTTCTCCATATGGTATTTTTTCATAACCTATGTGAATTTCAATAATATTTCCAAAACAATATCATCTATAACAACCAATATATTGAATTTCTCATATTTAAAATACCTATCTTGACTATAGGTGTTGATATTATTTCCCCTTATTCTATTTGGATCTATTTCTAAACAATTTCACACGAATAATTAGCTAATAACATCATGAATATTGATCCATGGAATAAAGTTACCAAAAATGATATCAAATATTATATGATATTATCATAATTTTAGTGTTATCTATATTCTTCTAAAATATAGTTCTCAATATTCCGATAAAACCTCCATTTGATACAAAATGAAGCAACCCAGATTCTAGTAACCCATTTCAAATTTCTGATTTATTACACTAGTATATGAAATATAGAATAACACCAAGAATGACCATTCAGATTATCATTCTCTAGATGCTAGATACATATATGATTTTCATATTACATTGGAAAAATAAAACATAGCATGAGAAACTTTATTTCTTCCTCAAATATCATTCAATGAATCCTTCTTCATATATTGGGGCAGAAAAACATAAATAATAGTGAGCTAAAATGATTAATAAGGTAAAACATACACCATACGTAACCATGAGTGAATAATGATATGTATTTGTGGATAAACAATATATATTACATTAAGTGAAATACTTTGGATTCAAAATGTATCCATGGGAAATATAAAGAGAATAATCACATGGATATTAATGAATGAATTTTTAATGAAGTAAATGAATAATTTCGTACATTCATGATATAACCATCAAGGAAACGACTAATTCATCATGAATCTAACAGTCATGGATTTGGCTAGAACACTTTAATTTTATTAGTAGGTAAATAAAAAATAAAAATCTCTTATGTTGTGATTTACTGCATCGTCTTATACATAATCCAAACTATTTTGGTCTCATTAGACCTTCTGATACATCAAGCAGCTATTTATAATTATTCCTAACCCATCACTTCCATATCCAATGCATTCCTCATATATTAAATGCTCAATATAATTCATAATCAATATATGTTATTAATCAATAAATATCTGTATTGAATCAAGAATATTGAATATCAACATTTACTCGATAAATGATATAATTTTGATAAATATCTTCCTTCAATTAACAATTTATATTGAAATTGTATTCATGTAAGACAATATTGAAGTAGTAAAAATGATATGGAATACAACCATGATACAAAAAATAAATATATAAAAGAAGAAAAATAATTTCAAATGCATAATAGTGGGTTGTAACACCCAAACCCAAATCGTTAGACATGGGTCACTATCCCACATGACCTCATGAGCACCTCCTTATATACAAGTGGTATTTTACTGGAGGTGAGGGAAAACAAGGAAACTATGGGGAGGTAAAACTCTTAAACTAGGTTATCATGAACATACATAATGGAACAACGAAAAATAGTAAATAAATAATGAAAAAATAAAACAATAGTGTACTACTATACATAATATGTAAAAAATCCCATGAAGAATTAGTATGAAATTTTGATCACATAATCTAAAATGAACTAAAAAATATGTTAGAAACATCTATCTTGAAGTCCATTCTTCCACACCACCATCCTCTTGGTGATCCTTCACAACTGTACATTATAGGGCCTCTCCTCTTCACTATATTCCTAGTTTTAAAATCAACATGCACATCATGTTTCTTGAGTATGGTGTGGGTACAAGACCATGTAGGATAACACCAATGGTCCTTAACATAAGTGTATATGATATACAAGTGCATACCAAAAAATTAAATATAATTTATAAATACAATAGGTATATCAACCAAGAATAACATATAGCAGGGTCCTTTGACACCAAATCTACCTTCTTCAGCTCCATGGAAGAAGGAATGTCTACCATACATGTCTCACACATCCACCCCTGATGGGATAGCCTGATAAATATGTTTTTTACATCCCACCGATAGGGATATTCTACATGCATTCCAAACACTATTTGACACATCCCTATCTATGGGGTTGTTTATATGGCTCAACCTATAAAAGATAGATCATGACACACATTGATACATGATTATAGATCAATATCAATATCAAATCAATATATATTAGTAACTACATAAAAGTACATGATAGTATACAATGAGAATAGGTCTCACCATCTATATTCACACACACCATAAGTGATCGAACATTAATAATTGGTCAAATGGGAAAAAATGAATGCTAAAAAATCATGCAAAGAAGACATATAAAAAATAGATAATGATAAGTGACACCCACCTTAGGTGTTTAAATCATTTTATGAAAAGGGATGAATTCCAAGTCCGAATAAACCACACTAAATTCTAGATTCATTATTGTTCTTATGTGATAAGAATTCAAGGTTCACTATTAATGAAAAACCACACCCAAAATGTTGGAAGGAACACACATAACAATGAATATTCACAAATAGTGGCATCCTCTATTAAAATGATGAATAAAATCCAAAAATCTACATACATGGGTCTATTCTATCAATGATAATCAATTACTTTCTTATATGGCATCAAAATCCATAGTTCTAGAAAATACATTCTAGATATATGAGTGATTTCAAAGTAATAGTGGTATGTCATGGAAAATCCAAAATAACATATGTTTTTAGTTCACACACACTAATTCTAAATCATATGCACCCTTGGATACATTATATTCATTATTGTATGGAATATAAAACATAATATAACTAATTTAGAGTCTAAAAATTTATGTGGGATTTAACTAGGAGAAATAATTATTCAAAACAGGTAGTTAATGGTCATAAAAAATTATTTTTAAATGTGTGATAGATCAGTACCAGGATCTAGATTTTTTTGTCTATGAGTCATTTGGTGGTAGACTACTGACCTTATATGATCTTCTTGAGTTTGTGTGATCATGTCATACCTTTCTCATGTGGTATTTCCTCAATCATGACACTATAATTTTACCCACGGTGGAACGAGGATGGTTTTATTACTCAGTCTGCTGTAAGTGAATTCATGCATTAATTGTTGTCTTAAAATGTTTACTATACATATGGTTTGTGGTACCTACTAGTATAGAATGATTATATATGATATTTTCATAATGTTTTGGAATCCGTGTGTAACCTATGGGGAATATTCTTAATATTATACCACATTTGGTGTGTGTGTGTAGCATGTGAGACCAATGCTGGATGATTTCTCACTTATGGTTTGTTATAGTTATAAATACTTATTGAAAAGATCTAATATTTATTACTAATCATATATATATATGTGTGTGTGTGTGTGTGTGTTTAATGAGCTATCATATGAATGTTTATATGTATTGATTATCCCCCCTAATAGGGATGTTTCATGAATTGGTCAGCTGCACACAGGATATCAATAATATTGGGATCTGTTAAACATGTTTACTAGGATATACAATCAAAGGTATATTTGGTAGACTTGGTAGGTTGATTTCCTTCTAGTATAGAGATGATGTAGGTAGATCTGATCTCTAAGGACCTTTATTATATATTGTATTATGGTGATATAAAAAGTTTTTATATACATTCTGTTTCTTATCAATGAATGTACTTTTTTATCACATGCACTAATTTTGAGGACCGTTGGTGGTATCCTATAAGGTCTTATACTCACACCCTACATGATATTCATGAAATGTCTATAGATTTTAATTATAGGGATCCAATAAAGGGATAAGTACCTGTGGTGGGAGGTTAACCCTGGTCGCTAGGAGGATATTGGTGTGGTTGTATAGATGTGTGGTTGGATTTATTTTTATTATTTGTTTATTTACATTTCTTATTTTAGATTATATAACCAACATTTCATATTGTTTCTTCATGGTTCAATACAAATTATTTATGTTGTTACTCTAATGTTTCTAAATTTTTTTCCCTTTTCATTTTCACTTCAGTTATGTACTCTGATGTTTAGCTAGTACAAAATGAATATTCCCCCTATGATTTATTTCTTATAACTTTTCACTTTTTAGCCACATATTTGATCTAGGGAGGCACATATGAGGTCATGTCATTCTCTTGCCCAAACCTAGTGATTTTTGTTAGGGTGTTAAAAAATAGTATCAAAGATAATACCTAGTCAAAAGATCATAAGCACATTCTAAGTTTTAGCCTTGGGGTCTACAATAAGGTCATGGTTTAAAGATAGAGATAGTGTAATAATCTTTCAAAAGAGAGACTTAAAATAGAAAATGTTACTACCCTTTTCAACAAGGTACACATTTTTTAGGATCCTTCCAGATTAAAACATTTCCATTATAGAGTCTTATCCCAAAGTACTTTCTAGATGGGTGACCTACTAAGAAGTTTATCATGGTGTGTGTGTGTGTGTGAGGGTAAATCACACTAAAAGAACATATATTACCCTATGAGGGTAGTCCTTAGTCTGATAAGTGACCTTAGTTGGTAATTTATTATGGAAACTTATTAAGGAAACCGAGGTATTATTAGATACCCATGGGGTCAGATGAGATTCTTAATATCTTAAAGAGGATGGTTTATGCATGAGTGATAGAGAACATGATCACAACATAAGGCATAATCAAAAAATTAGTAAATGCGGATATAAGACCATAAATTCAACAAACATATTGGTTTGGAATAAATTTATTTCATATGAGAATTAGAGGGGAAACAAAAGTGAAACCTTAAATATATAATTCCTTAAAATTATTGTAAGTCTCTTATAAAAATGAATTAATAAATTATTTCAAAAATTCTTTTCACCCATTTTATAAATAAATCCACTTTATTTTATATAAGAACAAAAATTAAAATAATAATGGAATAAAAATTTTCTTCAAAAAAACATAGAAAATTTTGGACGAATTAAAATAGGAGATGACAATATTAGAAGTAGAATAATCCATTCAGGATATATACATTAAAAATTATATTCCTTTAACACTTTTTATAAAAAGTATTAAATGAATTATTTAGAAAAAAATTAATAGATCACTTTTAAACCTTCATAAATAAAATAAAAGTGAGTATAAAAGGCCACTTTACATTAAATTAAAATAATATAGAAACTTACATAAAATAGATTGATGAATATGTATATGGAATAGATTGATTTCCAATATAAAAAAGAGGAATAATATAGATTTTTTAAATAAAATGTTTCAAACTTTGAGTTACAAAGAGATAAATATTAGAAGAAAAAATAAGAACCTTATAAATAAACATATAATAATTAAATATATTTTATTAATAATATAAAAAATATATAATTATTCTAGTTTAAATTTAAAAATGAAAAATCCTGAAGAATAGTGAGATTGTAAAATATAGCTTTATTGATTTAATATATATTAATTAAAACCCATTTAGAAGGGAAAACATGGATTAAAAATATAATTAAAATAATGTAATATAAATTTAGGATATAATATGTTAATGGGGTATTATATACAACATATAAAATAAATTATCTGCACAATATTGAAAAAGTCTTGGTTTAGTGGAGTTGAATTAAAAAAATAATTACGCTGGATTCATTCATGGTCAGCCATGTTATATCCGCCTTAATAATCAATTTAAATATTAAAAATACCTGATTTATATACTCTTTAATATATAATTAATTATTTAAGGGCCCCTTACAATTGTTTTTCTTCCATTCATTGATGATTTATTATTTATTTTTACCATTTAAGATTGTTCAGACAATTTCTCAAAAATTAATTCAGCATATTAACCACGATTAAAGGTATTTTGAAATTCATAAATCACCAATATAATTTTAATAATATCATATATATAATTTTTTCATTATATGTAGTTTTATATACATCTATGCATGATGGAAATTGACAAATGAACTACATCGCTTCATGGATATGGTGGTCTACACAAACGTACAAATGACATTATCATTATACAATAAATGGAAGGTAAGAAGGTAGATGTTATGTTGTATTTAAAATCCATAATAATTTCATGAATATAATAAATACTCATTATTTTAATATTTATAACCATCTAAGGAATGTTCTGATGAAAAACTGATTACACCACCATGCAGAGATAGTAATGTATACGTGCACACAGGAATTATTTTCATCGTCCATGGGATATAAATGAGAACTAAAATGGAAATAAAATTAATATAAAAAAATATAATTCTGGTAATTATAATTATTTAATTTTGTTAATATGGTTATTGATTATTTGGAGGAGGACTAAGATGAAAGGAAGTTGTAAAATCTTTGTAAGATCGTATACAACTTCTTTGTGTATCCTCTTTTGGCTATCACTTTCAGCCTTCTTGAAGTGATATTTTGGTGATACCAAGACCTATAGACCTTCTCTATGGATTTTGGGAAGGTATTTGGGTAGGTATTAGTTGATATATGAGGATAAATTAGTGTTGATAAGATAGGATAGGGGTTTCCCTTTTATAAGTGAGGTGGATGGAAAACTTATAAATACTCGAAACATTACTATATAATATAATTATTACTCAAGTAAAGTGGCTAAAAATTATCATATCTAAAAATAAGAAAATTTTTGTATATAAATAAAAAATATTGATATTTAATTAAATTTAATATTTTATATTTAATCTTAAATACATTATTTTTAAACATTTTAACTCATATTACCCTTAAACTAGAATGATAAATATTAAACATTGTGACTATTCATTATAAAAAAAATTATGTTTTCTATGTTATATAATATTAATTTTTCTCATTAAAAATATGAGATCCATTTTATAATATTAAATTTCATGATGTGTTAAAAGTTCTATTTAATATATGTTCATAAAATATAAAGAAACCCATTTTTATAAAATTCATTATTTAAAACATAAAAATTATTTTACTGAAAGATAAGTTACAATGTTTTTTATAGTTGAATTAACAAAATTATTTTAAATAAGATTAGGATTATTTTTATTTTATAAAAACCCAAATCAAAAAATAACCTTTACAATAGATGATTAAGAGAGAATAATAAAAAATAGTTTTTATTTTAGTAAAAACATTACTTATATTTACAAAATGTTAAGAATAGATTTATAAGTTTAAAATTATATTTTTATACGAATTATATTCCTTATTAAATATCTATATTTTAAATTAAATTTTTTTATAAATATTCTCATTATTCGTATATCATTTTATTCCCATAAAAATGACATTATTTATAAAATCAGTATTTTTTCCCTTTTCACCCAGAAATAAACTACTCCTAAAAAATAAAAAAATAACCCTAAGATAATTATGATATGATGAAATAAAAAATTATATTAATTTTATAAAATAATACTTCTAAATTTATCATTCTAATATTCATTCCAAAATACTTATAATCAATTTTAAGAAAAAATTAGATTTTTGAATCATAAAAAAAGAATTTATTCAACCCTTCTTAATGAAACCCATTAGTTATATTTTAATTTATTTTAATAAATATATAATTAATAAATTTTAATAAAATAACTAATAAATAGTTATTCACTTAATTTACTCAAATAAAATTTAATTACACATAAAAAATTAAAAAATATATCTTTTTAGCTTTAAATGATTTTAATTAAATTATCAGAAAAAATAATATCAGTATGACTAATTATTACATAGTTTACATATATTTAAGTGAATTAGTGTAACATCCTATTACAATTTTTATGTATTCATAAACCCCTCTTTTAATCATGCTTTGGTTGGTTTTCCTTTGGGGTGGTTTTGGGTGAAAAACTTTGGAAATTTTGAATGTTTTGGGGAAATAAACATCAGGCACACGGTTTTACCGAACCGTGTGCCCTTCTAGAGAAAACTATACAAACCAAGTTAGTGGTATTTTTCACAGTTATTGAATGGTTTGAACAATTTTTTGACAACATAGGAGAAACCATCAAACCCATTAAAAGGGGTGAATGGTTTGTCAAAACTGTGCAACTCTACATAGCTTACCATGTGTACAGTTTTTTTAATACAAATAATGTTTTAAAATTATAACAACCCATTTTTTGGGACCCCGACAGAGTGATATGACCCAAAATAGATTTATTATTTCCTAGGATCTCTTAATAGTATTTTTTCACCATATACACCCCTCTAGAAGTGAATTGAAGCTATGTGAATGGTGTTTGATCTTATCTTGGTAGGCTTCCTCTTCCCATTATCAATCTCTCTCTCTCTCTCCCTCTATTTTCCTATCTTTGGTTTTCTGTATTTCCTTGTTGTATGAAAATCTAATTACTTTTGTTTTAGATCATAAACTTCTATTTGATTCTTGGAACGTCATTTTCTTCATTCTTAATTGGTGAATCACATTAAGGGATTTTTTATTCTATATCTAGTAATAATGAGGTAGGTGGTTTTTTTTATGGACCCATTTAATTGACCCTAAATTTATTGATTTTATTTAATTGATTACAATTGATAGTGTGGGATTTTATTATTAGGAAATTGGATTTTTTAAAACCCCAATTCCATTGAATTGGGGGATTTGGTTTTAGAGATTGGATTTTGGCATGAGATTGGGAAAACCCCCAAATTCCATTGAATTAGGATGAAATTTTTAAATTTATTGAATTTGGTGGAATTTAAAATCTTTAATATAAATTTGTTAAATTTTTGGAAATTATTTCAAGTGTAAATTGATGAATTTTAATTGTGAAATTGAAATATTAAATTTAATTTTGAAATTTAATTGTGTAATTGATTTGTGAAATTGAATTGTGAATTGATTTCGAATTATTATTTGTGAAAAAATATCTTAAAATGGTTTTTATAGAAACCATTAGGTTTTATCTTGGAAAAGGGAATTAAAAAAACCATTTTGGTTTTTAAATAGAAAATTTACATATATGAAAAAGAGAATGGGATTGGTTTTACATATAGGAGTATTAAAATAAATTGGAAACCATTGTTTATTATTAGAACACATGCATGCATTTTGTAGTTAGTGGGTTAATTGGACTACACTCTATGATTTACAACATTAGAAAACATAAATGTAACATGTCACATCCCTAACAGAATGGTGATGAATTCCTACCGACCAGTTTTGAAGGGGGTATGTATATACACATATTGTTATATCACCATTAGTTTCTTAAGTCTTATAGAATAGAGATATCATAACTATTTAGAAATATAGAGATTATTCTCACTTTTTTTATTTGAAATGAATATATTCCATTTTCGTTCATTATTTTACATTCCTTATGAATTTAAACATACTAGTTTTCAAAAACAAATTGAATTGATCCATTTTTTTTAAGTAAGTTTATAATTTTAGATGTAAATAAGGATTTGTTTAAATATTTTTCTGAAATTTCAAATATGTTTATTAGAAATTGAAATTTCATTAATTGGTTAATTAAATGTTGGAATCGATTATGGAATCCTTTATGATACCCTAGTAGGATATTATCTCACACCCTACATATTCCATTAAGTGTTTGTATATGTTTCCATTCATGGTTCGAGTAGGTTAGAATCACCACATTGAGTTGGTTCTAGCTATTGATTTGGGGAATTGGAGAGTTTTGTTCATTAGGACCTAAGTTGTTTACCCTCCTGATTTCTTGGTAATTTGCTAAAGTAGATTGGGTTGTTTATACATGTTTAACTTCTAGTATACTTCTCCCTCTATGTTATTTCTTGTATCCATACTATCTTTTTAATCTAGCTTCCACAATTTTTGTGAATAGTTCATTCCCACAATAATTTTGTATAATGTCATGTGCTAGTATCCAACCTATGGGGATCGAGATTTCCCTTCGAGCCTAGTTTATATCAGCTTAGTTATCTGGTTAGTAGGGTATCAAAGTTGGTTCATCAAAAAGTGGTATCAGAGAGAGGTTGATCTTCTTATCTTACAGTTATTATAAATTTGGGTAATCTTTTGGTACATAAGAGGTTGTTTATATTTATTGATAGGCTATATCTCAATGCAATGAACCATAATTCACCAAGGTTTGTTTGGAAAATATTTTTTGATCATTGGTTCTTTTATTTTCCATGCTTCTGATTTAGATAGATTGAAATCTAAATCATGTTGTCTATTTGTTTGGATTAATTTTCCCTTATCAATTCCTTTCATTGATAATTTTATTTCTTCTTTATTTTCTTTTGATTTTGTTCAGCATCATGCCTCTAAGATGACATGTGAATCAGACCATAGAGGAAGATGATGATGAAAATCAGTGAGTAAATACACTTTTTGACCTTAACCTCGTATAGGTGATTGTGTGTACTATTCATGCTCTAAGACAGGCCCAACCACTAGTTCTCATTCAGGATCCAACTATAGAACCTTGTACAGAAATTCTTTGGGATCTTTCATTAGATTTTCTACACTAAAGTCCCCCAGTGTTCAAAGGATCTAATGATCCACAATGGGTTGGGGGATTTTTGGGTAGGATTGAACTCTTATTTCAATTCTGTGAGACACCTAAAGAAATCAATTTGAAGTATTCCACCTTCATGATGAAGGGTCTGCGAAGGATATAAAGAGAAATGATGATGATGTTGAAGAAATATGCTTTCTCAGAGTGGAAATACATCAAGGATATTTTCACCAACAAATTCAATCTAATTTCAATAGTGTTCAAAAATTATATATGGTTATTCAAACTAGATCAAGCCTACAGAATCTTGAAAGGGTATGCAAACCATTTTGTTGGTCTAATGTAATTTACACATGATATAGTATCAAATTATAAGATGAAGGCTTTGCGGTTAGAGTTGGAACTTTTATGGGATATTCCTTTCATAGGTATTCATACGAAAGCTTCCCTTTTATGTTTATTCCTTAGAGAAAGCACTAATTGTCAAAATGGACATGGCTGGAAAGTCATGGTTGCTGGTGTTTCTTTTTCTCCTAGTGGAAGCGTGTTTTCCTCTAAGGGAAATAAAATCATGATTATTATTATGTTGGTTCTCAACAGTAGGGTTTATCTAAAATGATGGTAGTTCATAGCATAGAAACTTTTATTTATTTCTTGTGTAGAAATACAGGACATTTAAAGAGGGTTTTCACTGATGCAACCAAGATATGTGGCCGCTACGGATGCCCAGGTCACCTATAGAAGTTTTTCATGTTTATTACACTCTTCTTAGTGGCATGGGATGATTGGAACCTTCTAAAATTTTGGGGAAATCATATTCTTTACTTACAAAAGGGTTCCAACAATAGAAATCTAAAATGATGCTTCTTCACACAATGGAAGAGTCTCAAATGGATGTGGATACAAGTCTAATGATTGTGAGAGGTACCATAACTATCGCATCATCATTTTTGTTTAATTTATTTGACACTGGTGAATCTCGTTTGTTTATTTCAACCCTTATGATTAATCTATATAATCTTGTTAAGGAGATTTTATATTATCTAATGGATATTACTACACCCCTTGCAACAAAGAGATAACTGGTTCTTTGTAGTCCCACTGGTTTATTCTCTCTATCATATGTTGATCTTTCAAGGGGTTTTCTGGTTCTTGACAGAAAACTGATTTCCTTTATATTCATGATGGATTGAATCATTTTAGTAAAATATGAATTGATTGTTATCTTTGATGAGTCTCCATTACTACTCCTGATGTGGATTGTTGTATCTTTCAAGGAGAATGTGACCCAAGGTCGAGTGGAGTTGGAAATTCTTATTCATAGTTGGGGAGGTGATATCTATGTTAACCCTTGATATAGAGTTGGAATTTTTTAGTGTTGATCTTCCTCCAGTTTTTGTAGAGTTTCCTGACATGTTTTCTTTTTTATTCTTTAGTTTCCCACTAGAAAGAGAGGTAGATTTTTCGATCGACATAGTGCTTGTTACTTAACTAGTATCTATTCCTTATTACCACCAAGAACCAACTAAACTAAAAGATTTGAAGACCTAATTAGATATTCTTATAGAGAATGTATTGATATTCTTATGTGTGTCACCTTGGGTGGCATCATTTCTCTTTGCTAAGAAGGCTGGTGGTTCCCTTCACCTTTATATTGATTACCCATAACTCAATAGAGTCACATAAAATAATAGGTTTAATTTCCCATAGATCGATGAGCTATTTGATAAGTTGAAATGGGATATGTGTTTCTCAAAGATTGATCTTCTCTTTAGTTACCATCAGTTGAGGATAAAAGAATCTAACTTTCATAATACCACATTTCGAAGAAGGTATAATCATTATCAGTACATTGTCTGACCATTTTGTCTAACTAATTCTCCTTTTATCTTTACGGTTTTAAAGAATAGAATTTTCCCTTTGTAACATTATACTTTTGTGGTGGTATTTTTGAATGTCATCCTTGTTTAATCTAAGTCCAAGGAGGATCAGGTACGTCATCTAAGAGTAGTTCTCGGATTGATGTGAACCCATCAACATTATGCTAATCTTTTGAAATATAATTTTTATATTTGGGAAGTAAATCACTTTGAATCATAGTGTTGGAACATGGTATTTCAATTGATCTTGAAAATGGGAAGGGATTTTATGACATGGGAGTGAAAAAAAAATTCAAGCTTTATAGATTCTTGATAATAGATATGTATTATTTCTAGTTAATTAAAGAATTTTGAGAGTTAGATTCTCTGATGGCTGATCTTACTCAGAAGGGATTGAAATTATCTTAGGATTTCAAATTTCAAAAATCTTTTGTTGAGCGGAAATTTATTTTAACTACAACATAGTTGTTGACTCTTTGGGAGGTTGGGCCTGGAAATTGGGTCTTCTGTGATGTTTTATGTTCATCTTTGGGTTGTTTACTTATATAATGTAATCATTTAATTTCTTATGGCTTGCATAAACATAGGCCACATGAGAATAATTATCCAACAAACACCATTGAACTCATATTTGTGATGCATGTACTAACTAATTGGAAGAAATGTCTTTATGGATAAAGGTTTATCATGTTTTTCGACAAAAATAGCTTGAATTATATCTTCTCTCGAAAAGAGTTGAATTTTCACCAAAGGAATTAGGTGGAATACATGTAGTCTTTTGATTTCAACATCAGCTCTACCACAAAGAAATGGGATGTCATTGTGGGGAATTTAATTTGGAAAATTATGACCCAATCTAGGAAAGATTATTCTGAAGAGTGGAATTTTATGGGTCCATATTCATTGTTTCATATTGGAGTCGAGGAATCTATAGATGAGGTTACTTTGTACAATATTTAATTGAAATCAGCTCTTCTCGAATTGCTTCATCAAGATAGTATCTTAATGTTGAGTTTTGTAGCATTATAGTCTCTCATTATGTTGAGGATATAGTTGTTATGTTTTAGTTCACCAAAAAGGTAATTCAATCCCATAAAAATTGATTTGTTCTTCCAATAGTGGTAATAAAAGCTATTGTGGAGGATTTTCATAATTCCCAATGGGTAGTCTAACCTGGAACCACAAGTATGTCTTACGAAATGTGAAAACAATTATGGTTGACATGTATTAAATGGGACATTGCATTTTTTTTCTTATTGTTATATCTTCCAACATGTTAAGAACGAGCACCAGGAGCCTTAAGGTTTCCTTCAGCCACTTCCAGTTCCCACATAGAAGTGGTATGAAATATATAAGGACATTCTGATGGGTTTTTGTGTACCTAGATAAAGAAAAATGTGATATGATTTGTGACTGATATGTAGAATAAGTGAGAACACATTATATAGATTCTTTATATAACTAAGGTTGAGGCATTTGGAAATCCCTATATAAAAGAGATATCTCATTTTCTCAGAGTTCCATTTCTTAGTGCCTCTAATAGGGATCCTTGTCAAACTCATCTCCATTAGATATTCCTTCAGGAGGAATTGTGATCGCAATTCGTTTGACTAGAGTATTCCATCCATTTTCTGATGAACATACATAGATAGGTATACATATTATTTAGGATATAATTTGTTCTAATGTTCTCAACTTTGGTGGGTTGTGGGATTACCATCTGGGGACAGTTGAGTTTTCGTACAACAATAGTTACAAGTATACAATCAGAACAGATCAATTTGGGGCCTTTTATATCTGGCCTTTTATATATCTTTTTTGTTGGTCGGAGATTGGTGAATGTTCCTGGACTAGCCCCAGCCTGATTCAAAAGATGAAAAAAATATTTGGTTGATTCTTCATTGGATGTTGATGGCACATATAATGTATAATTATTATTTTGAGCATCATCATAAACCTTTGTAATTCTTAATTGGTGACTGTTATTCTTGAAAGTTTCACCACGATGGGTCCTAGACAGATTAGGAGGTAAGGGAATCTTGATCCTCATTTTGGGGGACATTTTTAGGTTATTAAATAGGTGGGGAAATTGTTTTAACGATTGGCCCTTCCACTATAGCTGATGTCAGTACATAATTTATTTCAGTTATCAGATTTAAGAAAGTATCTATCAGATGCATCTCATGTTTTGAGTTGTAATGATAAAGAGGCCTAAGACAATTTATCTATGACTGAGAGGCCAGTCAAGATATTTTATTCTGAAACCAAGGAACTTCATCAGAGAATGGTACCATTGGTTCATGTGATACAGATGCATGGTTCTGATTCATATGATATGTGGGAGAGAGGGAACTGATGATATAGAAGTATCCTTATATTTTTAACATGGAAGCTTCTGAATAGGCTTTCTAGGAATATAAATTTTCTATGATGGGTAGGTTGTAACACCGTGTTACTATTTCCAGGTATTCCTAAACCTCTCTTTTCATCATGCATTGTTTTGGTATTTTTTAAGGTTGTTTCAAATAAAAAATTTGTAAATTTTGAATGTTTTGGGGCTATGCATAGTTTTCCAAAATTGTGCACACTACTAGGGGAAACCATAAAAATGAAGGCATTGGCATTTTTCATGGTTGGTGGATGGTTTGAAAATTTTTGCAACAACTTCGATTAAATCACGGAACCCATTAAAAGGTGAACATGGCTGGGAAAGTAGATTTTTCTAAACCATGTGGCTCTACCCAGCTAATCATGAGTAAAAGATTTTTTTCAAATATAAAAATTGTTATAAAATTCCCCAAACCCAATTTTTATATCCTTGACAGGATAGTACGACCCCATATAAATTTCTTCTTCCCTAAGAGATACCAAGAGAATTTTTTGGCCCTCAACACCCCTCCAAAAGGGAACTGAAACTAAGAGAACAGAATTTGATCTTCTTCCAGTAGGTTACCTCTTCTCATTATCAATGTATCTCTCTCACACTTCTCCTCTCAAGGGTTCTATGGATCACCGTATTGTAGGAAGATCTAATAACCTTTGTTTATATATTAAAACAAGGTTTTATTCTTACATCCTTTTTATATTCATTCTTCATTGGAAAATACCATTTAGGGCATTGTGATTTGAGATCTATTGTTCTCAAGGTAGGTGGTTCTATTTTGATTGGCGCATTTAATTAACACTAAATATCTGGATTTGATTATATTAATTTCAATTAAATTTGTGGGATTTGTTTCTTATGAAATTTAATTTGTTAAAAACCCAATTCAATTACAATGGGGGATTTTTTTTTGGAAATTGGATTTTTGCTGCAATTGGGAAAACCCCCCAATTCCACCAAATTGGGGTGTAATTGTAAAATTGGTGGAATTTGGTGGAATTTAAATTATTGAATTCAAATTTGTGAAATTTATGGAAATTATTTGAAATTTAAATTGATCAATTTCATATGTTAATGTGAATTGTGAAATTGAATTGTGAATAAATTTCAAATTATTATTTGTGAAAAATGGAGTAAAATAGTTTTCATATAAACCTTTATTTTTTATCTTTGAAACAGGGTATATTTTTTATTAAAACACATTTTTAGTTTTTAAATGGAAATTTGTAATATTTGAAATCGATAATGGGATTTTTTTGTATTTTGAGGAGTCTTAAAATAAATTGTCCATCATTTTTTATTACTAGACAAAAATCAAGACTAAGCCAGTTTGTGATTCATTTGGACATCACACTATGATTTAGATTATTCAAAAACATAAATGCATAACATCGCATCCCTAGTGATATGGTGATGAATTCTTCTTGATCAGTGTCGAAGTGGGTGCATGTATGCACATATTTTTATGTCACCTTGACTATTTGGAGGCCTATAGCCTAGAATTATCGTACCACTTTAATCATATGACCATATTTCTGTCTTATTTTTATTTTAAATGAATATTTTCCATTTTTGTAAACTATTTTACATGAATTGTGAATTTATATAAACTATTTCATATAAAATGTTTAATTAATCCATTTTTTAATGTATTTCTATTATTTGAAATATAAAATATAATTTGTTAAATATTATTATGACATACCAACCATGATTATTTAAAATTGAAATCTATTTATTTGATTAATTAAATATTGGAACCTATTATGGAATGCTTGGTGAGACCTTACTGGGCTTTTAGCTCACACCCTACCTATTCCTTTGGGTGTTGGTTTAATTTCTCCATCCAGGTTTGAGAAGGGGTAAAACAATACTTGGTAGTGGTTCTATCTATTCATTCATGGAGTTAGAGATTTTCATCTATTGAGACACGGGCTATTTACCTTCTTATTTTTCTAGTACTCTTCTATAGTACTTTGGGGTTTTTAAACCTATTTTAAATCCGTTACACCTAACCCTATAGAGACTTTATTATATTCATACATTATTGTTTGTCATTATTCCACATTGTTTTTTCCAAATTCATTCCCATGTTAATTTTTTATGATGTTAGGTGCTACTTTTTAAACCATCAGGATACAGAATACAATTAGGCTCTTGTTAGTTCCAGCTCCGTTATTGGGTTACCGGGGTACCCAAGCCGGTTCGTGACACTAAGGTTCATAAGAATCACAAAGAAGGAGTGGAATCAGTGGTGATCGTTTTAGAAATTTTATTTATCTAAAATTAACTTATGAAACATATTAAAATTTTTATCTTAAGAAACATTATATAACTACCTAAAAAAAATTAAATGATAAGAAAATAAAAATAGGGCAAACCATATTTACAAGGTTTATAATTAATGTGAGAATGTAAATACATGCTACAGAAACTCCCATCAATACATGTAAATTAAATATTAAAAAAGTTAGAAAAAATTGATCCTAATACTGTTATACTCCTTAAATTTCTTGATAGGTATAATTATACTAAATCCCATCAGTTAGAATGTTTTTATTTTGAAACAAAGTGAAACAAATATTAGAATACATTCAACCCTCTCCTTGAAAGTAAATCTAGAATAATCTCTATAATATTTTCTCAGTCTTGAAGGTGTTCATCAGGTTCACTATGCCTCTATCTTGTATTCTTATTCTGAGGAACCTCCCTGAAACTATACCTATTTTTATAATAATTGTTTTGTTGGATAAAAAAACTATTACGCCATAATCGCTACAAAAAAATAATTATCCAATATACTCTATATAGTAACTCTTACCAACTCCTTCATCTAAATTATGAAGTAGAACTATGTCTAGTAATATAACTATGTATCTCTGTCTGATTAATGGGACTAATTCCCTTCTTTTGCAACAAATTTGAAAATGAGATAATACAATTTTGTTATCACCCCCTATAATATAGGTTCTCTCAAAATAGAAAATGAGATAACACAATTTTGTTTTCCTACTCACTAAAAACCAAACATCAAAACACCCACTCAATTGAAATTTTCTATAATCTTCTTAATTATTTTATGTCTTGCTAATTATAATTAAATATTAATGAAAATTTATCATCTTAAACATTCCTAAAAATTCCTTCACATTAGTTTTATGTAACTTATTCAATCATCCTTGTCTCAGTAAGATAAATAAACGTTGATAGATTAGCATTACATCATCATTGTAATGGTACTTTTCAATGTTCTATAAAGATATAGGAAAGCTCTATATAGTATATGTTTTTCTAATTAATTCATTAAAAAATTTCATCCAAATATTCTCTGTCATCCTACTATAAAATCACCCCATCATTACTCAAACTCCACTAAAAAAACTTCTCATAATTTTCTGTCGGATGACATAATGGATTTTTTTCCAATGTTCATCTATCTAATGGATGTTCATCTAATGGATCATTATCTTATTGACTTCATCTAATGGACCCCCTTCAATAATAAACTCTACGAATATTCAAACAATAACTTCATATACCCTAGAAAATACACTTGAATAATAATTAAAATTACATGTCCAAAAACATCATCTTCCTATGTTCAGTGCTCTTGATTTATTAATTGGTTTTAATATTTTTTCAACTTCTAACGACTTTATCCATACAAGAAATTTTCCTAGGGATCAATGTTATTCTCTATGTATTTTTTAATTTTTTTCATTTGAAATACTTATACTTTGAACAAAATATGAAATACCATCCTCATACAGATCTTCATCTAGAGACATTAACTATGTTAAATTTGGTATCTCAATATAATATTTTTATCCACTAGACTTCAATAACCTTTATGAAATATTAATAATAACCATATGTAAGGAATTATGGAATTTACCATTACACAAGCCTCTTATTACTTTATGTAGCCTTCACAATTTTTTAGGTACCCTATGAAGATGATGGTTGTCCTTTACAAAAACCATGTCTAATAAAAATATGTTTAGTCCACCTGATACATTATGTTTTTTCTATCTAGATATATTTTCATTATGACCTGTGTTTGGTGACATTAATTTGGCTACATGGTTGTTCCTTTCTCAAAAATATTTATCATTAACCATTAATCTGGTAATATTTTTATAGTAAATGTGACCTCCTCCTTTTAACAAAATCTTCAATCATGAATTTTTTATGGTGTTGGAAACATTGGAGAATGTCATAGAATCATCTAACATTGTTAGAATGTTTCTTAAAAATGATAATGAAACGTCTTATCCTCCTCTAGTATCTATTTAATAAATCTTCATAAGGAAAACATTCATATTAACTATCAATAACTCTTTATCACCTACATAAAAAATATTCTAAATAAAATATGGTTTCAAAAAATAAAATTCATTTTTCAAAAAATTTATGAAGGATATTCAATCATAACCTTTATATTTTTTGGCAATGATCATCACAAATTTTAAAACACAGTCTTTTAAATAATACTTTTTCAAAACAATACTATTCAAAAAAATTCTCAACTTTTATCAAATAATAGCCTTCCTCATAGGGGATCTACTAAAATAACATAGTAGGGTAAGGAAATGTTTCTTAAGGAATTTCATCCCTTCGTAATAAGATATTTTGTTCAATTTTAAGATAAAATAATCCTTACTTTTATCTTCTATCCCATTTTATAATAACCACGGCTTCATATTCATAATAAAATATGGTGTATAAATTCTAAAAAATTTATGTGTATTATCCCCCTTTGAAAACATAATGAAAATCACTAGTGGGATTCCTTATTTTATGAACATTAAGAACTCTTTGTTGGAGTATAAACATTTATTTATAACCTCCGAACAATAAATAATTCCCAATGGATAGATCTTGTGAAAATATTAGAAATTTAGTACTTTTTGAAAAAAAATATTAAAGTATAAAACCTCTACTAAAAACATTATATTTTATGATATGATACTTAATATCAATGTTATTTGGGATAGAATGTCATAAAATGTTTTTCAATAAATAAAAAACATTAACTATCATAAGAAATCCATTGTTTTAATAAACTCCCTTCCAAATATTCCATAAAAATATTCAACCAAATAATTTTCATATAATAATGTGTGGTGTAAATATATTCTTCTTTGTCTATACTCAAAGAAACTTAAATTTATTTTACTATTCAATCTCATAAAAAATCTGCAAAGAAACAAACTCCTCTAGATGTTTATTTTCTATTCCTTAAATCTCCAGCCCAATCAACATCAGTGTATCCTAGAATGTTTATATCAGAACTTATTTTATGAAATGAACCATAATAAGATGTTCCTATAAAATATATAATAATTATATTATCTTTTATCATATTTTATTACTTTAGATCACTTTGATATCTTACATACATGGTAACACTATAAAAAATATATATACATGAATCTATAAGGTTGGTAAATCTATCAATAAATTTCTTAAATACTATGATTCAAATTTTTCCCACATTTATATTAACATATTTTTATTCTAATAGAAATGGGAGTAGAAAAATCTTTGGAATCATTCATTCCAAACATTTTTAGAAGCATCTGGAATTGTTTTCTTGTGATAAGAAGATATATATTTCCTTTTATTAAACATGTAAACCCATAAATAAAGTTAACTCTTTGAGTATTGATATTTCAATGTTATTCTTCATTTATTCCTAATAATCTTCACATGTTTTAATCCTATCGATAGAAAAAATCATATCACGAAAGTAAAAAAATGATAACAATAATAACTATTATAATTATCATTACATATAGTTCTTAACAATTTTTCCTTCATAAAATTTTGATTGCTTTAGGAAACTATCATGTTTATAGTACCATGCATAAGGATTATATTTTCTACTAAAAAATCATTCTTAAACATTAACACCATGGTTCTATCTATATCAAGTAGTAACCCACTGGGTTCTTAAATGTAAACATCAAAAATTTCTATTTTTTAGATGGTTGGGTTAATACCCATATTAACCATTATTGTAACAATGATGTGTGGAAACTTATAATTACATTATTATAGTTTTTAATATTGGAACATCATAATATGTTTATTAAAAAGAATATATTTTACTAATTAATAACCTTTGAGAACAAATAAATCTTTTTTCCATGAAATTTATCAATGATTGTTGATCTTCTTTCATAACAAAACCTTTATTCAAATAATAATCTTTTTATTGGTCAAGAAACAAGTTCCCAAGAACCATTTTTCTCAATCTAATCTAACTCATAATTCCTATTTTATAACCATTATTTATGTTTAACAGCCTATCAAACTAATTCTTGTTCAACCTATGAGATAAGTGGTGTTTTATTTTCAAATCTAGGTTTCCTTTTGGTCTAAAATGGGGCTTTCTAATTAATAATGTATTTATCATATTCACACTATTTCTGTAAGTTATGAAATTTAATAATAAATCAGTTCATCTCAGTTTCCTCATCTCGAGACTAAAATGAATCACATTATACATGTTTTATCTCACATTAATCTCTACTTTTATTATTCTTATTTAATGTCTTAATTTTATCTATTGAGATATTTTCAAAAAAATATGATAAGGAATTTATATTTTCAATAGATTTCACGTCATAGGAATCAACCAACATCTATAAGTTATTATTCTATCCTTTATAGAATATTCCATTAGATTAAAATGCCATGAAAATGTGTAATTCATATTTTTCAGCAAACATTAATATATCTAGATTTGTTGTCTTTATTAATAAAGGACTCACAAAAAGCATGAAATATTTTAGTGGAGATTTTTTACTCTACCATATCTTGTAGGAATTCATTTTGGTTTATCATTGAAATAATTAATTGGTTTAACATGAATAGTAGTAATAATAGTTTCTCTGTAGAAAAACATAGAATGTTTATATTCAGGCAGTAGATTTCTTCCCATTTCCCTTAAACTACTATTTTTATTTCTTAGCACTCAATTTTATTGAGGGGTGTATCGATCAATGTATTTCTATTTTATTTTAGGTTTCTTTTGATATATTTAGAGAAAATTTATTGTGTACTCCTTTCTTATTTCAATTCAAATATTCAATATATAAACACACATCTCTCTTTCAACATCCCTTCTGAAAAATATTAACATTTATACATCCACTAGTTTAGGATTTGTAAACATTATGTCATTCATTTTAGTTATGATTTAAATAAAAGTGATAAAGTAAAAAAATCCCCTTTTTTATTTATGTTTTTTTCCCACATTGATCAAAGCGTATAAGTTAAAGTGGTTTATTGGATTGGATTTATACTATTTTGTTCCTTCTGTTATCCTTGTTCCCTTTCATACATATTGTGAATATTTCATTTTATTTTCATTTTAAAAGTGGTGTGTTTTATAAAAAATCATATTCATAAAGTTAGTCTATACACTTCTGGCCAAGATTTCGATGTATTATTTTCCAAAACTATTTTCATCCTCATAAGTAATGTAACATGGGTTACAAAGATCTCTAATATGGAAGAGATTTTATTTGGTTATTTCTCCCATAATATAAACTTTTCTATATTTTATGATTTCTATGATATAATACTATTTGCAAAACATAGATTCCTTCTCATCGTCAGAAAGTATTCTAACAAACAGTATTTTTTGTTTGATCTAATCAACAAATTAAACTTATTCTTATTTCATTTTTTAGCTTTATTCTCAACAGTTCATATTACTCTAATTTTTAAAGAAGACTCATTTCCCAAAAAAATTTCCTCTTTCAGATTCTTTATTGTATTTTATGATCTTTATATCACCTATCATGGGTTAAGAACAACCACTATCAAGAATCCAAGGTTTGTACCTTTTTTATATTTTAAATCTATCTCAATAGAAAACCTCATTTATAAGATTTCTTATTATATGGTTCCTTTCCTTTCATATTCCACAAAAAAAATCCCATAAGAGTTTTCAAACCTTCATCAAAAAAGTTACACTACTGGTCAAATCTTCCACAAAATTAATCCAGTAAAACAAATTGTTTTTACGTTGAAATATTTATAGCGTATTGGGATTTTACATTTTATTATTCCTCTAACGTAAGAAGGTTATTCAATAGAGATATACTTTTCATGGAAAGAATTATAATATTTCTTCCGAAAAATTACATGGCACTAGAAACATCAAATTTTATAATTTTGAAAAATTGTGATATTTCAATGAATAAAAATTTTCTTGGTTCATCAAATTTTTCTATACATTTTCCCCTAGTTATATGGTAGATTTATTATTTAGGGTATTATAGAAAATATAATTTGATGTTTTTCCTAATTCTTTATCAATTCATGATTTTCAAAAAAATCTAACACTAATATGATTAGAAACATCATTTGAATTTTTATGTTTATTGGGAAAATATGAAATAAAATTCTTGGGAATAGTTTTCTTAAGAGCTTGATATGTTTCTTTATTTACCTGTGGTATCCTGTCAAAATTCTCATTCATCTTCCTTTTGATATTTTCAACCTCAAGAAATCTCATCTATGTTTAAAAACCTTATCTTCCTTAACAACATGACTCTTACTGAGATCTTCCACCATCGTTCCTTTTTCTAAAACTATCTATTTGAAGTTTTGAATTTCTTTGATGTACATATCGTCTTTAAAAACATATTTCTTTACAAAATTATTTTTCCCAACTTATTTCTTTATCAATCTATTTCTTTTCTTTATTTCTCTAACTTTCCTAAAAAATGAAAAAATTTATGATCATAGCTTATATTTTATAGAGGATTATACACCCCTTATTATTCATAATTTGAGAGATATTCCTTTTTATCTATTTTTAAAATAAAATTCTTATCATTTTTTATATTAATATTATGAATATTTTTTTCAATTTAGTAATATCTAATATTCTTACTGTATAAACATCTTCAATTTATAGTGAACTTTTTAATATATATTTTATAATTTTTATCTTCCTTGTATGTATTTATCTATTTCATACACAGAGGTTTTTCTTTAGAATCATCATCATGTTCTCCAACATTTTTCTTAGTTAAATGCATAGAATAATTCTCAATTACCCGACACATGAAACATTTATGTTGGAGTATTTCTACATTATTTACTATACTTATTCAATAATTATTTGAGATAAGAAATAAGATTTTTTTTCATTCATTTAATCAAATTCCTTATCACTTAAATCACATGGATAAACAATATTAGCATATTGTAATTTTAACTTTCTCATTTCTTTATAACCCATTTCACCCTTCATCATATTTTTATTTTTTTCTTTCCTAAACTCATATAAAACAATAACATTATGTAATTCATAAAGGGATAAATTGATTTTTTTCATTGAAATAATTTGTTTTGTAATCATGTCTATCAATAAATATTCTCATGAGTTTCTTAATAGTGGTACAGTCTTCCATGAAATCCCTAATGCCTATGATGTCATAAAAAATTAATTAAAATTGGTTAAGTGCTCATAAATAGTTTCCTCATCTTCTATTATGATATCTTAAATATTACTATGTCATATTTATAACTTTTAATACTTTAGTTTGGTATTTCCTTTGAAAAAACTTTCATGTTTTTCACAAGTTTCATTTTTAGTTTCTAGACCCATCATTTTTGTTAAAATCTTTTTTGAAAAATACATCAGAATAAAATTAAAGCTTTCCCACCTACCAAAATTTTTCATTTATCAGTAAATTTTACTGGATAAACATTCTCAATCAGTGGAAACTCGACTATTTTTGTATAAATTACATTTAGACCAAGACATTGAAGTTAAGGTTTCATTATATTTTTTCAACCATGTTATGTTTTTTCATTTAAGGTCAGAATACCTCTATTTTTGACTGAGTTGTTATTTTCTATGATATGGAACAAATAGGGGAACTGAGGAAATGGTCCCCATGAAAATTCATTAGAATTGTTAGAACCACTAAGAAGGGGGGGTTGAATCAGTGGTGATGTTTTTAAAAATTTCAATTCCCTAAAATTTATCCATGAAATTCATTTAACTTTTAAACCTTATAAAATTTAAAAAACAACCTCATATACATGAAATGATAATAAAGTAAAATAGGGAACAAAATATTTACAAGTTTTTGCCTCAGTGTTATATTCTAAATCATTTCCATGGTGACTCCCATTAGTAAATGGAAATTTACTACTAATAATATGTGAATACAACTTGACCCAACTACTTTTAGTATCCTTATATGTTTTGATCGGTTTTATTAAATTTAATCCTATCAGTTACAGTGTTTTTATTTTGAAACTGAACCATAAAAAAATAACAAACATTTCAACTAGCTCTCTGTAAGTTTACCCTAAACATTATGCATCAAATTTTTTCTCTCATGTAGTTTTATGACCAATTCTGTTAGCATTAATTCAATATTATTTATTTGGTGTGCCTTATAAAATCAAATGATGTTTTATTGATATATGTTTTATTTTAAAAAAATCTATTATGCATCAAGTCATTCTCAAAATATTTTTTAGATATACTCTAAATGGTAACTATGACCACCCCTCAGTCAATTGTATGAACTAAAACTACCTCCATTAACTAATTTATTAATCTCTATATGGCTACTACAACCAATTTCTCTCTTCTTCAACCAATTCGTCATGAAAATTATACTTCTCTAAACATCAACTTGACATATTTTTTCCAAAAGAGATAATTTAAGGGGGATATGGTGCCTTCTTATCAAGGCGGATTTCTCTTCTGGTGTCTAGGGTTTCTCCTACCATCCTCCTCCATATTCCTCACATCTTTTAGTTTTCTTATTCCACACCTCGGATGACTTTTTCATCAGTTTTCATGGTGGGTGAATCCCTTTTTTGGTCTTTCTTTCATTGGGTTTCTTTTGGTGTTGTATTTTTTTATTCACCTTGTTTTTTTTCTAATTTCCTTTGTTGTTATATGATTATTGGATACTATATCTCTCGATTAGTGGACCTTAAATTTATCCACCATTCACTTATCACTGGAATATTCATTCCAAAACACCACTTTGGTTTTACCCGAATGCACTCTAGTGATTTGGGAACTATTAGTGCTGATACTCAGTGTCCCTCTTATTAGCTCGAATTCCCATATCTGCACTTGTTTCCTTTAATGGTGTACTATAATCCATATTGGTCTGGTAAAATGGTTTTTTTTGTGGTTTTGGGATGGTGTTGGTGGAATATTTTGGTGTTATGGGCCGTCTCAGCGGTGTGGCTCTGATGGTCAGTCTCGGCAATCGTGACTCATGTTTTTTCTCTATTGTTTTTTGGTTTTCAAACCCCTTTTTTGGTTGTGTTTTGGGAATTCTATGATTTCAGTGGGTTAGTTTACCAGGTAGGTGTGGTTTTCCCCCTAATGATGTTTGGCTTGGTGAAATTTCATATTTGATTATGGAGGAGCCTATGACGGATTTATTTTGTTATCAATTGTTCTTGATTTTATAGTTTGGTGATTTTTTTATCCACATTACATCGCAGTGTTCGAGGGTGGTTGTTTTGTTTGACTCCTATAAAGATTTGTTTTTTCTTGTTTAGTTTTTCAAGGATGATGTTGTTTTGGGTGAATGGAAATATGGTGCAAATGCCAAAGTATTTCTGGTGTGTAAATCAGTTTTTGGTTTTTTGGGTTCATTCTCCTTTGTATTCACCTTCATTGGTGCTCCTTAGTATCATAGATGGATTTCAATGGTATTTGGTTCTTCTAGTTCTATGTTGATGTTTTTGGGGAATGATTATACTGGTTCAAATAATAAGAGTGGCCTGGTCTCTGACAAGTAGTTCTTGATGGTTCTATGGATGATGATGGGGGATGGGTGCATCAAGGTTCATAGATCAAGGAAAATAATTTCTTGGTTGGTGGACATAGGTGGTGGGAAGTCACATTCTATTCTAAATTATAATTTGGTGAGTACATGACAGTTGGGATGTGTTTTTTTCTGATTTGTTTTTTTTAAATTGACATAGAGGAGTGGCATATTTAGTTTGAAATTTCCATTTGGTCAGTACCAGGTTGTGGGCATGTGACTTTTTCTAAATTTTGTGAGGTTGATCGGTGGTATTTCGACATCATTATTTGGAGATTTTACGGTCCCTAGTCAAATATAAAGTGGTTTTATGGAAAATAAAAAAATAGGGATTTGGGGAATGCCATATTTTTTCTATAGAAAAAAGTGTTAGTATGGTTGTACTTTCACCCTATTTACAGAATATAATTTCATAATCATTGTAATAGGGCCTTAAAAGGTTATCTAAAGTTCCTAAAGAAATAATGAAGTATTTTTTATCTAATGAATTAATTAAGAACATTCTATCCAAATATTCACTATATTCCTCTTATCTCATCATCCTTCCTCAGCATAATATCTTCTAAAAATATTATCAAAATCATTTTTTTGATGACATCATGAATATTTGTGTGATATTACTTCATCCAATGGATTTTTTTCTGATGGAACAATATTTTATGGACTTTATCATATATTCATCCTTCAATAGTTCACTCCATGAATTTTCAACATCAAACATCATATATCCAATAAAATAAATTTCCTCTTGAATTGTAATACAAACTATCTCTCAAAAAACATCATTTTCCTTTTTTTGTTGATCATGAGTCGTTGAAGTTTTTTAACATTATATGAACTTATAAATACTTTTTTTGCCTCTTGTTGTAGAAATATTCAATATGGGTTTTTACATCTCCCCCATTTGGACTTCTTATACTTTATACAATCTCCGCAAGATTAACTTTGTACAAATATTAATCTGATAGCATCAACTTTGTTAAATCTTATATCTCAGTTATATCTCTTTTGTTTCTAGACTTCATTCACCATTATGAAATGGACACGCTATCATTACTCAAGTAATTATGATACTTACTCTTATATGTTAACTTTAAAACTTTATACACCCGTTAGAATTATATTGGTTACCTTACGCAATAAATGGAAGACCTGTAAAAAACCTCTTTCGGATAAAAATTGGTTTGGTCCTCATGATGCTTTGATATTTTTCTATTTTTTGACCATTATCCCATCAAAATAATCTGGTAACATTTTTGTTCTTTTCTCCCAAATATTCAACTAATCTTCATTCATCTAGTGATGCGTGTCTAGTGTCCATGATCCCCCCCTTCGGAAAAAATCATGGATAGTGATATCTTCATGATATTGGAACCATTTACAAATAGATTACCATCATATAATTTTTCAATAATTTTTTTTAACAATGTTATGAAAACGTTGTAACCACTTCCAGCTTCTCATTTCCTAACCCTCATTAGGAAAACATTCATAAAAAATTTCAGAAACTCTTTCACATCTTATTAACAAATAATATTATCCTCAAAATATGATATCAACAAATAAAAAACATGTTATAAAAACTTCAAAAATTATCTTCAGTATACAATTCATTTTTATTACTAAATATATGGTAAATTTATTTTTTGAATGAAACATATATAATATAAATTTATCCCGCTTTTATATAAAAATGACCCATTTAAACATTAAATACTCATATCCATATATGATTTCTTTACTATCATTATATGTTGAATAATTATTTCAAATTAAATAATAAATATATTTTTCTATATATATTTTATAATGTGACTACTCTTATTCGTACATGTCAATCTAATGTCTATGTTATAATAGTCATATTTAAATAATAGTGTTTCTATAGTATATTATACTTTTTTATGCTTGGAGTTTCATGTATCACAATGTATGAAACAAAATGTTCATAAAATAAAATCATTTGGCATTTCACATATATTTTTCCTTTCCATAATTTCAATTACATAAAACCCAATATTTATATTTGGGATATCTTTCTTTTCATTTCTACATCATACACATCCAACACTGTATTTTTTTACTAAAACAGATTTATCCTCCTTTGTTTCATGAAATTTTACTATCATATAAGAAGAGAATCTTATAGAGAACCGATATTTTAATTCATATATATTACATATTTTTATATGAATATTTGTTACAATACACAAACACGTGCCTGAGTATCATAAATGTATAGTTCCATTGGAAACATGAACACATAAAAAACTGGTCTATAAGTGATCTATGTAATATCCCTCGATGTTCCTAACAACTACAAACCTTCATAGATATATCATACATAATACCTTTCTCCAAAACCTAGGGAAATATGTCATAAGAAAGGTTGAGCTCAAATGCTATATAAGGGTAAAAACTAGAGATATATAAGCAAAGAAAGTACATAAGGGTATGAAAATATGATCATTACATATAAAAGCCATACCATGTATTACAAATATTATAATATTTTTTCTTGAAATAAATATTAGAAGTTCATAAGACATGAATCCTAATGTAAACAAAGAACATGATCCATGAGAGAAAAAAATTGGTATAAAACATATATTTTTGGAATACAAAAAGGTATATAAAATCATTTTCATAGTAGTCAATTCTCAAATACAAGGCTATCATAGTGGAATGGGTTCACTCTTCAAACTATTATAGTAGTCAAGGTTCAGTACCAATACCATCATTATACAAAATGTCTACTGCAATCTTGGGATCACTCCCTTTTCTAATCATTGTTAATCTCATGAGATACAATTCATCACCTAATACATTAGAGGGAGATATAGGTTCCACCCATCACATAATTAGAGTAAAATGTATATGTTACACAAGATCTTAAAACACTCATAAAATCATAACCATTATATGAAATGGGTTTTATAAACATTTACACATATAATAAACTATGGAAAATGCATAGGTTTCATAATTATTTCATCATAATAATACCGAAGAAAGGATCTAATTTCATAATAATTTTATTATGGTATAACCAATGGAAGTGAAATGGTTTTCATAAACATCTTATCATCATAAACATAAACCATCTCTAGAAATAATTATAATTCTATCCTTGGATCATATCCCCACTAAATAATATGAAACATCAAAGGATTTTAAATTAGATAGAAAATGATTTTGAAAATATCACTTTGAACATTTATTGAGGAAAACAACATTTCATTAAAAATAAATTTAAAAAAAAAATAAATATTTTGGAAATCCTTTTCTTATAAAATAACCTTCAAAACATATAAATGAATCTATAAAAATCATTTAAAAAATTTATTGATTTAATTAATATTTACTCTTTGAAAAATACTTTTTCAAACATAAAATATTTTTCAAAATAATTTTATTTTACAATAAACTTGAAAAATATAAATAAATAATTCAATCAAATAATGGTCATGATGATGGGAAATTTTTTTCATGTCAACACATTTACGTGAAGAATCCATTCAAATTTTCAGTAAAATCCAAATGGGAATTTTTTGGAAAATGACATGAATATTTTTATAAAAAATTTGAAATGTAAAAAAAAGATGAAAATGCCTTTAATAAATAATTTTATGAATTGTAATAACATTTTTTAAAATAATTTTAGAAAATGTTGTTTTAGAAGAATGATTGTTTTCGACCGAAGAGATAAATTATGATGATATTTCCTAAAAATGTTTTTTTAAAATATTCAGTGTAAAATAGAAAATAATGAATGGAAAATATGTATTCTCAATAAATAACCATAGGAGAAGAAAATTTATGATTCTATTGAGTTGTTGATAAGAATATTTCATCTTTGGAAGTAAAATCATAAAAACCCCAATAAATGGTGATATTGTGACATAGAACTCTTCTTGTATTACCCTAACTATATTAATCTTGGATTTTTTGTATACTACCATTACATTGGTATAATATAAAAGGAATGGAATCCTAAAGGACTCGTATTATAAGTAGTATTTCTAATCTATATTCATGAATGAGTCTTATATTACATTTGAACGTGAAAATTACAAAATAATACTTATTGTTTAGTATAATAACTTTAATATATCTATCATATCCTTTTATTTCATTCTTAGTAAACTTCATAAAATCATATTTAATGAAAAAAATAATATTGACCTCCCATGATCAATAAAGGTTATCTAGATTAGAAAAAATAATTAATCAATGATAATAGTCAATATAGAAAGGTGAATAACTAAACACACATTCCATTTAATCAATAAGAGAGTGTGTAAACAATATATCAAACTAAATAACTATACCCAAATAATATTTAAATAATTGGATAAGTAATAATCAATATGTAAAGGTAAATAACTAAAAAAAACTTCTTTTTATTCAATAGGAATGATATGCATCCATATATTTTTCCATCATGAATATATAATGGAGAAAGATAAATGAATATGAATGAATAAATACTTAAATATTGGATTCCATGTCTCCTAGGTATATAATTCCTTTACCATTAAGTTCATTTAAAAGATAGTTTAAAACCTGCTGGTTGAGAAATACACTAAGGCTGGACAACAGAATTTCCACATGATATTATTGATGCATTGAGGGGTTATCTATAATCGAGCCCAACCCATGTCATGAAAGTCTAAATAATTCTTAATATATCGAATAATTTATTTAATTCATGAACAATGTTCCATATGAAATATCCATATCCAATAAAATATGCTAATTAATCAGTATTGTCCCTATAAAATAAATAACTCTCAAGTAGAAATCGTATGATAAAATGGTATACGATTTATGAAATAATCATATTAACAAAAACTTATATAGATATCTAAGAGAAAATTGATATCTAACAATCATAGAGAATTAAATATTTTAAGGGCATTAAAAAGGAATCAAGGAAATTAATATCAATACTATCCTTGATCAATGAAATAATAAACCATTTATAGGAATAATAACGTTTTTATCAATACAATATATCCCAAGTGGTGTGTGGATAAAGGGTTATTGACATTGATGAATAGAAATACCATAAAAAGAAAAAAATCTCCTTTTTATTTTGAAATAAATATAAAAAAAATAAATTTCTTTGATGGTCCCTTTTAAAAAATATTTCTTTAAAAATATATTTATAAATTTTCAAAGGAACCATCAAAGAAAATATGGAGTTTAGTTTTGTACATTTCTTGACAGATAAGACGAACATTCATTTTACATTGTAAGGGGGTTAGAAAAGTGCATTGTTTGGAAATAGACAAGAATATTCCTTTAAAAATTAAACGAAAAAATAGGGTAAAAATGTTTCTAATAAATTATTATGAAATGGTTGAATATATTTTAAAAACTTTTTTATGAAACATAGTTTTTAGAGAAAACAGATTTCTAACCAAAGAGAGAAATGAAGTTGGGTTTTCATAAAAACATTTTCTAAAACATCTTAAGTTCCAAATACTATTATAAATGTACTATTAATTAAAAACGTTCATGAATAACTATATTAGAATAAAACTAATGTTTCTACTAAAAAATTATCATATAAATTCCATTAATTTAATTTCAAGAATAAGAAATCTTGATTACAATAATATTGTGAAATAAACCCTTAAAATAGATATAACATTTAAGTAATAATATATCAGTGAATTGATTTTATGTATCATAATTAAAACCAAATATAATAATTTAAAAAAAATAATTAGAGAGTCAAATTAATTATACAGATAATTATAAAATATTAACAGTAACATGGAAGTAATATATCCCTATGGAAAGGAATTGAGTTATGAAATTTCTTCAGAAATTTGTAACATTATGTTCAAATAATCATAGATGAAATAATTCAAATTGAAACTAAAAATACCATTAATAATGAAATATTCATGATATTACATATTAGTGGTAAGTATATACACCATATAAAAGAAACTAGGAAAATAACATTATAATATTCCTCAATGAAATGAAATTAAGACAAAATCCTTACCTTGTGATTCCTTTTGCGTTAAATCCTTTAAAATTATATATAGTGGAAATTAGAATTTTAATAACTTATAATAGAACCATTTTTATATTTATAATATCATATATGATCTTATAATATATATTTTTTATAGTAATCATTCATTATTTTCACTATTTTTCATGTTAACTACATAGTTATTCGAGTATGTTTTGACTTGTTGTTTTTTATCCTATTGATTAGATCCTTATTTAATAATCTATGGGCTGTAAAAAGTTATTTTAATAATCAATATAGTGATAAAATATGGATTATATTGTTCCATATTTTTTGGATATAGGAAATTAAGTACATCATTCATGGAGATAGTATATCGAACATAAGCATGAATGTTGTATTTATTTCATCGTCGTATTAAAAGAATAAATAATAAATACTATATAAGTATATCAGAATTCCATTATAATATTTTTATCATATATTTCACATATTGTTTTTAAGATCACCATTGATACATTTCAGGTATAGTATGACTGAATCACATCTATCTAAGGATGTGGTAGTCCACACATCCACAAATAACGTTATTGTATTCTAAAAAATAGAAATCGTGAAAGAATGAGTAATATAAGAATTAAATAAGAATAAATAAATTATAAATATAATATATACCATATATAAACTCTAAATTCAAAATTATTTACTACCTTGAAATGTGGTAATGGTAGAATGAATGACATCATTTCAGGAGGCGACAGTTCGTGGAAAACACAAATGATGATTGTGTATCGCATCTAATGGATGTGTTTGAAAGTTTAGTTTGAACTGTTAGCATCAAAACATATCAGTATATTTTTTATACTAAGGTTATTATATAATAAATATATAAAAATAATTTAAGGTGTGTAGACGTAAATATAATAGAAGTGATCACTGAATAATGTTTCCCCTTATTTTGGTAACTCTTTTTTTTCAATACCAAGAGATTTCCATCGATTTATTTCTTCAGTAATTAAAGAGTATAATATAATTATAGGGATTTTGGGAGAATTTTTTTATGGTTTTTGATGAAACAAATTGATTATTAGGTGTGAATAATTGTGAGGGTCAGTTCCCATTTATTATGGAGGAGAAGTGGAATTCATCTAAAATATAAAAAGGTAGACACTATTGAGATATCTCCCTTACATAATATAACTACAATAATGAATATATATATATATATATATAATAGATTATATGGTAAATATATAGATATATAATAGTTGTTTTTCATGATTCTATGTCATTTGGTTCTCTATGTTTAAGATGTAGTCCCTTGTTAAGATTCATTTTACCTTAACCACTGTAATTAATTTTAACTAGATTCACTGATCATTTTGGTAAAAAACTAATTTGAAATTAATATAAATTAAATATTATTCTAATTAAAAATATGGAATCCATTTTACTAGATTCAAATCATATAAGTAGAAGAAATACATTTAAATTAAATCTCGTAGATGGGGTGAAAAAGCACGGTTTTAAAGTAAAAATGATCAAAAGCTTCAAATGTTTTAATATCCAATTTCAATGTGAAATTGATTAAAATTAACTAAATTGGATTATTTAATGTATAATTATAATAAATTTACTTTAAAACTAAGTTAAAATATAATTAATCTAAATACATAAATTATTCAAAAAAGTGTTTTTCAATTAAAATTTCGTTTTCCACTATTCATCAAAAAATGAAACTTTGGAAAAAATTACAAAAAAATCTCCATAAGATGATTTTTATAATACAATTTATATGGTGAAGTTTATTTTTAAATATTAATTTTATAAAATTATAAAATTCATTTTGAAAAGGTTTTGTCATTAAAAGTTGACAAAGTTTTCATTAGAAAAATATAAGATTTTTTCATAAAATTTGGTTTGTTCTTATCCTATGACTATAAAATATATTAGATGAATATAAAAAATATTTGGTTTAATATAATATATATATATATATATAATTAAAATAATTCACTAATAGTAATTTATATAATTTATGATTATAAAATACCTTTGGTGCATGCTAATAGTTTTTCTAAAAACATATGATTTATATTCAATTAGTTCTTATATTAATTGATAATTAATTGTTAATAAATGAATTAAATAATATATATTCATATGGTATTTAATAATATCCATAACCTTTAATTTAATAGCTACTTTAGATCTTATTATAGAATTATTTTCATAATATATTATTATTCGGTAAAACATGGTCTTACGTGTAACACAAGCTATCGAATAAAACAATGGTTTGGTACTATGTAATCTAATTCAGTATTTTTTGCATTGAAAGATAGATAACAAATAAATATTAAGTATATTTTAAATTATTTGGCTGTTATATTCCCTTCTACGTTTGGTGTTGTGTTACAAATATCATTTCAGATATAATGTTCTCACTTTAGAATTTTTGGGTGTTATATTCACCACCAACTTAATAAAATTATATCCTAATAGTATAATCTTGATCATGATAATCTAAAATTTGATATTTTAAAATTACATTTTAAAAAATCCACATAGTAAAATAATTTATAAAATAGATTCTAAATATGAGAGAATGAGAAGTAAAAAAGTTCATATGGAATTACATATAACTAATTTTTCTACGTTGGAGAATATTAGTGGAATGTTTTTTTAGAAGGGTGACAAGGATTGGTTTCCCAATCCCTGCCAAAAAAAGATTTATTAAATAAAAAAATATTACAAGAGATACGGAGCTGCTATCAAACATCACACTATTCGGATTTTAGAAGTCTGGCCATAAACAGTCTGGCCGGCTCCTTTAGGTCTGATATAGTTTCCTCCAAACTGAACCATCAAGCTGCGCCTTTTTTGCTCTTGAGGGTAAGCTCATCAGATCGTGCTATCATCATCAAAGAGTTTATCCATCCATGCATGCCTCACTAGGGTCCTCAAAAGGAAACCATATAAAGATACAAATGAATTAGAATGATAGCCTGAGAGAAATATAGATTGCATAACATCACTGGTCAGATAATGAAGAATCAATATGAGATCTCTAATACAGGCCAAGAAGAATAGAAATTCCCAAATCTAATATCCAGTATCAAGAAACTCAAACATAAAACCAAACTGTACAGTGCAGAGCTTGAGAATGCTGATTAACAGCATCCAAAAAATCACCATTTCAAGAAATGATCCTATAAATAGTAGATCTGTCCAAATCCCTTTTCAAAAGGGGTAGAACATTAGTGGAATGTCAAAATATGGACGTGAGAGAAAAGAATAAATATTTATTAGGAGTTATAGAGATCATTGATAATAAATAAGATAATGAAAAATGGAATTTTGAGGGCTTAATTTTTATAAATTTGGGATGACTTAAAATACAATTGGTTCTAAAAATGTATTTAGTCAAAATTTTATTTCTAGGTATTTTCATAATTTTTGGTAATTCTTTTATTTCCTAATAATATAAGGAAATATACATACATTACATTTTTCTATTACATATACACAATTTTAATCATTTTTTGTTCTTTAATCAATTTTTAATTCATCCATTACATTAACAAATGGATATCCAAAAAATAACATTGATGCCTAAATCAATAAAACACACTTTTAATGGAACATAAGGCAAATAAAAGAATGGAATTTATTGCCATTTTTATCTAAATATTATCCAAACAAATTATTGTTAACAAATTATTCTATAAACCTAAATATTAACCCTACCAGTTCATAAATAATATTTTTTTGACATATTTTTTAACTAAGAATAATTACACATTAATCGGGACAACATATACGCTAGTTCTATGTGTGACACACTTTATCGTCCCTCAGTCACAGGTCTAACCCCCACAGCCTTATAGTTTTTCCTTTTTCTAAAACCATATTAATATAATTTCCAATATAACTATGATATAAATCATAGAAATTTTCTCATTAAATATCATTTTCACTATGGTTTTCTATGGAATATTTTTTTTTCAAATCCTAATAATCTAATTTAACTATTATTGCATTTTAATTAATGATCATAATAACACTAAAGGATATCAACACATTTAAATTTATATATCTAAAATCTAAGGTCATTATTACTCAAATTTCTTTTCCACTAAAGGAATTATTAAACTAATGTGTTGTATTTCCATAAATTTATTCCAAAATATCATTAATATTTTTAGACTCCCATTACATAAAACCTAAAGAGGGGTTTTTGTGATTTAGAACTTATGAATAACCATAATATGATAATCCTATGTTGGAATCCATAACACATAGGTTAATAAAAACATATGTGCTTATTTGATATTCCTCAAATTCTGTCTTAGGGTTATGTTACTGTTCAATGATTTCATAAATTTGTTTCCCAAGGTTATTACTAAACTTCATTGGATAAAAACTATCGCAACCAAACCCTACTAATCATGTAATTGGTATCCACTAACATTAGCTTAAAAAATATGTATAGAAAGAAACCCTTATGGACCAATCAGTTTATATGTCTTGGTAAGCTACATACATGTATGATTCTTACATTGTAGTTAAATGCACAAATTACAACATAATTTTTCTTTATGAGGAAAATTAATTGAATCCATCTATAGTATACTTTGATATATTTCTTAGTAAACTTGAGGAAATTATGAGGAAGGAAAACAAAAAAAAATGATGAGATCAAATGATCAATAAGATTTAAGTATAGTAGAAAAAGTAATTCATTGATGAAAAAAATAAATTAATTAATGAAAAAAACACATGTTCTATGAAATAAATAAGAGGGAGTTAGTAAACAATGTGGAAAGTAAAATAACTAAATATGAATTACATTTAAATAACTAGATAATTAGTAATAAATATGGAAAGGTAAATTACTGATCACACATTCTATTTAGCCAATAAACTAAGAATTAAAAGCATCCATAGATTTTTCCATTGATAAAATATCAAGGATAATAATAATTTATTCTGAATAAATTAATGCTTAATTATTAAAATTTATGTTTTCTACGTACATGATACGTTTACCACCTAGACATTTCACAATATTATTTGAAATGTATAGGGTGAAAACCCCACTAAGATTATCCAGCTTACTTGTCCCATTAGACTAATAATGCCTCGAGGGGATATCTATAACTAGGCCTCGCCTATGTCATACTTATCCAAATTACTCCTCATATATCAAATAATATATTTAATTCATGAATAGTGTTTCTTATAAAATATCCATATCAAATAAAAATACATCTTTATTAATATTTCCCCAATTAAACATATTACTTTTACATATATACCATTTTTAAAAATGGTTTATGGTTTGGGAAATTACCATATCCATAATAAATGATATAGATATTTTGGGGAAATTTAAAATCTAAAGATAAAAAGGGAATTTAATATTTTTAGTTATGAAATTATTTCTCTAAATTTATTCATGTTTATGTATTTATATATATTTATGTTTCAATTTTTTATTAAAATATATTTATATAGGTTTTAATGTTTTTATTATTTTATATATTGTTATATTATATTTTTATTTTTGGGAATTAATGGATCATAATTTGATAAATGTTCGAAGAACATGTGATGAATATCAAAAATGTGTTAACAATTTCATATAATTTTCTAAATGAAATATTGAAAACAAATATCAGATTTTCTAAACGTGAATGATGTGTTTTAATTTGGGAAAATTAATGTATATATAAATTAGAGATCATATAATTTTAAATTGTTTTCATTATAATTATACACATTGTATCTAGCTTTATGAAATAATAAACAATTCAACATTTAATGACGATGATGATGTTCCTCATGAGATAGAGGATTTTATTAAAGATTTATTAAAGTTATTGGTGTTGAAACTATTGAAAAATTATAATTGAATGATTATATAGTGATGCTAAGAAATAATTATTCAAGGGTTCTAAATTTGCAGTGTTATCAGTAAGATGAGATCAGTTAACTTGAAAGAAACAAATAGTTGGAGCAGTAAAAGTTTCACTGAATTATTTCAAATTTTAAAATAGATTCCTCTAGAAATAAATAATCTTAAAGATTATAATTATAAGATAATAATATTATTTACAACAGGATTATAGTAGAAAAAAGATACATGTCTATCCAAATGAATTTTTTTATATAGGAAATAATTTGAAATTTTAAAAAAATTTCCTAAATATCATACATTGTTATATAAAATTGGTTTAAAATCTAACCAATATTAACACTCAATAACAAGAACCATACCTACAAATAGATAAATATGGTATATTATAATAATTATTCATTTTATGCATCTATTTTCAAATATATATGGTTCAAAATAGCTAAGATGGCATACAGATAGGTTCATATCTGATTAAAAACTACGTGAACTTGATAATTAATTATAATGAAAGATAATGGATAATAATTTTGTTGATTTTGAAAGTAAATTCATAAATACAAAAATGTTCCAATTTATAGATGGAATATATAAAAATTGAAGACTCAGTATATAAAATAATTTGTGTATTGTTGTATTGGTTGTCTATTACTTCTCCCCTATATATGTCTGAAGAGAAAATATATGATGATAAGATTGATTATTTATGTACCAATATGGAATAGAAATTATATTAATGTTTATCAATAACCATTGATTCATGAGGTAGTTTTTTTTTGGGAGAAATGTGTTATAATATTTTATGTATATATAAAATTGTATATGCTTATGTATGCTTTGATAATGTTCACTATATATGACTTTCTAACATATGGAAATATATTTGGATTCATTGTTATGGGTAATAAATGTTATCCCGTTATAAAAGTGTTGGATTTATATCATCTATTTCATAATGTAATAAAGATACTTTACATGGGAGTTACAATATTTTTGTGAATGGGTCATCCATATCAAAGATTACTAAAACATTTGACAATTAATAAGAGTATGATTTTCCCCACATACATCATCTGCCAAATAATATTATGAAATGCTCAAAAACAACGGTGTTATCTTTGGAAATATAGTATGTTTTAGTCATCAAACAAATACATGAATAAAATGGACTATTTAATTTTATCTACCTTACTGAAAACTTTTACTGGTAAAACAAAACATTGACATAATTCATGTTGATAAAAACATATGTGAAAAATTAGTTATAACTTAGGTGGATATAAAAAATATATAAAATATATGGATTCCATGTAAAAATAGACATAATAACCTTGGGGATTTTATTTGGAGTTATCTCCCCTATAAAATGAAATAGACATATATACCTCCATTTTTCACATTTTAATAAATATTGAGAAGATAAATTTTTTTTAATGTTTTATTTGTATTAAATCACCTTATGGGTTTTCTTTAAATGTGAAAAAAATTCATTACAGGATCCAAAGTTAATTATTATGAAATATTATTATGGACATGTATTGATAAATCAACAAAAACAAGCTTCATTGTTTTCCATGTTCTCATTATCTTGTTTGAAAGCCTATAATTGGGTTTTTTTACATTTTCAATTCCATTTTCATCAAAATAACTGGTCAAATTTTGTAATTTTTTTTTGGAAATAAACATTTCCTCAGAAATTGTCAAATAGAAATATATTTTTCACCATTATTTATTTGATATAACAGTACTTATACTGAATCATTTTTTGTGATAAATAAGAATATATAAGGATATTTATTTACATTGGATGTATCCTTCTAAAATATATATTAGAAATTTTAAAGGGATATATTAAGAATTTTCATCGTTAAGAGTCTTATATTATTAATATATATATATATATATCAAAAGAGATGATTCAAATATGTTTTAATTATTTGTATGATGTGAAGCACATTAATCTCTATGTATCTCTACATTTAAGTTTTATAGTGAAGGTAAAGGGTTTTATAGATTCAAGGTAAAGTTAATTCTACATGATTTAGTGATGAAGCAACATTTATACCTTTTTAATAATATAATTGAGGTTTAACCATATATATATCATCATATATTACTTTATAGAAGAAATGATATTTAAAAAGAAATGAAAAGAGGTTTATGAATGAACATAAAAATATATTTTTGATGGTTTTAAGAGAAAATAAACATCGATTTATCCTCATCAAAAGCATTGAAATTGTTTGAAGGGGGAATAATTATTAATTTGATCACATAGTTTGGTTTTGATAGTAAAAACTTTTGAGTATCACTGTTAATGTGTAACTAGGTTAATAGTAAATGTGGAGTGAAACATGGTGGATATGGATTTAAAATTCTATATTTAAAATTATTTACTATCCAAGTGGAATCATTTATCCTAGATACGAATGAAAAATAAATATTTTATATTTTTTACCCATCAATTAATCTATAGTGTGTTGTTTTGAAAGGGAACAAATTCATTTGGGTGATGATAATGTTTATGAGATTGATGACTTTTATGTGATTTCTTCATTTATTACATGACTACATGAGGGTAACAATGAATAAAATTTATAAATATTCCATGAAACATGAAATAATCACATAAAAGGGATATGTTAGAACACAACATTACATCTCCAAAATAATTAGTTAAATATTTTTTATTCGAAACATACATAGATAAAGAATTTATTTTTTAGACATTAATATATATATAAATATATATCCATGTGTTGAGAATTCATGTATTTTTTTTAATAATTTATATATTAATCAGATTTAAATATTAATTTATTGGTTGAAGACATTTTTCTTTACCAATTTTTTTGACTATTTTCTTTAATTTTTCATCTCTAGAAAAATAATTTTAGTCAAAAAAATAATTATAATTGTCATCCAATTATGAAAAATCACATTTTTACTTTTAAAATTTACTCACTTATAATCAAACAAAGGTACAAAAAATTAAATATTTTTTATACTAATTTATATCATTTTTTGTTAGTTTTTATATTCTTTCATCTTATTTTTATATTTTTTTTATTCAAAAGTCTAACATTCAGTGTTTTTAATTATATTATATATAATATATTTTTTATTTATAATATGTAATTATTTTTAATTTTCTAAATGTATAAAATATTATTGAGGTAGTATATATCATTCTAAATGAAAGATATTGAGTCATGGGAAACAATGTATGTATGTTCCATCATGTAAATATATTTGTACGAGATAAATTATTTATTGAAATTTATCTTATATTTCTTGAAATATTATGCTGCAGTTCTTCTTCTCTAGATGTGATTATACCTAAATTTATTTGTCATGGGATTTGGTTTTAACTAATAATTTAATTTTATTTCTGATATAATTAGTTGATAATAAGGTTTGATGACCAAAAGCACCATGTCTTCTCATATTCCAAATATTTTAAGAGTTACCTGCCTTTGTAGATTAATTGTTGGATAAGTAATTTATTCCTTTATTAGAGAATCATTCACCAGTCAATGAATGACCAGTTATGGGATTCCATAATAATAAAATTTATAAAAATATATGTTTAGTCTTCTAATATTTTAAATATTATACATTATATAGGGATATAATTTAATCTAATCAATTATAGACAACATATGACTTTCAAGAGATAAAAGAAACTAAGAAAAGGTGTATATCTATTATGGAAACCATCTAGAAAATTTGTAACACAATTTTAGCTTCATATTATAATTTTGGGAATTCAAATTATCAAGATCCATGCCTTATGTATAGGTTTATAGATATAGGGACATGGGAGAAGTTTTCATCTGTTGGTGAGGGGAATCATTTATGGTATGCAATTTATGTCTGTAAAATTTATTCATTAAAGTAATTTTAATTACATGATAACTTATACATTTTTTCTTATCTAATAGGACTCTAGAATATCTCATCAATATATATTACCCTAGAATTTAAACCTTTACACTTTTTCTAATTGTGGATATTTATTTTTAGATGAGAAAACTAATTCCAAAAAAAATATTGATTTAAGATCCTAGTCATATAAAATCTCCAAAGAGGGTTAATATTTCCCACCATCTCTTCCCCCTCCTTATGAAAAATGGAAAGGTTCAAGGATATAAAAAAAGGTGAATTTTGTCACCAATTCAACGAAAGAACTATATAATAAAATGGTAACTGATTTTTTTCAGTATGGTTATATTTATATTAATTAAAATAATACAATGTTTGAAAAGATTTTTTAGGATGTCCTTTAAGAGAGAGAAAAATATGTGACATTGATTCTTGATGGTAACATTAATATTCTTCAAATTATATATAAATGATATAACTCATAGGCTATATCATAAGATATAACATGGGTAATGGTATTGGAAACGTTTTTGGCTACCGTAGTATAACATCGATAGTGCCATAAAAAAAGGAGATATATTTTCCTTGAAGGATGAGTAGTTATAGTTGAATGAGTTAATAGATGATATAAATAAATCATATGTATATTTTAAATATTTTGAAATGAGGAGACATATAAAGCATGAACATCCAATGAAATCTGCCTGTGGAGATCCTCCACCACCTCATTCAGAACTAACTTTGTACTCTGAGTTATTTGTTGCGGATCTCCATGTATATATTGTCGAATATATAATCTAGATCATTTAAGGTATTATATACATCATCATATTATGAATTTTTACTAGCTAAGAGTAAAGATAAATGATATCATTGATATAACAACTCTAATGTCACATTATACTAAAGAGGCAACCATAGTGGGACAATATATTAGTTATTTTTTACTTCAACCATCTCATCTGAGTTATCGATTGAAAAATTTTGTGCGGATTGTTTTTTATTTCATATAATTTCATTATATAGTATTCTTTTCAATGGAATTAATACTTTCAAGGAAAAGTAAAGTTCTAAAAACTAGTTCCTTAATATACTTCACATGATCTTAATGGAATATAATAATTAGAATATATTTATATTATATGAGAGAGTTTTTATAATTTTAAAATGGTTTTTGATATTCATGGTTGAGATTATATGTTATATATATTTAAAAAATAAATCGATGAAGTATTAATGGTTTAGGAGATCATTGTACCTATGATGTAATTTCTTTCATGAAAGACAATTTAAATTATGAATTTCATTTCTTTAACTAAACATATGTCGTATTGACTGATTTTATTAATTTTATTATTAGGTTTCTCCTTTCTACGTTTATATAATTTGAAATTATGTATTTTTTTGTTATTATGGATCCACAATATATTCCAACTACTATAAAATACCTCATTCAACAGGCTATAAAATTAATTTTAGATCATTACATAATTAGGTCATATATTATACATAACAAAAACCATAAATTATGAAGTGTACAATTCCAATTAATATACATTTTTATCATAATATAAAACTTTTAAAATAAATCATCATTTATTTTCATGAAAAATTTATTTTACTTTCAACTTGAAATATTCTTTTCCTTTAATCATCCTTAAACCCACTAAAAAAATTTAAAAAGATTGGATTATAACAAATATCTCAGTAAGGTACTTATAGAAGAATAATTTTATTAGTCCAATTAAAAACAAGAAACCCCATGAAAAAACCTTTTAATAAAAACTTACTGTTTTCCAGAAATGGAATTATTTTTCCATTAAAAAATATCAATATCGATATTTTTCATACTATAAGGTTTCCATGAAAACTTATTTTAAATCATAGAAAATAAATTTATGGTATTTTCTAAATCATCTCATAGAACCGTTATACAACCCTTGAAAAACTGAAATAAATTGGAATTTACTATATGGCCCACATTAATTATAATTCACAAGATAACATAACCATTACTTAATGCATTGTAGCTCTATTTGAGTGAAAACATCATATAAGATTTGGAGGTCCCGCCCATGAAATATGACAGGGATTAGCCCTTCATAATCAATTCTGGTAGACTATATTATGAATAAAACATTATGTTCTCACACTATTTCATTATATAACATTTTGAAAATCCTTTTAAACTCATTTAAAAATCACGTTCATATATCAAAATATGTATTTATTTTAGAAACCCATTTTCAATACCAAAATTTGATTTTATTTTCATAACCCCGTTTTGAATAGTAATTCACCCAAAAAATGGAAGGTGGTTTTTCATTGAATAAAATATGAAATTTTGTAAAACTAATCAAAATATCAAATAATGGTTACAGTAGTGTGAAAAGTCATTGTCTATATATATGTTTAAGTAGAAATTTTATTTTATCATTTGTAATTAAATTAAAAAATTCTATAAAACGATTCATTTTTTCAATGAAATCTTATGAAATACATAAATTTCTTCTATAAAACTCTTATGTCAATAATAAAATAATTTTAGAAAAATATACATTAAAGAAAAATACAGTTATAATGAAAACATGAAAAGATAATATATTTTAAATAAAATCCCCTTATCACTTTGGATGTATTTGAATCCTATGCCCCATGAAATAATAACATTAAAAAACATTAAATACCATGAAAATATATATATTATTGATAAAAAAATTTGAAGGGCTAGTATATACACCCTGTAAAATAATATATGTTTATAATATTGAAAATATTCCTCAATGAAGGGAAATTGAGATGAAATACCTTACCTTGAGTCTGACTTCTCCCATGTGTATTTACCTTCCTACATAATAAAGTGATGTTAATTATTTAATTTATTGGGAAATTTTATCAAGTTTAATATTATATTAATTTCACTTCATTACATATCATATACAATTATTTAATCAATTATTTTTTCTCAATATATTTCGATCATATTTGGATTATGTGTAAAAATGACTTTCATAGCTTGACTATTGGTATAAGTGGTCACAATTTCCCAATATCCAGAATAATAATCATAAATTATATACCATATGTATACATATATTATACTTTTATGGCTAATCAAGAATGATGATTATGAGAAATGAACTATATTAGATTAATGAACATGATAGGATATACGTATGTATGAATAACATTTCCATTTATCAACAATCATTATAGAAATGTGCTAAGTAATATTTTAACATTAAATATTTATAATAATATCATATATATCATGTTATATTTTAAAATATACTTATATATATCATTTTTGTTATGTGCTGATTAAAAAAGAATCATGTCGCTTTATGGAGGTGGTAGTCCTTGCTTACATGAACGATGTTATCATTTTTCAATATAAGAAAGAAAATGATATAATATATTTTAAGAAATATAATTATTCCATAAATGTAATTATAATTTCTTTTAAATCACGTATATTTATTTAATTTATCCTTATTAGCTTGCATGTAAATTTTTATTGAAAATAAAATCACTTCGCTTCGAGTGGTGGTAGACCTTCGTAGAGATGAGTGATGTTATTTGATCCCACAATAAATGGAATGTAATACAATATATGTGATATAATAACTTCAAAAGTATTAATATGTTACCAATATCATATATATACTTTAAATCCATCATTAAAGAAATCAGGAGAAGGGTTGATGGAAAAAATGACATTAATTCATGACGCAATTGTTCATCGTACATATGAATGATGATTGTGGATCCCATTTGATGGAAAAGGATATAGATTTAGGTTATTAAATTAATAAAATTACATCTCATTGTATGGTACATATATTTTATTATTATATAATCATTATTTAAGAATAATTTTAAGGGCGAGGAAGATGAAATAAAATAAAGATGCTTGGTTAATCATGATACCACTTCTTCTGGAAACCTCTTTAGGTAAGCATAAAAGGCCTTCCTAGGTAAGATTTGTGGTCAATAAAAAGGATCTAGGTCCTTTCCATTGAAGTAAATATGATATCTAGGCAGGTATTAGCTAATCCAAAGGTCATTGATGGTGTGAATAGAAGAGGATAGATGGTGGCCTTTTGAAAGTAAGGTGAGTGGCATAGTAGTATTTTTTAAAAATAAAAATGTATACCCACATTTTTCAAGTTTTATAAGGCTCCAAAATGGAACATTATCCAGAATTAGACATGTTATGGTCACAATATGTCTATAATATATATATTTTCCATGTTTTTAGGACTTTTTAATCCCTGTATTTTTATTTAACCCCCCTATATATCTATTTGTACTATAATCATGATAATTAATTTTTTCTTCTTTTTAATATGCATTATGGTCAATGTAACAAATTGAGTTTTAATAAAAACAACTATTTATTTTATTATTATAATTTTAATAAAACAATTCAATTTTTGTAATAATAATATAAAAAATTATAAACAACTATTAATATATTATGAATAATTATTAAATAATATTTTTAGTTTCTCACAAGAGTTAAAATATATTTTAACATGTTTAAATTTTTTTTTTAACATGAAATAATATATAACTTTTTTTAATAAATAAATTTAAATAATTATAGTTTAACATTTAATATAAAAAAGATTTAGATTTATAAATCCTTAAGTTTATATAAATAAATTTTATTAAGTAACCTTGAAATTATATACTTGAATAAATAAATATTGTAATGTTTAAAAAAAATTATTATACTTATTTACGAATAATTAATGATAACTTGATTTATATAATATATAAATGATATTATGATAGTTATAAAAATATTTATATATTAATTATGTAATATATTACTGAAATTTTAAAGACAATATGCAAATCCTATTATTATTTTAGAATTACAAATATTATATAAATATTAGAATTTATTTTAAAATAATAAAAAATTATAAAGTATATGGTAGAATTAAGTTTATTTAATTTAAATTTTGATTTTGTTTTATAAAATGTTAAAAAAATAAATATGTTATAAATATATACTAATTATGTTTATATTTATATATAAAATAATTGGAAATAAAACATTTTATGTCAATATATTTTAAAATTATAATTGTATTGATACACAAAAAATTTATTATAACCCTATTATTAAGATTATAAAAAATTATTATGAATTATAAAAAAAATTAAAACAAAATTGTATTCAAAAAAAGGTGAAATTATTAAATATAAAAAAAATAAATTAAAATAAATTAAATTGGATAAATTGATAATGTAATAGGAACTCATGGTTTTATTTGCGAGACTGCTCAAGAGGAGGCTCAGCTTCAGGAAGGTTTGTCCTCAGGAGGAATCAAGATTTTAATAAGGGATGTCGAGTCCGAGGATTTTATATTCATGGACATAAGGAATAAAGGTCGAATATGAGAAAGTAGTATATATCTAGATCTAATTTTTAAGGAAATATTTGACCACAGGGATGAATTTTAAGCTCTAATTGAGTCTGAAGGCCATCATGAGTAAGGTTTGAACCCAAGATCTAAGCTGTATTGAAATTTCAAACTCTATTTGGGGTAAAAAAACCTTCAAATTTGGAGATCTCCTCACATTATACTGATCTACAAGTAGGTGTGTGTATTTTATTTCTAGGTTTTCAAATCATAATGAGTATTTTTTGGGGGATTCAACCATAGGTATGAATTTTAATTTTTGGAATCCAAATCCACTCATTTTCACAGGATGTTAGCAATTTATATTGATATCATCCATATAATTTATTTTATTCTCTTCGATCATATCAATTTGTTATCTATCTTTTTTAATATATCTCAATTAGATGAAAATTTCAATTCTTAATGGTTGTTTTTGAGTTTGGTTCTCTATTTGGATCATTTGTTTTATTATTTTGGATTGATTCTTATTAAAGAAGTATCTACTATTTAGAAATGATATATTCATCTAATTATTGATTTGTCTCTGTCGATTTTAACCTATAATTATCAATGACATATAAATTTGTAATTATATCAATCAGACCGAATTCACATGTCCTAATCAAATTTTCTATGTTGTTTTCTACCAAAATTCTTTGCATATCTCTAGGGGATCATCATCTTTCATTTAATAAAAATACATGTATCATTCAGCTTGATTTGTAAGAATTGAACTAAAACCACACTTTTGATTTGGAAATTTTATTTATTCATCATCTCCTTGCAGAGACTCAATTCAATATGTATGATATTTATTTTCTGAGTGTATATATAAGAATAGAGAGACTGGTGAAGTGCCTACCCTTATCTCCATTTTCTTTAGTGTATTCTTGGTGGAGGGTCTAGAGAGGCATACTGCAGTAGAGTTTTTATTTCTCGATGATCAAGGAAAAAGGAATGAAATACAATAGGTAAGGGAAAAATATTTATTTTCAAAACATTTTTTATTGATATTTTCTTCTTGTAAGGGAGTTTAATTCTTATTTTTTTTATCTCATTAGAATTAAAATTATGGGAAACTCTTTTTTCCAAAAAAATCATTTTACTAATTATTATATGAAAGAAAAATTTGTTTTAAAGGTCTCATAATAGGATTATTTCAAAAGTAATTTCATATCTATTTATAATTGCATCATTTCAGAGAAATACAGTTTTATTTTCGAAATATTAAAGATATCATTATTTTAAAATTTAATAGATTATTATTTTTAAAAGAAAAAACATAAACTTTTTTATACTGCTATATTATTTATGTTTATTATTTATTATTTTAAATATTAAAATATATTATTTTATGTGTGAAAAGAATTTATACATTAATGAATTCCCATTAAAATAGAATATTTGGCCATTATCATCAAATTATTATATTTCAAGTAGGTATGTTTGATTTTTTATGGAGTTTTGATTTGTGTACTTATGTATTCAATTAAATCCTTTATAAGAAATTATTTTAAAAGTGGATGTTAATTATATTTTAATTAATATTCTATGCACTAATGTATGATGGAGATAAGATCTATTTTCTTTATGTTTTCTTATGAATGTATATATATATATATATATATATATTCTTGTAAAAATGTAATTATGTAGTCGTTTTTTAGAGTAAAAAATCTATTAAAAGTATATATATGTATGAAATATTAAAATTATTTTAAAAAATTTGGCACTTGAACTTTGTAAACAGGATAGGAAAGTGGGGAGGGAACTCATCCCTCAAAGGGGGTTGGCCCAAGATAGACTTCAATGTTTCAGGTGGTCTTAGTGCATTTGTGTTCAAATGCCTACATATTATATTCATAAAAATAAAGGGATTGTTTTTAAGGAAATGTTTTAGCTTATGTATTTTCAAAATGTTTTAGTATTTTCAATATTTAAATAATTTTCATATTATCTTCCAAAGGTTTTTCTAAAATTATTTTGTTGGTGTTATCAAATGAATTTCAAAAGAATTTATCAAACGTTATTTTCAAAGGAAGATTTCATAGAAGGTATTTCAATGCTTTTAAAACCCTTATACGGAAATTAAATGCTTCTATCGTGTTTTAAATGTTCTTCATAGGTATCTTAGATGTTCTAATTCAACCACCCTATATTATTGAGTTATCATGCATGTAAGTGAAGTAGACATGTTATTTTATTTTATTTTAACTCAAGTAAATTGTAACATGTAGTCTAATTTTCCAGAATCTAACCTGAAAAAACTCTATTTTATAAAGTGTTATTTATTATTTCAAATATATTTTACATAAAACAATTTCTTCATTGTAAGTGAGAAAATCTGGAAGCATGGATTTGAGGATTTATAATTGGTACCAATGGAATGGTCTACCCAACATTGCAGATTAGATGATGTCATTTGAGAAAAAAATCTTCACAATAGAATTTTCATTGATATTTTAGATAATTAACTTCCATTAGGTGTCAAGTCATTCTAATTCTGAAGATCAAAATTAATAATTTTATCAAGTTTATTGAATGAATTATAAGGGAACAATAAATTTGAGTGGAGATAATATAACATCCTAGGTTTTAAAAGAAATAATAATTTATTTTGTTATTAGCATTTTAATTAAACAATTCGATTTTATTAATAATAATAAAATAAAATTGTAAAAGAATATTAATATATTATAAAAAATTAATAAATAGTATTATAAAATACTGAAAATAGTTTAAAATTGTTTTCATATAATGAGAATTATTTTTTAACATGAAATAATTTAAAATTTTTGTTTCATTTAAGAAAATCAAGGATTTATATTTTAGAATTTTAAATAAAAATGATTTATAATTATAAATATTTAAGTTTATATAAATAAATTTTAATAAGTAACCTTAAAATTATATACCTGTATATATAAATAAAGTAATATTTTGAAAAAGTAAAAATAATTATACTTCTTTAAAAATAATTGAACATAAATTGATTTATAAAATATATAAATCATATGATGATAATTATAAAAAATTTATGTCTAAAATTTATGTAATATATTATCAAAATTGTAAACACATTTTGATAATCCTATTATTATTTCATAATTATAAATATTATATAAATATTATCATCAGTTTTAAAATAATAAATAATTTTTATGAAGTATATTATAGAATTATGTTTATTTATGTTCAATTATTATTTTGTTTTATAAAATGTTAACAACATAAATATTTTATAAATATATACTAATTATGTTAATATTTACAAAGGAATATAATTTTAAATAAAGTATTAACGTAAATATAGTTTTAAATGGTAAATTTATTAATAGTCAAAATTGTTAATATAAACATATTATTCACTTTATAAAAAAATATTCTTAATTATAAAAAACCAAAAATTAAATTTTATTTAAAAAAGGTAAAATGTGGAAATATAAAAGAAAAGAAAATAAATAAAATATGATAAATAGATAATATGAGAGGGATTCATGGTTTTCTTCAGTAGACTACGCAAGAGGAGGCTCAACTTCGGGAAGGGTCATCTACGGATGAAGTGAGATGGGAACAACGGATATCAAGATCGAGTAGCAGAGAGTCAAGGCCACAAGTAATTGAGGTCTAATCCAATTGAGGAGTCTGGATCTAGATCTATGTCTGAGTGTGAGATTCAACCACTCAGATAAAGTTCGAGCTCAAATCGATTCAGAAGAGCATCGTGAGTCAGATTTGAACACTTGACCTATGTTGTGTTGGGGTTTTGAACTCTTATAACAACCTTGAGATTTGGAGATATCCTTGCATTTTTCGGATATTCGAGTAGTTTTGCATATTTGATTTTTTGGTTTTCAAATCTTAATGATTATTTTTCTATCATCTTTAACAATAGTTGTATATTTTATTTTCAGTATAAAAATCTTCTTGTTTTCACTAGTCGTCACCAATTTTGGATGATTTCATCAATCTATTTGTTTTTATTTTATTTTATAATATCAATTTGTTATCTATCACCTTTAATATGTCTCACTCGGATGATGATTTCAGTTCTTAATTGTTATTTTTGAGTTTTTAATACTTGTTTGGATCATTTTTTATGGTTGTGGATCGATTCTTATTTAAGTAGAATCTATCATTTGTATATGATATCTTCATATAATTTTAGATTTTTCTTTGTTAATTTCCATATAAAATTATCGATGGAATTTAAATTTATAAATATCTTTATCAGAATGAATCCATTTTTCTTAATCATATTTTTCATTTTGTATTCTTCCGAAATTATTTCATTATGTCCACTGGATAATGATATTTAATTTAATAAAAATACGTGTATCATTCAAATTTCTCTGCAATAATTGAACCTAAACCACACTTTGGATTTGGATATTTTATTTCTTCATCTTATACTTACATGAGCTCAATTGAATATGTCTGATAGTTGTTTTATAATTCTATATATAAGTATATAAACACTGGTTTAACATCTATCCTTCTCTACATTTGGTTGAGTGTATTCTTGGAGAAGAGTACAGAGAGGCATACAATAAGAGAGTTTTTATTTTTCTATTTTCAAGTAAGAATAAAAGAAACACAATAGTTAAGGGGGAAATATTTATTTTCAAAAATTTATTTATTTGAAATCTTATTTCTGTAAGGGAGATTAATTCTTGTTTTATTTTATATCCCTAAAATTAAAATTATGGGAAAGACATATTTCCAAAAACATCATTTCTGTTATTATCATAAGAAAATTTGTTTGTTTTAAGAATATTCTGATCTTATAATTTCAAAATGGATTTCTTATCTACTTATATATGTTTCATTTTAGAGAAATCCAATTTTGATTTTGAAATATTTAGGATATCATTATTTAAAATGTAATTAGATCACTATTTCTAAAATAAAAATAATAACCTTATATAAAAACATTATATTGTTTATGTTTATTATTTATCGTTTTAAATAAACAAAACTATCATTTATGTGTCGAAATAATTTATACAATCATGAATGTCATTTAAAAAATAATATGTATCCATTATCAGTAAACTGTGACCTTTCATGCTTATAATAGTTAAATTTATATTGGGTTTTTATTTATCTACTTAAATGAAAAATTAATTCCATTATAAGAATTTATTTTCAAATTGGATGTTAATTAAATATTAATTAACATTCTATGTATTAATGTATGATGGAGATGAGATTCAGTTACTTCATGTATTCTTATGAAATTTTATATATAAATATAGATATATAAACATATAATAAAATTTAACTATGTTGTCAATTTTTTAGTGTAATATATCATGTGAAAGTATATATATGTAATCAATCTTAGAGTGATTTTTAAAAATCTCACACATTAACTTTATAAATAAGATTGGGTAGTCGGGAGTGAACTCATCCCTCAAGTGGGAAGGCCAAATATAGTCTTCAATGTTTCATTTGGACTCAGTGTTTTGTTTTGAAAATATTCCATATTGTTTTTATAAAAATCACTGGATTCTTTTAAGAAATTTTTATGTGTAGGTATTTTCAAAATGTTTTAGTATTTTCAGTACGTAAATAATTTCAATAATATCTTCAAAAGGTATTTCTAAAATTATTTTATAGTATTCTCCAAATCATTTCAAAATAATTTCTCAAATGTTATTTTCAAGGTAAAATTTCATAAAAGGTATTTCAATGATCATAAAAGCATATACTTGGAAATTAAATGCTCATCAAATTTTTTAAATGCATTTCACATCTATCTTATAAATTCTAATTCAGACATACTTTCTTTTGGAGATAGCATGTTTGGAAGTGAAGTATGAATTTTGTTTTATTTTATGTTAAATAGAATAAATTGTAATATGTAGTCCTATTTTCCAGAAAATATATTGGAAAAGGTTCTATATTGTTTAAAGTGTTATATATTGTTATAGTTATCTTTTATAAAAATAATAAAAATGATATTTTTAGTGTTGAAGATGGAATCGTGGATTCGGGGTATTATAGTCAAAAATTATGTTGTTATTATTAGATAATATAGATTATTCTAATTATAAATATAAAATCCATTATAAATAATTTTATTCATATAAGTGTACATATTATAATTTAAAATTAAACCTACAAATGTGATTAAAAAGCGTGTTTTATGAAGTCTATTTTTTTTGAAAAAGTTGGTTTTATATTAACTCAATAATTTTTAATAATAATCATATGAATATAAATTAATATTTATTGATATATATTATAAAAATCATTTAAAACCTTCCAAATTAGGTATTATCTTTGTTAATTAACATGGATAAACATTATGCACATCACAAAAGTATTCAAAAAAAAATCCCATTTTTTAAACACATATACAAACTTATAATAAAATCCAATATAAATTTTATTCAACAAAAAATAACTGTATTAAATATAAAAAAAAAAATATTTTTATTTAAATAATATTCAAATCATAATTTTAATATTAAATTTCTTAATTTATTGAAATGAAATTTCATTTCAAAAATCCTTATTTTTCAATGTTCATTGAAAAATAAATATTTTCTAAAAAATCCAAATAAATTACTCTAATTAAATATTTATATGAATATTTCAAAAAATAAATTAGTTTTTTGAAATTAAAATTATAAAAAAAATTAAGTAATATTTTAAATAAAACATTATTATAAAATATTTTAACTAAAAATATTTCTATTTCGATTTAAAAAATTACTTAAAATTTTTATAATGAATATAAATATATTAATAAATATGAAATTAATTCTTTCAATAATTATCTATGTTTTTAAACATAAAATAACAAATGTTAAAGGTTTTTTTCACCAGTCTATTTATTATTGTTTGTTATTTCCAACTATTTTCATGGAAAATTTATAGCATGTTATTAGTTATTTATTGTAGGAAATGGAAAGTGTGTATATTAAATATTAAATCATTTTCATGAAAATAAAATATTAAATTTAAGAGATCTTATCACTATTTTTATATTTATTTATTTCCCAATTATGTTTTATTATTTTTAAGTATTCATTAATTTATATAGAGATATCATTTCAGTTGTATTTTTGATGTTTGACTTATTTTACTTTGAACATGTTTAAATTAATTTTATTATATCTAATCATGATTGTTGTTTACTATTTATTCTTTTTTTATAGGAAATGTGCTTTTAAGGGAGATGGTCTTTATATTTTGAAAAAATGTTTTTTTTGTTTTTTGCTGATTATAACACAAAGGGATATAATTATTCCATTTTTTTAGTGAATTTTTTTTGTAATTTCCAAAAAGAATGATTTTGTTAGAGTATCTACATACCCTATTCAATATTTATTTCTATAATTAAAAAATTCATTCAATTGTATTTATAGTTCTTAAGTTTTGTTTTCAGAAAGATTTTTACTTTTAAGGGCATTAAAATTCAGTGTTTGTTATCTTTTATTATTTTTTCCATATTCTATGTCAAAAAAAAAATTTTATAGGTAAAATAACTTATGTATCATTTTTGGGAAATAAAAATTTATATATTAAAATTTTTCTATAAAAATGAAATAAATTGTTTCTATAAAACAATATATAACAATTTTTTGTTAAGTCTAATATATCATGCACTACCTTATCTGATAAAAATATTTTACATATTCTGTTTCTCTATTTTAAATGTATTACTTATCAATATTTTCTAAAATTATAAGTTGTTTCATGAAAAATAATTTTAAAAAAATCTTTATGTATCATCAATAATATGAATTTTCAAAGGTCAAAAAATTAATCATCTCAGTTGTGTTTAAAAATATATTACACTTTATTTTTAAATATATTACGTATGAATATCCTTATTAAAATTTATATTTCTCATTTATGAAGTTGATAATTTTTTTTCTAAGTGTTGGTTCTTATTCAGTTTTTAAATTCTTATAAAATTTAAATAAAGTCTAAAAAAATTAATAAAGTATTACTTTATAAAGTAAATTCATATAAAATTAAGGAATACACTTATGGAATAGTGGAACATGAAAAGAATATAAGTATATGAAACTTCTATGATTTTCTATTAACTCTTACAAATTCATATTACTCTTAAAGTTTTAGTTACATACTCTTATGAAATTTCCACTGTTATTATTTTCATTATTTTAGAAAAGTGATTATTGGAAGATCATTGTATCACAAGTAAAAATGTTTATATATTGAATGAAACTGCTAGATTTTTTTATAAGTTATACTTTTCCCACTGAGGATTATTTATATATTTGTTTTTCATACCTTTTTGGCATAGTATATTTTATTTCATGTAGATTTAAATAATGTATCCTACTATGAAATATTCGAACTACTTTGGAGATCCATTGTATATATCCTCTTTTGGAAACTAACACGGATATAACTATTGAAAAAGAATTTGTAAATATTACAACATACCATTGTAGAATAACTCTTTAAATAAGGATCATGGAAACTTGATGAAAAGGAGCTAGAGAACAAAAAATTCATTTTTATAAATGTGATCATGACTATTTAATTATTTTTATCTACTATGAAAGGTTCAAAATTTTAGAACTCATAGTTGAAATTAATAAATCTACAATGATTTTTCTATAATTATTTATCCCGGTTGCCATTGTTTATCAAGATTTATTTCTTTATAATTGTCTATGTAATTTTGAAAAGAATAATGTTATCATTTTACCTTATAAAAACATGATCCCTTGGTTATACCTCTAATATAAAAGGTATATTTATTTTTTGTTTTTACCACCATTATAATAGGTATGTGTCTCCGTGGTTGCGCTTCCACTTATAAATGTAATGTTGTCATGGATCTTAATTCCTATGAAAAATGAAGTTGTTATAGTGATACATCACCTTTAAAATGTATGTTGTAACATGTGTTGCATGTACCATATAGAATTTAGGTTTTAATGGAAACCCTTTCTCCTGTGGAGTAAATAAAAGTAAAGAGTGGATGTTGGATTCTTTTTTATCTGAACTAATAAATAAATATTTGAGTTCTTAATTTTATTTCCACAAAAATGGAATTTTATTCTAGTTTAATTATTTTTTTAATATTGTTTAAATTTAACGTTGGTCAATTCACCCCCTAACAATTTCATTGATCCCAAACATATAAACTAGGAAGAACTACGGAACAGAGTTTGTAATGGCCCATGAATTTGTGTTTTTGTGAAAAGAAAGTTGGGTTTTAATATCATCAATTTCATGGATGGATAAATTTCAATTTTTTTATTCATATCAATTAATTAGAGATTATCTGAAATTTATAATGTTTACATGGAAGTTCCATTTATGGAATTTTTGTGGTGAATGATTGTGATAATTTCATGGGTGTTTAGTATAGTGAAATGATATTATAGTCGTATGAGTCTTCCATTGAGTACCTAGTACATCACAAATAGGTTCTCATTTCAGCCAACAATGGATCAGGCCCACTAGATGGCCATCGAGTGGTAGGTGGTCATCCACATAGTACCAAATTTGACACTAAATGCCCCAAAGTCCCTATATTTTCTTTTTTAGGAGGCTTCTAACTGGAATTTCATGATCCTCAAACCCCTTACTTTGTGTATAAATAGTGATTAAGGGAGGCTATTTTTTATAACCTATTATCTTTTTCTCTATACATTTGTTTCTATTTTTATATAAACTTTATCATGGTTTGATATAGAGTTGTTTCTCTTTGTTAATAAAGCTAATTTGGTCTCCTCCTCTCCTATATTTCGTTCTTCTCTCCCCCATACAAATTTTTTTGGTTTTGGTTATGGTTTTTCATTGAGATTCTATTGGAATATGATTGAATATTTTGGTTACATTGGGAATTTCATTTGTGGTGTATATAGGAGGCTTTATAATCTTCAATTATTATTATTTTACAATTTTATTTTTAATATATTTCACTTTATGGGTTTATTTTGGTATTATATTTATTTTCTATTAAATTGATGATGGAATTGAGTTACCAATTTAACTATTATTTATAGGGTATCCCTTGGTGTTGGTTATGAGATCAATTAACCAATTATCTAACATTTTTTGATATAGAACCTCCCAGTGAATTTGAAACTCATTATAAAAATTTATAATTTTGTTTAATTTGAGTTTATTGATGATTAAATTGTGTTTATCAATGGGATAGGTTCTCTTTATCATAGTCTAAATTGGTATGATATCATATTGAATAGTGGAACTAAAACTGGTATATATGGATTTTATATTATAGAGACTTCTGAAATTTGAGATTTTAGTATTTTTTTTATATGGTCATTATTAGCATTATCATCATGTTTCATGACATTTTATGATATCATCACATGAATAAGATGATTTATTATAAGATTATTAGTTAACAAACACCATATAAATTATTAAATGGTTTATTACTAGTATCCATGTCATACAAGAATTAATAGACCATTTTATGGTTTTCTTTTAGGTAATCGGTTATATTTTATAATACAAATGAATTAACCTAGGTTAAATTTAATTATAAAAAGTATTTATAGTTTAAATTTAATTTCCCTTTGAAATTTCAATTTTTTTAGAGACTAATATGGATTTTATTTGAAGTGAAAATAATAATCTAGATAAAATGTGTTTCAAAAATGGATATGATTTTTCAAAGATGGTCATTATGAGATATTTTCCAAGGGCTACGTGTAGGTATGTCATTTTTTATTCTCTCTATAAAATGATTTGTGAAGATTTTTTAAATTATTTTTGAAATAAAATCAACGAGGTATTGTTTTGAAAACTATTTTAATCTATGTGAACTCTGAGGAATATGAATTTTTTTAAACTTGTAAAATTGTGTCAGAATCATACTCAATTTACCTTTTATATCATCTCCTATTTAAATATAACATCATAATCATTATAGAAACTATAGCATGGGTGATTGGGTATCCAGATTATAGTAATACATGTTAAATTTCCTTTTTGTAATATGTCTATAGGAACCTTGATACATCCCTTATAGGGATCATCACGATTTAGAAATATTATTAAGGATTTGTGACTTTTAGATTAACTGATTTATATGTGAGATAATTCAGCTTTAGCCTGTGGTAAATTTAGTTATGTTGCTAAATTATTAGATTACTAGGTTATTATAGGAGTTTTCTATTTTTTTATCTCATTTATTTAAGTAAAAGTTTGCACTTTTACATTTATATTGATAAATTAGGTTGTATTCATGGTTATTGATCCCATTAATGTGAAGATCCTTGTTATAGATCATGGTATGGAATAATGAGATGTGATATTTATCCTTAGTGTAATTGATTTAAGGGGTGTATATTCCTCTTTATGTGTTGTTAAATTATCTCACTTAATGTAGTGAAATAAGAAAAATATTCTATGTGGTAGTGAGACACACATGAAGAGCCTCTTGTTTTATATATGATAAATATTTGAGGCAATTTCTAGGATTAACCTAGGTTTCGATATTTGTGACTATGAGATTTTGTATATTTATTGGGCTTATTAGATACACTAATTATTTTTATAGTCGGGATATAGACTCAATATTGATGTTATCTTCACCATAGGTGTTTATATATGAGGTGGAAGCTCCTGAGAAACTAGGCTAGATAATGGTCCACAATATAGATGAAATTTATGGCTACATAATATAAAACTGACTGATGAACATCATTGGAACAACCTAAGGTTTGTCTATGCCCATATAACATTATTTTTTGGTTGATAGTAGCCTGATATACTATCCAAGTTATCAGTGTGTAGTAAACTTTTTTACACTATCTTGTGGTTGGAGTCATCCCCAATGATTACTTTCAATATAACGAATAGATCCACTATTCTAATGAGTAGTCTTGATTATAGATCCAAAAAATAATTATGGGATGATATAGGCCTTATCATGAAATATGTGTTTTAATATTTCTTGAGGTTGGGAACCATTCATTATTTGTCATATTTTTACATTATTGGATTTTATTGAGTTAATATATTAAACTTTAAGCACAATATTACTTAACATTTTATTTCTATGATGTCATTGTTATTTTCATTAATCATATAGGTTTGGGTTGTTATCTTGAAGTGGGACAACTAATGGATCATGTGTGATTTTGATTAGCGATACCTAGTGGTGATCATGTCTAATGTGATAAGTGGGATATATATTATAACATGGGGGGTCACAAGGTTATGTGAGACACTTGTTATGTGAAGGTGGGACCTAGCCAAAATTGATTAGTTCAAGTATGAGTCATCATGGCGCATATGTCCTCTAGCCACATGAGAATAGGTATGGATTATATGTTCATTCTTGGGTTATATTCATGGGTTGTTTATTTTCACTAAATATTGATATTCACTCAACCAATATTTTCATGCCCATCCACTTGGTCACAAGCTCTATGTCCATTGAGGTTAGTGGGGAGTCCTTCAAAGTTGTTGGAGTAACTCTACCACCAATCACATCATTGTATTGAATATATGCTGGTATAAAATCATTTCTTATGAAGTGGAAGATATTAACTGGGTGTTATATTCTTCTCATAGAGAAATTAGGGTACTGTATCTTGATAATTTGGTTGGTGTATTATAGTAAACCGGATCATTACATTGTATATTTACTTTTCAATTACACTACATCTGAATTCCCAAGTGTTCAAACTACTTATAATTTGATCATTAATGTAAGTTATATTATGTTGTTACTCAATTATATAGTAATGTATAACATATATTTTTTAATATTTTTATCTCTTAGACTACAAAGACCCTCTTTACTCTTTATTTTACATCAATATGTTTTTTATGTCTATTGTATGGATTTGTAATCTTTAATTTTTCATAGAATTTTGAATAACCCTTGTTTTTTTATTAAATGTAATAATCTCCCCACATTTTTTTCAATACCTTACCATAAGTTAGTGAAATTGAACCACATAAACAATGATAATTCACTAATAGGGGTAAATTAATGAATTCACTTCCTTTATAATTTCTATTTCAAAAAAATTTTGTCACCGGTTAATCTGGATGAAAATATTTCAATCCAAGATCCACACACACTTAAATTCATACACAAAATAATAAAAAATATATTTATCGCCACTCAAAATGAATGGTTACACACATGTAATTATGTGGAATCACTTGTTATCAAATGATCCACTAGATTCATCATGTTAGATACATTAAGAAAAGTTTATCCTCGAAATTTTGAAATATAATGGGTCTCATGAAATGTGTAATGATTTCCCCCTAAAAATGGTATATAATCTTAAATATATCATTAAAATTATCTTCAACTATAATTAAATTCCCTTAATTTTTTATTATGATTCTTATACTTTCCCTTATTCATCTTCATTTATTATTCTTTTTTATATAAATATGCTCATTCTGTATAAATTAAACATGCTCTATTTCCCTTATACATCTCAAATTCATTGTACCTTCACATTATCAATATTCCCCCACATCATACCAATATTAATTTAAAATTAAAATGCAAAAAACATTCATTTAAAAAGTATTAATTTACTTTAAGCCATTGGATCACTGATGAACTTTTATTCACCCCAAAATATAATTTAGAGACCTTGATATCATGATTTATTAGTATCTTTTGGAACTAATTGATCCAAATCATCAATGTAAACAAATTTATGTAATACATTCTCATGATGGATTATAAGGGTTCACTAAGACATTTGGGATGTTGTTTATGTTCATACAATTTTAACTTCTCTAAAACGATTATCAGAACACCCATATAAATGTCACTTTAACAAAGTGGATTTAATTTAAGTTAAAACTATAGATAATCTTATATTATGTAATGATATAGTGTCATATTTTTCTTTTTTTATAGAAACAATTATATTCAACCAAATAATTTCACTTAACTAGGTACAATCCTCATAGATGTTTTATACACTTCATAGAATAGATTTATTGGTATTACCATGATGTAGTTGATACTTTTATAATTTCTAAAAAACACCTTGAGTACCTAATTGTTTCATCTAATCATATAATTCAAAACAACTTTTTTGAATTCACATTTCAAATTCCTCAGTCATTTTACTCTTTGAATCGTTGTATCGCTCCATGGCATAGAACACAACCCTATTTTATACACAAAATTTTGAAAATAAAAAATTACTTCTAAATTTTACATTTCCAAATCAACATGGTCATATTTATACACTTCATAATGTTCACCATTACACCATTACAAATTTTAGTCACATGATATCCATGAAAATTTCTCATTTCACTACTCATTGAAGTATTTTCACCTAATTCACACACCATATGAAAAGGTTTATAAAACATGTAATATCACATGTTCTAGATGAGGTTAAAAATTCAAGTGAATTTGAACTTTTCATTTGGTGGAAATGATAAATATTAATCTGATCCTAAAAATATAAACCTGAGAATTATAAAACCTAAAGGTTTCTTTAGTAGTTATGTTTTACCCCCTTCCCAGGGGGGAGTCTCGAAAGTTTGATAATTTTTGGAATATTTGGGATATGAAAGAACTAGTTTTTGACAAAAATAAAGTCACACAGTGATAACATGGTTAGTTCAACCATCTAGATCCACCATGTAGTCCCCTTTTATTATGTGGAACAATTTTTTAATCTTTGAATCTTTTAAATAATAACCATATGACATGTTTCTATTGTGTAGGGGTGACCCACATGGTATGTACATACTTTTCCCGAATAATGATTATATCCATCTCCATTAGTTCCAATTAATAAGTAGCATCACATGGTTGGTACATGGTTGGATCAAACCATGCATCCTAATAGTGTGGGGTGTGGCTCTTAGATAGAGGAGGTTTCACAATTAGAACATAGTTTTTCAGCCACTAATCTTAATAAAAATCTAAAATACTCTTCTCTCATCCACCCTTTATTTTTTAATGCCCTCTTTTCATTCCCATTTTGTGCCCAGCATGTAGACACCTGAGATCATCTCCTCCCATAAAGGATTTGAGTGTCCTATACAATACAAGATCTGAATCATGTTTTCGTTGTCCTGTTGAAACTTTATCATTAATATTTTGACTCCTTAGGATTCTCTACTTAATTTATCTCTCCATATGGAATTCTAAATCCATGCAAGATCATTTAACCTATTTTTAGAAAATTATAAAAATATTTTATTTTTATTAATTCTATATTGAGAAAAAATCTCAATGATGGATGAGTGGAATTTCATAAGCTTAAATTAGGAGGCCCATATTCATTTCCCATGATATTACTTAGTTCATAGAATATTTCTGTTGGGTCACGTGTCATTTTTCTTAGTGTGTCACCACAAAAATGTGAAATTCCTTTAATTAAACTGTTAAACAATTCTCATAGATACCTTAGACCCCATATTATGGTTTATGGTGATGACCTCCACCCAAACCACCATTTGAGGTTATTTTCACTAAATTCCCTTATGGTTTCTTATCTACATTATGATGAAACTACCCCCTTGTGGGTGTTATTTAAATGTGAAAGATTCAATCACATTACTTACTCTAAATGAAATTGTGAAGTTTGTTCCTTTGTGCATTATAGAATAGTTGAATTAATTAAATAAAATGTAATTATATGATTATCAAAATACAAATTTCTAACAAAACCACCTTTTAGTTGCGTTGTTTTATAATTCAAAAAGGAAAAGGTTAATAAAATTTTGATTGGATGGTTGAGTTAATGTATAGGGTTCTTTCCATGAAATCCTTATATTTAATTTCTATGATGGTATAACTGTATTTTAATTGTTAATGTCACATAACATTCTTTAATAGTTGTGTTATATTATGGATTTCTTAATTATAAGTCCCGTAGAATAATCATATGTGTATTAGAAAATGGTGTGGTCATGAACATGGCTAGCATTATTAGTTATTTTAAATTATTAAATAGATTATGTATTTCATGATAGATACTTGGTTACGTATTTATGGAATTAATTGGATAGGATCATAGGTTTTTATAGATTATATGTACCCTAAGATATACATGGGGTTTCTTTTTATAGAATCCCAGTTATGGGTTTATAGGTTACTTGAATTATTTAATTCCTTGAATGATACTAAGGTTCCACTTTATAGAATTCCTTAGAAGGGATGATATGCTATTTGAGATTATATGTACCATGATCAATAATTGGATTTCAATTTTACAGAATTCCAAGGATGTGCTCCTAGGTTACTTGAGTTATGTTATGCCTTGATAAATAATTGGGTTACCATTTTAGAGAATGTTGAGGACTGTCTCATAGGCTAGATGACTTTTTTCAAGCTCATAGTGATACATGGGATCATTTTTATGGAAAACCATGGATAGAAACATAGGTAAGTTGGGAGTTACAAGAAATACTAGGGTTTCAACTTTACGGAATGCTAAGGATGGAATCATTAAATAAACAATATCATTTCACTCCTAGGGTGATACTTGGTGTCCTCATTACAGAATTCCTTGGATGGGCTCATGGGAAATTAATTATAGAATGATTGTTTTTATTATTTATATGAATAATGGTGCCCTATTTTATGATGATTAGAATAACCATTTTGGGATTCCAGGGCTTGTAGGCATGGGTCTCCGTACATTACTATCTTTAATATTATCATCCTCAATTGTACTATTAAGTGGGAATGTTTAGAGACATTTTGGCCTATGTTGAATTATGTATTATTAGTAGGGTCTCTGATGGGGAACCTAATCCAACATATATTTTATTTTTTTTACATTTCTATATGACATTTTTTCAATATTCTTGTGTAAATTATTTATTTTATACAAATGTAATGGATTTCATTTGATGTTATCGGTGGTGGGGTACTAATAATATCTCACACCCCATCTGGGTTTTCATTTCAATGGGGTACCAGAATGAGCCTTAGGGTGGCAAGATCAAGTTCTTGGATTGTACGTTCTTGTTGGTATCTTTCTGAGATAGAATGGATTATGGGAGAATAAGACTATGATTGTTCTCAAGATACTATCATAGATTACCATGGGGTCGTTTATTTATTTATTTTTATTTTCAATATCACCATATTTCTTTTATAACTTCATGTATTTATGTCATAGAATGTTCATTCATGATTATATTTCATTTATTATTTATTGTATGTTTCCATTATATTTCATATCCTTTATCTATTCTTTATTCAACTATATTTATTACTAATATAGATGGTATAGTCTCATAGTTGTACCACATTTAGACTCTATCTACTAGACAGAAGCCTTTGGTGTGTAGTGAGGTTCACTTGTGGTCTAGTGGCCAAATGGATCAAGGGACCATTTTAAGTGGAATCAAGTTTAGGAAACTACATACCAAGTTCCTTGATTAATGTATTGGAATGGACTACATATTTTAATTATAACGGATAAAAAATAGGTACATTATAATTTGGATCTTGGATGAGGAATAATTTTTCACTTGAAAATTAAGATGTTATTTTCAGTGTTTGGGATTTGATTATAAGGTCTTTTGGATGAGTCTTGAGATTGATTTAGGGGATATAAATCTCATTTTGTGTATTAATATGGTACCATGTATAGTTTCAAACTAAAAGTGCCACCAGCTACTCATTAGATAGCTACTAGATACCTGGTGTCATGGAAGATGACTTAAGGGCATGAAGGTGACACTAGTGACCTAGATGATCTATATTGTGTTTTTTAGAAGGTGAATTTTTTGAATTTCCACTTACCATTGAATTTCCCCAACATATTCTTATTCTAAACTCACTTATACCCAACTAATTGGATTCCATTTTCATTTATATTTGATATTCATTTTATACTCTCTATCATCTATCTATATACAAGGTGTCTAAGGGAGTTCTTCCTATCAAATCAAAATTAAATCTCACGTTCTCTTCTCTAGAATTCATTAATTTTATGATAATTTCCTTCGATAAACTAAATATTTTAAGTGAATTATTACTATATCACAGTGTAAATCACCTTTAATCTTTTATTTTTCTCTTCTATTTCTTCATGGATGATTTTATGGAATTATTTCTCATTATTTGATTTAATTTTATTGAAAAATGATTAAGGAATGGTTCATAGTAGGAATTATTAGATTTTATAATGGATTTTTGAGAATTATTTCTTGAAATTAATTTGGGATTTATGTTATTATATATTAGTCAATTACATCAGTTTTCACTTGATGTTTTGTAGTGTATTAATTAGGGAGGAAATGTAGTTATTTTTATTAATAATGAAATTAGGGATTAATAATTTTTATGGGAGATCTGATGATCATCTAGAGATAGTAAATCTTGATTAAAATGGTGATATGATTCTTTGACTCATTGAGAGATTATTGGGTTATTCTAATAACATGACTAACTTTGGTTTTCATAAACTACTAATAAAAAATAATTATATTATAGGATATAAATGAATTATTTTAAATTTTATTTTTATATATTTTTTTGAATGTGTTCTAAGAGTGTTGTTTAGAACTGTGCATAAAACCCTATTAAATTTGGTTTATGTTGACTATTTTAATTAAATGGGTTTATGATTTCTAAATCCTTCGAAATTATTAATCTGAATTCATGAGTTTTTCTACAAATTGAGTTGAATAACATGAACATACACTATAAAAATAAAACCTATTGGTTTTTGGGTCAAAATGTTTCATTGATATCCATATTGATCTAAAATGGGAATCCTTGATGTTCTCTTAGAATTAATTAAACTTGTTCATGACTTGTAGGTGAAATGACTTCCTTTAATCTAATCATCCTTGGTTTTTCAAATACATAACTCAAATTCACTTAAATAATTCTAACATAAATTCTATTACAAGAATCAGTTATTTCCTCATAAACCTAAAATATCTATAAAATAATAGACCACACATAAATAATGATTAAGAGGGTTCTTCAAAAGAAATGTGGTGATTACTTCTATAATGTGGGAATAAGTGATTCAATATAAAGATCCTAAATTTTTTCATAAATTACCTAAAACTAGAAAATTATAAATATTAATGTTTCTACAATTGTTCAAGGTATTTAATGTTTTAAAAAAAAAATATTTTGAAAGTACCATCTTGGTGGAATTCTTATCTTACTTCCTCACTTTAATATTTATAATATTTTACTAAATATTTGTTTCTATAAAAAACACATTTTCCCTATTTTAAATGACTGTTTATTAAATAAATATTAAGTCATATCAAATTTTGGTTTCAAATATTTTAGTATGGGACTTAAACCTACAGTATTAATTGGTAACCCTTCAAAAACATATCATGTAGTGTATTTTATGCCTCCCTAATTTTGTTTCAAGAACAACCACTTGTATACCCTAGTTTAATACCATGACCATGGGGTATACACATTTTTAGTGTTTTCTATAATGAATTATCCACCTCCTTCATTAGTATCTTTTAGGGGTATTTTGGGAATTAAGTATGTGATACCCATGTGGTTCTTTTGGTCTGACACTTCCTTTCTTATATATTACAACATATTCCTAAGATAGTTTCCATTTTTATATTGTTTAAATACATATTGGATATTTATTTTTGGGTGATATGATGATTATGTATATTTCGTGTAGATATAGTTTTAAACACATTATTTCTTTATTATATAGATCATACTGGTTAATATAGTTCATAATATTTATCTAAGTATATATAAACTTTATTTAAAAATATGTTTATTTAATTGATGATTACAATATTTATTATATGTATATCCTGTATAGTTATTATATAAACTATAAAAAAAATTTGTACCCCATTAATGGGTAGTTTTTTATTGGGTATATTTAAATGTGTTTCTCTTATAGGTATGGAATCATTACACCTTGACATGTTATTTTGATGGGTAGCAATATTTCCTTTAATTTTTATACTCATTATTGTATTCACTAGGATGGGATATAATATTTACCTTAATCGAAAGTCCTAATATATATTTCACAGGATTGGTCTATATGACTACGAATTATTTAAAAACATTATTCATGTGTGTGGGTGCATATGTGTAAATGTGAATGATATTTATAAGTATGGTGATATGTATGTTTTCGGTAAGTACATAAGCAGCTATTTATTTTCCTATAATAGAATAATGGTGGACTAGGTCCATATCACTTGAAGAGCTTCATAGTTGATCACTCACTAATTCTAATTTATATAAATTTATTATTTTTATACTTTTCTTATTTTATAAAAAATATTAAATGATATGGGAGAAAGAATAAAAAAAATAACTAAAAATGAAATTCAAATAGAATGAAATTATAGAAGAATAAAATTTTCCCAAATCTTTGGTTTCGGGTTCCATTATTTTTATTTTTATTTTTTAAAATTCAGTTTGATAGTTCAATCATGAAATCTCATTCATGAACTACCATACTTAAATTTAATAGTTGTTAAATATTATATTAATAAGAATATTATTTAGAAGATTAAACTCTACATCCTCATATAAAAAATCTTGATGACACACCATAATCTAATGTGTGGAACCTTCCATAACCCAGATCCATTGTATTTCATTTCATCCATTGAACAACTCAACTCCATTATGTGATAAGTTTTTATTTTATGAATGTGAGGGGAAATACTAAAATCAAATAATATAATTAATTTCGAGAATTTATTCACACTTTAAAGTTTTTTCCTTTATATATTTTCCCCTAATTTACCAAAAAAATAGAATCAATTTTTTTTGAATTTCATGTGAAGAATTTAGGAACACTAATATCCTCCACTGTGGTTAATCCTTAGTCCAGTCACTCATGATTGAGTTTAAGAGTTCATGATATAAATAAATATAAATACTCATATAGAAAATAGAGAGAGAGAGAGAAAACTGATTGAACACTTTAATTAAAATATATTATGCATTAATTAAATATTTGAAATTAAACTATGGAATCTGAAAATAAAAGAAATAGGGTAGTAGCATCCTTTTTCCTTTTTTGTGGTTTAGTACCTTCTAATTTATTTAGGGAGGAATTTCTATCTATCTTTATCCATTTAATCACTCATATATTCTTTAATATTCCATCAAAGTTTTAATAAATATTATTTAAAATTATTTCATTTGATCTTCTAAGATATTGATCCTTTTTAAAAATCATCATTCAACAAACTCAATGGCATGAGAAAATCAACTATGTTGTAGCCTCATTTCCCTAATTAATAGAACTGTATGGTTTTGGTGTAGTAAAATATTCCATGGGTGTAAACTCAATTCACTTTATCCATTAATTAATAGTACACTACCTATTTTGATATCTCCATAGCAGAGATCCTTCTATATTGTACAGCATTCAAAAAGATATTTTTCTATAAATACCTGTCTCCATTATAATGAGCAATTAAACCATGAAACTAAACTTTCCATAGTGAAACACATGAATATGGTGTATTTATTATACAAGCCTATGAAATATCCCATACTATAATTACATATCTATTATGTCACTTAAAAACAGTACTATAATCATTTTTTGTAACCCTGCATCACAGGTCAAACACCACAGCATAGAACCTTCTACTTTGATCTTCCTTAATGATCTTATGATGTAGTGATGGTGAAATTATTGTTGCACTCCTCCTAAACCCATCTATACATTACAATGTCTAGGTAACCCACCAATCCAATACAAAGATTAATTATTATTTGAAAATGTCTCCACTGAGCTCGCTTGAGGTTACAGAGATAATCCATGGTGATCCTAAGCCTCATAAGTGTTATTTTTTTCAGAATGAGCTATATATATTATGGATATGCTGATTTCAGATAGCATAGGTTTTGGTATGGTGATTTATAGTTGTCCAATATTCAATGAGAGTGTGTCCTAGAATAAGGGAGTTGATCTAAAGTGGGATAAAACCATTTGGATAAGTGGGGAATAGTGAACACATGTCTCTTGTCCAATATTAAAGATTGGATCAGGCTGAATATCACATATAATCTATTCAATTTCATCTATGGATTGGATTCTTGTTAAATATATGGGATCCATCACACACTTTGTACATATAGAAACGAGAATTTTCGACATTTACAAGCCTATCATTGGTCTTGAGACACACATTACTCATGTTTACCTTTTCATGGATTGAACTCCTATGTCGCTTAGTGCACACTACCATTGGGATTTCTTGGTTGGAAGGCCATTATTTGGGTAGTGAAGAGCATTACAATCCATTTTTTTGAAGGGTAACTTGGATTCCCCATTTTTTCCCTTCATAAAATCAAACACTTAGTAATATTAAACAATAAAATTTATATGTGGACATCCAAATTTCCAAAATCAATATTTTTATTCATTTCCATTTTGAATTATTATTCAACACTAATTTACCTATATTTTGAAAAATCATTTAATTTCATGGGAAAATTTATTAAAAAATTTAAATCCATTAATAAAATAGAACATTTCTTTACAAGTAAAGGAGTGCCTAAAATACCTACACACGTGAACTATTGTTGTCCACAAGCATTTGATATCATAATTAAATAAATTAGAAACATAATATTGGTAATATATTAAATATAATGCAAAAAACAAGATTAATAATGAATGTTATTCCAAATTTTCAACTTCTACATCCAAATCATCTCAAATTCACATTTTTCAAAGAAATAATCATTAAAAGTATTTTATTTTTTTCACTTTAGAATATAGTGGATCCTCTCTTTTTATTAATTAATTATTATAAATTAATTATTATCCAACATGATGAGTCATGATCCATATCACTATGAATACTATTCACTCCTAACTCAAGGTACAAATTAATGTAGAGTAATTCTCACACCTTGAATTCATAAACCTTTCTGTAAGCTTGAAAATGATATAATGTATCCACTTTACAAAGAAAAAAATTGCAAAAATCATGGTGTCTTTAAAATTAAGGATCTACTGACTCTGAGACTTATGTATGGAAGGGATTGATGTAAAAAAAATTATGTCTCAAAGAGTATGATTGTCTCTTAAATCTAAGTGTATGACATCAAAATTAAAAGCTCAATAAAAATATCCCATTCATAGAAAAACCTCCCACTTCCCGAGCTCAATGTAAAGATTATGATCAATTTAATAAAAATTAATGATTTCAACCTATTTATTTATATTTATTATTCATTTTCTAAATTTATTCTTGGAATAATACAACATCCACCACATAACTATATATGATAAAAATAATGTGTCTATTTGTGGTGATTTTTTATTTTCCCATTCCACAACACATTCTTTTTCCTTTTTTCCAAGAAAAAAGCATAATAAATATATAATTGATGAATCAAAACCCTTTCCCAATTCCAAAAATATAACCCACACATTTTCCTTACAATTTATTTCTTTCCTTCCACCATCAATTCCCTAACCCCCACAAATCAACTTTAAAATATAATGAAAATAAAAATTGGGGTTTAGAAATGGATATAAATGTGGCTCATTCATAACGAGGTCCTTCATCATATATATGGGATAAAAAAGGACCAATATAAAAGTTATTCTCAATTATATTGGCTTATCAATAAAAATTAATCACTCATATTAATTATTTTTTGATCAATCAATGTTTTAAAAAGTTCTAATTCAAATTCTAGTATGTGAAATGCCCCATAATTACTTAATAAATATGATCAAGATAATATAGTAAGTATTATGACTAAAAATAATTTTTGGTATTGAATCATATAAATTTGGATAGACGCTCATGTAATTAAATAAAATATATCAATTCAGATGAATTTTATAAATCCATTTTTTGAAAAATGAGAGAGAAATTTCATCTATATGAATCAATCAATTCCGTAAAATTATGATTCATCAATTTAACATCTATGTTTTACTCTAATAATTTAATTTTATATCATACATATTCAATATCATCATCATTGAAACATAAAACATGGAATCATAGGGTTTATAAGAAACGCACGTCTCCTAGATAAGTTAAGTAAAGAAAGAATCCTATGTGTGGCCTGTGGTTTCCAATTTTACAAATTTTCTATAATTTACAGTTCAAAATATATTCTGTATCAAAATGTAAAATCTAAAGGACAAAAAATAGAATAATGAAATCCCATGTCCAATAAAGCTTCAGTCCACCTCCTTTTTTATTTGGGATCTACCTTGTCCCATCACGGTCCTATAAAATAAAATCACTCATCAAAATTTAAAGTCCATGTATTTAAGATAATAAATAATGAGTAATTGGGAAGAAATTTAAAATAATTCCAAATAATTAAATTAAAAGTTCGGTTAAATAAAGAAATAAAAGATAAATCAGGGTTTAATCCCACAAATGGGCCCTGTATTTTTACTACCTGCATATGGGAAATACCAACTGTCATCCATACTCTGTTGGACGGTGGAGTTTATTGGATTTGAGAAAAAACATGTTTCCTTTTCCATTTTTCAATTATTCTTTCTAATTTTTGGGGAATTTATAGAAGAGTACATTAAATCCATCCCCCTCATAACAAGGCAAAGATTTCAAGGATGTGGTAGGGAGAATTATGGATCTTTATCCTTCTTGGATGATACTTTTTCAACCATCTCTTTACAATCAAGTTATTTCTTGATGTATGATGCATAAATTGAATACTAAAAGGGAGTTTTAGAATATAATTTAACTTGAATAGAATTTAAATATTAACAATAAATATAAAAACCACATATTTCAATGTGAGTATCATGGGCTTTGGTTTATTCTAGAAATTCCACTTGGATCTCCTCATGGGATTCCTTTAAAAAAGGTGAAATAAGATTAAGGTCCTCCATGTGTTCCTCAATAGTTGCATATTGTTTTTAAGTCTTCCTAAAAGAGAAATGATTCATTTATTTAATATAAAAATACAAAATATTAGGGTGTTATAGTCAATTCTAATTGAATAAATCTATATAAAGTAGATGTTAAGAAAAGATGATCTCCTAGAGCTAGTTTGACTTCAATCTATTATTTTGTTTATAGCACCTCTTGGAGTTGATTCTCACTCGATGGGGGTACATTATCAGGACCATCCATCCTTTATTCAAATTTCAAAACTATAATGTTTTTTTATTATTCCAATTTTAGAGAGAGATACAAATTTTTATGATACACTTATTCTTTAAGGATGGGGAGATCATGCTAATCTTTATAATAATTCTAGAAATTATATAGATCTTATGGATCTCCTGTATGTATCTCAATGAGAGAGTCTTATTCATCCAAATCCTTTGGGAATGGTTCTTTGAGGTGGAATATTTCTACACATATATTTTTGTTTACCTCCCCAAGTTCTATAGCCTCAAAAATGAGAGTGGTATTCCTTCCACTACTAGTTTATATTCCTGTTTATGTTTAGGATTTTCTTTCTACATTAATTTATGAATATATTCAGTCTCACTTTATTCATGTATTTTAAATTTTCTATATTCCCCAAGTTCATTCACCCAAGATATATCATAATAATAATATTCTCATTTTTTTTCATGTAGCGGTGAGTAATCTATCTAGGAAAAATAATTGTAATATGAATACATCATGGTAAAAGAAAATTTTTGGGTGGTGTTTTGGAAAATAATGAAACAATTTTTTCAAATTTGAAAAGGATAATAAAATAAACATTATTTTATCATAAAAAATGGTTCCCTGTTTTGATATTCCAATAATACGGCAGTAAAAATATATATTTATTTTCCTAGTGTAGTGTAACGATTGACCAGGGTCATCTCACTTGAGCAGGTTCACAGTTGATCAATCTTTGATTCTAATTATCCTATATTACTTCATTTTATGTTTTTTATTTTTTTAAACAATTATATAATAATAAGGAATAATAAATGTACAATCCAAACATGAAATTAAAATAGAATTAGGTTAGAGAAGAAACAAAATTTCCCTAAGGTTTGGTTTTCAGTTCCATTATTATTAATTTTGGTTTTTGAAATTTAGTTTGATATTTAAATCATTCAATATCATTTATTAACAACTCTACTCTAATTTTTTTGGTGTGAAATCTTGAATGGATGATAAAATTATTTAGTGTGATCATATCCACCTCCTCCTATAATAATTGTTAATGAGATACCATAATCAAGATTGTGGCACCTTCTAGGACCCAGATCCATCATATATTATTTCACATATGGAAAAAATAAACTCTATTGTTTAAAGAGTTATAATTCAATATAAGTGAAGTCAAATATAAAAAATAAATGAATATAAATGAGTTTTAGGTTCATGTCAGGGTGGAAAATTTTCATATTAGAAAACTTCACCCTCATTCACTAAAAATAGAATAAAAATATTTAATAATTTCATGTTTGGAATACAATAACACTAATATTTTAAACCAAGGCCATGAATTAGGTAAGTAACTCAAAATTTATTGTATGATTTATGGGTGGAACAAAATATAAATATTGAATAAGAGAGAGAGAGAGAGAATGAGAGAGTGAGTTTGATCTATATATATATATATAGTGAGAGATAGATACATAGAGTGAAAAGATATGGGATATTTTTATTAAAAAATATTATACATTAATTATAAATTAGAAACTAAAATATACTATTATAAAATAAATTAATTGTGTTGTAGAATCATCCTAGTTGATCTCCCTATCTTCGATCCCTTTTTATTTTTGTAGCTCTATTTTATTTATTGAGGTAATAATAGTAATCTATCTTTACACTTTGAATCTCTTATATATTATTTTATCTTTGGTCAAAGTTTTAATATATCTTATTTTAAATAACTTAAAATATAAGGATTTTTCATATCGTAGTGAATCAAAATCTGCAACATTGGAAGGTCAATTATGGATTAACTGCTTCACCCCTCTTCATGGTGTTTTATGGTTATAGAGTAACCAACTCTTCTATGGGTGGAACCTCTATTTACTTTATCCTTTCAAAAAGTGGCCACTTTCAATTTTGATACCTCCACAGTGTAGCTCTTTTTTCATGATGCATCATCCCAAAGTCCATTTTTTTATTAATACTCATCACTTCTATATCGAGTTCATCTACTATGAACCTAAAATCTCCATATTTTTTAACCTAACTTGGGTACCATTATTATGCAAGGTTGTGAAGTATCTAGATCTATCTTGGTGAAACCTCCATCTCACCTCAAAATAAAGCTGCTGTCATTTTTTTTAACATGGTAGCATTGCTCAAATAAAATGGCATATCTCCTTCTTCTGTTATTTTCATTAGTGAGAACATGGAGAAATGGTTATGCTAATAGAGTAGGAGTCCTCCTAAAATCGTCTTTCATTCACAGTGGTCAGATTGAAAACATATGCCATGAAGCAATTCAATATTCTTTAAAAAGGGGTCCACTAAGGTCACTCAAGGATCCAGAAGTAATCCCTGGTTATCTCATCCCTTTGTAATGATACTTTTTCAATATAAATATATCATATTGGTGGGCATGGGGATTTTTTATAGTAAAGTTATTGTTTTGGAAACTCCCAATGGTGGATATAGTAGAGAGGGTCTGTCCAAAAAATGGGGCACAGAGCCAGGGCAGGACGACACTATTTTGGTAAGTCAAAAATGGTGACTGCATGTTTCTTTTTACATGTAGAAGATGATAGTTGGATGGATATTGGAAATAATTCAATAGTTTTAATCCATGGATTAGACACCTTCTTCGAGGCTGGGATTCAACATAAAAATGCACACACCAAAATGGTCTCATGTTGACATGTATAGATCCTCCACAGGTCTTGCCCTACTCTCTAGGAATGATAACTTATGTGTGGTATGATGTCCTCTTATCACTTGGAGGGATCTCACTTTGGGGTTTATTTTCCATATTTCACTTCTTGGGCTGCCTATGAGGCTTTCAATCCCATTAGTTATAGAATATCTTTTTTAGCCCATATTTTTTCTTATATAAAAGAATTGGTAAAATTCAACTATATAGTTCATATGAAAACTTCAAAATTTCCAAAATAAAAATTAGTTATTCATTTTTTTATTTAGAATATTTATTCAATTTTAAATTACACATATTTAAATAAATCATTTTTTTACATGGGAAATTGATTAAAAACTTTTTAAATTCATTAAAAAAATTTAAAATAATTATGGGGAAATAAGTGCATTTTATGGGAATGGCCTCATAAAATAAATATTATTAATTATCATCTCAAATCCAATGTTGAGGATCTACAAAGTTATTATAGGTGTAGACCCTGTCAGCATGGGTAGTTGTTAGTTGTATCCTATATTTATCAATGAATTTCATTATTATTGATCTATTCCCATATCTCATATACTAATTAAAAGCACTATTTATAATATATGTATCTAAATGTATAAACATGTTCATGGATACATTTGTTATATCCCTATTTTCTTGAGACAACATTAGTGTTTCCCAAACGAGTATATTATGTTCACACCTTTCATGGACACCTTGATGGATATACCACAACTCTTTCTATTTTTTTGGAACTACATGAACTCTTTTATATTCTATATTTCAACAATCTATTTATTATTATTTCACATGGTAATAGATTTATCTCTCACTTTAGACATAAAGTTACTGCTGGTTATTAGATGTTGTGCTTAGAATTTCACAAATTAAACATTTCTCTTCCTTATATTATTCCATGTTTGGACTCAATATTTATTTGGGCCTATTAGATATTTTATTTTACATGCTAATAGGTCTTCAATTAATTCATATATTAATTTTTGTTTTGTTTACATTATCGTTCATTCCCTTGTGACCTATATGGTGAGTAAAAACCATGAAAAATTTAACATGAAAAGGATTACTATCATATTTTTTATTGAAAACATATATGGCTTATCTTTATAAAAAATGTATGAATCATTATTTAACTATTTCCTTAGACCCAAAAAGATAGTAAAAATCACCAAGTTAATAGGGATCATTCATATGGTGGTAGAAAAAATGAACTAACTTTTTTATAGGTATTTGGATCACAAATGTTACAACATAATCATTTTGATATCCATTTACAACATTGTTTTGTATCACTTTGATCAACATAAAAACATCTCCAAACTACATCTAATCAATTTTTATCAATTTCAATCAATACGAAAACATTGAAGTAATTTCATATCAACAAAAAAATTACCTTATACTAAATATGGTTTATGTAATTTCAAATTAATTTAAACAAAAATTCAATACAAATCCATTAAATCATAGAATCAAGATATTTACTTTAAAAAAGACTTTCTTTATAACTAATAACTTCTTTTGGGGTAAACATAATTAACACACAAAAAATATAGGCCTTAATAAAATTCTCCAATTTTCTAGTCTTATTAATTTTTAGCCTCTCTTATAAGACGATGCACACCATAAGTGAGGTAGTGTCCAAACTATGGTAGTCATTCTATCTATATGGGTTGGTTATTTTACTAGATAAAAAGAATTTATGAAGCTCAATTCTATAAAAAAATTCCAAATCTTTTTTAATTCATGAAATCTATAGAAATAAAATGTGTTTTATTTCATAAAATAAACCATTTTTTATTAATTTAAGTTAATGTATATTAGTTTTTATAAACTAAGTATTGTTTCAAAATAACCGATTTACACACCAATGTGATTTCCCTAGTTTCCCAGTATTAAATTTCTAAGCCAAAATATTTTTCATTCAGGAGTAGTGATACCATAGATGGGTTTTTTGGTAAAAATATACCTTAGTTATAGAATAATATTTACAAAAGTCAATCCAAATAACCATCCAAAAGAGGAATGAATATATAAATTTAAACCACTTAAATTTGAAACAGATATAGTGTATTTAAGAGGATCCATTATTCATATTATCTAATGTATTTAATAAAATTCTGTTATTAATAACCCTTGGCTACTTTACTCTATTGGTAATCCTTCAAGTATAGGAATTTAAAATTTAATCCATGTAACCATATTTTATTTATGTTTTATTAGAATTTCTACGTTAAATAGTGATTAAAAATGAGTAGATATATATGTAAAGGGAGTTCATACGATCATATCACCACATGCTTTTTGAAACATGGAAAGATTAAACTTTTATGAGATCACCTTAATTAATGAACTCAACTTTAATTATCTTAAAACATTTTAAAAAAGTTAGTGTTTAATTAATTAAATATCATATAACATGAGACTTAAATCTATATAGATTTCATATATTGATCTCTTAAATGTCTTGTAACTTATTTTAAATTTCTTAAAACTCACGTAATTTTATTTTTTACCACTTTTTTCAAATTTAAGACCATCTCAGGGTTGTTGTAAACACATAAAATACCAAAGTTTGACCAAAATTATTTGATATAAAAAATGATTATCAAAGTATGCCTCACGTCCTATAGATAAGGACCATAACCCAGAATAGCCATCCAAGCCTGCATGAACCCCTTCCCTTCACCATCCCCTAAAGGTGCATCATTGTGGAGAACAGAACCACTAGACCACCTGTTGGTCTTGTGACGTATATGGATACTTATTCATTAGAAGAAAACATATAATAAATATTGAATATCCATTAATGTGGGTGGACATTATAATGACATAGATTAAAGTGGGATGAGGAAAATTCTTCACTGATTGAGATGGGGAAAGACCTTAATATTCACCATTTGTGTGGAATTATGGGAGTACCACGCACTACTAGCAAGATCAAATCTCATCACCTACATTAATCATTATTAACTCAACAAAATACATAAAATATATAACAACAAGAATCATCAATCTAAGAAACATCATATCCATTAACCCAGGTCTCCATTAGAAAATCATCGAATCATTGAAGTTGAATCATCAGCAACAAAATATCCCATTTTCATTATTAAGGAGTATCTTAGAAAAAAAATCTATCATTTAGTTCAGGAGGAGATTGTAATAATATATCAAGAAATGAAATTTAAAAAATTGATAAACATAATGGAAGAATGTAGATCAAGTACCTCCATTTCACCAAGAAGTTGGGATAACACCATAACCACTAAATACATAATGATGATTGGTCACATTATTATCCTTGGTTTTTGATGACCTATGAGCCTATGAACATCAATCATCCTTAACTAAGTTCATGTGAAACTAAATCGAAATAATAATTAGGATGAGTAAATGAAAAAATTGCATGTTTTATTAGATGTGGTTGTTAGTGTTTTCTGTAAATAGTTTCTGAACTTATGATCAACATCCTAAGAAAGAAAGCCTCTTATGAAGTAAAACCTAGAAGTAGTGGTTCTCCATCAAACATAATTCCATATTATCCAATGATGTGTATGTATTAGAACATATAATGAAAAATCATAAGGAATAATAATGTATCATATACCCGGATAGGAAACTTTTAACCCTAATATATCCTAAATTTTATCATGGTGTCTATAATCACACCATCATTTTACATTATGAAATATATATTTTAATCATACACTTACACTAAAGTAAAATATAACTTTGTACATAAATCACATTATGTTTTGTTATATATTTCAAATGTTGTGATATTGTCACCAAATCACTTTTTAGTAAGAATCCAAATTTCTTTGGATAAGCTATCATATTCATGATCAAAATTTATATGGAAATAATTTATTCCAAAATAAATAATTATTGGACATATATTTTATCAAGGGGAATGAGGTTACAGTAATTGCGTGGATTAAAAATAATTTCATAAACTCTTTAAAATTTTGTAATTGATCATTCATTTTCCTTCCTGATTTTTAATTAAAATATCACAATATTTTTTTCATAAAAAACGAACATTTTTTAGCCAATGATAATTTTTTGATACTGAATATAGTTTGACATAATTTTTTAATTAAAAAATTTTTGTAGAAATTAAGAGTTATTATTATAATTTTTTCGATTAAAATTATATTAACATAATTATTATTATTTAGGATTTATGGTATATTTTATATATATTTTTAAATTAGATCTTCAATTATAAAAATAATTTAGATGTCCAAATATAGTGATTAAAAAAATAATTGATTTAACCTATGATCTAGACATGATGATATTTTTATATTATTTATGCATATTCAAAAGTCAAAATGAATTTAAACATCCCTGATTTATTTTAAACTCATATGAATAAATTTATAAAAAATAAATTGTCTGAATTCACCAATTAATTTATCTAATCAAATCATTAAATATAGTTTCAAAAATTTATCAAAAATTTATACATCCAACAATAATGGTTACATATCATATAGAATTTTAAAAAAAATGGAAAAAAATTAAGATATATAAGGATAAAATGATAAATTTATTTAATTAGAAATATAATATATTCTATTTTATTTATGGCCATAAATTTCATATAAGTGGGAAGAATATAATTTGAATAACCTATCATGACTTAAAAAATAAAATTTATTATTTCATTTATAAATTTTTCTATATCTATGCAATGGACAATATATTTTTTAAGAGAACAAATGATTATCATAATAAAAAAAATTGTATGATCACATTACATAATTTATAGGTATTATGTGTAAAAAATGCACAAATGATCAGAGGAAAAAATTGGAGGAAAATCTAGTGATCACTATTGATTATAGATATGTGCCTTCACTTCCATTCAAGGGGTTAACATTTTCATAAATAAAGATGATAATTGGAACTTCCACTCCATTATTGAAGGTATATAGGATCTATAAAATTCTATTTATAACTAGATAGACCCCCCCCCCCCTCCTTTATTATTTCTTTATTATCTTCCACTGTACTATGTTGTAATCACATAAGTGTTCTTAAAATTTAAATTTAAATAATCATGAAAATTTCATTATCTTATTTTATCACCAATTTTAGTATTTATATGTTAATATATATTTTATAAAATTAGTTTAAATTCTTTTGTAATAACAATATTAAATCTCCTTTAAATTCTATCACAAGTGTTTGTTGTTTCTATTTTTTTCACATGTGGGTGTTTGGTTAGAGTACATTTTTTTATTCATTTATCTTTTCATTTGATTTATTCTAAATTGTAAATATCACAAGCCATAAAAATAATAATTTATATGATTGATTAAAAATTCCTTTTCTGTGAGTCCTATATTAGGGATGATGGATTTATCTTTATAAAAATGTTTATTTATTATTAACTAATGTTGTGTATCATTCCTCTTGTGTGTCATGGATTATTTAAATGCTCGATGGAATATAGGTCACGAACCGAATATGGTCGCCACCAATACTAGCACCAAACCCAGCCCGTGACAATACCCGAAGGGATTTCCCTATCCCCACGGGCTGGCACAAGTGCCTGCATATCATTAATTTATGTTTGGGAATGATTTACCCGAGTATGAAATCATAAAACATTAAAAACAATCCATAATATAAATTTTAAATTTTTGAGCCAAACAAGTATTAATCAAATCCAGAACTATATACATTGGTTTAAAGAAAATAAAAGTGGTCTAAATACAAATAATGATAGTATCAAGATATCCCCACAGACTCCACATGAAAATGGGTCATCTCCCACAAGCCGTCTCCACAACTCTGCCCCAAGGATGGGGACTAACACTCTGAACCTCCATCACCCTTAACTTTCCCTTTACCTAAGTCAAGAGAAATAAAGTCTACTTACACCCAAGGGGTTTAAGTAGGGTTTGATCCTATTCACAATAGGATACCACCCAATTATTCTAAATAGAATGCAATACAATGTGAAAAGGAAAGCAGTTTTAATATGCAAAGAAATGAAATGATAAAATTCAATAAATGCAACATTCAGATGGGAACAGTTTTGAAGATAAAATTTTTAGAATGTTCAAAAATTTAAATAGAAATGTTATCTACTGTAATGTACTGCAAAAAAACCCCAATACAAGGGAAAATACCACAAACACAATGAGAAACAAAATTGGGGACACCCCTGGGAACTAGATAGTCTCAGGCCCCATATACCTCATACCTCGGTGTAAAGTAACAATAGTAAATCCATTCTTGATAAAGATCCACTAGTAGGGACTATAACCATAACCTAGTTGTCCACAATCATCATCCACATGGTTTATTTATAGTTATCGTTATCCAAATGTTAAGTGAAAAAGCGACAGAACCCATCAGGTGCTCTAGCTGTACTAGTACACATCCACCCCACCTAGGTACCTGGGGTTATCCCTTTGTTATCAAACAATTTAATCATGAAAAACATATCCATTTTCATTTAAAACACCACTAATGGTCACATTCATCCAATATAATAGATATACACATTTAATACCATTTGAAACACACAACAAAACACTTGGTGTTTCGATAAAACAACTTCTCCAAATCTTTCCTTGTTTTGCACCCAAAACTCTTTGAAAACCCCACTTGAACACCATGTGCATACTCACATTAACCAAAAGAGAATTCACAGAACCCTAAACATTTCTTTAAACCCATTACAAGAGTTATAAAACAACCTCCAAGAATTATCACATAGATTATTCATGTAAAGCACCAAATTCCACACCAAATGGGTACTCAAAAACCATTTTCGTAATGAACATCACCCAAAACCAATTTTAAAAAAATAGCCAAAGGATATGAACATTTAAAAAAATTCATCCCTAATACAGTTCAATAAAATCAACTAAATAATTATAGTGCATCCCTTAAAGAACAAACAAAATATTTATATGAAAAACCCAAAAAATTCACATGAAATTGTCATTAAAAATTCATTTGATTTATAATTGCCACTAAAACCAATTTTGGTAGCCACATTCAAATTAAATATACATTCAAATACCATAAACACATAATCTAGATCACAAATATTGCATACCGAAAGTAATCACCTACCAAAGTAATGAAATCCCTTGAATCACCGTGTGAAAATAAAGTCGCACCACCACCACACCAAGAGGGGCTTAGAAAAACCCTAAAACCACAAGAATTGACCCTGGAAACCCATGTTTAAACCCTAGGTTCGAAAACCTACCCCCTGGTAACTTTTTACTTCAAGGAAAAGATAATAAACCCTAATCTAAAAGAATGAAACCCTAAGAAATTTGAAATAGGAATGAAATGGACTAACTTAATTAAGGGATCTTGAAGAAATCACCCCAAAACACCAGTATCTGAAATTGAAAACGGCCACAATTCTAGGGTTATTTTAAGGAGAATGAGAAGGTCATTTAGGGACAATAATGGAGGAAATAGAGTAAAAATTTAGAGAGTTATGATAGAAAGAACTTACCTCCTCAAATATTTCCGCTTTTAGAAACTCTAAGATGATATGCACTCAATCGTGATGTATATGAGCTCAAAAGTTGGTGGGAGGATACTGGATGCGCGGCTGGGTTAAATGGGCGTGTGTGAGTCTTCTAATCACTGAAAGATCCTTAAAATTGAATAAATCATTAATTAAAAGAAATTTATTTTAAAAAACTGGAATTGGGCTTTCGGGCAGGCCAAATACCTTAAATAAAAACCCATATACACATTGGTAATGGATTTCTAAAGGCTCCAAACTACAATGTAGGTGTTAATATGTTAGAGGAATCCATTTGGGAATTGGAATGGATGAAAAATATTAAAAATGAAAAAGTTATAAAAGAAACTAAATTTATTTTTAAATCTGGAATTGGGCACATGGTTTGGTCCAATTCACGAAAACTCACCCATTCCACCATAAATGCTTGAGAAACCCCAAAAACAAAGAATAAATGTAAAATAAATGAAATTTACCTTTAAAATATGTCATGTATGTGACAATTACTCTAACAACTGGGTCTTGGTGATAGCACATCCACCCTGCCTTAACATGGTCGTCTGGTCCTAGCCCGCCAGTACCACCAGTTGCCCCGCAGACACGTGGTCCCCACCCCAGGGTCCACCCACATGCCTGAATGGGTCATCTGACTAATAACTGTTCCCACAGGCCAACACATGTCATTTCCATTATGTTTTGTCCTCACTCACATGCACCCTGGGAAACTTCCTAGAAGTTCACTCATCCTAATCACTACTCCAAGCCAAGCACACTTAACTGTAGAGTTCTAATCACGTAGGCTTCCAAAAAGGAAGGTTCACCTGGTTGACATGAGTCATATCATTTAGTCATTTAAACCATTATCATTTGGTGGTGTTACAATCACCCTCCCTTTAGAGCATGACGTCATTGTTGTGGGCCCTACAACTCATCACAGGCAGTGCACCGCACTTAAGGCAGGGTACCACCTTTGATAACAACTCTAACAATTGGGTCCCGGTGACAGCATAGCCACCCCACCTTAACATGGTCATATAATTTAGTCATTTAACCCTTTATCATTTGGAGGTGTCACCATCACCCTCCCTTTAGAGCCCAACGTCCTCATTGTGGGCCCTACATTTCATTCCAGGCTGTGCACTGCACATAATGCTGGGTACCACCTCTGATACCGACACAAACAACTGGGTCCCAGTGACAGCATAGACACCAAGAGTTAACATGGTCATTGGGACTTGCCCTACCATGTACCACCAGTTGGCCCGTAGACACGTGGTCCCCACCCAAGGGTCCACCCACATGCCTGAACCGGTCATCTAACTAATGACTGTTCTCACAGACCAAAACATTTCCTTTCCAGTATGTTTTGTCCTTACTCACACACACCCTAGGAATGTTCCAAAGAAGTTTACCTATCCTAATCACTACTCCAAGGCAAGCATGTTTAACTGGAAATTTTAATCAGGTAGGCTCTTGAAAAGGAAGGTTCACCTTGTTTACATGAGTCATATCATTTAGTCATTTAACCCTTTATAATTTGGGAGTGTTACAATATATGAGTTAAATGGATTAATAGAACACATGTATATATAAATATTCATTCCAAATGCATTATTTTAAATAATTAAAAAAATCAATTTATGTTAAAGTGGGAACCATACATGAAAATAAATTTACATAAATCAATAATCAAAAAATAACAACCCTAAGTAAAAAACAATAAACTAGAACATGTATGTAAATAGACAATATTTTCAGAATGCCACCTACAAAAGAATTCACACTCTTATAAAGATCACTTTAATGATAAATTAATACTTAAACATAATCATCCAGACTGTAGGTTATAATAAAAGCACAAAAAATATTTAGCATGAAATATCAATGTTGACCATCACTAAAATTTTCACTCCACCCACTACAACACTAGATATGAAGTAAATACTGTGAATTAAATCCTATGATCCATCAGAAAAAGAGAACAAATTAATTTTATATTATATATATGATAAAATTATGATAAAATTATTGGGGTTGTCCTAAGGTTTTATTTGATTATGGTATTAATGAATTCTATGAGAGTTGAGTAGTCATTATATAAAAATCATTGATATGGTTTCTCAAGAATACATCCAACCTGAATTTTAAACCATTCTTGGGAATTTCCTTATACTATAGGGGAGGCATAACTTCCCTTTTTTATCTTAATCCTTGAATGATGGGATTATAGGAAATTTTATTCATAGGGTGTATTCTCCATAAGTTTCATTTATGAGATTATTAAAAAAATTCTTCATCATTTTTTAGAAATGGGGATGGAATTATAGGTAAACTAAATTATTTTTCTTCATAGAACTCTATGTCATCTATTTTGTTCAATGGTTTTAGGTTGATCACTTTAATGAATTACCCATTCACATATAATTTATAAGATTTTATAATTTTAGTCTCAAATGGACCCTTTAAACTATTCCCCTGGAGATCTATATAATGGTTCACAGATAAATAGATAATTAATTTTCCATATGTGGATGTGGATGAATGCTCGAGTTTTGGATTAGATTATAGAAAATAATTTATAGAACATTTATCTTTCCCATATGGTATAATGAGTGTTATTTTAATGTGACCATTCTATGATTTATTAAATTAATGTATTAATCACCAATCCTTTCTACTCAGCCTATTATATCCTCAAAATTTTAATTCAAATTAAATTATGCCATTTATTCCAATTAGAATTCTATATACAAACCCCAAAATTAAATTGAATTAAAATCATTTCATTATATTTTTTATTATCATTAATAAGGATTTAATTTTAGTTCCACAATATAAATTATAGTAGATATTTCAATATTTTAAGGTTGATAATTAAAAATAGATCATACAATATATTATAATTATTCTTAGGGGTGGTTCTATATTTAATAAACTATTTTTTCTTTTCAAACAATTCAAAAATACAAAAAAAATACATTTTTATTAATGTTCCAACAGATTCTATAATATAAGTTATTATAATTTTTGATAGAAAAGTTTGGGGTTTCCCAAATATCATTTTAAGTAAGTGTTGTTTAGGTAACTAATTTATATTTCTAATTCCTATCAGTTTTAGCTAAGGATCTTGGTGAGTTATCTAAAAAATGATTGGAATATTATTCAAATTTTGTAGAGAAACAATTGGTTTGAGAATAATAAGAAATTAATCCTATCATCTTTAGAGAGGAAATAAAAAATATTATAAATGAACATTATTTTTGAAACTCTATAATTATATGTGAACATAAAAATGTTCTTAATTGACATGTAAAATTTAATAGTTACTACTCCATATTGAATATTGATGATTACAACTTACTTAAAAACTGTAAGATCATCTCTTGATCTCATGTATATTATTACACACTTAGTATTAGCCATCCAATATTCTAAATGTTATTTTATGGGTCATGTAAACTGTGAACCAATATTCTTACCTTCTATAAATAATAGTAATGTTCTAGAGATATTCCCTCTTATTAGAAAAGTGATTAATGATGAGTTTATAATTGATAATTATTTTTAAAACACTGTTGATATAAAGCATAATTAAAATTATCTTAATCCTTATGAAACCTTTCATCCTAGTTTCACAACATTAAAAATTTAATAAAAAAATTATTTGATGACATATATAATCTTATATTATGATTTAGTTTTGTTTTTCCCTCACATTAATACAATATTGATACCCAAACTAATACTATAACTTATTAAAAATGTCAACCAATGCATTGTGTGTTAAAAAACACCCTAATTTATATATAATAAATAGGAACTATACATTTATTTTACACCGCCATTATATTTTAGGAAATTTAACATAAATGGAAACACGTTTTAAAATAAGCATTAGGACATCCTTATAAAGAATTTTATCTTAAAGAACAAAGGATATAAAAAAAATATAGTGGTTCAAACTAATAAACCCCCACTGACCATTAAACTATAAATAATTCAATCCAACAATCAAACTATAAAACAAATAAATACAATTTGCTTTATAAATACCATGTTTTCCTTTTATTTTATATATGTTACATTTTTTAAAAAAATTATAAAATGATTAATGATTCATTTTGCATTACCTAAAGGTAATATACGTCAAGTGGAAATATACCATATAATTCCACATACCTAAGAACCATCTCAAATTATTCTAAGTACACATATATAATAATTTATCCATTTTTTAATTGAGAATTAGACTTACCCAATCCAAACTAAGAAGCAAACCTTTGACAATAAATCAATCTATCATTATCTCTCTCTAAATTTTTTTTCTCCTCAACACCTATTTTTCCATCATTTTTTATTTTTACAAAAAAACATAAAAAAATAAAAATAATAAAAAAATAATTATTCATACTCATCATAAATTTTAGTATTTTTTTAATCTATTTTTTGGGGATTCAGAATTATTGATTTCATTTAAAATATTTTTTAGCTTCATCTCTAAATTTTTTCAATATATTTTAAAAAAATATTAATGCCTCTGATCACCCTCATTTAGAATGAAAAATAAAGTTTTTCTAGAACTCAATGTGATGTAAAAATTAATATTTTATACCATGTTAATTTTTGACTATCGGTTCTTCTTATTTTTATTTCACCACTGATTGTGAATATTTATTTTTTTAACCTTTGAGATAAAATTATATACTATTTTATGCATGAAATTGATATGTTATATTTTATTCCCCACTTTGGGGTCACTTAATACAAATAGACTACCTTTACTATACATTGAACCTTCTTTTAAAAGACCTTTCATCCAAAAATCACTAATTTTTTATGCCCGTGTTAAAAACCAATAACCTTTTCCCACCAAACAATCATTTGGAAATGATATTAATGAATTTATGAAATTTATCTATATGATGAATATTTTTAATTTATTATTTACATTAACTATTATCTATATAGTCTTATTATTCTTGGGGATAGTCCTTATCTAAATTATTGAGGAATAGTTTTATCATTGAGAGACATGGGAAGTTTTCATTTTAATTTTATGTAAAATATATGATTCATGTCATTCAAAAACTAAAAAAGAAAAAGTATATTCTAAAATGAGAAAAATATATATCGAATACAATAAGATCATTTTAATTTGTCTCATTAACCAAGTTATTACAATAGTTTGAGTTATTTACCTATCTAATAATCACATATGTATATCACTTCTATTTTCATTATCAAGGGTATGTTTCCCTTAAACAAATATGTTTTTAAACCATTTTAATTATAATTTTATTTTTAATTAATATTTTAATTTTAATTTTATATTTTTACCCTAACTTCTCACTTATTTTATATTTTACTACTATTTCATAATCCATAGAAAATTACACTTCAGAAATATCTCTTGATAAATTTGAACATTGGGATGATAATATTTATTGAGAACTCTAATAAAATCATAAATCAACACTCTTTTATGGTGAATGATTGGACTTCATTGAAACAATTACATAATTGTGATATGAGTGGATTATGTGTGAGAACATTTTCCATTTTTTAATTTTTTAAATAAAAAAATAGAAAATGGTTATTTATATATAATTGAGAATATAGTAGTTTATGAAATTTATTTTGGATAATTGAACATGTTATGGCCTCCCTCATCTATGGGGAAAAAATATTCATATTGGTCAATAGTTTTTCATCATTTTTATTCTTGTTGTGATTTCTTCAACCTAAGTAAATATACTATTACCAGTGGGGGAGTTAAAAATTCACATTAAATCCTTATTTGGGAAGAATTTATGATGAAATATTTTAATAAAAACATACACATTTTTTAAGAAATCAATACTCATTGATATTAAAAAATTTGAGATCGTTTTTTTAATTCATCCATTTGTATATCAATTTAATATTTTAATTAAAAATAATTATTCTTATCTAATTCATGTGATTCCTAATTTATAGTATACCTAGTATATTTTTCAACATATCAATAAAATGATTCTTGATCTAGTGACAGGCTTTTAGGGAATTGTCAGTTCAATCATGTTATCCAATTTAGAATTTAAAAATTACTCATTATAACAACTAACTACATGGGTGTGGAAAGTGTGAGATATATGTCTATACCAAAGAGATAATGTCTGTGAAACTACACAAAGAAATTATAATGATTATAAACAAGAATATAGAAATGAAAAATAGAAATATTACCAAGATTAGTAAATCTAATATTATGTATTAGTTAAGTGAGAAGAATAATTTATTAGCCATGTTGTTTTCGGAATTGATTTTAAGAGACTCATTGGTCTTCGAATTCACACAATAACTCATAAACACCCATTTTCTTAATGTTATGTACTTTGGTTTATTCAAAATAAAGGTAACCCAAAACTATATTTAAAACTAGTCACACAAAATCATAAAAAAATATAAATTAAATTAATTATTTAATTCATTGTAAGGAATATTGTACATCATCACATAATGGCCCTAAATAAAAAAGGAGATCAAATATAAAATAAAGAAATTACTTAAAAAAACACAACATGGACTAATATAAAAGACTAAATTCACTAAATAATTCCCCCTTTATTACATAGATTTGCACTAAATAATCCCCCTACCCCCATACTAGTCTTAAGATAGTGAATGAATGACAAAAAATCCATTCCTCACTCGAAAACGAACTCCAACTGATTATTCAAATCCTAAATGATATCTTAAGGTATAAAATAATCCACTTTTCATTTAAAAATTTTTACTTTAATATCAATGTATCTCTTCAACCATATACATATATATTTTTCCACTTTAACTCCAAATATAACTCTTTATATATAACCAACCAAATTTGAGTCGCATTCCACTAAATACCTCCAAAAATTACCTCTTTTAAATTATAGATTTATATGGTATATATTGCAATGAAATTATATAAAATATATCCAAAATTGAATGAGGATATTGAAAACACCTATGTTGTCCCTTTTTTAATCACAAAACATACTTTTTGAAGGAGATTTTAATTTCACTATGACATAAAGTAATATATACATCAAATAATTTTTCATCTCATGTCATTATATCTCCTCCTCTTCATATCATAGATATGATATGTTTGGTGTTTTAGATATGAGGTTACCATTTCCCAAGCTTAACACTTCCCAAAATTCTCATTTCCCTTCTCCTTATCTCAATAAACACACAAATAATTTTTCATCCCTATGACATTTATATTTCAAGATTAGGTTAAGTGATTCATAATAAAATAAGAACATTTTCTAATGGGAATTGTATTTATCCATTTTATGTTCACAATTTCATTACTTGTTTGTATGTGGTTATATGTTGAATTTTACACCAACATTCTCTAATATTTATGTGTGCAAAATCCCAGTAAACCATAACCATCAATTTGTAGAGAAGATCAGTTATGGTTTACAACCTTATATGAACTTATATCATGTTAATTCTTTTACACTTCCATTGATTCATGTTTTTTTCCTTTAACATTTATTATACTGGTTATTATGAATGAGGTTTAAATAGGTTCATATTATTAAAATTAATTTAATAGTTGTATTTTTTATTGTTTAATATCACGTAATAGAACTATACATAACCCTTCAACTAATGTGTTAACCAAAATTTGGTAGAGATGAAAACATAGTTAATCACAAATGAGAATCTTTTATTTTGACCAAAGAAACTAATGGCTTGACTTAATATAAAGTGAGTACCTTTCTATTCATACATGATCAGGACCACATTCCCCTTTTATCAAATTTCATATGATGTTGATTTCTATGTGAGTGTCCAGTTGTGTGAGATATTAATTCACAATTCATTACCCAATTATTCATACATAGTTTTTCTTTTCAACTAATGTAAACATGCACCATGAGTTTTAATCCTACACAGTTAGGATTTATTCAACATTTACAATTCATTTTCTCTTCAAATATTCACCCAAAACCCTTTCCTTCCATAAAAACATATAATCAATAAAAAAATGACAAAATATCCATTTCAAAATAAGATCAAAAAAATTATTATAAAAAATTATGCATGAAATTATATTTATCAATTCCCAAAAAAACATAAACACATGTTTTTACAAAAGCATAAAATATCCATATCCTTAAAAAGAAACCCATAATACTAATGTTTAATAATTATACTCAAAAAGAGAATAATTATCCATGAATTAATAAATATTCAATAATCATACAAAAACATATCGTAAACTCTTCACTTTTCAAGAAAACATACCATGAATTTTACTATTCCACATGAAATGATGATGCTTTTCTTAAATTACGTTAATAAATTTTAAATTATTATAAATATAAATTCCAATTTGGATATAACTTATTATAAAAAAATCCATTATCACTCAGTTAACATTTGAATAGAGTTAGGATCATTCCATTAGTATATGCGTCCAATGCACATTTGAATAGTTTTCGATCAAATGTTGAGTTCATGCATCCTAATAATATTCTTATTGAATATCTAAATATCAACTATGTAATTAATAAATCAAAATTAATCAAGAGGGATATAATTAAAATATCAGATTACTCTAAATATGGGTGTTAGAATATAATTTATGAGAAAACAAATTAATCGCAAAAATTTATAAACTCTATAGTAAAATACATAATAAAAATTATAACTATTAATAAAAATACTCATCCCCAAAAATATAATTCAAAATCATGGTCAAAAAACAAATAACCCATACTCATATCTTAAGTAGAAAATAATTAAAATAATCAGAATTATGTATTCACCCTTATTTCAAAAATAATCCCATTTTTAAAATAATTTTTTTCTTTCAAATTTTATTCTAAATGAGGGTGAAAAAAATTCTACTGAATGGAAATTTATAAGCTTTTCCACCATAAAAAATTATAACACCTTATATATTTATCTTTTAAAAAAATTATTCCTTCCAAATATCATTAAATACCCTCTCCCCACACACTTATTTCATTATAAATCTTGAAACAATATCAAGAGTATGGTAAGATGTGTAAATAATCTTTTAATATGGCTTCTATATCATTGAAATTTATAGATTATATAGGCTTAAAAAAGGATAAAATTTAATTTTTGTTCTTAAATATATACTATAATAAAATAAAAAATTACTCATTTATATTAATTAAACATTACACATTAAAAACTATTATAAGATATTAATATAAGTTATAGTGTTCCACATACATTAATAATATCTCAAGAAATAGGGTATAATAAATAATATAATGAAGTGGTGTAGAACCCTCTTGGGAATTGAAAATGTAATATTAGGAAATCACTCATGGCATGAGGAATAATAATAAATAAATAAACATAAACATTGAAATGTCACAGTATAAAAAATATTTAGGTATTTAATCTAAAAAAATAAACTAATCTTATAAAAAACATAATTCATCAAATCAATATTTTCATAGTTATAATTACTCATTCAAACATAATATTTCTCATTAAATGGTATCAAAAATAAAATTTTAAACAAGTAATAATGGTATTCTTAAGATACTATTTTCATTCATGTTTAAAATATAAAAAATTATCAAATGGTGAAACTTAATTTCATAACAAATATAGTGAAATTAGAGGCGATAAAGAATATAATGAAATACTTCCCTATCTATAAAATTAATCCTATTTATTTTTTTTGTCTTGTCATCTTGTGCCTTCCTACAACATCATTATACACCTTAAAATTCAAAATAAAAAAGTGTGGGGAAATTCCATTCATTTTAATAATAAATATCATAACAGATATTGAAAAAAAAACATCTTAACAATATTTATAAAACCATTTTATTAAAAAAGAAATCCCCAAATATCCATGAACGAAATAAAAATTCAGGTTACCACTCATAGTTGCTTCGTTTAATGTTTTTGACCTATACAGTTCCTTATAATTTCATGTAATAAAAGATTTGAAAGAAGTTACCTGATCCAGATAAAAAATATTCATAGTTGAGATTCCTCTATATATATGGGTATTTTACATTCCTATAAAATAACAATCATATTTTTTTAAGATATAAACCTTTCCACTTCCATGGGACCAATACACCAATTTTTTGTCAATCTTAAAAAAAGAAAATGTTAAATCATGGACTAACAAAACATGTTGTCCCTCTTGGAAGTTTTTTCTTATAAAAACTTTTCTAGCATCCAGAGTCCTATCTAAAATACCTATTATCACAATATTTTCCCCAATTTCACCTTTTTATTTCATTTTAATAGAATACACTTAATTCCTCTTTCCAACGGAAGCAAATTTATCCCATTGTAGCTTAATTCCCACACTTACATCCTCACATTTTTCATAAAAACATTCATATATTGATGAATATGAAACATAACGTTATCACAGAAAACCCTTAGAGATAACTCTCCACATAAAATATTATTCATTTTCCTCCAAGTTATAAAAAATTCCTTCTAATAATAACAATTTATTTTCTCTTCATCCAGTATAAGGAAAAGGAAATACACCAGAACATAGTATATATCCACTTTAACTATAATATATTAAATAAAACCTTTTATATATCCTCCCCCTATGAATTTCAATTAATGATAATATTTTACGATATTTATCACTTAAAATCCCTATATTTTGAATATTACATATTCAATGGTGTTCATATTCACACAAATATCACATCATGATTTTAAAAACTCATGAGATCATATAATAATAAAAATTTAAAAACTATTTTTATCCTGTTTCTTCTTTGATATATTCATTGACATCATAGTTGAGAATTATCCCATTTGTGTTGTTATTCCCATATCCTTAAGTTTCCTTTTATTTTAGACAAAATCATTCTTTGAAATCACAAATATGTTAATAATCTCTAAATATTCTTAAAATGAATATTTTTGTAATGTTATATTAAATTTTGTAAAAACATTTTTTTTTATTGAAACTCTATTGCTTCATAATTTATTGGATGTGTATTATAGGTTTTTAAAATGGTGAGGATTCTTCTCTAACTTATTCCACATATTATTTTTCCATTTCCAACCCCTTTTCCAACATTTAAATCTCTTTCTATAGTTATTTATAATTTTATTTATCTCATTGTTTAGTAATGGCTTCTATGTTTTTACCCCAAATTAGAGTGATATACTTTAATTATCTATATAGGTTCACCTTTATGTCACCCATTAGGATTCTGTCAGGCCTCAACTTAATTTGTTTTCTATTTTTAAAAAATTGGTACTTCATATTCTTCATACAATCATTTTAATATTTTAAATTAGTTTTGAACCCCATTGAATATAGTCCCAACGGTTGTCACGATTGTCAATAAGGTCCCCTATAATGAAATTATTTGACTATTATTATATTGTGCTTGTTTTTTTATCCCTAGTTATCTTTACTTGTGTCATTTATTTATATGTATCCTCTAACCATAAAAATATTTTTAATGGTTATAATAAATTTAATTATCATCCTTGGTGTATGTACCTTTATTTTGGTTCATAGGAAATATCGTATTCATATTCTATTTCAACGCTTCCATATTTGAAGGAATTCATACATTATTTACAACCATATAAACATCTCTATTTTTTAACTCCTTCTATGTTGAATTGTAATAAATTAAAATAAATTTTGTACCACATATAATTTATTTCTATAATTAATCTCTTAATTGAAAACCTTCAGTTGTGGTATCTACATGTTACCAATTTACTTAATGTATACACTCATAAAAAATTATTTAATAACAAAATCTCTATAACGTGATAAGGAAACTTCTTCAAAAATATATTAAACCATTGAAAAGTAATTTAAATTAATTCATCTAAAAGTTTATTGAAATTTAAAATATGAACATGAATGTTCATAAATTGTTTAGGTAGGAAAACTATTTTAAGGAATTTTCTTACCCTCTCGTCCCATGTACAAATATAATGTGGTGTTAATCATGTTATAAATTCATTTCATATTATATTAATGAAAAATATAGAAAATAATATCCTTGTAAAATCATTATATACACTATTAAATTGGAAAGTGTTTTAGGGTTGAAAAAAACAACCCAAGTGTGTATTAATATTTTATATAGTATCCTTGTGAATTTAATGGATTTTGATATCATTTTTCAGATCATTGAATACATTGTGATGTTTTTTATATAAAATTTAGGCACTAAGATTTTTTTTTATAATCACAAACATGAAGGTATAAAATACCCCATGATTTTTTTTTCTTGGATATTTTCCTCGCACAACTTGTTCTACTCACTATTATCAGTAAACATATATCATATTCTCTTATTTATTTTTACTTTGTAAATATTTTTTACATATTTTGATCTTAACTGAGAATCAAATTTAATTTTATATTATTTGATTAATCATGAATTAATGATATTACCTGAAAATAACAACATGATAAAAACAATCCTAATATAAAAAAGTTAAAATTAAATAAGGGAAAATGTTGTAATAAGTGTCTTAAATTAATTTCCCAAGAAATGATAATAAAAACTTTTATTGGTCCATAATGAAGCCTTATTTTATATTAGTTATAAATTTTTTAATTTATAAGTTACTCTTATTAACTACTTTCTCAAACAGTATAGGAAGTGATAATTTTATTTCAAACCAATGAAGATAATGTTTATAAAAAAAATTGGAGAAATTAGAATGATTGAGTAAAATAAATTAAAAATGATAAATTAATATAGAAAATCACACCAATTGTAGTATATTGTAGATCATTTATTATTGAAGAGATAAAAAATAATTAATTAAATAAGTTATAGTCAAACTTGGTTCAAAGTATCACAAACTGGCTTGGATACCCCACTATAACAAAAAGCACAATCTTTCTTGACATGGCCTATAGGTAATTTCTAATCCCCATGGGTATGAAACTAGTTCCAGATAATCAAGAAAATCCAAGAGGGAATTATTTTAAAAAAATATCTAACAAAATGAAAAAAAATGGATTAGAAACCATAAAAATTTTATATGATCAAATAGTTACCAATAGAAAAGTACTCTACAAAAACATTATACCAAAAACATCACAAAACCCAAAGCTAACAACATCATAATAGATCATTAGAACATGTGGATAACATACTCTTATTTTCACCACTAACTACCAATTTCCAACTATCAAGATCATCCAACAACTCTAAGTGGTGCTTTCAGTTTTCTTGGACCTAGAAAATAAAAGTATATAAATTTAAAAAAAGGATAAAGTAGGGTTTGAGTAATAATATCCCAGTAAGATTCCACCAATCATTTCATTATAATTCCATATCAAATAAACAAAATATTCTCAATTTAAAAAAACATGGAATTATGATATTTTCAAATTTTCAAATAAATATTTATTTCCAAAACATTTAAATACAATTTATAAATCATATATAAATATTCATTTCCATCAAAGCTGTAAGACTATGTATTTAATAAAAATAGGAATGGATAAACCATTTCATAAATACTGATATCTATAAATCATTTTCAATAATTCTCGATCATAGTACCACGGTAATAAGTGTTTGGATAAATAAGATCAATTCACATAGTTTCACACACTCCTAGTGGAATTTGGCCTCTCATGTGAATATGCCTCCCATGATCTCAATCCTAGGTGTAATGTGATTCCACACCAACGAATGAACTCCCAACAGTTATGGTAGTTTTGTATTATTTAAATTTTCAATCCATTATTAGGAAGAGATAAACATTATAATCATTAATATCATATTCCTAACTACCTAGGATCTCATATTCTTTAAAGAAATCAATCAAGGGGAAAATAATTCATTTCAAATTATATTCATCAATCATATTTCAAGAATCCACAAATTGTATTTTCAAATTTCTATATCATTTTAAATCCCAATTTAAAATGGTTTTATTTAAAACTAATACCTTTCAAAATAATTCATCTCATTTAAAATTATTATCAAAGTTTATGCCATAATTCCTCAATAATCATTATAAAATTCATTCATTAAATCATCATTTCAATTAAAAAATATTTTCTACAAATCAACACTCCATTTGGAAACCCCTACCCAAAAGATTTTAACACACCCAATGCCATTTTGAAAACATTTTTCAAGAATTTTAATTTAATATTAATACATAATGTAGAAATATATTTCAAATAAATCAAGTATTAATATTAAATTGGTTTCAATTAATATTAAATTCATTGTGGAGTGACCTACCTCAATGAAAATATCGTAAAACACCCAATGAGGGATCAACAACCGGTGATAAATAGAAACTTGCACTATTTCTAGCACAAATTTCAAGGAAAGGTAACCTCTAACACCCTTACATTAATCTCTATAAGGTAAAAACAATATTTTTCCAAAGGAAATAGATATCCTTCTATAGTAGTAAAAATACCCAAAACATCCTTCAAGAACAAATCCAATCTCAAATAAAAACTAAATAAAGGAGAAAGATCTTATTTAATGATGTCAAATGGCTCAAAAAGCACACTAACAGACTCTATTAATATTACTTATGGCTAGAGTAACTAAATTTGTAATAGTAAGGGTTTGTTAGAAATTTAAAATTTTGAATCCCCCACCACACAATCTCATCCATGCCCTGGAGAAAATATTCATTCTATTTTAGACTAGCCATAGATTCCACCACGCTTATTGTTGAAAATTATAAAACATGTTGGATAAGAAGAATACCAAAACACCATTCTATGTGACATGATTAGAGACACACCCATTTCATCCATTCCTATTTTACACAAGAATTTATAAGGGACACCATAGTAATAGAGCATCCATTTTTCAAAAAAAAAATTACTTGAAATACCATTTTAGGTCTATAAACTTGTACAATGATTCTTAAACTGAAAATAACAACTTAAGGTTAAAAATAAAAAAATAGTAACCCAAAGGACATACCTAAAAGAAAAAGGTAGGATGTTACAATTCTCCCTAGCGTAACGATTGTTTCCCATATAAAGTCTCATCAAGAATACTAGTCCATAAAGAGTTGTGTCCATTTCTCCCTTATCCTTATCTGATTTTCCCATGTCTCTTGAAAATTAGAACCATGTTTTCACATAATATAGACAATGGGTATCATATTCCCTTGGATAACCTTTATAAAATAATCAATAATAAGAACTGGCTACTCAGTCATGGTCATATTTGGTTCCACATCATGGTCCTCTCATTCCAAAATAAGAGATGGGTTTAAAACATATTAATTGAGCTAAAACACATGAATAGTTTTATGGATTGAATTAATAAGATGTGGAAAGGTCAAAAAATATTCCAACATCTCAATATATAAAGAAACATAAAATGGTCTCACATATCTTAGAGTAAACTTCCCATTTTTCCAAGACTTCAATGATCCACCAATGGGAAAAACTCAATAAAAATGGTCACCAACCGATAATTCCAAATTTTAATGATAATAGTTAGCATATGATTTATACCTAATCTATGTTTTCAGAAAACGTTTTTGAATAATAAGGATCTTCAACATCATATCATAGACCAAACTATGTCCCATTTGGGAAGCTTAACTAGCCTCTTAATAATAAACAATACATTTACAAGGATATCCATACAAGGAATCAAAGGGTAATATTTAATTTGTTGAAGGGCATATATTATTATAGGAAAACGCAGCCTACCTCATGTGGAAATCACAAGCATCTCCATTGTCAAGGATATAGGCATAAATAATATCTTCTAGAATATGAATAACACATTATGACTGACCGTCTATCTGAGGATAGTATGTCATGCTCAAATTAACCTATGCACTCATCACTTACTAGAGTCATATCCAAACCAATATGTAAATCATGGATCCCTATTACAAATAACAGTGTAAATAAATCTATGAAACCAAAAAATATCAAACTCATACAACTTTTCATGAACCTTAACATTGATTATATCAAAAATGGGAATCAAGTGAGATTATTTGTTCAATTAGTCAATCAATACCCTAAAAACATTATTTCCCATAGGATTATGCACCAACATAACCATGTAATCCATAAATATCTTATCCCACATTCATGTTTGAAAAGAAATAGGTTAAAGAAAACCTAAGTATTCTAATGCTTACCCTTGATATGTTGATATCAATAACATTGGAAAACAATATTAGTGAACTGTCACTTCATACCCAACTACACTAAATGAAACCTCATTTCATAAAACATCAAAGTTATTCCTTGGTTAACTTACCACTACAAATGATGACAATACCATATCTTGGCCTCTCTAATAAGTGACGAAATGATATTATGCTTCCAAAATAAAACAATTCCCTTGGATGAGAGAAAATAATAATTGATGGTCCCTCTACAAAAAAAGGAATTCTTAGTTCCTCAAAACTCATCATCAAGATATTATTCCTCGATAATAGACTCAATAAGAGAGGATTGCAACACATCACTCACCTAAAACCATCGGCCTCATCCTATCAAACTCCATAATTCAAATGATAAAATAGTACCATGATATTTCACTCCATTGATGAATCATTCATAATTTGGGGTGGAAATAACCTACTCAAAGTATTAGTGACGATTTTTTTATTTCCAGTGGTGTAGGTGATGTAAAATTTGAAAGATTACAAGTAATCCACCCACTAACTCTAGTAAGGATTCAAATATTGATGTGAGAATATATAACCAATTCCCATGTGATCAATGTGAGGGGTTAATATTCCATCCAAAAGGTTGTTCCACGAACTCTTAATTGCATTAATCACTGATGTGATTTCTAGATAATGTGTGGTATATTTATTCTCATGAGGTGAAAGTTTAAGAAAACCATAAGACACCATATGATTACCCTACATGGGAATCTAGTCCAAATCTAAACTTAAAGAATCACAAAAAAGAAAATATCCTTTCCCAATCTCTGTAAGAGTCAACACAGGATAATAATTCAAATGTAGTTTCCACTCATCGAAGAAAATATGATATTTCAAAGTCAATAAAAATCATTGTCTTCTAATTGAGATCATGTAACACACAAAAATTATAAAATAAGAACTTTCTATTTGATAGTGTATGTGACACATAACACTTATCTTAAACAACCGATGAAATATAACTCTTTATATTTAATCTCTTAGATAGCTTGCATAACATGAAACCCTAGGTATAAATGAACAATAATATTGTATACCATTATATCCTAAAAGTTAAATTATCAAAGTATAAAAATACTAATTAAATTATTAAAATTATGGTTATCTATTGATTAAAAATAAAATAAGGATCATTTAAAATAAAAATAAATGCTTTCTAAACATTAAATTTTCCTAAAAGATGGTTTATTCTCTCTTTGTGAACATAATTTAAAATTAATTTTTAACACTTTTAGAAAATTTATTCAATAAAATAAACAAAATTTTTGAAATAATAATATAAAAATTTTCTTAGAGTGATTTTTTTAATATTTCTAAAATGATTTGTTTTTTGATTAATAGTGAAAAATACTAAATTTGAAGTGAAAAGTAACTTTTCAGTTGAAATAATTATAAAGTTAAATTATATTTCAATTGGTTTTGAATTAAAATTTGTGAAATTATATATCTATTAATCTAATTTATGTCATTTGAATCTTTTATATATTGAATATTGATATAAAAACATTGTAAACTTTTGAACATTTTCTCTTTAGAAACTCACCCTCTCACCACGTTTGTGGGATTCATTTTAAATTAAAACTTACCCCTTATATAAAATTTTTTTTGAAAAACCTATTAAATATTTGGAATCAGTATAATTTATATTTTATAATAATTTTGACTTAATTTTTTACCAAAATTAATGGTGAAAATAGTAAAAAGTATTTAAAACGGTTAAGGTAAAAAGTTAATAACCAGGAGTTAAACTAAAAGGATAATGGTTAAAATAAAATAAAACTTTTATAAAATCTATTTTATGGACATATTTAGACCCTATAATATATATTTCTCACTAATACTCAATTTTTTTCCTTCTGGATGTGAAAATAATAGGATCACCTTTTTCAATTAAAAAATTAAAACTCCACCATTAACCTCACTTATAAAAGGCACCCCATATCCTCCCTACATCTGAAATTAAAACCATTTTTTATCATCCATGATATTTAAAAATAAATTTATAAAATCACTCATATCATCCTATAAGCATTAATTTCTGAAGAAATAAATCCTAGGAATGATTTTGGAGAAAACCTAAGGAGGATACCTGAAGAAGAGATGATGTTCTTCAACGGGCATTTTTATTTTATTTCCTAATACACCTCCTTAAATTATAATTAAACCAGGATCATATAATAACATATGTATCTAAAATATGATGATATGTTCTTATATTATGTTCATTTCCTTCAATCATCCCCACTTCCATCAAATGGGTTACAAAATCAACACTTGTGTGTAAGACGGATTACCACCTCGTGAACCGATGTCATTGATTTTTCCATTTCTACCTCTCATGGTTGGTAATGATGATGTATTTAGAGTATATATATGATATTTATAAAATAAATATTATTTAAGATTCTTTATATTATATTTTTTAAATTTTCTCTTCTGTGTGGGATATGATAAAGTTTCTCATGTGTACGGCGGACTACATTCTCTTGAAGTAATGTGATTCATCTTTCACTAACACTTTACATGGAATGTAAATTAGATAAATTTAATTAAAATATTTGATATACATGATATCATTTTTATATTGATGAAATATTTATAGTTATTAAAATATAATAGATATTTTTTTCTTTCCTTTTCACTCAATTAAATATGCTAACATTATTTGTGTAGGTGTGGACTACCACCTCTATGAAGTAATGTAACTCTCTTTTCATCACTATACCAAATTGATGATATACATGATTATATTTAAAGAACTAATCTTATTTTTTATAATATGATCATTATGAAAAGATAAAACATTACTTATCACATTTCTGTAATGATAATTGAAAAATGGAAATGTTTTTCATGCATATGTACGACCTATCTCCCCCATCATCATAAAGTACATCATTTTTTATAAAAGTATTTAATGATTGGTTTTAAAAGTATAATTTATGTATAAATATGATAATTATTTCATTATTATTATTATGGATATTATGGAACTATATAATATTCGCAAGAATCATAACATTCATAACAAAGGATGAATGAGAAAACAATGCAAGTAGCAACTGAAACAATAAAAATAACAAAAGATTATTAACAAACAGATGATAATATGTTATAAAATGAAAATATATGATATTATAAATATTAATATGGTAATTTTATAAGTGAATAAAATTTTAAAAACCATAATACATGAGGTTAAATCTAGTTCAACCAAAAGTAATCGTGAGGTAAGGGACCACATCTCAATTTCTCATCATTAAATTCTATTTTAATGTTGTTCACCTACTTTCTGTTATGTTATATATAAAATTATAATTTTATATGTAATATAATGATTAATTATTATTTATGGAATTTTATGTTTAAATTTTGATTATTAAATCCAAGTTAATTTGACTTAATAGTTACCAAGTGGTAAATAATTTCATAACTAAATCACTTTTCAATAAGTTATATTACATTTTAGTCATCTTTGATATTACAAGACTATGTGTGGTAAGAAATTTGATTCTATTATGTTTTATTTACCATTTTTTATATGTATTTGTATTTGACACACATAGTCAATTTATTTTCTAATTCTATCTTAAATTTTCTAATAATTGTAATGGTCTATTTCACAATCTCATTCTCATCAATATTGATTATTCTTAAATTTAATTTGAATGAAATTATTTGGTAATTATAGAAAAAACGCATATAATTTTCTCTTAATTTGTTTATTCGGGATATTTTCATGTGAAAGAAACATTTTTGCACTCTTTGGTGCTTAAAATAATTGATAAATTTTTATAATAAAATACGACTTCATTTCTCTATTCAGCCTGAAATCTGTTTTCTTCCAAAACCCAATTTTCCAAAAAAAAATAAAAAATGGTTTTTATAGTTTAATAAAGATTTATTAAATTCTTTTTTACTCATTTTTAGTTTTTAAAATGTTTTTTAAAGGAATATTTATTTCATTTACAAAATAATTATGATATATATTTTACTAAAATAGTGAAAGGACTATTTTATTAAACATGTAAAACATGAATAGAATTTCCAACCCATGGTACTACTTAAATTTTTTTATATTGTTTTATAATATTTAGATTTTAGTTTAAAAGTAAATTATTTTAAAAAAATTGTGAAATTTTTGTTTAAAAAAATGATTTTCAATATGAAAGGTATATTTTCCTTAAGAATGTTTTTAATGATATATTTAGTGTATCTCTATTAATCAATGAAAACAACCATTTATTCTTACTCTAATGGGTATATATTGTATTGATAATATCCTTATTCTTCCCCTAGATGGTTTATGATCATTTTTACCAAGTTAATTATAGAAATTAATTTCAATGATTCATTTGTGTGTTGTTAACTTTCCCTTGAATTATTCACTTCCCTATAGACATTAAATTTTCCCTAAATATCCATATTATTTATCATGGATTCATTTATATTTAGAACCATATATATCTTCTATATATGGTGTTCTTCTTTGAAATTTTTTTTGTTTACCCGAAGAAATATTTATAAATCTATAATCCTTACTCAATGTGAATATTTGATGATATGGCACATTATTCATCAATTGTATCACTTATTCTATATATGAGGAATTATTTGGACATGCCAACATGGGTGGGGCCTAGTTACATATATCCCCTAGATGAATTATTCCTCTCATGAAGTGAATCAGTAATCCAAAATAAAATTAATTTTCACAACTAAAATATTTTGTAACTGTATGTTTTAAATTATCATGTAAAAGGTCTTGTCAGTAGAGGTATCATGTGATTTATAAAGGAAATCCAATAATTAATCTTTTCCTTCTCTCAAAAATTAGAAATTATTATCCATTACGTTTTCAAAATGATATTATATCTATATGAATTTCATTCTCTGTTATTTATTACCTATCGTGTGGGTTCTGTTTTTTAACTTTCCATGCTTTTAATGCATTTTATTGTTAAGATAGTCATATTACTAGTTAGATAGAATGTGTTTTCAGTTATTTACCTTTCCATATTAATTATTATCCATGATATTTTTACATTGATATTATCACTGCAAGCACATTCTTATCATTTTATTGATTACATGGAATTTAGTTATTCAGCTTTCCAAGTTGATTATTATTATTTATTCTTGATAGATTATTTTTTTAATTAACCATTACTGAAAATTTGAGATCACCCTTATTATAATATACCATAATGAACATTCCTAGATTTATTGTGAAACCATAAAAATTACATTTATAGCTTTGATTCTAATGGTGGTGACCTAATTTTCACCATCCAAATCATAGAATATCAAAAAAGAAATAATGGATCATTTACATTGTTAAGGAACTTTTAGGTTTATATTTTCATAAAATTCAGAAACAATATAACATAAAAAATATCGATGAATTTAAAAGTGTATTATTCCCTCTATACACTTCGCTTCATATTCAGTATTTGGTCATCAAAATTATCCACAAGAAACCATTGTATACATAATTCATTCAATGTCATACTTGAATACCAAGGGAAAATGAAATATTTTCATGTGATCTCAAAAGCTCAATAAGGGTAAAAATAATCATTAATAATTAAATTTCATCAGTTTGTACAGTAAGAGAATAAGGGTGTGACAACATAATCAGAGTGTGTATGAAAATACTAAAAGAACTCAAACCCATTAATACTCAAATCATCAATAGTGAAACATGAAATAAGTCTTTCAAAAATGAAATAATTATCATAATCAATAATAATGAGCCATGTGATATTAATCTTGATTAGAGGAAAAATAATAAAACCCTATAATAAATAGATAAAATGTATCAGTAACTTGAAACATCATCATCATAGAACCCTTACAGAACGCTTACAATTGGAATAATCAGATTGATGACATCAAATATAATTCTCTTGATAAAATTGTTACCCAATTCATTAGAGGTCTACCTAGGCGTACCCATCATATAATCAATAATAGGCTCATCTGATGCTATCGAAAACACACCATCGTATAAGTTGTAATGGGCTCACATAATGTTATCTAGTTCGTCCCATCTTATAAGTTGTAACAAGATCACCCAAAACTATCTGGTCCACCCCATTATATATAATATTCAATAACCACAAATAATTTAAATAAATCATAGAATCCATTATGAAACATATAAAAAAATATTATTCCTTTCATAACTTTATTTACCTATTGAAAAAAATGGTTTGCATAATAATTTTTTTTGAAACATGATTAACTCATAAAGATAAACATTTTTTTGTAAAAACCTCTATGAATCATGATTAAACCTTGTAAAATAAATAGATTCCATAATGACATATTTGAAATGGTCTTAATCTATCCAGAGAAATAATGGAGATTGTATCAATAAAAAATATCCCCAATGGAGGATAAGTAACACCAAGGGTTATTAATGCTTATGGATACCATTAAAATATCATTAAAAACTTCTTGGTTTAAATATCCTTTTCATTTTGAAAATCACTTTTTAAAGTATAAAACCTTTTGAAATTTCTTTTCTTTGAAAACCAGTTTTAAAAAAAATTCCAAAATATTAGGAAAAATATTTTATTTAAAAAATAACTTTTTAAACATTAAAATTAATATTAAAAGAAATTGTGGTCATAATGACATTTAATTTTGTACTTTCCGTACAGGATAAAATGAACTTCCCTTTTATGTTTCTAAAAGGTTAGAAGATTTCCTTATTTAGAAAAAAACAATAATATTACTTTGAAACAGTTATGTAAAAATTAAAACATGGGTGAAAATTTCTTTATTATATCATTTTTAAAATGTTAAATTTATTTTTTAAAAACATTTTTGGAAAACATTGGTTTTGAGGAAAAATTATTTCTAATGGAATATAAAAATAATGTTGGATTTTATTAAAAACATTTTCACAACAATTTTATGTAGTAGTGTGTGGGTAAATGTTACTATTACTTGAAAGTATCAAGAATATTAAAAGGAGAATAAAATAAAATAGAATTATTTAAGGTGGATCGCAAGATTTAAACATTTGATACTTCATCATAAACAATCCTGATAAATGATGAGATTGTAGGGTAAAACTCTTACCAATTTTGTAACATTGAATCATAATCCCCATGAAAGGGAAAAATTAAATGAAACATAAAGTATCATGTGAATAAATAAATTTATTATATTATATACCAATAGGTTTGTGCATACACCACATAAAATTATATATGTGTATAACCAGACTTAAGCCTCATATAAGGAAAAAATGATACAAAAATCCCATATAACTTTTGTAATATTTTGAATCATAATCCCCAATAAATAATAACATAAAATGAAACATTAATTATCCTGAATATAATTTTATTCATGGTAAAACATTTCAAATGGGTATTATATACACCACACAAAGTAAAATAGTACCGAATTTTAATACGTATCCCAGAAATAAAAGAGAGACTAGATTTCCCTTACCTCACGCTTCATTTTGGGTGATCATGCATCAACCTCCTATATAGAGGTTTAAAACATGTTATTAACTTATTATGGAACTATATTAATATTTATAATATAATATATTATCCTTGTATGACTTCTTATCACCTATTCGTTAATAATATTCCCTTATTTTCAAACTTTATGGTTAAATTGCCTTATTTTCCCATTCGTGTTTTGTTATGAATGTTCTAGTTCTTGTGCATGTTATAGATTTCCATAATATATAGAAAAATAATTAATTAATTAATTATAATTTTTATCCAAGAATTATACTTTTAATACCAATAATTAAATATGGTTCTGATAAATGATGTATGTTACGATCATTGAAACGGTATACCGTACATATGCATGTGTAACATTTCCATTATTAAATTATCATTCTAGAAATGAGGTAGGTAATATTTTAAATGTCCATAATTGTTAAAATATAATATATACCATATATGTTTCTTTAAATAGATGTATATATATCATTCTTATGGTGCGGTGATGAAAAGAGAGTCCCATCGCATCGTGAAGGTTATAGTCCAAACATAAAAGAATGATGTTATAATCTTTTTAGTGAAAAAATATAATTATATATTATCTATTTATAATGATAAATATTTCATTAATATCAAAATTATTTCATTTATATCACATTTATTCATTAACTTTATCCTTTTTATAATCCATGTAATGCATTTCTGAAAGAAAAATCATGATGTATCAAAAGCTGATAGTCTACCGTACACACAATTGACATTATTATATCCCATAAAGAGTGGTAATTAAAAAAAGATATATATGTAATAATTACTCAATGGTTATAATTATGTTATAAATTTCATATATAATCTGTAAATATATCATTATACCCAACCATTATAGGTTGTAATGGAAAAATGAATGTCATCAGTTCTTAGGGTTGAAGTTCGTTGTATACATGAATGACGATTTTGCAACCCATATATTGGATGTGGAGAAGGTTCTAGGTCATGAACTTATTATAAAAACATCCCATTATATGTAATATATATTTAATTATACAATTATTATTCAATATTAATTTAATTAGGTGTCAAAAGAAATAAAATATAAACACTCGTTGAAGAATGATACATCTTCTTCGAGTATCATCCTTAGGTTGGAAACAAAAGCCTTAATGGGTTGTATTTATCCCTAAAATAAGGCTTATCATATTCTTTTATGGAATTTGGGAAGTTTTTTTTTAGTTATTATCCTAAAAATAGTTTTTAGGGTGTTAAGAAGAGATGAGTAGGGTTATACATTTATAATTTAAGAGTAGTGCCATTTTTGTAAATACTCAAAATTATTCAAAAATAGGAGGTCACTCTCACCAAATGTGGATCTATAACATTTTAATAAAACATTTTAGGTCTTATTTGGAAGATATAAACATCCAAAACCTAAAACAAAACATATTTTGGTCATGTTGTTCCTTAGTCTTTAAGTTTACTCAATTTTACCATTCTGGATTTTACCACAGTAAATTAAATCTCTTTTTTTACCTACATAATTTATCCTTTAAAAAATTAAAATTGTCCATATTTAATAATACACACCTATTGATTCAAAATATTTAATATTATTTATTGAATTAAAATCCTATCTATGTCGAAAATTAGTTTTAATACAAGTACATGTAATTCGCAAAACCTCATTTTAAACAAAATCATGGTAACTATTTTTTAACTATTTTCACTCATAATTAAGGTAAAAATTATAGTTGAACTTATTATATAATATGAATTAAAATTATTAAAAATATGGAATCAATTTTACCATATTAACCTTACATAATTGGAAAATTTAAATTCAAAACAATACCCACAGACACGATGAAAATGAGGGCTTTCAAGTGGTGTTTTTATCAAGAAAAAACATTCTTTTATATTAACTATATGATTAATAATAAATATTATATTAATTTTAATTAAAAAAAATTGACATTTTTTACAAAAATTTAATTTAAAATATTTTGATTTTGGTATTATATTACTTAATTAAAAGGGAGAAACATTATGTATTTTAAAATCATTTTTAGTAAAAAAAACCTATTGATAAACCCAATAACAAATGTATATTAAAAACCAATTTAAAGATGACTCAAATTTAATTAATTGTATTAAATATACCTAAATAATTCTTATTTTACATAAATAATATTCAAAACATAATGTGACTTCTAGATTACGTAATTTACTGAAAAGAATTAACAATTTTACAAAATAATGGTATCTTCATTATTCCCTATATATATTCATAGTCAAAAAATGAATTTATTTTTATAAAATATATTTTCTAAAAATTCATAAAAATATATTATATTATTTTTTTCATGAAAAGATATAAAAATATTTTTTTTAAGAAAACATATTTTTGAATAATAGAACCACATTACTAAAAATTCATTGATTATTTAGTAAATATTTATAAATAATCTATATTGAGCAGGAAATATATATATATATATATATATGTATGTATGTATGTATGTATGTATGTATGTATTTAATAAATTATTTAATATTAATCATACCCACTAATTTTATAACTTTGTTATGATGGTTATATGTAGTGTGGGTCTTTTAATCTTAGTGTTGTGTGTTGAATATGCTATCAAATATAGAAATATCTATGTATTGTGTAATGAAAGCTATTAAAGTAAATTAATTTATATAAAAATGAATATATTTTAAAGCCTTCTAGAGTTATCTTATCTTCTAATCTCATTGTTGCATGTAATTTTGGTTGTTGGACATTATTTTATTCTTTTAAAATATCTGGGAATTACATCCTCCCACCACCCCATTGATAAATTGTGTCCACACAATTTTAACTTTTTCTCAACAATAAAGGGATTTTAATTTTAAAATAACTATTCTGGAAATTACCATCATAAAAAGGGTTTAAAACACATCAGATTTTCAATAGATAAAAGGGCATAAAAAAATTTAACTTCAATACCGTGTGATTGGGTTTCCAAGTATGAGAACATAGATGAAAAGTAAAGATTTAGACCCAAAGAAAATTGTAATGTTCAAATAAGGAGTGAGGGTGATATAGATCATTGATCATAATAATTTTAATGATAAATATATATTTAAACACCTTAAAAACATATATCTTTTATGAGATAAAAGGTGATTTGATTCATTGGAAATGAAGGTACTATGATAACATTTTTTTCAAGATCATTTTCCAAGATTTGTGGAATTTCTTTACCATATAAACAAATCTAATTATGAAATGAACTTACTTGATTAGTAAAATTTCATCCTTTAATCAATTTCTACCATAATATCATGTTTTTATCTAAATGATGAAGTTTCAAGTTGAATTGTTTATTCCTAAATTACAAAAAAACCTATAGATGAAAAAATAATCCTTAAAAAATAAAAAGATATTCCTCTTGTATTTAGACATTAACCAGAAATAATTTATCACATGGTAATATAATTTCCAAAAAAAAATATTAACCTTCATACATTGATCTAAAAATTTCAATATTAATACCCAAATTTCAAACCAAATTATTCTAAAATTTATTATGCATAAAATTATTCTAAATTTTCTTAATTAAGTTAGAAACCTAAATATTGTAAGGATTTGATCATATATTATTCTAAGATAAATCAACCATTGTTTATAAAATAAAATCCTTTATGTTTTTAAAATAAATTGAATATTTACTTATAAAAATGTCACACTAACAAGGTATAAGGTTGGCCAGTTGAAGGCATTACGCCCTTGTTGACCTTCAGTTGTGGTTTCAAGCTCGGTGGCCTTATCAGATGTGACTGGTTGTCACCCATACATTTGGATTTCAACCTTTTTTCTTCAAACATGTGAAAAATATTTACTTCTTAACTGAAACTTTATGTTAATCCTAGGGGTTACAAATACCCCAACTAAATAAAACATCTCAATAATATCATTATTCGCATCAAAATTGTACTTCTTAATACACTCAAATGGGGTGTCTAAGAATTTGAACTTATGATCAACATTAACCTTATAGTCTTTTTATGGTAACTATTACTCTTAATATAACATCATATGAAAACATTTTAATATCCAAATAGATCTAAATAAGACTTTTGTAGTAACTATAATATCCTAGAACCCACGCTCTCTAATTCAGTGCTGAAATCATAATCATTATATTTCTGGTTTTGATACTCAGGGTGGTGACTCAATTTATTCCATAAAAACATTAAATATAAAAATGAAATATTATATCACTTACATAATCAAGAAACTTTTAGTTTTATACTATATGATAGTTAAGGAAAAATCTTAAATAAATAATACCCATGAATTCAAGAGAGTATCTCTACCACTATACCCAACATTTCATATTCTGTATCTGGTCATCAACTTCATCCATATGAAACCCTTATGGACATAATTTATTCAAAATCATACTAAATATCCCTGGGAAAGGAAATATAATAAGGGAGAGCTCAAATTCTCATTAAGGGTAAACATAATCCTTAAACATTGAATGTCATTTGTGGGTACAATGAGAGAATAAGGGTGTGATGACATAATTAGAGTGAATGACTGAATCATAAAAGAGTGCATACCCATCAATACCTAAATCATCAACTATGAAATTTGGAATAAGTATTTAAATATGGGTATATTCATAACAATATATAATCATGAATCATGTGATATCAATCATTATTAGAGGAATCACAATAAACCCATAATAAGCATAGAGAAAATGTGTTGGTATCTTGGAACATAGTTATCATAAAACCCTTAAAATTAGAATAATAATATTCCTAACAACCAATATAACTATATGGAGAAATTAATCATTACCCAATGCATTATAGTGTAATCTGGGTGCACCAATCGTATATGAAATAATGGGCTCACAAAACCCATTCAGAGCCACCTCGTAGTATAAGTTATAACGGGCTCATATGAAACTATCGGGGATTCCCTATAGTATAATATTTAATGGTCTCACTCAGTGATATCTAGTCCAACCCATTGTATATAATTTTGAAGAACCAAAAATAATGTATATAGATCTTAGAAATCGTCATGAAACTCATAAAAAACATTGTTCCTTTCATAACATGATTAACCCATTCAAACAAATGTATTCCGTAAAAATATATTTAAAACATGATTAACCCATGGATAATATATGGTATCCATAAAAATATCTTTATAACATTATTTACCCATGGAAAAGAAATGATTCCCATGACAATCTCTTTGAAAAAGTCTTAATCCATCTATATAAAGAATGAGGATAGATTCAATGAAAAATATCCCTATTAGAGGATACGTAATAAAAAGGGTTATTAATTTTTCTGAATACCATTAAAATATAATTAAAAACATTATTGAGGAAAATGTACTTTTCATTTTGAAAATCACTTTTTAAAACCTAAAAAATTTTGAAATTTTATTTCTTAGAAAACCTATTTTAAAAAATAATAATTTCAGGAATACTAGGAAAAAAAATTTCATTAAAATAAAAAAAATCAAACTTTCAAAGTAAACGTCAAATAAATGGTGGCCAGAACATTATGTAATTCCATGCATTTCAAAAAAAATAAAAAAGAATATTCAATTTTCACAGTCAAAAGGTTATAAAAGTTCCTTGTTGAGTAAAGGAAAATATGTTTCCTTTCAAAAAATTATGTTAAAAAGTAAAACGTGGATAATATCATTTTTATTAAATCATTTTTAAAAGTCTAAGAACATTTTTTAAAACAATTTTCTAAAACAATATTTTTGATGAAAAAGTATTTCCAAATGAAGGGAGAAATAATGTCATGTGTTGGTCGGAGAAGATTACTAAAGAGGAGAGGGGTGAATTGAGTAACTATAAAAATTTCTATAAAAATTATTTCTAAAAAGGATTCCCTAAAGATTAAATACAGCCCAGTTAGTCAAGGTTATACTGTTATAAGATTTTTAAAGTTTATGTAACTTCTTAGAAGATTGATTAATTCTCAGTAATCTTAATTTGTGTTATTAATATTAATTCTTAAGATATTCTACTAAGACAAGCCATTTATATCTTCTTTCAAAGACTAACTATCAAATTAAAATTAATGATTTCTGAATTATATAGTAATAAAATAATGACTAGAAGACTAATTTAATGAGCACAATGGATATGAAACATGTGGTTCAGTCTCAAGCTGAGACCTAATCCAATCCACTTGGTGATCATCTGCCACCAAGAATTTTATATAAATAAACTTTGATCCACACCCTGGATTGGGGTTAACAATAGTACACAGACTATCCAGGTCACACAGGGACCTCTTCCATAGTTTTCATGGGGAAAAAATACCAGGCCACATAAGGACCTCTTCCACTGTTCTTCATGGGTATAAACAAGAGTAGAATAATGGTTGAGTAAGGATATCTTGTATCCTTCAGTTTAATGTAGGAGACATATTGTGTTGTTCTACAGGTACCCACTCTTCTCGAACTATAATAAATAGATACACAATAGAATAGAGATATGAAAATGAGTTTTGAAGTGATATGTGTGTTAGTATTTGTAGCTTTGGACTTCATGAGATAAAGAAGATTCAGATCTCGAGTCCTCATATGTAAAACAGAGTGTTGTGATTCATCTTGTGTTCGTCATGAGTTTCAATAGAGTGAAGATGTTCTCTAAGATTCAAATATTATTTGTGTGTTCTTCAGTAGTGTTGAGTTTTATACAGTCGGCCTTTCCTTTCTCTAAGTGTTTTCTTCATTATGGTGCTCACAGCCTTGTTTTTCATTCAGTATCACACACTTGACTATTGGACACACTTCGCTTTTATCTTGGAATGCATGTGTTAGAGCTGACAGGTTGCATGTATTCTGCACCTCATACCTCATACTATCAGGTGATATGTCTACAAAGAAAAATTAATTATTTCAGTGCATTAAAATCTTCAAATATGACCATTATAAATTAAATTGAAAGATGAAAAAAAATAGTTTAAGGAATAGTGTCACAGTAATTTTTGGAAACTGTGTCTCATTCACACAGTTTCTAGATTAATCACAGTGTCTGAGTGTCACGGTGTCTCATGTTCATGGTGTCTTGTTCACGGTGTCTCATCATCACAGTGTCTTGTTCACGGTGTCTCATGGTCACGGTGTCTTGTTCACAGTGTCTTTTTCACAGTGTATGCTTCACGGTGTCTGGTTCACTGTGTCTGCTTCATGGTGTCTGATTCATGCTGTATGCTTCACAGTGTCTGCTTCACGGTATCTGGTTCATGGTGTCTGATCCTTCACGGGGTCTTATAATTTTTAAATAACTGTGTTTATACTTCAGTAATGATGATAATATAAATGATTAGACTTAAGCATTTTTTCAAAGAAGGTATTATGGGAGTAGATCAAGGATAGTATAAAGTAAGTAAACTGAATGTAGAGAAATTAATATCTTGAAAGGATCTTATTAAATCATTAGAAAACATTAAAAATTAATACACATGATTTGATATAATTTACAAGAGTTAACTAGGTTGAATAAGATTTGTGATCATTAAAACATGATTAATACATGATGATTCCAACATCGTGCATTCTTAAAAAACTTTTTCTCAACAATTTTAAGTAAAAAATTGTTGTAAAATGGTACTATTACATTAAAATAAAATTAATAATCATAGGAGAATAAAATTGATGAGAATTATTGAGAGTTATATCATAGTATTTCAACATTTTAGAATTAATCAAAAATAATTCATATAAACAATGAAATTGTAACTTTACCACTTTTGAAACATTGAATTGTAAACCCCATGAAAGGATAACAATAAATTAAACATAAAATATCATGGTAATAAATAATTTCTGGATTTTACATGTCAAATGGAATTTATATATACATTTATGAAGAATATAGCTGTATAACACGACATAATCCTCAAGGAAGGTAAAATGAGACAAAATCCTTTAATTGTTTAGTAATATTTCCAATAGTATTCACTAAAAATTAATAAGATGAAATAAAACATTAAATATAATTAAACTAATTTAATTAAAAATATGACATGTTGAAGGGTAATTATATGCACCACACAAAAGAAACAAGTTGTGAATTTACTTATGTCTCCCAAAAATAAAAGAGAGTCTAGAAATCCATTAAATCACACTTCCTTTTGGTTGATAATAATTTAGCCACTAATATAACTATTTTAAACATTTTATTGGATTATTAAATAACCATATTATTATTTATAATATCATATACGATCTTTTAATAAAATATAATCACATTTTCATTAATAATGTTTCATTATTTTCATAGTTTCGAGTATTAATTTTCTTGTTTTCTCAGTTGTGTTTTGTTATGAATATTCCAATTCAACTGAATATTATGTAGTCAAATAATATAGATAATAATAATCATTGAATAATTATTATATTTATACATCAATTTTACTTTTAATACTGATCATGAAATATGGTTTTTGAGATTGTAAATATGTTATGATCTTAGAGATGGTATGTTGTATGTTCACATGAGTAATGTTTTGATTTTTCAATGATAATTATATAAAAGAGGTAAGTAATATATTAATATTATATAATGATAATAATATCATATATACCATATTATTTATTTAAATATACTTATATATATCATCTATCTAGTGTGGTGATAAAAAGATAGTCACATTGCATCATGAAGGTGGTAGCCAGCACGTACCCAAATGATGTCATCATATTTTTAGTGAAAATAATAAAATGATATATTCTATTTTCATAATGAAAAATATTTCATCAGTATAATAATTTTTTCATTTATATCACAAATATTAATTAAATTTACCCTTATTAAATTTCATTTATGGGATTAGTGAAAGATAAATCACATCGCTTCATGAGGCGGTAGTCTGTCATACCCACATGTGATGTTATTATATACCTTATGGAATGGAAAGTGAAAAAATTTATATATGATATAATTACTCTATATGTATAATTATTTTATAAATATTATATTTATAGTATATATATATAATCATACCCACTTGTGATATGTTTTAATGGAAATTCAAATGATATCAAATTATAAGGTGGTAGCCCGCAGTACACACGAATGGTGATTTCATAACACATTTGATTGAGTTCGATATGGTCATAGGTCATTAAATTATTATAAAATATTCCTTATATATAAAATATACTATTATTACTACCTCATCATGGTTTAATAAAGATTAAATTATGTGAAGAAATAAATACAGCAAAAACATCTCTTGAACAATGTTACCTCTTCTTCGAGTATCCTCCTTAGGTTTTCACCAAAGGCCTTCATAGGTTGGAATTTTTCCAAAAATAAGGATTATATGATGAGAAAAAATTAATTTATAAATTTATTTGGTTAGTTATTTATAGAATGAAAAATTCTATGAAGGTGTAAAGTAGATAAGATATGGGGTGGACTTTTATAATTGAGGAGTAGTGGAATTTTTATAAATACTTAAAAGTAACCAATAATGGGTGGTCACTCGCACGTCATGTGAATAAAAATTTGATTAATAATGTATGGGAGGGTTTATTTGGTCTAAAAAACCTACAAATAGAAAAAATTCTTTTTTATCATTTTATTCCTTAGTCATTAAGTTTACTCAAATTTACCACTTTAGTTTTTACCATGGTGGCTTGTATCTTTTTATTGACCTAGGTTGTTTTTAATTTAAAAAAAATAAAATGTCTCATATTATATAATTTTTAACTATTAATTCTAAATGTATATTATCAATTTATTAAATAAAAAACCCATGTGTGTGGAAAATTAATTTTAATACAAACACTTGTAACTCGCAAAACCATATTTTATTATTAATCACGATAATTAATTTTTTAATGTTCTAACTAATAATAATGGTAAAACATTATGTTGAAATTATTAGAAAACATAAATTATAATGATTCAAAATAATTAATACATTTTAAAAAATTAAACTCACAAAAGTGTAAAAACTAAATTTAATAAAAAAAAACTCATAGATGCAATGAAAAAGATTGTTTTAAAGATGTTTTTTTCATGAAAAATAAGATTTTGTATTAAAAATATTAATATTAATTAGTATTTCATGAATTTAATTTAAAATTTATTGATATATAATATAAACATTTCAATTAAAATATTTATCATTAGAGATTATCTTAATTAACTAAAATTAGTAAACATTTTTCTTTTCAAAACTATTTTTCAAAAAATACCATTTTTAAACCCAAAAACAAATATTTACAAAAAACAAATATAAAAATGATTAGAATTTAATTATATGGATTTAATATAACTATATAATAATTATTTTACTCTAAATTATATTAAAAACATAATTTTACTTTAAAATTTATTAATTTACGGCAAAGAAATTACTTTTTTACAAAAAAAATTGGTATTTTCATTATTCACTGAAAAAAATCAATATTTTCTGAAAAATCCAAAAAATAATCTAAGTTAAATTTTTATATTCCTATACAAAAAATTATTTTAATTTTATCAAATGAATTTTCTAAAATCTTCAAAATTTTCTTATAGTATTTTTTCATGAAGAGCTATAAAATAATTTTTTTAAAAAATATATTCTTGAAGAATAAAATCAATTTACTAAAAAATGATTAGTTATTTATAGAAAATTTATCAATAATTAATATTTTTAAGAAATTTTTTTATATATAAAAATAATAAAGTATTTAATATGATTCATACCCACAAATTTAATAGCTAGGTTATAAGGGTTATATATATAATGGATTCTTTAAGATCAGCGTTTCATGTAGAATACTCTATCAAACATAAAAATATCAAGGTTTCATATACCAAAATTTATCACAGGGATTAAATTTATCTAGAAAAAAATATATATAAAAGTTTCAAGGAGTTAATTTCTCATCTAAGTTAAATGTTTCATGTATTTTATGCTATTGAATATAATTTTATTATTTTAAAATCTCAGGGTGTTACACTTATTTTGTTTCCACTCTAGGGAATCCATAAACTGTATTATGACTGATATATAGGTATATTCTATAGGGAATATTTTTACTCTCAAAAAAATTATGTTGTAATTTGTGTTTTCAAATTTATTTTAAGACTCAAGTTTGTATTTAGTTTACCGAGGATACTAAACTATTTGGTTCTTCAAGATGGGATTCCTTGTATCATATAAAAACCTACTAAATAATACACTGACTCAATGATACTTGGGTTAGAGTCTCTATAATTGTTATTAGGGGAATTTTAATATAAAAAATAGAAACTATATTTTTTAAAACATAGATTATCTATCATAACCCTATGATATAATTTGATGATAAGTATATAAGAACATCATAATGTTTTGGTAAGGAACAAATTATGTGGTTTTTCATAGTGATACAATATTTTCTGGATACTAAAAGTGAACATGGTTATAGAATATATGTACCAAGGGTTAATAAATATGAAAATTTCACATTGGTTTTGGCTCGATCATCACATTGTGCTTGACAACGGCCCTTATTGGACATCTGGTTTGACACTCTCATGGGATATGCTTACGATAATTCAAATTATCATTGAAAAAAAATATGAAGGATTTGAATAGATGTTGAAAATGAATGATCTATGTTAAAACTAATTCTTCTTATATTGAAAAAAATGTTTTAGGATTTATACGTCCTAAAAATGATTCAATTTTTTCCTAAAAATGGATATGGTTTCTTATACTATGATTTTCAGTTTTAGTCAATGGATAGAACCTAAAGGAATCATGTTAACATGGAACATAAAGGAAATTTTTGTGAATATGTGTAACCAAATTGGATGATGATAGGTTTAAAATATATATTTACTATTCCAAATCAGTTATCATGAAATATTATTAATATCATATACCTTAACTAACTCTTAGAATCACCAAAGAAGAGAAGTATGGAGTTCACTAAGAGCTCTAGTGGTGAAGACCATGGAGGTAAGAAGACATTATTTCCATCATGTCATAAATGTTTAAGGATACACCCATGAAATTTTCTCAATGCAATGAGAAAATTCTTTTTTTTTTGCAAAAGTTTTGGAATAAAGAAAATAATTTCTGAAGTAAAATGAAGCGTTTGGTGGAAGGGAAGAAATCTCATCATAGGGATACATTTATAGCTCATTATCTTAAATGTTGATAACTTAGGTGTTATCCAGGTCAACACCCTAATATAATTTTTAAATCCTTTTTCAAAGAAGGAACTATGTTGAAATAAAATGGTTGAAGAATTTATTGGGACTCTAAAATTATATTATAGAATTATGATTTTACTAATTGTATTGTAGTATAAGATTCCTAAAATATATAAATATTCTATTAAATTTTTCAAGCATATATATATTCATTAAATAAAAAAATATGGATAGCATCATGGGTTAATTTATTTAAGTTTGATCATAAGTTCACAGTCTTAAACACCGCTTTTAGGTTTTATTTTATAGTAGTCTACCATGATTAAAGATATTTTGGTATAACTTTATAGAAATCATATGTTTTAGTGGAAATTTTTTTTGAGGAACAATGCCTTTGTAGTTTATAGACATAAGTTTAAAGGTATTGATAACATTTATGGTTAATGTGATCATCCATAAAATTGTCATAATAATAGTAAAATCATATTATTAGACACTTAGAAAAAATGTTTTGTATTTAAAACCTTTGTAAAATGGTTATTTAATGATTAATTTTATTTCAAGGATTCTCATCTTACATTTTTTGGAAATTTATAAGAATTATATTTATATAATTTTTAAAGAGGACAACCCACATATTGGATAAAAATTCATTCCATCTAGAATGTTCATGGGTCATTAAAACATGACTAAAAGATGATAATGGTTTATCACCTACCACTAGCTTATGTGATGTCCTGGTTAATATGTCATTGTTTTTAGTCAAAAAATATGAGAACTAAATATTAATCATGAACTGGTGTTTTTAATTTGTAATTTTAGAGATTAATTTATTATATTGTCTAAATTATTCAAACAATATAGGTTTTTAAAAATAGATAGAGATAAATATAAAAACACTCACTCTTTTATGGATCTTAAGATATGCTAAAAGTGAATTTTAGTGATTCGGGCATAAAAAATATTTTTTGTATTTTCATTTATTTGAGTAAGTGATGAATTGTAAAATGATCAAAGCACAACCATAGGATGAAATTTTTATTATAAAATAGAATTATATCAAGTAAGTATCTTTCATTATATTCTTAAATAGTAGAATAATTCCTAAACATTGAGAAAATGAGCTTGAAAAAAAATGTCCTATTAAAATCATATCTGATGAATCAAATGGTGTTTTAAATCATTATATATTTATGGTTTTGAGGCCCTTAACTTTCCATTGATTACTTAACTTATTATTATCAAGGATATCAATCACTCTCTATAACAATTTATACTTTTGTTCTATGTACACATCTTCAATTTCAACCATTGTTCTCCTACTATGAAACCTATAAATGTGTTATTCCATATAGACTTTATACTTCTATTTATCCCTTCTTAAGAGAATATTTCACTAACCCTTTTATTATGGGGGTTTTTTAATAATCATATTTCCAAATATCAAACCCCTAACTACTAAGATCATGATTAAATTTGGAGGATTTAACTTATTTAAGGTGGGGATAATTTAACCCACATAAATTCTAAAAAAACATATTATTTTATAATTTATGTAACATGAAGCTCAGAGTTTAAACAACCCATGAAATACATTTCCATAAATATAATCACCTTAATAACTTATAAAACACACAAACCCGAGTCTAAATGAACCATAATATAGTGTACCATTTTCTCCTAGAAATTAAATTAGTGGATATTAATAGTACTAATTAAATAATTGAAATTATGGTTTTCTGTTGATTATAAATAAAACAAGAATCAATTAAAATAATAAAGAAATGTATTCTGAAAGACTATAATTATATAAAGGACGGTTTGTTCTCTCTTTGCTAAAATAATTTAAAATTAATTTTTAAAACAATTATAAAATTTATTTGAAAAAAAAATTCAAATAAATTTATCAATATTTTATTTAAGTAAATTTTCGGTATTTTTCTAAAAAGTTTAATTTTTGATAAATAGTGAGAAATATTAATTTTTAATTTAAAACTAACATTTCATTTAAATTATTTATAAAGTTATATTATATTTCGAATTGTTTTAAAAGTAAAATTGGTTAAAATATAAATTTTTTATTCTAATTTAGATAATTTTAATCATTTTCATATTCAATTTTGATAAAAAAAAACTTTGTAAAGTTTTGAACATCTTCTCTTTAAAAACCCACTTCTTTATCATGTCTATGTAATTAATTTTAAAATAACTTTTGACTCTTCTTCGAATGGAATATTCAAAAAAGGATTACATATTTCAAATTAGAACAATTTATATTATCTTATAAGCTCATATTAATTTTTTACCAAAATTAATAGTGAAATTTTCAAAAATTATTTATAGTGGTTAAAGTAAAAACTGATTTACAGGGGGTTAAACTAAAACGATATGGGATAAAATGATCTAAAAAATTTAATTCAATATGTTTTATTGAAATATTTAGACTCTTTAATTTTTTAGGATCATTAATACCTTATTTTGGACCCTTTGGCATGTTAAAAATGTGGGTGCCCATTTTTTATTTCAAAAACTATAACTATTCCACTCACCTCACTTATAAATGGCCACCCACTATACTCTCTTTTTAACACCATAAAACCATTTTGGGCAATCTAATACCTGCAAAAATAACTTCCCAAAATCACTCCTATAATTATAGATAAATTAATTTGGGTAGAAAGACAACTTAGGACTGCTTTTGGTGTAGACATAAGTAGTGTACCCAAAGTAGAGGGAATGTTCTTTAACGTGAATTTTTATTTTATTTCTTTCACAACCAATATAAATTATTTTCAAGACATGATGATATAACAGTATAATTATATTAAATATAATTAGATATTTTAATTTTAATTTCCTCCATACAAACATCCCCACTGCCATTAAATGGGTTGTAAAATCATCATTCGTGTGTATGAAGGATTACTTCCTCGCAAACTGATGTCATTCATTTTTTCATTAAAACCTCTCTTGGTTGGGTATGATTATGGGTATAAAGTATATATATGATATATATATATAATTATTATACCAATGTATTCATTATATCATGTATACCTTTTTTATTTTTCATTTTGTAGGGGATATGATTATGTTACTCGTGTGTATGGCGGACTGCCTCCAAGCGGAGAAATATGATTTCACTTTCACAAACGCTTAACATGGAACGTAATAAAGAGAGTATTAATTAATATATATGATATAAATTACATAATTATGATTTTAATTACATATTTATCATTCCTAATTGATACTAAATAATTTTATTCCTTCCTTTTTCACTCACTTAAAGACAATAACTCCATTCTTATACATGTGGACTACTGTTTCACGAAGCGATGTTAGTATATTTTCATTACCACCCCACATAAAAGATATATAATTATATTTTAAGAAATAATATGGTAATTATGATATTATAATAACTCTTTAAATATATAAAATTACTTTCCACTTTTCTTTAGTGATCGTTGAAAAATGGAAATGTTACTCTTGCGTGTTTACAGCCTACCGTCTCCATGATCGTAACATGATTCATTTCTTCATAACCATTATTCATGATTAGTTTTAGAAATATAATTAATTTATAAATATTAAAATTATTTCATTATTATTATTATGAATAATATGTATTTATATAATATTCACAAGAACCATAACATTCATAATAAATCATGAATGATAAAATAAGGATATTGACACCTGAAACATTGAAAATAATAAAATATTACTAAAAATGGGTGATAATATGTTATAAAAGGATCATATATAATTTTATAAATATTAATATTTTTATTTAATAATTTAATAACATGTTTAAAACCATTATACTGGAGGTTACATCACCTTCCACCAAAAAGAAGTGTGAGGTACATAACTTCATCTCAATTTCCCTTCATTGAGGCATATTATAATGTTATAAACCTAATTTATTTTATATGGTGTATATACTTCCCATTTTCAATTTAATATAATTAATACATAGTAATTCATGGTATCTTAGGTTTCAATTTTAATTATTTCTTCCAATATGATTTGAATTAAGAGTCACCAAGTTGTAAAGAATTTCAAAACTCAATATTTTTAGTTGGGTTATATTACTTCTTCATCATCATTGATATTCTAAGATTATGTGTGAAGTAAATTTTGATTATATTATTTTTTATTCACACTTTTTTATTTTTTTATAATTTTGATACACATAATCTATTAATTTACAAATTCTCACTTCAACATTGTGATCATTGTATGGGTTTATTTCCCATTTTAATTTTCAATGAGATTGTGTATTATTAAATTTTTGATGACAGAAATTATTTATTAATTATATAATAAAAACATATCATTTTATTATACTAGGTTTAATCATGATATTTTTAAGAAACTGTACAATTTTTCACTCCTTAATAATTAAATTAATTGATAAAAATTTTCAAGAAAATCTGACTTCATTTCTCTTTTCAGTTGGAAATCCATTTTCAACCAAAACCTAATCTTATGAAAATGTTTTCTAAAATATATTTAACCCCTTTAAAATTAGTTATTAAAGAAATTTTAACCAATTTTTACTTTTTAAATACTATTTCTAAATGAAAATTCATGTAATTTTCAAAATAATTCTCATCTTTTCTTCTACCGAAATAGTGAAAGGAATATTTGTTTTAATGTGTATGACAAGAATAGAATTTACATCCATCATGACCAATAAAATTTTTTAAATGTTCTTCTATAATTTTCTAAGGATAATTTAAAAGATAATTATATTCAAAAATTTTTGTGAACTTTTGGTTTTAAAAATTTATTTTCATAATGAAAATTATATTTTACTCCAGAATATTATTAATGTTATTTGTATGATATTTCTATTCATTAATGAAAAAAATATTATAACTCTAATTGGTATATTTTTTATTTATAATATCCTTATTATTACTCTAGATGGTTTATAATGATCTTTAACAAAGAAATTGTTGACATTCACTTCCTTGATGAATTTGTTTTGTCATTTTCTTTCCCTTTAATTATTCACTTTCCTATGGACAATAAATTTCCCATAAATATCCATATTATATATCATGGATACATTTATTTATTAAATTGTATATCATTTATCCATATGTTTTTCTATTTTGAAATTTAATTTTTTTTCTTTGGAAATATAGAAAAAAATTTATTCCTTACTCAATACAGAGATTTAACAATAAAGAATATTGTTCATCAATTAAATCAATTATTAAATCGATGATTATTTATTTAGTCGTATATACATGAGTGGATCTTAGTTATAGATATCCCCTCTATGCATTAGTATTATCATGAGGTGAATTAGTAAGATATCATTAATTCAGTTTTCCAAACCAAAAGAGTTTATACCCATATGTTTTAAACTATATTGAGACAGTTCTTGATAATAGAGGTATCATGTGTTTGAGACATTATCTCCAATAATTAATAATTTTATTCATTTAAAATTCATCTATTATCATTTATGGTATTTTTTCAGTGATATTATCTTTGGATCCATTTAATTCTCACTTAATAATTACAAGTAATATGTGATTTGTTATTTACCTTTTAATATTTATTATACAATATCCAATCATGACAATCATGTTATTGATTAAATTTCATGAGTTTCTAGTTATTTACCATTTCATATTGAATATTATACAAGATATTTTCAAATTGGTATTATATTTTTATTCACTACTTTCTCAGTTTATGGATAACATCTCATGTATGTTTAGTTATTTATATTTCCACGTTAATTATTCTTATGGATTCATGATAGATTCCATTGTACTTAACCCTTACAAGACATTTGATCTTTCCCTTATTTTTATCCTTTCTCAGGTATCCATGAAGTTTATTATGATTGATATACAATGATATTCTATAGGGAATAATGTTATTCTCTAAAATATATGGTGGAATTTATGTTTTAAAATGTAATATAATACTCAATTGTGTATATAGTTTACTAAGAATAACAAACTATTAGGTCTTTGATGATATGATTCTTTGTATCTTATTACAATTTAATAAAACATACACCAACTATAGGCTATTAGGGTTGATATCACTACATTTGGTATCATAAGAATCTTAATACAAACCTTGAGAACTATATTTTGGAAAACATAGATTATGGATCTTGACCCTATGATATAATTTGAGGATGTGTATAGAATAAAATCATAATGTTTTGATAAGGAAGATATTATGTGGTTTTTCCTTGCAATACATACCTATCTAGATGCAAAAATTGGATGTGGTTATGAAACAGATATACCTAGGGGTAATAAATCTAAAAAGGGAATATTGGCTTCACCCAATCATCACCTTCTCCATTAAAATGTGTCTTAATATGCACCTAGTTTCACACTATGAGGGTATATGATTAGGATAATTCATTTTCCTTATGAACCATTATAAATGATTTTAATAGATTATGAAAATGAAAGACCTAGGTTAATCCTAAAAATTCTTATATTGAAAATAATGTGTCATGATTTAGACATCCTATAAGTACTGTAATGTCCTTGAATTTCAGTATAATATTTTTTAAATTGTATGGAAGTATTTTGAGACCACACGCTTTAACGGCACGTGATTCCAAGGCCCAATGAGCTCAGAAAGAAATTTTGAACTTTTTTATGTTCACTTTTGTAAATTTGTGAGTGGTTTTTCCTAAATTTTTAACTAGTTCTCAAATCGAAAATATGAGGGCACTGTTGAACTTGGAACACTAAGATTCACCTAGAAAGGACTTAACTTCAACCGAAAAGGGATATATGGAAAAGTTAATTTTAAGACTTTTCTGAAAAATAATAATATAACTTAAAAAGTTATTTTATTTTATTTTCTCACTATTGAGTGGTAGACAGTGGCACTACACTGCGGTGACCAGGAAAATTAAAGAAATATCCTTAATGGATCATTTAATTGAAGCATAACAGATATGTGGTTTCATAAATGAAATAGTGTAACGATGTAACATCACATTAGAACAAAAACGTTGCGATGTGTTTTATTTTAATAAGATAACGTGTTGGGGGAAACTAGAATTAAACAGGGAACAATTATCTAATGAACCACCCAAGATTTTTCTCTCCAACGAAGAATGACAAACACCAGTGTAATGTTAATAACATCGATGCACCTCAAAGAACAAATCCAGAAAGCAACGAAAAACTTCGACTTCTTCAATCTTTGTTGGAGGACTACTTCAACGCCGAACTAATTCAAGGGATGGGTTTTTTTCGTTTATATTTACCCATTCTTCATTCTAAATGATGAATGTGGATCAACCCACAAATAGGTTGATCTGCAGATCTTCTGTTCTTATGGGAGTGAGATGATTCTTGGGTGTTCTATTCAAGATTTAATTATAATTTATAGAAAATCATTCCCAAGCCTCCCCTATTTTAAAATCCTAACACGAAGGACACAGGCCAATAGAAATAATATGTGACCACCCCCCCCCCCCTCCTCCTTGTGCATTCATGGTCGACAAACATTCAAAATGAAAGCGAGGTAATTTCAAGGCCTTCAGAGGGAAGGTGACACCCCACGAAGGCCAAAGGTGCAATAGGTGTGAATGAAAAACCACTGATGAGGACCCGATGGTCTTCAGAAGAACCTGTCGACCTGCCAACAGTTGTGGTGGCCATGGGCTGAAGGCATCGCACCACAACTGCACATCGAGAAGATCCATCAGCTGGGCCGGCATATGGCGATAGATACACAGCATGTTGCCATGGTCCATGGGTCTCATAGGCATGCGGTCTTCGATAGCATGTTGGAATCTTGGCTGGACGAATTAGATGGCCACATTAGAGCAAGGTCGTGGACACTTGACTGAGGTAAAGAAACGGCCCTGTGGTGAACCACAGGGCAAGAAGGGAGTCAGACGCGGCTTCTAGCCCCATATCGACCAAGAGAATTGGGTAGGGCATAGTCCTCCCTAGCATGTCGGTTCTAAGTTGAGTCGATGGACTTGGGTTGGGTCGGTCTGACCAGGTCAGACTGTACCCGGACTCCACTGGCCGCTTTTTGGAAAAAAGTCAATATCTTGAAAACTGGGCATCTGATTGAAAATCCATTTTTGATGTTGGAACCCTCATGATGAGGTGGATGCTATAGATTACACTATGTAGGATTTTAATGGAAATCGAAATTCAAAGAATCGGTTGGGGATCGGTTCTCCCAAGACCAAGCGTGCTATAAGCAAAACCTTGCGGTTGGCTGAGACCTAAAGGCCGCTAAAGAGAAACCCTGTGTGTATTATATACTATGGCCTAGTGGGAAGTGTATTCTATGTGACCTAGTAGGCCCATGGTGGGGAGCAGCTTATGTGTGACCCGGTAGAACCACGATACTCAACAAGAGGTGTACCCTAGAATGCCCATGCTGGGGAGCAGCTCTTGTGTGACCTAATATACCCATGGTGCTCATTTGGGATGAGTACCACAATAGTATTAGGTTAGTGGAATGAATATTCTGTGTGACTCTGCAGACCCACTGTACTCATTGAGTAGGATTTCTCCAGCAGCCCATGGTGTTCGATGATGTCAATAATGGTCCTACTTTCCTACTCTAGAATATACATGGTGTGAGATGTCTTTCTTCATGATCAAGCTTCATGATCATGCTTTTTGGTTTATTTTGGATTTCCTTGTGGTCTTTCCTTTGTTTTTTGGGGTCCCCTACTGAGTATTTTGTTACACACCCCTGCACAGGCTTCGCGCAGACATGTTGTGTCTAGTGCAGATGATTGACGCTTCGATGGAGGACTTGGTGGGCTAGTACTAGGTGGGGCCTAGTGAGATCAGGCAGGTAGTTCATACATCTGCAGCTTATGGGAGTTACAATACTCTTCCCATCTAGTATGGTTTTCAGTATATGGCTATCAATAGTTTCTTTTTTTATATTCCTATTTTCTAGCTAGTCTTTTGTTGGGTTTTTATTCTGGACCATTTTGACTTTCGACTATACATGTACTCGGTGGTTGTTTATTGGAATTATTTTTTACTTTTCCATATTTGGGAATTGGTTGTGTGTGTGTGTATACAAGTATTCATGAAAATGCCTCCCAATGGCAGGTTGACGCCTTCAGTGCTAGTCGCCAACCCCTGGCCTTCAGGAGTCGGGCAAGGGGTATGTCACGGAACAGGCTCTGGGGGATGGGTCGTGACAAATTGGTAACATAGGTGGTTGGTTATACCTTAGAGATCGATAGTCTATTGTTTTATTTTGGGGAAATATTGTTGGATGTTTTGATTTTTACTTTCTGATTTGGGGAGTCTATTTTTGTTGTGGCAGTCAACATATCTATACACTCAGAACTTGAATTTTTATTTTCATCTCCAAACATGAAAACACTAGTTGCATAAGTGTCTCTTTATGATCCTCTTGAATAAGAGTCAACTCAAAATGTATAAATATTTCGATCATGGTACATCTTAATTTGTTTCATTATTTCTCTACGCAGACAGCCATCTCGGATTCTGATGCATTACTGTGAGGATAGCCCACCTAAAGAAGAGGCGTCAGTTCAGGGACCATTGATATGGCCCTACCAGGTGGTGCACCAGTGTTGCCACCACATGGAGATCAGTAGTTACTACTGGTGTAACTGGTAGAAAATATGTGTAGGCCCAGCACCTTTCACGAGTTCCAGAGACAGAGACCTCTGAGTTTCAAGGGAGAGATAGATCCTCGGGTCATTGAGGACAAGTTAGAGGTCATGACATGGGTCTTCCACTTAGTGAGGACACTGCTTGACCAGATGACGATCTTTGTCCTTATCCTTCTACAAGGATTGGTAGGGAGATAGGGGATCTTGACGATTCAAACTCATGATTTGGAGACCCTCTCTTGGTCTAACTTCGAGCGGCTTTTCTGGGAGGAGTTTTTTTCCCGCGATCTTGTGCTCTGTGCGCATTCAGGAGCTGCTTCATCTACAGTAGGGCTGCATTTCAGTGGCTGAGAACTCTGTGAGGTTTACATACGTCTATCTCTACTCCACTGACATGGTGTAAGACCCTTTCTTAAGGGCTCGGACCTTTGATGAGGGAGTCAGACCGTAGATCAGGGCATCCATGTTGTCACTGAGCATCCCCACTTAGGCTGGAGTGCAGGAGCGATCCCTTCTTATGGAGAGCTTCCTGGTGGAGTAGACACCGACAGCAAGAGCCTCTAGTAGACCTAAAGTGGTAGAGTATTTGGTGGTGTGTAGCAGGCCATAGATGTGGGGGGCCCAAGTGGGTCGAGTCTTTCAGAGGAATACCCCAAGACTCAATGTCGGAAGTGCGATGCTCTTAGAGCAGAGGGAGTCAACAGGGTATCAGGTTGTGCTTCATGTTCGATGGGCAGGGACACATGGCTCGTGACTGCCTGACCCACTGCACAGATCATCATTACATGGTTGAGGGACCTCCAAAGCAGAGGTAGAGGTTCGAGCAAGGAGGTCCACAAAAGGGAGAACGTAGTAGGGGGAGGCTGAGCGGCAGGCAGTGGACGATGATTAGAGGTGCTACAGCCGCCACCGCTAGGTGGTCCACCACAAGATCAGGGATCCATCAGATAGGGGCGAGGCTAGCTTTAGGTGAAGGAGGCCTATAACCAAGGTGCTCCAGAGATGATTAAGGGTACCATCAATGTCTTCTACACCTTAGATGCAGTTCTTACTAACATAGGTTGATGTCACTCTTTCCTTTCCACAGACCTCATTTGAGGCTCAGAGATTCAATTGGATATATTGGACATATCCTTATGATTATAGACTCTTATGGAGGGGATTCGACGATTACACACTGGTGCCTGTAGTGTGAGATTACTATAGAAGGATAGATCTTTGGCTGGGATCTCCTAGTAGCAACGTTGAGGCCTTAAAACGTCATCTTGGGTATGGACAGGTTATCTACAGTACATGCATAGATCGACTATTTGAGGCACAAAGTGAGGGTTTTGGTGAGGATGGGACTAGGTTTTCCTTCACCGGCGATAAGGGAAACTTTTTAGCACAGAATGGACTTTCTTGGAGGAGGGTGATGGTGATCACTCACTAGTTGGCTAGCCTCACCCTTGGTGTGGAGGATGAGAGGATTCTGAGCTTTCCTATAATGGTGGATGACTATGAGGATGTCTTTCCTATGGATGTTCTAGGACTACTTCGTTTCTTGGAGGTAGACTTCTGCATCTAATTGTACCTTGGGATAGTGCCGACATCCACAGTGGCATGTCGGATTTCTCTTGAAGAGCTACATGATTTGAGGGTGCAGTAGGAGGCCTTATAGGAAAAGTGGTTTGTAAGGCCCATCATTTCACCATGGCCGACCCCAGTGTTGTTTTCCAATAAGGCATATGGGAGGTTGAGGCTATGTGTGGACATCTGATACCTGAACCAGGTGATCATGAAGAACAGTTATCCACTACTGAGGATTGGGGGACTCTTCGATCACCTAAAGGGAGCGAGGTGGTTTTCGAATATATACCTCAGATCAGGATATCACCATCATTGGTTTAAGGATGAGGATGTACCAAAGACAACCTCTATATACTGGTACAATCACTATTAGTTTTTTGTGATGCCTTTTGGCATGACCAATTCCCCAGCGGTGTTCATGGGACTCGTGAACAGGATCTTTTAGCCTTACCTTGATCATTTCGTGGTAGTATTAATTAATGAAATATTGGTGTACTTGACATCATAGGATGACCACGCTACACACTTGTTGGTAATCCTGGATACACTCTAATAGAACCATCTTTATGGTAAGATCAGTAAGTGTCGAATCTAGATTCGGTAGGTCCAATTTCTAGGACATGTCATCTCAGAGGATGGAGTTGCAGTGGATCTGAAAAAGATAGTGGTAGTCCTTTCTTGGGAACCACCTAGAAGCATGACTCGGGTATAGAGTTTCTTGGGGTAAGCTGGATACTACCAGAGCTTTGTACCCAACTTTTCTAGAGTTACATAACCTTTATCAACCTTGACACATAAGCAAAAACCCTTCGTGTGGATGGACAATGACCATCAGGTTTTCTAGGAGCTTAGGTGGAGACTAAAGAGTTCCCCCATCTTGAGACTACTGGAAAAGATCATTGGGTATGCAATTTTATACAATGCATCAGGGACTGTATTGGGTTGTGTCCTGATGCAGGAGAGAGTGGTGATTGCCTACAGCTCATAGCAGCTGAGGAAGAATTTATAGAGATATGTGACCCTTGACCTGGAGTTAGAAGTTGTGATATTTTCCTTGAAGATATGGTGGAACTACTAGATTCGTGAAAGTGTTATCATCTACTCCTACCATAAGAGTCTCAGGTATATCTTCTCACAGAAGGACCAGAACATCAGATAGCAGCGATTGATATCGTTCCTCCTAGAATATAACTTTGAGATAGTATATACATCTGGGAAGGGGAACGTGGTGATTGACGTGATTAGCAGGAGGTCTAGTTTACAGCTTCTAAGTGAGAAAATGGAGCATCTAGCCGTGATAAAGATATCCTTCATGGATGGAAATGGAGCATCTTACCTCTAGTCAATGACTATCACTCCCCCACTCCATTAGTAAATTAGGATGGCACAGCTTCTTGATGTTGACTCTGATGCCTGATGGGCTCAGATATCCTCATGACAGGATCCAGATGGATATTTGATAGGTGGGTAGCACGTAATCCTTTTCAAAGGACACACCACAGTACAAATGATGTTGTAGGAAGAATTATTTAATGAGTTCCATTCATCCCCATCATGGTACATCCTGCTGTGGTGAAGATGTTCTAGGACCTCTGACATTAGTAGTGGTGTCTAGGGATAAAGAAATTGGTGGCAGAGTTCATTTCATGATGCCTCACTTGTCAACAAGTGAAGGTTGAGAATTCGGTTCCAGTAGGTTTGGCATAGCCACTTTGAGGTACCAAAGTGGAAATGGGATGGTATCTCGATTGACTTTGAAATGGGGTTACCACGCATGTCTAGGGGCCATGATTCTATCTGGTTGATCATTGACCGACTCACCAAGTTGTCTCACTTCCTACCCATCCAGGAGCACGGATCGGTAGAGGGCTTGGGGCGCCTCTACATTTAGGAGATAGTGAGGCTTCATGGTGTTCCTTCGATGGTTGTCTCAAACTATGATTTATAGTTTACATATTGGTTCTAGAAGGGATTACAAGAGTCATTTTGGACTCAACTGCACTTGAAAAAAATATTTCACCCTTATATAGATGCTCAGACGTAGTGGACCATTCAAGCCATGGTGGACATGGTTCATGCTTGTGTCTAGGATTTTGGTAATGGTTGGGAGGACCACCTATCACTGGTAGAGTTTTCATAAAACAATAGATATCTCTCAACAATTGGCATGGCACCATTTTAGGCCTTGTATGGGTGGAAATGCATATCATCTCTATGCTAGAAAGACCCAGGAGAGTCATCACTCATGGGTCTAGAGATGGTATGGGATACCACTACGAAGGTGCAGATCATCTAGGAGAGGATTAGGACTATACAGAGAAGTCATAAATCATATGCTGAATAGAAATAGAGACCCTTGGATTTCAATGTGGGAGACCATGTTTTCTTTTAGGTCTCTCCCTGATGAGGATTGCAGAGATTTAGTCAGGGCGGCAAGCTATCTCTGAGGTTTATCAGACCTTTCCAAATTCTGAGCAGAGTTGGAGAGGTGGTGTACCACCTAGATATTCCCCCACAGATTCACCAGGTTCATGATGTTTTTTACATGTCGCAACTGAGGAGGCATGTGCATGATCCATCGTGCATTATAAACTAGGGCGAGCTGGACATTGACAAATAGGTGATATTTTCAGAGTTTATGGTAGAGAAGAGGATCAAAAGCATTGGATCCTTCATGGTTGGTCAATTCCTATTGTGTGCATTTAGTGTTAGAACGAGAATCACTAAGAGATCACATGGGATCAGGGGGCTTAGATTCATGCTCACTACCCCCATTTGTTTGATTATCCCTTGTGTTGGCTTTCAGAAATGTAAATACCTATGGTCGGGTGAATGTAATGTCCTATAATTTCTGTATAATTTTTTTTAAATTGTATATAATTATTTTGAGACCTCACTTTTTGAAGACATGTGATTCTGAGTCCCGGTTAGCTGAGATCGGAATTTTGAACTTTTTTAAAATTCACATAAGTAAACATGTGAGTATGTTTTCCTAACTTTTGAACTTGTTCCTTGATTAAAAATATGATGGCACCATTGAACTCAGAACACCAAGATTCACCTAGAAAGAACATAACTTTTACTAGAAAGGGTGGAAAGGAAAATTTAGTTTTTTGACTATTCAGAAAAATAATAAAATTACTTAAAACGTTATTTTATTTATTTTCACACTGTTGAGCGGCGGACAGCAGCGCTGTAGTGCAGTGATGAGACACATTAAAGAAATATCATTAATGGCTCTTTTAATTGAAGTGTCTCAGATATGCTATTTCATAAATGAAACAGTGTAACAACACGATGTCGCAGAATAAAAAAAAGTGTTGTGATGTGTTTTCTTTTACTAAGCTAATGAGTTGGGGGAAATGAGAACTAAATGGTGGAAAATTATCTAATGAACCACCAGATAGGTTTCTCTCCAACAAAGAATGGTGAATGCTAGCAGAATGTTAACAACATCGACGCACCTTAAAGAAAGTATCTAGGAATAAAAACACCTTTTTCTTCTTGAGTCTTCACGGGCGGACTACTTCAACATCAAACTACTTCAAGGTAGGTTTTTTTGTTTATGTTTTCCCCGTTTTTAATTATAAATGATAATATCAAATCAACCAACGAACAGGTTGATCCATGAATTGTTCATTATTATAAGAGGGTGATTCTTCTTCGGTTTTCTATTTGTGATTAAATCTTTGTTGATTGAACATCATTCCCAAGACTCCATTGTTTTAAACTCCTAACATAGAGGGCGTGGGATGACACAAACAAGTCCTGACCCCCCTCTGCCTTGTGTGTTCTTGGTCGACGAAAATTCAAAATGGTGTTGAGGAAATTTCAAGTCCTTCTCAGGGAAGGTGACACCCAACAGAGGCCAGAGGCGCAATCGGTGTGAAGAAAGGACTAACGGTGTAGACCGAGTAGTCCACGGAAGAGCCCGTAGGAGTGCCGGTGGTGGCGGCCATGGGCTAGAGGTGGCATTCCATGATGGTGCATTGGGAAGATCCACCAGCTGGGTTGGAGGCCAGTGGTAGAGACGCATCCCCTTTTCCACGTCGATGGAGTGGCCCACAGTTACAGGTTGTGGGTCTTGGAGGCACGCGGTCTTTGGTCGTGTCGCATCCAAGCTACAGTCACTTGACCACAGCGGAGCAATGGCCCTATGTAAAATGTCAGGGTGATTAGGAATCCAAATGCGACTTCCATCCACATCCCGACTAGTTGGAATGGGTTTGTTTCATGCCGCCCTAGTGGGGTGGATGAGACCCAGACCCCGTCGACCCCATTTTTGGAAAAAGATAGTATCTTGCAAACCAGGCGTCTAATTGATGAGTCATTAGTGGAGTTGGAACTCCCATGAAGATTCGGATCTTTTAGAATATTATGTGGAGTATTTCATAGAAGTTTAAATTCAACAAATAGATTGGGGATCAGTTCTCCCGAGACCAAGTGTGCTATGTGTGAAACCCTGCAGATGGATGAGACATAAAGACTACTAACGAGCGACCATGTGTGGATCGGATACTATGGCTTCGTGGGAAGCATATCCATTGTGACCTGGTAGGACCATGAGGGAGAGTAGCTTCTGTGTGACCCGAAGACCCATGGTACTCGACAGGAGTAGTACCTCAGTATGGCCATATTGGGAAGCGGATTCTGTGTGACAAAATATGCCAATGGTGGGGAGCGGCCTCAGTGTGACCCAGCATACCCATTGTACTCATTAGGGATGAGTACCAAAAAAGTATTAGGTTATTGGGAAGTGGCTTCTGTGTGACTCAGTTGGCCCACTGTACTCATTAAGGAGGATTTCTCCAGCAGTCCATGGTGTTCAATGATGTGACTAAGGGTCCTACATTCCTACTCTATAATATACATGGTGTGAGCTACCTTTCTTCGTGATCACACTTTGTGATCATGATTTGTGGTTTTTTGTGGATTTATTTGTGGTATTTACTTTGTGTTTCAAGGTCCCCAACTGAGTGTTTTGTTACTCACCCCCACACAGGCTTTGCCCACATGTGTTCTGTCTGGTGCAGATGATCGATGCTTCGACTCAGGACTTTGTGGTCTAGGACCAGGCAGGGCCTAGTGAGATCAGGCAGGCTGGGCATACTTCTACAGCTTCTAGTAGATACACTACTCTTCCCTTCAGGTGGGGTTTTTAGTGAATGTCTATCCAGAGTTTCTTTTGTACTTTCCTATTTTCTACTTAGTCTATTGTTGGGTTTGTATTTTGGACCATTTTGAATTTTAGTTATACTTGTACTTGTGGTTTTTTAGGGGCATTCTTGTTTACTTTTCTAGCTTTGGGAAGTGGTTGTGTGTGCGTGCATATAGGTATTCAGGAAAATTCCTCACACTTTCATGTTGACGCCTTTAGTGCTAGTCTCCAACCCCCGGCCTTCTAGAGGAGATCTTGGGATATGTCAAGGCATGGGCCCCTGGTGACGGGTCATGAAAAGTAATTATATAGTTTTCTTTCTATGATTATTATTTCTCACCCAATAATTTTTTTATTCAAGGGATAGAATTTGAATAAATCATGTTAACATTTCACATGATGGAAAGTGTGGAGACTATGAGAAACCAAATGGGATTATGATATGAGTAAACTATATTATGGTATACCTAATCAGTTATCCTAAAACATGAATGACCACATATACCATAACAAACTCTCTGACTCACTAAATAAGCGAAGTATATAATTCTCTAAGATCTCAAATGCTAGAGACAGTGAAAAAAAGATTGTAGTATATCCATCATGTTAGAAATATGGAAGGATGCACCCATTAAAGTGCCTTAATGGAATGTTAAAATGCATTATTTGTGTAAAGGAACATAATAAAGAAAATATTTACCAATTAAAATGAATAGTATGATGAAAGAAAATAAATCTCATCCTTGGGATCCATTTATAGTTCATTGTATTAAATGTGGATAACTAGGGAATTATATGACTTAATTCTATCATCTAAAGGTTAACTCCTAAAATAAGAAAGAATTTATGTTGAAATAAAATGGTTGAATTATTTATTAGGATTACATAATTATATTATAGAAGTATTTTTTTAAAAAAATTATTTTTTATAAGAAACATGAAACATTTAAGGATACTGTTAATTTTTATAAGCATATACGTCTTCATTAACTTAAGATTTTGGGTTTGAATCTTGGATTATTGAGTTTGATATTAATCATAGGATCAAAGTATTAAACAAATATTTTTGGGTTTTATGCGATGTAATTCTATAAAGATTAAGAATATTTTGCGAGAAATTTGTAGAAATAATATATTTTAGTGGAAAATTTATTTCAGGTGTAATGCCTTTATATTTAATATAGAAAATTTTAATGGTATTGATAAACTTTAGGGTTAATAAGATCATTAATGATATTCTAATAATATACAAATAATATTTTCACACATTTTAAAAAAAGGATATAATTATAACCTTAGTAAAAAGGTTACCTAATGATAAACTTTATTTCTAGGATGTATAACATATTTTTTTGGAAAAGTTATAGGAATTATATTAATATAGGTTAGAAAAAATACAACCCACATGCTAGGTGAAAACCCTTCACGTATGGCATAACTTGGGGTCTTGAACCCATGATTTAAGGAGTATAAGGGTTTAGCACCTACCACTTTCCTTTGCGATCTCATAGTTAGTATGTCATTTTTTTTACTTAAATGATTTTAAAAACAAATATTAATGATGAACCAGTGGTGTTGTTTTTTATATTAAGAGATTATATTATTATATTGGATAAATTTAGATAACCATATTGGTTTTGAAAGAATATTTAAAGATATAGGAAAATACTTTTCACTCTTTTAGGGATCTTACAATCCATTAAAAGTGATTTTTTTTGCCACATGCCTAAAAATTAATTTTTTTGGTATTCATTTAATTAAGTGATGAATTGGAAAATGATCAAAGAATAACCAAATGGTGAAATTTTTCTTATTAAATAAAAACATATCAAGTAAATATATTTCCATATATTATTAGAAAAAAATCATACCTCAACTTTACGAAAAATAACTTGATACAAAAAATCATTGTATAAAATTTATATATGATGAATCATACGGTCTTTTAAATCATCATGAATTTATGGTTTTTGAGGCCCTTAACTTTCCATTAATCGTTAACATTCTTGTGATAAATGACCCTAATAACTCCCTATAATTATTTAACTTTTCTTCCATGTACATATCTTCATTTTATGCTAATGTTCTCCAACTTACAAACCTAGTTTTGTGTTCTTTCATATGAACTTTATAATTACCTTTCTATATTTTTAATTGAATATTTTATTAACCCTTTTATAATGTGGTTTTTTCAATAATTGTATTTCCAAATCCCAAAACCTTAATTACCAACATAATGTTTAAATTGTGAGGTTAAAATTTATATAAAGTTCGGTAAAATAAATCTGCACGAAATTACAAAATAATAACATTGTATTTGATAACGTATTTGAAACACATCACTGAGCTTAAACAACCCATGAAATATATTTTAATAAATTTAATCTCTTTAATATATTGTAAAATACACAACCCCAGACCGTAATTAATAGAAATATATTATACCATTATAACCCAGATGTTAAATTAGAAAATAATAATAGTAATAATTAAATCATGAAAATTATCGTTATTTATTAATTATATATAAAATAAGATCCATTTAAAAAAATAATGGTTTTTGGATAAACCTTATTTTTCTAAAAGATTTTTTAGTCTCTTAGAGAAAAAAATTTAAAAATATTTTTTATCGAGTTTAAAAAAAAATTAAAAAATAAAATTATTTTTTGAAATAGTAATATTAAAATTATCTTTAGATGATTTTTTGGGATTTTTTAGAAAAATTCCATTTTGTATGCATATTAAAAAAATATAAATTTTAATTGAAAAATTAATTTTTTAAATTATTTATAAAGTAAAATTATATTTTTAATTGGTTTTAAAGTAAAATTAGTTTTATTTTATATATATTCATCTAATTATGGTGATTGGAATCATTTGAAAAGTCAATCATTGTATAAAAACTTTGTAAGTTATTTAACATCTTCTCTTTAAAAACCTGCTTCTCATCGCTTCTATGAGATTTATTTTAAATTAAAATTTTCCACATATGTGAAATTAATTTTGAAAAATGGAATAAATATAATGAATGAGAATAATTTATATTTTCTAATGAGTTTAACTTAGTTTTTTAATAAAATTACTAATGAAAATATTATATCTCATTTAGAACAATTAAGGTGAGAACTGATTTATCAGGGCTTTAACTGAAATGATATGTGTTAAAATGACCTATAAACTTTTATAAAATATATTTTATGGATATATTTAGACACTATAATGTATAATTCTAGATAATACTCCATATTTTACCCTTAATATATGTTAAAAATTTTGGTATGCCATTTTCTTTTCAAAAATCCAAAGTGTGTCACTCACCTCACTTATAAAAGGTCACCCCCTCTCTTCTCTTCTTCACTCCTTAAACCCATTTTGGATACCCCAATACATTAGCAAATAACATCCCAATTTCTATATTCTGATCCTATAAGTCTTAATTTTAGATTAAATTCAACAAAGGAAGGCTTTTGTGGCAAACCTACGGAGGATACCTGAATAAGATGCAAAGTTCTTCAACGAACATTTTTTTTCTTCTTCACCTCCTTCAATTATTATTAAAACATACTAATATAATATACTCATTATATTTAATAAATTTATATGTTTTTATGTTAATGTGATGACCTACAACTTTCACATCCTGACCTTCCTCGGGCCATGAACCTAGTCATCTAAACCCATGGGTCTCCTGTAATACCTTGGTTGCCTTCCGAGCACACCACAATCGATTAATCATTGGTGTCCCTTATCAGAATAATGGTTTTCCACACATTCCAAACCATGTTTTTTTAGTATGTTTTTTTCTCACTCACACACACCCTGGTGAACATTCTGGACATGGGTAGTAACATTTATTATTTTATGTATCACTTTTCTAAGTGTGTTACACTCTTTACCTCATTAAAGAACAATACCCTCATTATGGACCCCAAGCCTCAAACCCAGGTATTTTCTCTACACTTCAAGCTTGTTATTGTCTCTGATACCATTTTTTATGAATTTCCCTTCCTCACACCAAGAACATTGTCATCTCACCCCATGGGTCTCTCACTATACCTTGGTTTCCTTCCCAGCACACCACAAGATATTACTCACTGGGGTCTCTTATCAGACTAATGATTATCCCCACATATTAACACATTTTTAATCCGTTTTTTCCTCACTCAAACATTACCTGAGAAACATCCTAGTAGGTCACCTGTCACAACCCCCTCCCCACAAAGTGTACACCTCCTAGGCCACATCACAGCATAATATATCACAACACCCCTCTAGGGTCACATCGTAGGACAAGCAGCAGGAAAAAAACACATGACATCAAATGGGATCTTGGCCCTGTAACAAGGCATCTAGCCTTCATACATAATTAGCACTCATGGCTCCCAAGCACAAGGCATTCAGCCTTACAAGAAATAGGGTAACTGGGAACCCTATAAAGCATTATCATTTATCAACAACAAGTTCTTTAATCCCATCTTGAATTAACATATTCAATTCTTTGGTTCCAACATAATGAACCAAAACAGTGAGTTATCACAAGGATTAAACATGCTTACTATGCCAACTTAATCAACATCAAATTACCACCAGAACAAGATTCTTTTTTCATGCCTCTTTATTTTTAGCCAATTAATTATATATTAATTCTGGATTTACGTTCGTTATCAATTTCATCAAGAGAAACGTGCAAACAAGAAAGGAATATATATCACAATATCTAGCAAATCAAGAGGCAAACCATTATCGCGGTACAAAGCAACAACATGCGATCAAGACAATTATTTTAATTTGGTTCATGTATTTACTTAGGTCAATTCCATTGTGATCCAGAGGGATAAATCATGCTAACTCTACGATTGCACACAACAATTAGAAAAGTCACAAATCCCCTACCTCAACGGTTTTCGAGGAAACCACAACGGTCGATGAACGCCCAAGAAACCTAGCTGATTCTCCACAAATCCTCCTTAGATCTCCTCTCCTAACACAACCAATACCAAAGCTCATCATAAACGACATCCAAACACTTAGATCTACCCATAACGGGCATAGATCTATGATTCCGAGAGAAGAGGAGGAGTAGATCTAAGTAGATATAAGAAATCAAGCAAGAACGATCACATACCTCAAGAAACCGGCTTCGATTCACGAAGAGAAGCCTCCGAATCGCCTCCAAAATTCTTGGGAGTGGTTCTTCCACCTCCAAGGAAGGGTAATCTGGAGTTATGGCCGATTCGGGTCTTAAACGAGAAATATAAAGGCTAAATGGTCAAGATCCTAAAATTTAGGATCTAACATTAAGTGAATACACGGCCTAGTCGCACAGTTAGACAAACTGTGCGCTAACCGTGTGGTCACCACTTCCTTAGCCACATGGCTCGCACTGTTTGGCGGCACGGTTTAGACAAACCGTGCACCTCCCATGTGATCTCTACTGCCATCAAGGCCAGCTATGCATGGATTGGCTGCACAGTTTAACAAACTGTGTGCCAATCGTGCAAAAGCTACAGGAATTCTATTTTTCTTTAAAAAGGCCACCCAAACGCACCTCCAAGCCGCCTCGATCCCCCGGGACACCTCTAACACCACATTTTCACAAAGGAATGGAAAAGAGAGGTCCGGTCCATTACATCAGATACCTCTCAAAACATTCTCGTCCTCAAGAATCCAAAACCCACCTAAAGAGGAAACGAACCTGGGTCTGAACAACCACCCACCGAGATACCTCTCAAAAGAGATCACGCCACCAAAGCAAAAAAGGATGCCATCTCATAAACATGAAAGTTACACAACCACATAAGTTGAAATGATACATGAAAAGAGTTAAACTTCAAACAGCTCTGGGTACTGGGCATGTATCTGTGACTAATGTTCCTAGGTACTCTCCTTCATGCCACTATGTCTCCACAAGACATGAACTAAGGGGATGGAACGTCCGTGAAACACTTTCTCATTGTAGTCTTGGATCTCCATAGGTCGCTCCTCAAAGGTGGCATCATCATCGACATCAATCTCTCCCCAATCTATGATGTGAGAGTCTTCATGAAGATAACGGCATAGCTGCGATACATGGAAAACATCCTGTATCTGACTCATCTGAGGGGGAAGTGCTACTCGATACACCACAGCTCCAGCACAGGCTCACACCTCGAAAGGCCCAACAAACCGGGGGGAAAGCTTACTCCCATGACCAAACCTTGGGAGTCACCTTGAGAAACACATGATCCCCAACATTATACTCTAAGGGTCTCCTTCTTTGATCGACATAGGATTTTTGACGATCTTGCGCTGCATTCATCCTCTCACGAATCACCTGAACCATCTATGTTGTATTCTTCACTAGTTCTAGTTCGAGAATTGCTGACTCTCTAACCCCAGTCCAGCACAACGGAGAATGGAAAGGTTGGCCATACAAGGCTTAAAAAGGAGCCATACTGATGGTGGAGTGAAAACTATTATTGTAAAAAAACTCCACCAAGGGTAAGTGCCTCATCCATGAACCTACAAAATCAAGAACACAAGAGTGCAACATGTCTTCATGATTCTGGATTGTTTTCCCGGTCTGACCATCTGTTTGAGGGTGAAAAGTAGTCCTAAGGCATAGCTGAGAACCGAAATCATTTTGGAGACCTATCCACACCCTAGAGGTAAAATGAGGATCTCGATCATAAATGATCATCCTTTGGACTCCATGAAGTCTCCCCGCCTCCTCTAGATACTGCCTCGACAAAACTTCCACCGAGATCGACTCCTTGATCGCTATGAAGTGGGCCGATTTCGTTAAAAGATCCACTACCACCAAAATAGCATCGTGTCCTCCCAGAGCTCGAGGTAAACCTGTAACAAAGTCCATTGAGATATCCTCCAACTTCCACTGAGGAATGTCTAATGGCTGTAGAAGACCACCAGGAACATGGTGTTCGGCCTTCACCTTCTAGAAGACTAAACATCGAGACACAAACTCCGCAACCGCACGCTTCAGCCCAGGCCACCAAAACTGACTCCTCAAAGCTCGGTACATCTTTTCCATGCTAGGATGTACTGCTAGAGGTGAACTATGTAACTCTCTAAGAACTATCTCGCACATCGTCAAGGGAACAAAAATCTTTCCTTGATACAACACTCTGTGTTGTTCGTCCTCAAACCAACCATCAATGGCCTCACTACAAATGATGAGACCTCCACCTCAAGATCCACCAAATGGGACTCTTTCACCTTCTGCATCAGGGATGACTGCGCTGTCTTCTAAAAAAGAAAACCTCTACCTCCACCTTCTTCCATATCAAGATGTAAGGCTAACAATTCTTCCATTACTCTCTAGGAATCACCGGATTCACGCACAGCATCACTACGTGACTTTTGGATTAGCACATCAGCTACAACATTCCATTTTCTAAGTGTATATGATATTTCAAAGTCGTATTCCTATAAGAACTCCATCCACTGACATTGTCGCAAGTTTAAGTCATGTTGGGAGAAAACATACCTCAAACTCTTATGGTCGGTGAAGACCACAAAGCGCTCACCAATGAGGTAATGTCTCCATAACTTCAGAGAAAACACCACGGATGCCAAATCAAGATTGTGGGTGGAATAGTTGCATTAATGGGGGAATAACTACTGAGACCCATAAGAAACAACTGACCTCCGCTGCATGAGAACACCGCCTAACCCCAGATTCGAATCATCACAGAAGACATCAAACTGGACTCCTTTCGCTGGAATACAAAGGACTAGTGCACTTACTAACTTCTCCTTTAGATACTTTAAGGCCGCCTGACACTGATCAGTCCATATGAAGTCCTGATCCTTCCTATTCAAAGTTGTTAGAGTGGCTAAAACCCGTGAGAAATTATCCACGAACCTCCTGTAATAGCATGTGAGACCAAGGAAACTTCACACCTCTAACACTGTCTTGGGGGCTGCCCAAGACACAACTGCTTCTATCTTCGATGGATCCATAGAAACTCCCTGTTGGGAAACCACATTCCCCAAGAAACAAACTTCTTGAGCCCAAAATTCACACTTCTACAACTTCCCAAAAAACTGATGTTGGCAAAGAACTCCCAAAACGGCTCGTAGATGCTTTGCATGCTCCTCTTCAGATGTGGAGTACACAAGGATGTCGTCGATGAAAACCACCAAAAACTTGTCCAGGAACTCATGGAACACTGCGTTCATGAAACCCATGAAAACAGATGGATCATTCATCACACCTAATGGCATTACAATGAACTCATAATACCCAGGACAACAACAGAATGTAGTCTTCGGGATATCTTCATCCTTCACATGCATCTGATGATATCCTGACCGCAAGTCGATCTTTTAGAACCAACTTTCACCCTTCAGCTCATCGAATTAGTCATCAATCTATGGAATAGGATAGCGGTTCTTTATTGTCACTTTGTTTAAGTGACGATAATCGATGCACAACCGCAAACTGCCATCAGCCTTCTTCACGAACAGAACTGGTGCACCCCATGGTGACACACTCGGTCAAAAAAACCGCACTACAACAGACCATCAAGCTGTATGCGTTGCTCTCTTAACTCAGAAGGGCCCATCCTATATGGATACAAAGATATAGGAGTCTCTCCTGGATGTATCTCGATCCCAAACTCGATCTCTCATCGAAGGGGTAAGGCTAAAACCTCTTCTAGAATGACATTAGGGTACTCCTCTACGACCCTAGGAAACGCCAACTGCTGAACCTCTAAAGAACTCAGCATCAACTCAGCCATCATGGATGATAATGATAGAACGCGCCTATGACCCATCCGAGGATCTCGCTCACCAAAAAACACCACCTTCTCTCCATCTTCACCGATGAAGATTACCTTCTACCTAAAGCAATACACAATAGACTCCACTGAATACAACCAATCCATGACAAGGATGACATCATATGGTTGTATTCATAAACATAGGAAATCTCCCCAAGAGTGGTGTTTCCCCAACACTAGCTCACAGTCTCTACATAATTTAAACAAGTCAGCTCGACCTCCAACTGGTGGAGTCAATGGGAAGGGCACTGGAAGCCTCTCTACCTCAAGTCCCAAAGCATGGACAAGGGTAGGTGATACGAAGGAGTGTGATGCTCCTGAATCAAACAAGGCATACACCAAAGTAGAAAACAAGCAAAGGGTACCTCGAACGACATCTGGCTCGGCTGGATCTGGCAATGCTAGAGCATAAAGCTGACCACGGCCTCTTTGACCCTGATGATGACCACCACCATGGCCACAGTCTACTCTCCAAGGATGGGGAGAGTCATGGGGTTGTCCTCTACCTGCCCCATCTACCCTCCGCTGATCAAAATCTGGTGCAACCTCCAGCTACTTCCTCGGCTGGAACTACCTCAACAGAGGAACCTGGAGTGGAGCACCCGAGGAACGATGACTGCTCTGAAAAGTCGGGCACTCCCGCTGCTGAGGACCATGACCACCACAAGAAAAACAAGTGCCTGATCCCTTGGAATAGTTCTGAGAGTTGCAGAATCTGGAGAAATGATATGGAAAGGGATGGGACCTACCCCCAGCTGAACGGAAACTCTTCTTCCCTGAAAACTGGGAACCTCGGACCACAACTCTACTCTGTGAGGAATCGTCCTGATTCCCCTCTCGTGACTATCCGGTCCTGGACAAATTACTCTCAACAACCTCCACCCTCACCAGCACCTCAAGATATGTCTTCAACATAAATGGGGTGACCTGGCGCTAGATCTATGGACGCAAAGCCTCCTCAAAATGCCTCAACCTGGCCTCATCATCTGGTAATAGTTCTGAAGCATATCTTAGAATGTTCCTGAAACATATTCCAAACTCTCGAACACTGGAGATCCCCTACTGAAGGGTAAGAAGCTCCTGACGACTAGACGCCTTCACAGTCGAAGAAAGGAACTCAACTCTAAACATGTCTCGGAACTCCACCCATGAGATCGTTGACTCCTCATGATCCCTGAGGAACAAGAGCCACCACTGCCTCACTGCTCCATGCAGCATCATCACAACCAAGGACACCTAGTGCTCCTTACGAGCATGGATCGAACTGAAGCCTATCTCAACCTCATCCAACCAGTCTTCTGTGACTGCATCTGAAACGGATCCCTCATACTTCTGCAGACTCCGGCACTGAAACTCTCAGAGTGTCTTCCTCCAAGTGTCTTCGTCATCAACCTCTACTCTACAGTGACCTGCTGGAACAGCCTGCTGGACATCTTCTACGCAACCTTGACGAGGACGTTGACCTGGAGCCATACCTGTAAAATAACAAACAATTAGAGCTCCTAAGCCTGGAATATGGAAGAATCACCATTAATTAATTAATTTTTTTCTTTATTTTAGGTTAACCTATCCCAAGGTCTACCCATTCAAACACAGGTGCAAAGAATAATGATGCATGATCATTTCCTATGTCTCTACCTTGTAACCAGTATCACCCTGTTTAGTACCCATTGTAAACTTAATGGTCCGTACATCAGATCATAGGGGGCCCTAAATGCCTATGTCTCAGCCGGTCTCCAATGTTTACCTCACTTGATAAACATGAATGACACAGTTTCCCTGCCAACCCATGCAACCTTACCTGTGCCTAAATCCAATCTCCATCTTATCCCTCAACCAGACCTCTGATACCACTCTGTCACGACCCCCTCTGCACAAAGTGTGCCCCTCCTGGGCCACATCACAACACAAGATATCACAACACCCCACCAGGGTCACGGCACAACACAAGCAGCAGGAAAACAACACATTAGATCAAATGGGCTCTTGGCCCTATAACAAGGGATCCACCCTTCACACATAATGAGCACTGATGGCTCCCAAGAACAAGGCATTCGACCTTACAAGTAAGATGGTTACTCAAAACACTATCAAGCATTATCATTTATCCACAATAAGTTCTTTAATACCCTCTGAATTAACATATTCAATTCATTGGTTCCAACATAATGAACCAAAAAAGTGAGTTATCATAAGGGTTAAACATGCTTACTATTCCAACTTAATCAACATCAAATTACCACCAGAACAAGATTCTTTTTTCATGCCTCTTTATTTTTAGCCAATTAATTATCAATTAATTCTGGCTTTCCGTTCTTTATCAATTTCAACAAGATCAACATGCTAACAAGCAAGGCATATATATCACACTATCTAGCAAATAAAAAGGCAATCCCTCATCGCAGTACAAAGCAACAACATGCGATCAAGAAAATTCTTTTAATCTGGTTTGTGTATTTAATTAGGTCAATTCCATTGTGATCCAAAGGGATAAATCATGCTAACTCTATGATTGAACATAACAATTAGAGAATCCACAAATCCCCTACCTCAAAGGTTTTTGAGGAAACCACAACGGTCGATGAACGCCCAAGAAACCGGGCTGATTCTCCATGAATCCTTTTTATATATCCTCTCCTAACACAAAAAAGACCAAAGATCATCATAAAAAAAATCCACACACTTAGATCTACACATAACGGGCATAGATCTAAGATTCCGAGAGAAGAGGAGGAGTAGATCTAAGTAGATCTAATAAATCAAGCAAGAACGATCACATACCTCAAGAAACCAGCTTCGATTTGCAAAGAGAAGCCTCTAGATCTCCTCCAAAATGCTTGGGAGATGTTATTCCACCTCCAAGGATGGGTAATCCCAAGTTATGGCCGATTAGGGGCTTAAACGAGCAAGATAAAGGCTAAATGGTCAAGATCCTAAAATTTAGGATCTAACTTTAAGTGCATGCACGGCCTAGTCACATGGTTAGACAAACTGTGTGCTAACCATTTGATCACCACTACCTTAGCCACTCGGCTCGCATGGTTTGGCGGCACGGTTTAGACAAACCGTGAACCTCCCATGCAGTCTCTACTGCCATCAAGGCCAGCTACGCATGGCTTGGCAACACGGTTCAACAAACTGTGCGCCAACCCTGCGAAATCTACAGGACTTCCAGTTTTCTTTATAAAGGCCACCCAAACGCACCTTCAAGCCGCCTCGATCCCTCGGGACACCTATAACACCACATTTTCACAAAGGAATGGACTAGAGAAGTTCGGGCCATTACATCACCAATCTTGATCACTACTCCGTAACAAGCATTCATAACTATGGATTTCTAATCAGGTTGTCTCCCTAAAATAAAGGTACACCTTTTGGACATGGGTAGTAACATTTAACCTTTTAAGTCTCATATTTCCATAGGTGTTGAACTAATTTTTACATCTGTGATTTCATTTTTATATACTTATCTTGTTTATCAAGGTATTCTTTTAATTTATTATCTTTCCTGGGACTCTGGGATAAAAATTGAGATTCCAAACCTAAAAACAGGTGGCACATGGTTTGAAAATGGTTAGTAAAAATCATGCTCTATACCATGATAGTTTGTGATCTCTAGATAGTGGGACTTTATAGGATTCAAGACCCTATTTACGAGCATGTTTCCATCCCCTAAGAACTATGAAACTTCATTCCTCCTTGGATTGAGATGGATAAAACGTTTCTTCTTGGTTTGGAAAAATGTGTGGCATGTCCGGGTCATTAAAAATGTGTGATTCACATTTCTACCCTCCCTTAATTTGAACCCAAATCCATCCCCTTTCTTCTCCCATTAGGATTTCCAGAATTAGGCACCTCCTTCGCTTCTCTTGGATTCATTGGCTACTCAAATATTAGGTGTTTTTTGTGTGGATATTCAAGTAATCATCACTTATGTCCTTCCATTTCCCATTTCCTCCTTCCTATTGGTTTCTTATTTCTTCCTTCTTGGGTTTTTTTTCAATAGATGGGTTGACCTATTGATGGATCAATCTCAATTTCTTGGCTTAAATCATGATTTTACAGTACTATATTTACTTTATAAGGTCTCTTTGTGGTGAAGTTGTGGATTCCCACTAGATTCCTAAAGTTTCCAATATTGAGGTAGGTCATTCTATGCATTATCATTATTGAGTCATTTTGGTACACTTGATTTGTTTTATAAATGTGTTCTATGAAGTGTTTGAATGCTTTAAAATATGTTTTCAAAGGGTTTTGAGGTTCTTATAAGTTGAAATATGATTTTCCAGATGAAATTACATGTGTTACATGTGTGCCTTGTTCATTATTCCTTCCAAAATATGTTCCATGAATTGTGTGAGTGGTCTGAACCATTTTTCCAAATATATTTTTCATGTGAATGGATTTGAAAGAGGTTTATATTATGAAAAATGGATTATTTTCATGTGTACTCATACTTTTTGGTGTGTGTATTTGAAATAGGTGATCTATGTGACATGAGAAATGAATTTGAGCACAAAGGGAATCATAGGGTACTATGTGTGCGGACTAGGACTATTATGAAAGTTAAATAAATGGGTTCAAGGCCCAGTTCCTTCTAGTCGGATTTATTCTGAAAGACTAACTAAACTGTGATGATTATTGGAGACCACTAGACCTTAGGATGTGTTCTCGTCAAGTGTCTCATGCATGAGTATGTTGTAGTTTATGGTTATTGTACCATGTCTCACTAAGTTATGTGGTTCCTAGGGTCCCACTAACACTAGTGCTTAGGTATTACTTATGGTGCTCATTTGATGATATTTCTATTCCTTGGATCTTGGTTTTATGTTTTCTTATTTATGTTTTTTAAATAATGTTGAGTTCAAAAAAGTATCCCTTTCTCATTAAAACTACATGATGATTTTTCTTATAATGTTTAGTCATAAAATATATTCCTCTTAGATGGTATTCTACTAGGATTTAGATCACACCCTACATAACCCTCAGGTGTATGTGTATCTTATTATGTTTTACAAAAGTAAAGGAAAAATTTTCCAGACTGGTGATGGTAGATCCAGTTTCTAGTGGTTATTCTTCTTGCAAGCATTTGTGGAGGTGGAATGAGGGTGATATCCCTATTATTGCATGGAGGTTGTGTTGTGTAGTTGGTTCCCATTCCCATTATGGTATTGTGGTTTTCTCTTTAAGGATCTATTTTTTCTAAAATGTGATATTGATACCTAATTTGGTTATGTTTTATTAGTTATGTGACTATTTTTTAAACTTTTTCAATGTTTATTATTAATTATAAAGGTGAAATAATTCCCAAAGTGTGAAGTTTGATGCTCAGAAACTAGTTGTCAGGCCATGGAAATTGGAAACACCCTTAAAGCCATGCCACAAGTCAGATCAGGTTTTAATTTGGATGGAATCATGGGATGGTTCATGGAAACAACCATCCCCATTTCCATCAAATGTGTTATGAAGTCATCATTCATGTGTATGATGAACAACCACCTTAGGAATTGATTTCATTCATTTTTACATTACCACCACACAAGGTTGGGTTTGGTTATTGATCTAAATTATATATATGATCTTTATTACATAATTATACCTATTTATTAATTATATCATACATATACCTTTTTAAATTCCATTTCATATGGGGTATGATAATGTCGCTCATGTGTGTGGCAGACGACCAACACAAGAAGCGATGTGATTTCTATTTCACTAATACTGTACATGATATGTAATAAGGGAAATGTTAAAAAAATATATGTGATTACATGACATAATTATCATATTAATGGAATATTAATCATTCTAAACGTATATTAATTGATTTTATTTATTACCTTTTTACTCGCTTAAATATGATAATGTCATCCATGTATGTTTGGACTACTGCCTTCATGAAGCGATTTGACTCTCTTTTCATCACCACACCAAATATTATATATATATAAGTATATTTAAGGAAATAATATATTAGTTATGATATAATTATAATTATATAAATATAAAAAATTACTTACCACCTTTGTGTAATGATCGTTGAAAATGGAAACGTTACTCATGAATATGTGTGACCTACCGTCTCTCTGATCGTAACATACGTTATTTATCATAAACATATTTCATGATTGGTTTTAAATATATAATTTATAATTTGAAAAGATAATTATTTCATGATTGTCATTTTGGATATGATGTAACTATATAAAATACAAGAGAACTAGAACTTTCAGAACAAATCATGAATGTGAAAACAAGAAAATTAACACCCAAAATAATGAAAATAATAAAATATTATTAATGAGAAGGTAATAATGTGTTATAAAATGATCATATATGATATTATAAATATTAATATAGTTACATAATAAGTTAATAAAATTTTTGAAACCACTAAGTAGGAGGTTAAATCATGTTCAACTAAAAGGAAGTGTGAGGTAAAGAACTTCGTCACAGTTTCCCATCATTGAGGAATATTATAATGTTGTGCACATAATTTATTTTATATGTTGTATATACCAACCCTTTAACATGTAATATCGTTTTTACTTAATAATTGATGTTATTTTATATTTTAATTTTAATTATTTCATCCAATTTTATTTCAATTAACTTTTACCAAGTGGTAAAAATGTTTATAAGTCAATTTTTATTCCTAAGGTTACATTAATTCTTCGTCATCTTTGATATTCTAATATTATGTGTGAAATTAAATACAAGTATCTTATGTATTATTTACACTTTTTATGTGAATTTAAAGTTTATAAAAATAATATATTCATTTAATAATTCTCACTTCAACATTGTGATCATTATGGGGGTTTATTTCACAATCCCATTCTCCACGAGATTGTTTCTTTTTGAATTTTAATTGAAGGAAATTATTTGATTATTGTATAATAAACCCATAAAAGTTTCTAATAATATGGTTATTCATGTCATTTTAAAGTAATAGTATCATTTTTTCACTCTTTGTAAATGTTAATAATTTAGAAAAAATTCATTAAAAAATCAAACTTAATTTCTCTCTTCAATGGGAAATCTATTTTCTACCAAAACCCTAATTTATAAAAATATTGTCAAAAATATTTTTAAAACTCTTATAATTTTTTTTAAATATATTTTTACCCATTTATACTTTATAAAAAATGTTTTGAAAGGAATATTCGCGTAACATACAAAATAATTCTTTATTGGATTCTACTGAAAAATTGAACGAAATAATTTTTTTGAACATGTAAGGAAAGAATGTAATTTCTATCCTTGATGACCACTATAATGTTTTAAAGCATCGATTTTAATTTTAAAGTTTTATTATTAAATAAAATTATCTTCATTTTTTTTGAACTATCATTTTTGAAAAATTATTTTGAAAATGAAAATGATATTTTCCTCAAGAATGTTTTTTAGAATATTTATATGGTATTTCTATTCATCAATGATTGAACCACTATATTTTTACTCCAATGATTATATTATTTGTTAATACCATCCTTATTCTTTTTCTATATGGTTTGTGATCATTTTGAACAATGAAATTATTGACATTCACTTCCTTGATTCATTTTTGTAGTCATTAACATTCCCTTAAATTATTAAATTTCCTAAAGAAGTTACATTTCCACTAAATATCCATATTATTAATCATGTATTTGTTTTTCTCTTAAACCAAATGTCATTTCTACGCATGGTGTTCTATATTAAAATTTATTTTTTTATCATGGGAAATACTGATAATTTAATATTCCTTACTCAATGCATATATATGGTTATAAGTCACATTAGTCATCAATTAAATCGATTATTTAATATATAAGGAATGATTTGGATGTGAAAACATATGACTCTCTTGGATATAGATATCCTCACAATGAATTTTTAATCTCATGAGGTGAATCATTATCTTAACATAAAATCAGTTTGTCAAACTGAATTCATTTGTACCAACTAGTTTTAAACTATCTTGTAAAAGGTCTTGATGGTAGAGACATCATGTGCTTGAAACATAAAAACTAATAATTAATCATTACCTTAATTCATAATTATGATATTATTATCCATGATATATTTCCAATGATATTATCTTTGGATTCATTTCATTCATAGTTATATATTACATGGCATGTGTGTTCAGTTATTGTAATGACCCAAAGTTTTATTAATGGAATTACATTATTATAATTATGTAATTTAGTTTAATAACATAATATTACATATATAACACAATTCAAACATTGCGAATGAAGACTGAGTTAAATAAAAGGTATCTCTTGAAGTTAAGGAACACATAACGACGAAATAGTAACATAAGATTTAGAATATTAATGTGAAACATATAAATAATACACCAGCCAATGTAATAGTAACCTCACCAAAAAAGTATAAATAAAATTTTACCATCTTATAAGTTTAAATATCTTATAATTATATTGTAGTATAAGTAAATTAATATTTTAAAAAGTATTAATTAAGTGTTGGAATTTTTATAAGTCATAAATATTTAATTACATTTTTATAACTAATTTAATAATTTAAAAGAATTTTTTTCACATAATTTATTCATAAATTGCTTCTTTGATTCCTTATGATTATAATAATATTTTTTGAGAACTTAATAAATTTTCCAAAGTGTTAGAAAACCAGTTTTAGTGTTAAAAGTTTTATTTTTTATATAAAAAATGATTTTAATTAAAAATTAGATTTATCATATGTAGAAAAATATTTTCATAAAATGGAATTTTTTTTGAATTCTACATTTGTAAAATTGGTTACGGGGAATGTTTTGTATTTTCCTAAAATATATGAATTTTTAGTGATTGGTAAAATATGATAATTTATGATAATTGCTAAATACATGAATTATGGAGTCATGGAAGAAGTTTATACTGATGTTAGAACCATTTTTTCAAACTCACAAGATTTATTTACTATTTTTGGTCACAAGAATAATTATATTTATTTTCTTGATCAAAATAATAGACTAATGAATTAAATATTTAGAAAACATCCATCTCCCCCACTATAAATACCACCCCTCACCACCTCTTCTCCTCACACTCTTCAAGCCTTGTGAATTGTCTAAATTATAATCAAATCTCTTCCCAATCCCCTCCCCCATGACCAAGATCTTTTGGTATTATCAATATACCAAAACCAAACCCACAAGTACATTCTCAAAAGGAATGAATCAAGAGGTAAATCCCTCTTCCATTTTTCATCAATTTCTTTTCTAGTTCCTTTTTTTTATTGTCTATCCTCACCTCTCCTCATACAAATGGAATAATAACTCTAGTACCTTATATTTAATATATTTTTTATGAGAATTTAATAATTCATCATTATCTCTCATTTCCCATCCTAGTATACTATAAATGAAAACACAATCCGAGATGTGTTAATTTGTCACATTCAAGGATGAAATATTTTCAATTTTTATTACCATCTTCAATTATGGTCATGAAACCGTTTTTATGGTTGAATAAGAATATAATATATGTATTATATCTTTTTTAAGGTTATGGAATATATTTTGACAAAGTATATAAATTTATAAAGAAAAATGAGTTTGTTGTGTTCAAACACCGCCAATTAAACCAAATAGTTATCATTAAAGTTTTATATAATGATTCATACTCACTCCCAATAACTAAATTAAATCTATAACCATGAAATATTATTTATGTTAAAAAATAACATATAACTTCAATTCTTGATGACCATTATCATCTTACATGTTTACTCGTACATGTATATAAGTAAACTGATCATGAAAACCAAGGAAACATACACTCCCAAAGAATGAAATTGAACCTCTTAACCTTAAAAAAGTCCATGAATGAACTAAATAAGGTAATAATAAACAAATTAAATGTATAATAGATTCATTAATTATTAATTATTGAATCAAATTTTATTATCCAATACATTATGTTCAAGTGAAGAACTCCTTAGGATTTAAGGTAAGGGATTCTACTCGTACCTCCGTTATTCCTTCGGGTTTCTATATCATTATTTTACCCAAATGAAGTTATCTTTTATTTCTATGTGGATATTCTAAAATATTTTTTCTATGTTTTAAAATAATGTATCAATATCCATTCATCATTCTCTTTCAAGTATATACAAGTTTTTAATTGGTTCCATTCTCAAGTCTTCACGATAAACAAGACTATTTTAAGTGAACTTCATGAATTCTTACCCAATTTCAAGTACACTCTATAATCTGTTTTAAGAAACTATTGTCTTTATAAAATAACAATTTTTGTTATTAAAATTATTTTTTTACATTTCTTATTTTATATAAAAGTGTATTCCCTTTTCTGTTTTAAATGATCTTTGATATTTTCCTTAAACCGCCCTAAAATGTTTTAATTCTAATGTTTTTAAATACTCTTTTAACATGTTATCACTTAAATTTGACATCACATATCATGATATATTCCTATTTTACCTTATGATTTCCCATACATGGTCTAATTCCTTTTCTTCATGGACACTTTTATGATATGCCCATTAGTTATTCTTTATAACAAGATTATGATGCCCATTTCTTTCCATAAGTACCATTATGTTTATATTTGATTGATTATGTATGATTATTTATGTAGAAAGAATATCCCTGAACATGTTATGATGGGTTCTCTTAGATATAGATCCAATTCATCGGGTAAAGTTTAGCCGCATGAGATGTTATATGCAATGGTCGTGACGGTTAGCCTTGACTCGTGCTCCATGTGAAACAGTCTTGGTGGTTAGCCTTGACTCGTTCTAATCGATGTGCAACGAGCCTTTACTCATGAAAAATTCATGTTTTATGTTTCTTCCACATTACTATGATTCCATTATTATTATGATTCCATATTCTATGAGTTATTATTCTTTATGCTTAATTATGTTTCATTTCTTTTTATATCATTATGTTATGCCTTCTAACCCATGTGCTAATATTTTTTTTATTATTTATTCTCTTGGTTGTCTCTCTAGCTCATCCCATTATTCATGATATTCCTACGTTATCCTAAGCATATGTATGAGCACATTATAATTTCAGAGATCATTATGATGATTAAATAAAAGATGTGTTTATGATGTTTTTATGTACCTAATCTTCCAAGACACTAGAATTTACAATCCTTGTCTTGTAATTTAATGTTTATGTATACTTAAAATCTTCTAATTCTATGTGTAAAATTCTCTCCTCTCTGTAGTTGGTATCATAGGAAAAACCCTAGTTATATTTGGATATTAGTATTATAATATTATTCTAAAAACCTTATGGATAATATTATGTGTATAATAATATATCTAAATTTTGGTAAGTATTGAGTAAGTCGTTTATCAAATAAACATATCCTTTCCTAGATACTACAAGTAGATGTGGTTTTGGCAAAGATGTACCTAGGTGTGAAAACACTGACAAGGTGTTCCGGACCTTACTCGGGGTAACTAGGTACATGACATTGGGCCTTACGGTGCACCTGGTTTGACACACCAAGGGGATATGTTTTGGTAAATTCATAATCTTATTGTGAACCATTATTAAGTGAACAGAAAATAAAATCCCCTGAGAATATATTTTAGGAAAAATATCATGGATAACCTAGATTGAAACCTTAGGAATCACGAGTTAGGATATAATTTTATTTTAAAAGTTTATCATTTTATGTTCAAAGTTTCCTTTTATTTTGATTATTAGATAAGTATTCAAGACCCCCAATTGAAATTTATTTTTCATAGTTAATGTCAGGAAATAGAAGAATACGTTCCAAAAATAAATGTTATAGAAAATGTAAAGATTTCCATAATGATATGCCAAATATGATGTGAACGGGTGATCAAACCTTAATGATATTACTTTCTTAGCTAACTTAATTTATGAATAATAACATGAATCATGTGGAACGCCCACTTATTCCAAAGAAAGATCAAGTTTCCATCGAATCCTTCTTACAGAAATGACCTCTCATGTTTAGTGGATCTTATGATCCCATCCTTGTGGAACAATGGATTAACTCCGTTTAAATTATATTCCCTTTCCTCCAGTGATCATAAAAATAGAAATTTGTTATGGCAGTCTATCATTTTGATGGGTAAGCTAATCAGTGGTGGACACTAACCCAGAATACAAATTCCTTGGAGAAAATTGATTCCATGTATTAGGATGAATTCAAGAAAATATTTTTTAATAAATATTCCCTCTGAAACATCCATCTCAAGATGGAAAGAGAGTTCCTTGGACTTATGTTATAGGAAGATGAGTCTATCGAGGTGTCTGAAGATAACTTTATAAGTCATTCAAGATAGGCCTTTACATTTTTCATGAACATTGAAATAAAGGTGTATCTCTTCTTTATCAAACTAAATACAAGTATAATAAAAGAGTCGGTGATTTAAGACATCAAAAGTTATGAGGATATTGTTTGTTATTCTATCAAGGTTAAAATGGAGATTGGAGACTCTCAATGATATCGTAGGCCTAGTGACAAAAATAAGAAAATAGAGTCTAATATGGGTGGTTCAAAAAATAAATCCCATTATGGAAAGATGATAAAACATCACATGTGCAAAAATTCAGGGAACAAGCATCCTGGGAATTATCTAATGAGAACGAGGAAATGCATAAAATGTGGAAGAATACCACATCTAGCTAAGAACTACTAAAGGGATATGAATAATTCCACTAACATGTAAGATTAAAGGAAGGTTCATATCAACACTCATCATGTATTGTAGTGTTACATATTCAATTAACATGGTAATTAGGTGAACCATTTCCCTAAGACAAGGGTTATCAGGGTAAATCAATAACAACCTCCAAGGAAACAATGAATGTCTTATGTTATCACTACTTCTAAGGTGGAGCTGTGCAACAATTTCGTGACAGGTACACTGGTTATTCATTAAAGAATAGTGAATGTAATATATGATTTTGGTTCTACCCATTCTTTCATATCTTGCATGTTTAGTTGAACTATTCAGTCACCGCTTCAAAATTTGAAGGTTGTGTTATCTGTGAGAATAGAAAATGGGGAAATTGCTACATCCAAAGTTTATAACTCCCCCCTTGTTAATGTTTGTGGACTAAAACTCATATAAAATCTTTTCATACTCCATTTCGTAGAGTTTGATTATATATTGTTCATGGATTTGCTATATTTATAAAATGGAAGCATCGATTGTCAGGAATGGGAGATCACTATTCACATCCCAAAGCATCCTCCAATTATATTCAAGTGTAAGGAGTAAGATTAATATCCTTTAGAATGATAGTTTCATGTGTGGATATTACTACCTTATGATAAATAATATCTCTCTCAAATTATTGAGACAAAGGAGATGATCATGCTTGAATAAATTCATATCGTGAGGGATTACACTAATGTATTCCTTGAAGAATTAGCTGGTCTTTTTCTTGACCAAGAGGTTGAGTTCTCAATTTAACTTATTCCTAGATCTCTATATATATCAAATAAATAGTATAGAATGGCAACCATTGAGCTAGAAGAACTAAATAAGTAGTTATAGGAGAATCTGTAGAAGGGTTTTATATGCCCAAGTAAATCACCATGGGGTGAACCAGTCCCCTTTGTTAAGAAGAAGGATGGATCTGTGTGCCTCTTCATTGATTATCATGGGCTCAATAAAATCTCAATAAAGAACAAGTATCCCTTGACTTGGATAGATGAATAGTTCGATTAGCTACGTGGGGCTAGTTATTTCTTAAAGGTGGATCTTTGGTTGGTATATCACAAATTAAAGGTGAGGAAAGAAGATATTCTCAAGACTATATTTAGAACAAGTTATGGACACTATAAGTTTATAGTTATTTCCTTTGGATTCACCAATTCTTTATCCATTTTCATGGATTTAATGAATAGAGTGTTTAGAGATTAACTCAAAAAAATTGTGGTAGTATTTATCGATGATATTCTGATATACTCTAAGGGAAAGGAGGACCATGACGAGAATTTGAATACTATGTTAAAGACTTTTTGAAGGGAGAAAATTTATGAAAAGTATAGTAAACATGAGTTTTTGATGTAGAAGTATCATTATTGGGGTATGTTATCACCAGAAAATGGATATCTGTGGACCCTTCCAAGACAAAGGTAGTCAAAGAGTGGCTCATGCCAATATCCGTAACAGAGATCTTGAGCTTCCATAGTCTGGTAAGGTATTGCTGATGATTTTCTAGGAACTTCTATTGATTTGAAAATAGAATAAAAAAGTTTAAATAAAAAGGAGTGAAATTTGTCTGCACTCAAGAATGTGAGTAAACCTTTAAGGAGCTCAAATAGAGGTGCATCACTATGCCAGTACACACAATTCCTGTAATGAACCAATGTTTTATCAATAAAATTCCCTTATTATAATAATGTCTTATGGTATAATCATATAAGATTACTTATAGAACACAATACAAACCTTATAAATGAATAATGAGAAAAATAAAAGGTATCTATAGAAGTTAATGAATGTATACCAATGAAATAGAAACTTGACCTTTTAAATACTAATATGAACATTATGAATAGTTTATCAACCAGTTGAATAGTAACCTCACTAATGAAAGTATAAATAAAATTTACCGAACTTATAAGTGACAATATAATATATATATATATATATATATCATATTATATGAAAGTTAATATTTTAAAAAAAATAAATTAAGTGTTGGTATTTTTGTAAGTCATTTATATTTAATTACAATTTTATGATTAATTTAATAAATTAAAATAATTTTTTTTTAATAAATAATAATTTTTATGAATTATTATTGTAAGATAATTTTAAGAGACCTTAATTAATTTTTCAAAAGTGTTTGAAAATCATTTTTTGGGGATATTTTTTGGTATTTTTATAAAATACATTAATTTTTTCTGATTTGTAGAATACTATAATTTATGATAAATGATAAATAATTGAATTTCTACATCACGCATGAGTCATGGATGATGTAAATGGCCATTGTTTCAAGAATACGTTCTCTCCTTACAGTTTTTATCGCATGAATAAATATTGTTCATAGTCATTAGCAATAATATTAAACTAATGATTAAAATAATCAAAAACCCCTCCTCTCCTACAGTATAAATACCACCCCTCTTTACCTCCTCTCCTTACACCTCCCAATCCTTGTGCATAGTTCAAATTCTACTCAAATATCTCCCTAATACCCTATCCTATGTCCAGGATCTTGTTTTCACATAAGAATACCAAAACCTCTCCAGTAAATTGGATCTCAAGGAAGATATAATCAAGAGGTAAATTCCTCTTTTATTTTCTTTTCTTTTCTTTTCATGTTCCTTTATTTTCATTTCTATCCTCTCATATCCTCATTCAAATGTTGTGATGACTATAGTACCTTACATGTATTATAATGTTGTTCTTATAATGTAATAAATCATAATCATCTCTCTTTTCCCCTCATTTTATACTAGAAATGAAAACACCATCTAAGATGTGTTAATTTACCACATTCAAGGATGACAGGTTTTCAATGTATTTTATCATCTTTAATTCTAGTCATGAAACCATTTTTATGGATTAACCCAACTGTAATATGTGTAATATGTCTAATTTATGCTTTTGGAATCTTTTTTAACACATGATATTAATTTATAAATCAAAATGAATTCATTGTGATAAAAAACATCCAATTAACCAAAATTGTAATCATTAAAATTTTATATAATGATTTTCCATCACTCCAAATAACCAAATGAATTTTATAACCATGTAATATTTTTTATTTTCACTAATGGAATAAAACTCCAATTCTATAAAACCATTCTCATATTACATGTATATCCTTACATATATATATAAGTAAACCAATCATGAAAACCAAGGAAAACAATGCTCCCAAACAATCAAATTGAACCTATTAACCCATCAAAAAGGTCATGAATGAACGTAATAAGGTTATATTAAATAAATTAAATGTATAAGAGTTTAAATAAATATTATTTAAAAATATAATTTGGTTATCCAGGACATTAATATCAAGTGATGGACACCATCGTACTTAAGGTAATAGATTCTACCTGAACCTCCATTATTCCTTTTGGTAGTTCTATATTTATTTTTACCCAAATGAAGTTATCTATTATTTTTATTCACATATTATAAATTATGTGTGTATACTCATAACTAATATATCAAGACCCATTCATTATTCTCTTTCTGGGATATACATGTTTTTAAATAATTCCTTCCTCAATTATTCCTGATAAGAAAGCCCATTTTAAGGGAACTTTTTGAATTCCTACCAATTTTCAAGTACACAATATAAGGTATTTTTAAGCCACCATTATTTTTATAAAACCAATATTTATATTTTGAAAACATTATTGGTTAACTTCTGTTTTTATATAAAATATTATGCTATTTTATTTTTTTAATGACCTTTGATATTTTCCTTTAACCGCATTAAAATGTTTTAATTATAAAGTTTCTAAATTACTATTTTTACATGTTATTACTTAAATTTGACATCAATTTCCATGATATGTTCCTATTATAACTTATTTTCTTCCATTCATGATATCATTACTTTCTTTCTTGAAAATTCTTATGATACACTCATTTGTTATGCTTTATGACATGATTATGATACCCAATTCTTACCATGGGTAACCCTTACGTTTATGTATCACTGATTATGTATGATTCTACATGTGAAAATAATATTCATGAATTTTTTATGATGGGTGTTCACAGATAGAACTCCAGTGAATTGGCTAAAGTTGAGTCTCATGAGATGTTATGTGAACAGGTCTTGGCAGTTAGCCTTCACTCATGCTACTTTGTGCAACGGTCTTGGTGGTTGACCTTGACTTGTGCTCCTCTATGTGCAATGATCTTTGACTTGTGATAAACTCATGTTTTATGTTTCTTTGACAATACAATGACCCAAGGATTATATGATCTCATGTTCATATTTTATGATTCCATATGTTCCAAGCCTTTTTATATCATTATGTCATGCCTTCAAACCCATGTGATAAAGCTTTATTTTTATGATTATTCCCTTACTGAGATTTTTAGCTCATCCCTTTTTTCATGTTATCCCCAAGTTATACTATAATTATTTGTAAAAATAATTGAAGTTAATATCCCTTTATAAATATTAAATAAATAATTTTTTAATTTTGTCCCATATTATTAGTTTTATATACCTAGTCTTCCATGGCACTGGACTTTAAAATCCTCAGCTTGTAATATGATGCCTTATTTTTCATAAAATCATGTAGTGATATCTATAAAAGGGTAGGGTCACTATTGTTGGTAATAGAGGATGGCCTAATCATTTTTAGAGATTACTAATAGGGTACAATAGTATAAATCTTAGGGATGAGAATAGTTATAAGAAAACATCCTTAAATTTTTTTTAAGTATAGAGTAAGTGGTTTATCAGTAAAATGCTTCTCTGTCTAGATATAAACAAGTGGATGTGGATTCCACACAGATTTATCTAGGGGTAAAATAAGAAAACACCACTTTGATCTAGAATTTAATAGGAACTGGTGCACAATAACAACTCTTGTTGCACTCCTGGTTTGACAGTCCTGGGGGGTATTTTTTAGTAAATTCATAAGATCATTATAAACCATTATTAAGGGAACAAAAAGCCCATAAAAATATATGTTAGGAAAGAATCATTGATAACCTAGATTTAAACCTATAGAATCAAAAGTTATGATATAATTTTCCTAAAATATTTTATCCTTAAATTTTTAAAGTTTTATTTTTATGATTAATAGCTAATTATTCAATCCCTCTAATTGTACATTCTTTTTATTAGTTAATGGTGAGAAATATAAGAGTATGTTCCAACAATTATTGTGATAGGAAATATAACGATTTACCTAATGATATTCCTGATATGATGGGAATGAGTGCTCAAAAATTTATGATAATGCTTGCTCATCTATATCAAGTTAAGAATAATTACATGAATCTTGTAGAATTCCCTCCTTCTCCAAGGAAAGAGAAAGTTTTTTTTGAATCCTTCTTATGGAAAATTACTCCCATCTGTATTGGATCATCTGATCCCCTCCTCACAGAATGGTGAATTAACCCCATTGAAAATATATTATATGTAATTCAGTGCTCTGAAAAAGATAATGTCATACTAGAAGTCTTTAATTCTTATGGGGATGCCAGTAAGTCGTGGACACTAATCAATAATATGATGTCCCATGATGAAATTGATTCCATGGATTGAGAGGAATTCCTGAAAGAAAATTCAATAAATATTTTCCCTAAACTCTTCGTCTGAATATGGAAAGATAATTCCTCAGACTTAAGAAGAAGAAAGATGATTCTATATGGGTGTATAAAGAAAACTTCACAAGTCTTGCATGATATGCCTCCAAATTTTTCATGAACTCCAAAATTAATGTAGATTGGTTCTTTAGAAGACTAAATCCAACTCTACAAAACGTGTTAGTGATTTGAGACTTTGATAGTTATGAGTTGATTTTCCATTATGCCCTCAAGGTTAAAATAGAGATCAGATACTCTCAATGGTCTCATGGTCCTACTGAAAAAAAAAGAAGAAAATGGAGTCTAATATGGGTGGTTTGGAAAATAAATTCCATGATGGAAAGCATATTGATCATCCCACGTATCAAAATTGTAACATCCCAGGTAATTAAAGAATAAAGAATTTTCATATTTATTAATATTTACAAATTAAATACTAATTTTAATTAAAACGGGTTTCTACGTTCGATAGCGTACTCGATACGCAACGATGAGTTTCTTTGAAAACTTACGTTGCACACAAGTAATAAAATAATATTATTTTAAATGTTAGTTAACAAGTAGTCGTTGTACTAGCGGGAATGGATATAAATAACTAAAATACGATTATATATGTTTTTAAATGTTTTTACATTTACCCAATAAAGGATAAAGGCTTAAAATACAGAAAGAATTCAATTTTAGGCATTTATACCCTAATTTTCACTAAGGGTTCACTTATCACCTTTTAACGGCGAACCGTCATTAAATATAGTTTTGATCAATCTTATAAACTATATTGGACCAAAAATAACTCTTCTTGAGAATCGGTACATCAAAATTTACTTTGTGTAAATTTTTGGTATCTTTCCGATAAAGTTCATTTTTTAATGAATAGTGTAAAATGTTGTATTTTAATTCAAAACCTCTTTTTAATCTAATTTATTTATATTATTAGATTATATTTTGAATTGGTTTTAAAGTGAAATTAGAAAATATTTTTACCATTAAATCCAATAGTGGTCGTTGGAATTAATATCACTTTGAAATCGGACTTAAACTAGTGTCAATCTTTTGATACTTATTGTTTCATAAAAACACGCTATTTGCTCTGACAGCGGGAATTAATTATTAAATTAATTAATGAAACTTATATATTGTGAATTTTTTAAAATGGACTTCATTTTTGAATTCGGAATATCAAATATAGCTTAAGGTGAATTTTTGGTATTTTTCTGAAAAAACCTCAATTTTTGATGAATAGTGAAACCACTAAGTTGTAATCAAGCAAACTGGTTTTTCACTTAAATGAAAGTTTACCACTAATGTGAATTTAATTTTGAAAATCCGACATACATGGTTGTCATTATTAAGTAAAATGTGGTTCAATAAGATTAAAATAATTTTTTGGTGAATAGTAACTTATTAAGTTTTTAATCGCGATTAGAGGTAATTAGTGTAATTTAAGGTAAAAATGATATTATAAAAATGTGTAAATACCATGACACTTGTCCTACACCTATTGGGTGAGTCATGGATGACCAAGACAACCCATGGGTCGATTTAGGGGACCCCATGGAGCCACTTGGGTGAGATAATGACTTTAATGCCTTTTTTAAAAATAAAGGTGAAAATGACACTAACATAAATTGTTTTACTAAAACAATTTTTAGAAGGGGTTATACAAATCATAGTTTTGTTTATAAATAGTCATTGGAAATCTAAAAATATTTCCTACATCATAGTAATTTTTTTATAATTTTTAGACATTAAATAAATTAAATTATTTATGACATAATAATGATGCAGCGATGACATCATTATTTGACGATTTAAATAAAATGGAAAGATAATGTAAAATATATGAACTACACATGTCCAAAACTTATTGGATGGGTGGATTTCGAACCCTTATCACCTTATCCACGAATTATATCAATGTGGGACCTTATAAATTCGAAACACGTTTGAAAATAAAATAATAGTTTCATGATTTCCAAAATTTCCCCTCCTCTCCCCTTATAAAAGGCCCCCACCTCTACCTCTTTTCCCACACTACCAAAGCATTTGGCTCGGCCAACCCCTACCCATTTACTCTCTCCACATCCCTATCCTCATCCTAGAGGATTCCCTTTGGGCATAATCCTTTCAAAGGAAGCCTTTAGGCTCAAATCAAAAGGAGTTACACTTTTAAAGGTAATTCATTCTGTCATGTTCATTTGTTTTATTTTGCTTCTCCAACTCCCTAAACTCTTTTTATTTACTCCTTTTGTAACAAAACCAGTATCTTCAATATACTATGATGTTGTTATAAGATTTATTCGAGCTACACTCTCACACAACTACATCAAATGGTTAAAGAACATACGGTTTCCGTGGATGGCGAAATTCTGCCTCCCGAAACGATGATTGTTCAATACTCATTTAACACCTTAAAATGTGGCCATTATGATGTCACTATTTTTATATATGATATATAATATGTTTATTCTTTCCTTAAGCTTATGTATTTTTCATTTATGGCATACCATTATTGTTTCCATTATGGGTAAACACGATATCTTCATTTTAGGAAGTGTGGACTACCGCCCCCTGAAAGTGATTTGATTCGTTAATACCATATGTGGGATGTGTAAAGGATAAAGTTAATGATCTTATATATGTTATTATACTGGAATTATAATATACTCTTATATCATTATGATTCCATTCCAAAAAAATACGAAATAGAAATGGAAGTAGCGTTCATGCGTACGTACGGCTTACCGTCTCCATGAACGGTGCATTTCATTTCTTAACTATAAATGATTATATAATATTATAAATACATGTATATGCTGTATATATATGATATATATGATATCCAAATCAGTAATGTCATTCTGGATATAAAGAACCTTAGACCACACGAACAACATGTAATTGTAAGAAGTCCACTTTCGACTTAAGAACCAAATATCGACAAAACAAACATTATTAACTTAAATGGTTACATAATGTTTATAACATGGAAATAAGTGATATAAAAGTAATAATGAACTATAAAAAGGTTCTTAATCAAGTAGAAATTAACTCAAGTTTATTATTCAGGACATTAAAGAACAATCGAGTCAAGTCGGACCCGAGGTAAGGGACTTCGTCTCAATCTCCTTTCATTGAGGCATATTTCGTTTTATACACAACATTCTTTTATAAGGTGTATAAACCCCTTTTAATTTTACTTTTATACAAAAAGGAATCTTTTTCTACAAACCGTTTCACTAAACGACAAAAAGGAATGTTTTTTTTAACGTACGAGGTGACAACGACCTTTTCCGCCGCCGCGAGTATTATTTGGTCTTTGGCTTCCTCAATAAGCCGTTATGTTTTTAAAATGAAATAAATATCATATACTCTATTATGTATTTTGGTATTGAAAATGGTTTTGATAAAGGATTCTATTATGATATATTGTGATTGAAATGTGGAAATGTTATCATTCCTTTATATTGGTTTTATGTTCTATGATTTTATAATGGTACTTGAACATTTTAACGGGTGGTTACATTATAAACCATATGACGGGTGGTGCCGTGAATACCAGGATGGGTGGTTACGTTATAACCTCCAATGCATTGGGTAAGGAAGTCGGCCGTATGGCTATTCCATTAAGTATGTATGGAAATTGGCCGTATGGCTATTCCATTAAGTGATATGTGTGTAATTCGACCGTATGGTTATTCCACTTAAGTATGTTTATGTCCCAAGTTACCTTTATATATGTTATGTGTTCTTTATATGGGTTTTATGGTAATACTTTGGTTACAAAAAGGTAAGTAATGATACTTTATTCAGTGAAGGGTTTTTACTACTTCATAATGGTGAAGGTATTACTTTGATAGAGTATACATGGTTTACTTGATGTTTTAAAAATTAACAGTTTTAATTCCTTATGTCTCCCTTACTGAGCTTTTTATCCTCACCCCAAGTTTATTTGAAATGTTTTTCACAGGACTTAATGTGGAATAAGGTCAAGGATGGGATCAAGGGAATGTCATGCTATATAAAACATGGAACTAGACATGTTTCTTTTTAAGAGTTTTTTTTATTATGGAAACTTAGTAGAAGTGTCTACCTTGTAATCTTTTGAGATGTAATAGTTATGTTCTAATTCTCTAAAACTCTAAACCTGAAAAGATCCTCAATGTGAATTATTCATTTAATTCAATATTAAGTAAGTTTTAAGGCCGGGGACTTATAGTTGGTATCAAAGGTCGGTTTAGACAACTTTAGGAGTTAGAATAGTGTTAAATTATAATATGATTGAAATGATATAGCATTTATGGATTACCATGTTGCTTCGCCTAAGATATTTCTGTGTTCAGAATGGTTTTCCGCAGAGGAAACAAAGAAGCTATGTTGGGACGGCATCAGGAGGAAGACAACCTTCCAAATCAGCAACCTGAGATGGTCGGAATCGGAACTGAACAGTTTTTTTCAATGATGGCACAGTTGACTCAGGCTATAAATGGTGGTGGTATCCATGCACGAGATCAGCCAGATCAACTGCAGAGGAACATGTCAGTGGTGGAACATTTCATGAGGCAATATCCCCCATCATTCAGAGGATCATCTGACCCTGTGCAAGCTGAAGGGTGGATTAAAGTACTGGAGAAGATTTTTGATTTCATGGGGTGTTCAGAACATCAAAAGGTTAGTCTTGCTGTTTACCGTTTTGAAGGTGAAGCTGATCAGTGGTGGTCGATGGTGAAAAATATCAGGGATAGTGATGAGATTGAGGATCTTCACTGGGACAAATTCAAATGTATGTTTCTTGAGAAATATTTTCCTAAGGTGGTTCGTCTTAGGATGGAAAAATAGTTCCTAGAATTGAGGCAGGAGGATGATTCAGTGGCTGCTTATGAAGCAAAGTTCACTCGATTGGCAATGTAAGCTCCAAACTTCATACGAGATCTTGATAGTAAAATAAACCATTTTTACTCAGGGTTAAAGCCAAAGTATCGAAGGGCTTTAGCTTCTCGTGAGTTCAAAAGTTATGAAAAACTTGTTAGATGTGCGGAGAAGGTGGAAATGGAGTTTGCCGATGATCAGATGTTCTATGATAAACAACAGAATAAGAGGTCTAGTTGGCAGGCAAAGGGGAAGAATTCATCAAAGAAGAAAGGAAGTAAGAAAACCAAATATCCATCCTGTGAGAAGTGTGGTAAAATGCATCCTGGAGAATGTTTATCCAAGTCTGGTAAGTGCTTTCGGTGTGGTAAGTCTGGTCATATTGCTCGTAAATGTAAGGAAGATGATCAAGCAGGCAATGAAAAGCCAACGGTAAGATGTTTTAAGTGTAATGAAATGGGTCATTATGCAAACGAGTGTCCAATGAAGAACTCAACTGGGGGAATGCAGCCAGACTACAAGCAGAAAGGGGTGGTGAAATCCTTTGCAACAACTTCAGCAGATGTTGGGCCATCGAATGAAGCGGTATCAGGTACACTGTTTGTTTGTTTAGATTATGCCAATGTGTTGTTTGATTCAGGGTCTACACACTCTTTCATTTCAGAGAAGTTTTCTAGTAAATTGTGAATTCCATATCAAGATATGGATCATGAGCTTATGGTAAAAACACCCGGAGGGAATGTTGAGATAAAAAGGAATTATAAGAACCTTCCTATCCTTGTGTGTGGAAAGAATCTACCTGCAAACCTTATTTTTTTTGCCTCTAGTATAGTTTGATGTTATTTTGGGAATGGATTGGCTTTCTGTTTATCATGCTAAGATTGACTGCAGAGCTAAAATGGTTTCTTTTCAGAAAGAATTTCAGTTTGTGTACAAGAATGAACCTTTGATTTTGATAACATATCAGGAAGTTGAGAAACTAGTAAAAGATGAAAATGAATGTTACCTTGCACATATTGTTGAAAATAAAGGAACTGTTCAGATTAATGATGTGCCAGTGGTAAATGAGTATCTTGATGATTTCCTGATGAGTTTCCTGGTATTATTCATGATCGGGAAGTTGAATTTACTATTGACTTAGTCCCTGATTCTAAGCCAATTTCAAAACCCCCTTATCGAATGGATCAAGTTGAACTTTTAGAATTAAAGAAACAATTGCAGGAGTTATTAGATAAAGGTTTCATTCGACCTAGCACATCACCATGGGGTGATCCTGTCTTGTTTTTTAAAAAGAATGATGGATCAATGAGACTTTGCATTGATTATAGAGCCTTGAATAATATTATGGTTAAGAACAAGTATCCTTTGCCAAATATTGATGATTTGTTTGATCAGCTCCAGGGAGCTCAGTATTTTTCAAAGATTGACTTGAGGTCGGGGTACCATCAGTTGAAAGTAAAATAAGCAGACGTTCCGTAGACTGCGTTCCGTACTAGATATGACCATTATGAATTTGTAGTTATGCCTTTTGGGTTAACCAATTCACCTGTTGTATTCATGGACCTTATGAATAGAATTTTCCATGAGTTCTTGGATAAGTTTGTGGTTGTTTTCATCGATGATATTTTGTTTTTTTCTAAAAGTAAATAGGAGCATGAAAGTCATTTAAGGGTTATCTTGCAAACCTTAAAAGAAAAGAAACTATATGGAAAATTCAGTAAGTGTGAGTTTTGGTTACAACAAATTTCTTTCCTTGGTCACATTGTTTCAAAAGATGGCATAACTGTTGATCCTACTAAAACAAAAGTTGTTGAAGAATGGCCAAGACCCACAAATGTAACCGAGATATGTAGTTTTCTTGGTTTGGCAGGTTACTACCGAAGGTTTGTTGAAAAATTTTCACGGTTATCTAGTCCAATGACTAAGCCAACTCGGAAGGGTGTTAAGTTCATATGGAAAAAAGAATGTGATGATTGTTTTCAGGAGTTGAAAAGAAGATTGGTGAATGCTCCGGTTTTGGCACTTCCTTCCAGGAGTGGTGAGTTTGTTATATACAGTGATGCTTCGTTGAAGGGACTTGGTTGTGTCCTTATGCAGAATGATCAGGTAATTGCTTATGCTTCCCGACAGTTGAAAACTCATGAGGTAAATTACCCTACACATGATTTGGAATTAGCTTCTGTTGTCTTTGCTTTAAAAATTTGGAGGCATCATTTGTATAGAGTAAAGTGTGAAATATATACTGATCACAAAAGTTTAAAGTATATATTCACTCAGAAAGAATTGAACATGAGATAGAGGAGATGGCTGGAATTAATCAAGGATTATGATTGTACAATTCATTACCATCTGGGAAAAGCAAATAAAGTGGCTGATTCTTTGAGTCGAAAAAGTAATGCTTCATTAGCAATGTTGCGTTTTGAACGTTATACTTTGGTTAAATATTTGATGAACTTTGGCATAGAAGTTGTTGGTACAGGATGTTCTTCTGTTTTGTTTCAGGTATCAGTGAAATCTTCTCTATCAGACAGAATCAAGTAAGCACAGAAGCAAGATAGTGAGTTGCAGAAAAGGGTAGAGCTGGTTCAGAAAGGTAAGTTGCCTGAATTCAACATTGATAATGATTGTGTTCTGAGGTTTGGGAAGATATTATGTGTGCCTTGTGATTCACAGTTGAAGAATGAGTTGTTATGTGAGGCTCATAGTTCCCCATTTTTCAGTTCATCCTGGCAGTACTAAGATGTACAGAGATCTGCAGGAGTATTACTGGTGGGATGGAATGAAAAGAGATATTGCTGATTTTACTGTGAAGTGTTTGATTTGTCAGCAGGTTAAAGCAGAGCGGCAGTTACCGAAAGGGATGCTTCATCCTTTACCAGTGCCAGAGTGGAAATGGGAAAACATATACATGGACTTTGTTGTGGGATTACCGAAGACATCTCAAGGTAATAATGCAATTTGGGTTATTGTTGATCGCTTGACCAAATCTGCTCATTTCCTTTCTATACGAGATAATTTTTCCCTGGATCAACTTTCCCGTTTGTATCTTAAAGAGATAGTCAGGTTACATGGCGTTCCTCTCTCCATTTTATCTGATCGTGATCTCAGGTTCACATCTAACTTTTGGAAAGGCCTTCAGAAGTCGTTGGGTACTGAATTAAATTTTCGTACAGTTTTTCATCCTCAATCAGATGGGCAGTCAGAACGAACAATTCAGACCTTGGAGGATATGCTACGAGCTTTTTCGATGGATTATCAGGGATGTTGGGACCAACATCTTTCTTTGGTTGAGTTTTCTTATAATAACAGTTTTCATTCTAGTATACAGATGGAACCATTTGAGGCATTATATGGGAAGCGGTGTCGAACTCCAGCATTTTGGGATGAAGTGGGTGAAAGGAAGCTGATGGGACCAGAATTGGTAGAAGAGATGGCAGAAAAAGTTCAGTTGATTCAGAAGCACATGGGAACAGCTCAGAGCAGGCAGAAGAGTTATGCGGATAACCGGAGGAAGGATCTATCTTTTGAGGTAGGTGATCATGTTTTTCTCAAGGTTTCTCCTTGGAAAAGTGTGATGAGATTTGGTAAGAAAGGAAAGCTGAGTCCAAGGTTTATTGGACCATATGAAATTCTGGAAAAAGTTGGATCAGTTGCTTACCGAGTGGCTTTACCTCCGAATTTATCTCAGGTACACAATGTTTTTCATGTTTCGATGTTGAGGAAGTATATGCCAGATCTATCTCATGTTTTGAGTCCAGAGGTAGTTCAACTGGAGGAGAACCTATCTTATGAAGAACAACCAGTCCAGATTCTTGACCACAGGGAGCAGGTGTTACAGAATAAGGTGATTCATCAGGTAAAGGTTTTGTGGAAAAACCATGTGATTGAAGAAGCAACGTGGGAATCTGAAAATGCTATGAGGGATAAATACCCCCACTTATTTTGATAAGTGAATAAAATTGCGAGGACGCAATTCCCAAAAGGGGGGAAGGATGTAACATCCCAGGTAATTAAAGAATAAATAATTTTCATATTTATTAATATTTATGAATTAAATACTAATTTTAATTAAAAGGGGTTTCTACGTTCGATAGCGTACTCGATACGCAACGATGAGTTTCTTTGAAAACTTACGTTGCACACAAGTAATAAAATAATATTATTTTAAATGTTAGTTAACAAGTAGTCATTGTACTGGCGGGAATGGATACAAATAACTAAAATATGATTATATATGTCTTTAAATATTTTTACATTTACCCAATAAAGGATAAAGGCTTAAAATACGGAAAGAATTCAATTTTAGGCATTTATACACTAATTTTCACTAAGGGTTCACTTATCACCTTTTAACGGCGAACCGTCATTAAATATAGTTTTGATCAATCTTATAAACTATATTGGACCAAAAATAACTCTTCTTGAGAATCGGGACATCAAAATTTACTTTGTGTAAATTTTTGGTATCTTTCCGATAAAGTTCATTTTTTAATGAATAGTGTAAAATGTTGTATTTTAATTCAAAACCTCTTTTTAATATAATTTATTTATATGATTAGATTATCTTTTTAATTGGTTTTAAAGTGAAATTAGAAAATATTTTTACCATTAAATCCAATAGTGGTCGTTGGAATTAATTTCACTTTGAAATCGGACTTAAACTAGTGTCAATCTTTTGATACTTATTGTTTCATAAAAACACGCTATTTGCTCTGACAGCGGGAATTAATTATTAAATTAATTAATGAAAATTAAATGTTGTGAATTTTTTAAAATGGACTTCATTTTTGAATTCGGAATGTCAAATATATCTTAGGGTGAATTTTCGGTATTTTTCTGAAAAACTTCAATTTTTGATGAATAGTGAAACCACTAAGTGATAATCAAGCAAACCGATTTTTCAGTTAAATGAAAGTTTACCACTAATGTGTATTAAATTTTGAAAATCTGACATAAATTTTTTTCATTAAGAAGTAAAATGTGGTTCAATAAGATTAAAATAATTTTTTGATGAATAGTAACTTATTAAGTTTTTAATCGCGATTAGAGGTAATTAGTGTAATTTAAGGTAAAAATGATATTATAAAAATGTGTAAACACAATGACACTTGTCCTACACCAATTAGGTGAGTCATGGACGACCAATACAACCCATGGGTCGATTTAGGGGACCCCATGGAGCCACTTGGGTGAGATAATGACTTTAATGCCTTTTTTTAAATAAAGGTGAAAATGACACTAACATAAATTGTTTTACTAAAACAATTTTTATAAGGGTTTATACTAATCATATTTTTGTTTAAAAATATTCATTGGAAAGCTAATAAGATTTCATAATTCATAGTAATTTTTTTATAATTTTTAGACATTAAATAAATCAAATTATTTATGACATAATAATGATGCAGTGATGACATCATTATTTGACGATTTAAATAAAATGGAAAGATAATGTAAAATCTATGAACTACACGTGTCCAAAACTTATTGGATGTGTGGATTTCGAACCCTTATCACCTTATCCACGAATTATATCAATGTGGGACCTTATAAATTCGAAACACGTTTGAAAATAAAATAATAGTTTCATGATTTCCAAAAGTGCCCCTCCTCTCCCCTTATAAAAGGCCCCCACCTCTACCTCTTTTCCCACACTACCAAAGCATTTGGCTCAGCCAACCCCTTCCCATTTACTCTCTACACATCCCTCTCCTCATCCTAGAGGATTCCCTTTGGGCATAATCCTTTCAAAGGAAGCCTTTAGGCTCAAATCAAATGGAGTTACACTTTTAAAGGTAATTCATTCTGTCATGTTCATTTGTTTTATTTTGCTTCTCCAACCCCATAAACTCTTTTTATTTACTCCTTTTGTAACAATACCAGTATCTTCAATATACTATGATGTTGTTATAAGATTTATTCGAGCTAAACTCTCACACAACTACATCAAATGGTTAAAGAACATACGGTTTCCGTGGATGGCGAAATTCTGCCTCCCGAAACGATGATTGTTCAATACTCATTTAAAACCTTCAAAGGTGGCCATTATGATGTCACTATTTTTATATATGATATATAATATGTTTATTATTTCCTTAATCTTCTGTATTTTTCATTTATGGCATACCATTATTGTTTCCATTATGGGTAAACACGATATCTTCATTTTAGGAAGTGCGGACTACCGCCCCTTGAAAGTGATTTGATTCGTTAATACCATATGTGGGATGTGTAAAGGATAAAGTTAATGATATTATATATGTTATTATACTAGAATTATAATATACTCTTATATCATTATGATTCCATTCCAAAAAAAATACGAAATAGAAATGGAAGTAGCGTTCATGCGTACGTACGGCTTACCGTCTCCATGAACGGTGCATTTCATTTCTTACCTCTAAATGATTATGTAATATTATAAATACATTTATATGCTGGATATATATGATATATATGATATCCAAATTAGGAATGTCATTCTTTATATAAAGAACCTTAGACCACACGAACAACATGTAATTTTAAGAAGTCCACTTTCGACTTAAGAACCAAATATCGACAAAACAAACATTATTAACTTAAATGGTTGCATAATGTTTATAACATGGAAATAAGTGATATAAAAGGAATAATGAACTATAAAAAGGTTCTTAATCAAGTATAAATTAACTCAAGTTTATTATTCAGGACATTAAAGAACGATCGAGTCAAGTCGGACCCGAGGTAAGGGACTTCGTCTCAATCTCCTTTCATTGAGGCATATTTCATTTTATACACAACTTTATTTTATACGGTGTATAAACCCCTTTTAATTTTACTTTTATACAAAAATGAATCTTTTTCTACGAAGCGTTTCACTAAACGACAAAAAGGAATGTTTTTTTTAACGTACGCGGTGACAACGACCTTTTCCGCCGCCGCAAGTATTATTTGGTCTTTGGCTTCCTCAACAAGACGTTATGTTTTTAAAATTAAATAAATACCATATACTCTTTTATGTATTTTGGTATTGAAAATGGTTTTGATAAAGGATCATATTATGATATATTGTGATTGAAATGTGGAAATGTTATCATTCCTTTATATTGGTTTTATGTTCTATGATTTTATATTGGTACTTGGACATTTTAACGGGTGGTTACGTTATAAACCATATGATGGGTGGTGTCGTGAATACCAGGACGGGTGGTTATGTTATAACCTCCAATGCATTGGGTATGGAAGTCGGACGTATGGCTATTCCATTAAGTATGTATGGAAATTGGCCATATGGCTATTCCATTAAGTGATATGTGTGGAAGTCGACCGTATGGTTATTCCACTTAAGTATGTTTATGTCCCAAGTTACCTTTATATATGTTATGTGTTCTTTATATGGGTTTTATGGTAATCCTTTGGTTAAAAAAAGGTAAGTAATGATACTTTATTCAGTGAAGGGTTTTTACTACTTTATGATGGTGATGGTATTACTTTGATTAAGTATACATGGTTTACCTATTGTTTGAAAAACTAACAGTTTTCATTCCTTATGTATCCCTTACTGAGCTTTTTATGCTCACCCTAAGTTTTTTTGAAATGTTTTTCACAGGACTTAATGTGGAATAAGGTCAAGGATGGGATCAAGGGAATTTCATGCTATATAAAACATGGAACTAGACATGTTTCTTTTTAAGAGTTTTTTTTATTATGGATACTTAGTAGAAGTGTCTACCTTGTAATATTTTGAGATGTAATAGTTATGTTCTAATTCTCTAAAACTCTAAACCTGAAAAGATCCTCAATGTGAATTATTCATTTAATTCAATATTAAGTAAGTTTTAAGGCCGGGGCCTTATAAAAATTGTGGGAAGAAGCATCATGGGAAATGTCTAAAGGGAACCCAGAATTGCTTCAAATGTGAAATAATGGGACATCTAGCTAAAACATACTGAAGGGATATAAAGAATACCACTAATTTTGAAGAATAAAGGAAGGTTCATATTAACACTCAGCCTGTAGTGCAGTGTTAAAACTACAAATAACAAGGGAATTATGAGTAAAATTTCTCTAAGCCAAGGGTAATCAAAGGAAAACAACAACTACCTCTAAGGAAACAAGGAAGGTATTATGCTATCACTACTGCAGATGTGGATCTGGACAACTATGTGGTGAAAATTACGCTAGTTATTCTTTTAATAATAGAAAACATACAATTTGATTTTGGTTCAATGCATTCTTTCATATCTTGAAAGTTTAGTAGAAATATTCAGACACCGCCTCAAAATTTTGAGCTTGAGTTATCTATGAGAATAGAGAATGGGGAAATTGTTGCATCCAAGGTTTATAACTCCTCCACAATAAATGTTTGTGGACTGAACTCCCAATAAATCTTACCATACTTCCTGTCGTGGAGTCTGATGCTATTTTTGGAATGGATTGGCTATATTTATAAAAATACAACATTGACTTTCTGAAAAGGGATATCACTCTACACATCCTATAGTATCCTATAATCCAGTACAAGTGTATGGAGGAAGCTGAATCACCTCCAAAATTATCATCTCAAGTGTGGATAATGTTTTCTTTTAAGCAGGAATATATTACTCAAATGATTGAGACAAAGGAGATGACACTTCTCAAAGAAATGCCCATTGTGAGGGGTTACACTAATGTATTTCTTGAATAATTTATTGGTCTTCCTCTGGATTGATAGTTTGAGTTCGCAAATGAACTTATTCCAAGATCCCTACCTATATAAAAGACACCGTATAAAATGGACATCGTTGAGTAGTAAGAGATGAAGAAGCAGTTATAGGATAATCTAGAAAAGGGTTTTATATGCCCGAGTGCTTCACCATGGGGTGAACTAGTCCTCATTGTTAAAAATAAGGATGGATCAATGCGCCTATGAATTGATTATAATGATCTCAATAAAATCACAATAAATAAAAAGTATGCCCTACCTAGGATAGATGGCTTGTTTGACCAGCTACGTGGGGCCATTCATTTCAACAAGGTGGTCCATCAGTCGAGATATCACCAATTAAAGGAGAGGAAGATATTCCAAAAATTACCTTTTGAATTAGGTATGGATACTATTAGTTCACAGTGATTCCCTTTAGAAATAGTAATTATCTAGAAATATTCATGTATTTAATTAATATATTCTTTATATATTACCTCAAAAAATTTGTGGTAGTCTTTATCAATGATATTATGATATACTCCAAGAGCATGGAGGAACATGATGGGCATTTGAATACTTTGTTGATGACTTTGCGAAGGGATAAACATTATTAAAGGTATAGTAAATGTGAGTTGTGGATAGAGGATGTATCATTCATGGGGAATGTTACCACTTCAAAAGGAAAATCTATGGACCCTTCCAAGACAAAGGAACTTGAAGAGTGGCCCATGCCAACATTTGTAATAGATATCTGTAGCTTTTTGGGTCTAGCTAGGTATTATCAATGATTTGTGAAGAAATTGTCAGGATTTAATAACCCAATTACCAAGATAACATGGAAGGGAGTGAAGTTTTTCTAGACTCAATAATATGATGAAAACTTTAAAGATCTCAAAAAGGATCTTATCACTACATCAGTACTCAGACTCCCGATAAGTGGAGAACTCTTTTTTGTGTACAGTGATGCTTAAAAGAAGGGATTAGTCTACATGATGATGAAAAATGATAAAGTTATACCCCACATATTAAGGCAGCTAAAAACCCATGGGCAAAATTATCCCACACATGATCTACAGTTGGCGGTTATGATCTTGGCATTGAAAATCTTGCAGCATTATCTCTATGGGGATAAGTGTGAGATATATATGGATCAAAATAGCCTCAATCAATATAAACACAGAAATAGATGAATATGCACCACCGAAGATGGTTAGAACTCATCAAGGATTATGACTACTAAATCCACTACCATCATGGTAAGGAAAATAATTTTGAATATGCTCTAAGTAGAAAGGATCCTGTATCTTTATAAATGATGAGAATTTAAAAGGATACAATCTTATTAGATTTGTAGTGGATGGACATTGGAATAATTATGGGATGAACATCATCTATCCTTTCTCAACTGATTACTCAATCATCCCTCATGGAGAAAATAAAAGATTCTCAAAGAAATGATGTGAAAATTTAGAAAAGGGTGGAAGCTATCAGAAATGGTAAATCTTCTAAGTTCAATATTCATAAGGATGGAGTCGTAATATTTGGGTCATGATTGTGTGTAACTTCTGATCCAGAGATAATGAAGGAGATTCTGAATGATGCACATAGCTCAAACTTTTCTATTCACCTAGGGATTATAAATATTTATCAATATATTTGGGAGAATTATTGGTGGGACAATACGAAGAAGAAGATCGCTGAGTATACATCAAAGTGCATGTAATGTCAACAAGTGAATGATGAAAGGAAAAAGATTGAGAGGATGATGAAACCAATAACCATACCAACATGGAAGTGGGATAACATCACTATGGATTTTTTCACTGGACTTATAAGGACATCAAGAGGAAATAAAGATATATGGGTCATTATGGATCGTCTTACAAAGATAGTTCACTTTATCTCAATTCAAGAGGGCTTCTCATTGGATCAACTTGCATGAATATATATCAAAGAGGTGGTAAGTATTAATGGAGTACCACTATATGTTGTCTTAGATAGAGATCTGAGATTCACCTAAATGTTATAGAAATGTATCCAGGTTTCTCTAAGCTCTGAACTAAACTTCAGTACGGCCTACCATCCTCAAACTGATGGAAAATTTCAGAAAACTATTTAGACACTGGAAAATATGTTAAAAGTGTGTTATATGGACTTCAAAGGAGGATGGGGCCAACATCTTCCAATGGATTAATTCTCTTATAACAATAGTTTCCACTTGACCATCCTAATCGCACCATGTGAAGCCCTTTATGGAAAAAAGTGCAGAACACTGATGTGTTGGGATGAAGTTGGTGAGTGTAAGTTGATAGGACCTGAAATGGTTGAAGAGATACAGGAGAAAGTGAAAACCATTTATCAGCACATCAAGGTATCCCAAATTCAACAAAATAGCTATGTAGACAATCATCGATGATACCTTAAGTTTATAATTAGAGACATGGTATTCTTCCACATATCTCCATGGAATAATTTCATAATATTTGGGAAGAAAGGAAAGTTAAGTCCCAGGTACATCGTCCCCTTAGAGATTCTTGATCATGTCAGAGTTGTGGCCAATATACTATCACTTCCACCTACCATGTATAAATTACCAGATGTTTTCAATGTATCCCTCTTAAGAAAGTACATACCAAATCCTTCAAATATACTGTCTTCAGAGGTGGTATAGTTGGATAATGAACTTTCTTACGTGAAGTAACCAGTGAAGATATTGGATCATAGAGACAAATTTATACATTATAAGATTACTCACCTAGTCAAATTACTATAGTGAAACCATAAGTACAAAGAGGATACATGGGAACTGGAGGAATCAATGAAGGAAAAGTACCCACACTTGTTTTCAGCTTATAATGTAAAAGAAAATTTCAAGGGAGAAATCTCTTAAGGGGGAAGAATGTAATGACCCAATGTTTTATCAATGAAATTATTGTATTATAATTATTTATTATATTATAATCATAAAATATTACATATAGAACTCAATAAAAACCTTATAAATTAATAATGAATAAATTAAAAGGTATCTCTAAAAGTTAAGGAATGTATGCCGATGAAATAGTAACTTGACCTTTGAAATTGTAATGTGACCCTCATGAATGGCTAACTGGCCAATTCAAAAGTAACCTCACTAGTGAAAGTATAAATATAATTTACTCATCTTATAAGTGACAATATGATATAAATATATCAAATTATAATTAAGTAAATATTTTAAAAACTATTAATTAAGTGTTGGTATTTTTGTAATTCATGTATATTTAATTACAATTTTATGATTAATTTAATAATTTAAAACAAAATTTATTTTCATAAAAAATATTCATAAACAATACTTTTGAGGACTTATGATTATAAGATAATTTTAAGAGACATAATTAATTTTTTAAAGTGTTAGAAAAGCAGTTTTAATTTTAAATTATGATTTTAATTAAATTATGATTTTAATTAAATTATGATTTTAATTAAAAATTAAATTTCTCACATTTAGAAAACTATTTTAATAAAATGGAGTTCATTTTTTAATTATATATGTGTTAAAAAAAATTTGGTGAATTTTTGGTATTTTTCTAAAATACTTGAATTTTTTGTGAATAGTAAAATATGATAATTTACGATAAATGCTAAATAAATGAATTTCTACATCATGATTGAGTTATGGATGATGTAAATGGCCATTAGTTCGAACTCAAATTCTATCTTTACTATTTTTGGTCACATTAATCAATAATATTCATATTGTTGAGAAAAATTATTAAACTAATTTTTAAAATAATGGGAAACCCCTCCTCTCCTCCACTATAAATACCACCCCTCTTTAACTCCTCTTCTCACACCTCTCAAGCCTCTTTCCTTGCCCAAATTATGATAAATTCTACACATAATACCCTCTCCCACGTCTAGGATCTCTTTTTCTCATTAAAAGACCAAAATATGTCCCCTTAAGAGGCTCTGAAGGAAGATATATTCAAAAGGTAAAGTCCTCTTTTATTTTCTTTTATTTTCTTTTCATGTTTCTTTGCTTTACTTTATATCCTCACCTCTCCTCATAAAAATGGTGTGATAACTCTAGTACATTAAATTTAATGGACTCTTTTTATGATATTGTAATAATTCATCAACATATCTCATTTCCCTTTCTTTTATACTAGAAATGAAAACATCATTCGAGATGTGTTAATTTATCACATTCAAGGAGGACGGGTTTTCAATTTCTTTAACCATATTAAATTATGGTCATGAGAAAATTTTTATGGTTGAACTAGAATATAATATATGTATTATGTCTTATTTATGTATCTGTAATCTTTTTTAACACATGATATTAATTTATAATGAAAAATGAGTTCCTTGTGGTCAAAAAACAACTAATTAACCAAAACAGATATCATTAAAGTTTTATATAACAGTTCATATTCACTCTAAATAAACAATTTACATTTATAACCATGTAATCTTCTAGGTGTTCACAAATAACATATATCTCCAATTCTTGGAAACCATTATCATCTTACATGTTTACCCTTACATGTATATAAGTAAACTAGTCATGAAAACCATGGAAACAAATGCTCCCAAACAATGAAATTGAACCTATTAACCCATCACAATGGTCATGAATGAACATAATAAGTTTAAAAGAAAAAAGTTACATTTATAATAGGTTATTTAAATATTAATTAATGAATTTAATTTGGTAATCCAAGACATTAATATCCAGAAAAGGACACCATCGTACTTAAGGTAAGTGATCCAACCCAAACCTCCATTATTCCAATGGGTAGTTCTATATTCATTTTTACCCAAATGAATTTATCTATTCTTTTTATTAACATATTATAAATGTTATTTATATTATCCAAAATCAAATATTAATTTCAATTTGTCATTCTATTTTGATGATATACATGTTTTTAAATTATTCCATCATTAATTATTCCCGATAAGCAAACCCGTTTTAAGGGAACTTTCCAAGTTCCTTCCCATTTTCAAGTACTAGATATAATTTGTTTTTAAGCCACCATTATTTTTATAAAACCAATAGATTTATTATTAAAAACTTCTTCATTCAGTTCTGGTTTTAAATAAAGCATTATTCCCTTTTATGTTTTAAATGACCTTTGATATTTTGGTTTAACCACACTAAAATGTTTTAATTCTAAAGTTTCTTAAGTACTCTTTTACGTGTTATTATTTCAAGTTGATATCACTTTACATGATATATTCCTATTCTATCCTATGATTTTTCATTCATAATCTAATTCCTTTCCTTCATGGACATTTTTATGATACTCCCATTTGTAATGTTTTATGACATGATTATGATACCAAATTCATACCTTGGGTAACCTTTATATTTATGTATGACTGATTATATACGATTATATATGTGGAAATCATATTCAGTAGCATGTTATAATGGGTGTACCTATATAGTGATCTAAATCATTAGGTAAATATGAGTCTCATAGACATTAGGTGCAACAGTCTTGGTGGTTTTCCTTGATTCATGCAACCATGTGAAACGTTTATGGTGGTTAACCTTGACTCGAGCTCCTCTATGTCCAATGTTCATTGAATCATGATAAGTTCATGTTTTATTTGGCTTCCACATTACTATGGCTCCATGTTTATATTATCCCATGTTCATATGTTATGATTCCATATGTTTACTTCTTTTTTATATCATTATGTTGTGCCTTCTAACCCATGTAAAAAAATATTTATTCTTATGTTTATTCCCTTACTAGGATATTTAGCTCATCCCTTTTTTCATGTTATCCCTATGTTATCCTATCAATGTGTGTGAGAATAATGGAAGTTATGATCTCTTTATGAATATTAAATAAAAAAATGTTTTATTTTGTCCCATGTTTTCAGTTTTATGTACCTAGTCTTCCAAGACACAACACTTTACGATCCTAGGCTTGTAATATGATGTTTTATTATGCTTAAAGTCATGTAATGATATGTGTAAATGGATGAGGTCTCTATACACCTGAAGAGTGGATAACTATTTGTGGTGTAAAGCGATGCTTCAAAGAAGGGTTATGTTGTGTACTGATGTAAAATGATAAAGTGATAGCCAGTACCACAAGGTAGTTAAAAATCCATGAGAAAAACTATCTGATACATGATTCGGAGTTTGCAGTTGTGATCTTTGGGTAAAATATTTGGTAGAATTATCTCTATGGGGTGAAGAGTGATATATATACCGATCAAAAGTGTCTCAAATTTATATTCACAAAGAAATAGCTTAATATGTTCAGTAAATACGGTTACAAACTCATCAAATATTATGAATGCTCAATACTCTACCATCCTGGTAAGTAAAATGAGGTATCATATGCTCAAAGTAGAAAAGATTATGCATCTTTATCAATGATAAATATAAATAAGGATCCAATATTCTTAGACTTAAAACGATATACATGGGAATTATTAGGGGAGGAACATCATCAATCCTTTCTCAAATGATTGCTCAGTCGTCCCTTGTGGAGAAAATAAAGGATTCTCAAAGAAAATATTTGGAAATTCTAAAAAGGGTGGAAGCTATTAGAAATGGTAATTCCTCTAAGTTCAAGTTTGATGATAAAGGAGTTGTAAGATTTTTGTCATGATTATGTGTACCATCCAACATAGAGATAAATAATGAGCTTCTAAATGACAGACATAGCTGAAACTTCTATATCCACTTAGGGAGCACAAAGATATATCGAGATCTCTGAGAGAACTATTAGTGGGATAATATGAAGAAGAAAATTTTTGAATATACATCAAAGTGATTTATATGTAAATAAATTAAGGACAAATTTAAAATTATAAAATGATTATACAACCACAACCTATACCAACATGTAACTGGGGGAATATTACCATGGAATTTTTCATTGGATGTCCAAGGAAATCCAAAGGAAACAATGCAATGTGGGTCATTGTGAATCTTTTTACAAGGATACCTCACTTTATCACAATTCCAAAGGAATTATCATTGGATCAACTTGAATAGATATATATTCAATAGGTGGTAAGGCTGTATGGAGTTCCACTGTGGATTGTATCCGATCAAGATCTATGATTCGCCTCAAAGTTCTAGAAAAGTATCTAACATGATCTAAGCACTGAGTTAAACATCATTACGGACTATCATCTTCAAACTGATGTCCAATCTGAGTGAACTATTCAATCACATGAAGACATGTTGAGATCATGTTTTATGGACTTCAAAGGACGATGGGACAAACATCTTCTACTGGTGAAATTTTCCTACAACAACAATTTTCACTCTAGTATCTAAATGGATCTATATGAAGTCTTTTTTGGGAAAAGGTACAGAACATAGACATATAGGGATGAATTCAGTGAACGTAAGCTTATAGAACTAGAAATGGTTGAAGATATGTTAGAGAAGGTGAAAACCATTCAGCATCACATCAAGCCAGCCCAAAGTCGACAAAAGAGTTATTTAGACAATCTTCAATGAGACCTTGAGTTCAATGTTGGAGAAATGGTATTTCTTTACATATCTCAATGGAATAAGGTTATGATATTTGGGAAGAAAGGAAAGATAATTCTTAGGTACACTGGTCCCTTCTAAATTCTTTATCTCATCAGAGTTGTGGCCAATCGACTTTCAATTTTTCCTACCATGTCTAATGTACACAACGTATTCCATGTATCCCGCTTAAGAAAGTACATACCATATCCTTCACATTTATTTCCTTTAGAGGTTCTACAGGTGGATAATGATCCTTTTTATGAGGATAAGCTAGTGAATATCTTGTATCATAGATATAATGTTCTATACAATAAGACTACACACCTGGTCAAAGTACTATGGTGGACCCATAAGTACAAAGAGAAAACATGGTAATCGAAGAAAGTGATGAAGGAGAAGTACCCACACCAGTTTTCATCCTTTAATGTAAAACAAAATTTCGAGGGAGAAATTTTATAAGGGTGGATGAATGTAATGATGCAAAGTTTAATCAGTGGAATTTTATTTTTATAATTATGTATTATAGTATAATCACATAATATTAGATATAGAACACAACACAAACTTTAGAAATGAATAATGAGTGAAATAATAGGTATCTCTAGAAGTTAAAGAACACATACCGATGAAATAGTAACTCGACCTTTGGAATAGTAATGTGACCCTTATTAATAGTAAACCAGCCAATGTAATAGTAACCTCACCAATGAATGTATAAATAAATTGTTTTACTCTTATAAGATTCAATATATAAAAATTATATCATACAATAAGGAAATAAATATTTAAAAAATTATTAATTAATTTTTGGTGTTTTTATAAGTCATTAATACTTAATTACATTTTTATGAATAATTTAATAAATTAAAATAAATTATGTTTTCATAAAATTTATTCATAAATTGTTTTTTTATGTCTTATTATTATAATATAATCTAATGGGAACTTAATAAATTTTTTAATGTGCTTGAAAAGGAGTTTTGATGTTAAAATTACTATTTTTCAAGGAAATAATGATTTTAATTACAAATTAAATTTATCATATTTAGAAAATAATTATCATAAAATAGAGTTTATTTTTTGAATTCTATATATTGAAAAATTGGTATGCTGAATTTTTGGGATTTTTCTAAAATACTTCAATTTTAAGGCAATAGTAAAATACTATAATTTACAATAAATGATAAATACTTGAATTATAGAGATATGGATGATGTTTTTATAATGTAAAAACTATTGTTCCAAAATAACATACTCTAGTTACTATTTGTGGTCCTAAGAATCAACACTTTTTCTTATCTTGAGAAAAATAATAAAATAATGAATTAAATATTAAGAAGATATCTCTCTCTTCCACTATAAATATCACCCCTCACCACCTCTTCTCCTCACACTTATAAAGCCTTGTGACTTGTCTAAATTCTATTAAAAAATATTCCCAATCCCCTCACCCATGACAAGGAGCATTTGTTCTTATCAAAATACCAAAACGACGCTTCCAAAGAGGTTCCCAAAAAGAAGTAATCAAGTGGTGAAACCCTCTGCTATTTTCCTTCAATTTATTTTCAAGTTCATTTTTTTCTTTTCTATTCTCACTTATCCTCATCCAAAATGTATAATAACATCATTAAATTACATGTAATAGAATTTAGTAATTATAACATATTAATTCATCATCATCTCTCATTTCCCTCCTTTTATACTAGAAATGAAAACACTATCTGAGATGTGTTAATTTATCACATTCAAGAACAACGGGTTTTTAATTTCTATTACCGTATTAAATTCTTTTCAGGAAATAATTTTTATTGTTAAACTAGACTATAATATATTTATTATACATTATTTAAGGTTCTGTAATCTATTTTAACACATGATATTAATTTATAAATAAAAATTACATCCTTGTGATCAAAAACCGCCAATTAACCCAAATGGTTACCATTAAAGTTTTATATAATGATTCATCCTACCTTCACATAACCGAATGAACTTAATAATCATGTAATCTTATGGATGTTCACTAATAAAAAATAACTTCAATTTTTTACAACCATTCTCAACTTATATGATTAGGTGTACATGTATATAAGTAAACTGCTCATGAAAACCAAGGGAAAAAACGCTCTCAAACAATGAAATTGATCCTCTTAACCCTTCAAAAAGGCCATGAATGAACATAATTTGGTTATAATAAATCAATTACAATTATAATATGTTATTTAATTTTTAATTAATGAATTTTATTTTATTATATAGTATATTAAGATAAATTTAACAACACCTTCAGACGTAATATAAGGGATTCTACCCAAACTATGGGATTCTACCCAATCCTCTATTATTCCTTCAGGTTTCTCTATATTTATTTTTACCCAAATGATGTTATACTTTATTTTTATTTAAATCTTATAAATGTTTTTTATATGTTCCAAACTCATGTATCATGAACCATTCATCATTCTCTTTTGGGTATATACATGTTTTTAAGTGGTTCGCTTCTCAATTCTTCCTGATAAGCTAGCCCATTTTAAGTGAACATCCTGAATTATTACCCAATTTAAAGTTCACTCTATAATCTAATTTAATCCACAATTATCTTTATAAAATAACTCTATTTATTATGTAAACCTTCTTGGTTCACTTTTTGTTTTATATAAATTATTATTCCCTTTTTGTTTTAAATGATCTTCGTTATTTTCCTTAAACCAACCTAAAATGTTTTAATTCTAAATTTTATTAAAAACTCTTTTTACATGTTATCACATTAATTTTACATCACTTATTGTGATAAATTCCTATTATAACTTATAATTTTCCATTAATTATAAAATTCCTTTCCTTCGTGGGCACTTTTATGATACACCCATTGGTTGTTCTTTATAACATGATTATGATGCCAATTTATTTCCATGGGTACCCATATGTTTATGTATGATTGATTATGTATGATTATTTATGTGGAAAGAATATTCATGAAAATTTTATGATGGGTGCACCTAGATAGCGCTCCAATGAATTGGGTAAAGTTTAGTATCTTGAGATGTTTTCTGAAATGGTCTTGGTGGTTAGCTTTGACATGTGCCACTTGTGCAACAGTCTTGGTTGTTAACAATGACTCGTGCTACTCTATATGCAATGAGCCTTGACTCATGATAAATTATTTTTTTATATTAATTCCAATTTACTATGATTAAATGATTATTATAATCCAATGTTCTATATTTTTTTTATTCCTTATGCTTAAACATGTTTCATTCCATTTTATATCATTATCTTATACTTCTAACCCATGTGATAAGCTTTATTCTATAGTTTATCCCCTTACTAGGATTTTTATATCATCCATATGTTCATGTTATCCCTAGGATATCCTATGTAGATTTATGAGTATAATGATTTTTAAAATATCATTATAGAAAGTAAATAAAATTTGTTTTTATGAGGTTTAATTATGTCCATAATCTTCTAAAACACAAGACTTGATGATCCTTAGCTTGTAATTTGATGTCCATTTATGGTTAAAATCATGTAATGTATTGTGTAAACGGATTAGGTAATAATAGTTATCTACCATTACATATTAATTATTCCTTATCTAGTTATTATAGTCATTTTTTACTAATTGGCATGTGTTTTTTATTATTTACCTTCACATATTTATTATTATCCGTGATATTTTCACATTGTTATTATCTAGGGAAGTAGTTCATTCTAGATTTATTGATTATGTGGAATGTGTGTTCATTTTTTTTCCTCTTTATGATGATTATTCTTTTTGATTCATGATAGCTTCCATTGAATTTTAACCCCTACTGATCATTTCATCTCACCTTTATTTTTTCCCTTTCGTGGGAATCCAAGAAGTGTACTATGATTAATATGCATGGATATGTTATAGGTAATAGTGTTATTCTTGAAAAAAAAATTGTAATGTTTGTTTTCAAATATAATGTAATAATTGAGTATGTATCTATTTTATTAAGACAACGAAACTATTTGGTCCTTCAGGAATATATTCATTGTACATTATTCTAAATTAATAAATTATATTACCTGCTTGGGGCTACTGGGGTGGGGTCACGACAGAATAGTAAATGGATAATATATCTTGAATATGTCATTCACAAACCTGTTATATTTCATTATTAATCCCAAGAAGCAATGAATCACAAAGGAAATTTGTTTTTATTCCTAATACATGACATATTTTACCATGTTAGGATCAACTAATATACCATGTTCTAAGCCCACATTCCCTAAGAACGTCGCTTCCCAAATCCTCAAATGGAATTCAGAAAGTTTATAATAAATTCAATGATTCTTAAATATCTAAAAAACTACCCACAAATGAATCATTTAATCCTCCTCTATGTTCGAATAATCTAGGATTCGATCACTTAATACCACAATAAAAAAAATGAGATAATCATGTAAAAAATCATGTTCATCAATGTCATAAACAACACATATTCATTGTTTATACCAAATGGTATAAAAAAGATACTCATAGTGTCCAAACCTTCTCTTGAACATGGTATTTGGAATATTAGACACCATAACCCTGATCTAATGGTAATCGGACAGAAGATAAATATTAGAGAACCACTTCTCCCCTTTTATCTGATCAAACAAGTTTTTAAGGTGGGAAACTTATACTTTTCATTGACCATATCCGGTTGTACTTCCAACAATCAACACACCAGATAATGGTTCCATCATAATTTAGGAAAAATGAACTAATAAATTTCAAGGTGACTCATTGTCTTGAATTAATCTATTAGATATAAAATTATCCAACTAAATATCCAACTACTTCAGTTTAGTTAGTGTCATACTATAGGATGGAATAGATAGAAGTTTTTTACCAAACACAAATTTGATAGATAACTCTTCCTCCCTCACAGGTGGAAAACTAAAAAAATGTGAATGATAAACTTATAAAAACTCAACTTCTACAAAAGTACGTTCTCCCAATGAATATTATTATTTCTTTATAACATCACATAGACATATCATCAAACCCAAATCTAGAAGATGAGGTAAGACTCAGCCATCCCTCAGGTCCCATTCTCCATATAAAACATGGGACTCCCCATCAGGGGCAGTAAAGGAAACGTACCAATGATAACAGTCATTTTGAGAAATATGATCCTCCGGACAATCCTTTCTAAGAATTAAATCTAGATGTTTCATTTCTTAATATCATTTTCGTTATTTTTTTAACAAAGTTTTTTATTTTTTACATCTGATTTATTTTGGAGAATTTTATTTTTAAACATGTTGTATAAATATTGTTAAGAGGATATTTTAAAATATTTTAGTCAGAAATTTTGTGGATTCTTGTTAAAAAGTTTTTTTATATGTTATTAGAGAAGAGTAATGTGAGAAAGTTAAAATCTGGATATTTTAGATAATATTTTAATGAAAATTTCATTCTATATTCAGACGATGATATACTGATCGATCAAATTTTCACGTCAAGAAAATTTAGGACACTAGATAAATTTTGTTGAAGGGGAGAAAATATATACAACAAATTTTAATAGAATAATATTCTGAAAAATAAATTTTAAAAGAGAAATGTTTGAAAATTTGTGAATAAATATTTATGGAGGTTTTCACAGGGGCATCGAATGTACAAGTGCAAGAGTTTCCAAAGATAGTTTTTTAGATAAAAATTTGAAATAAGTGTCCTAAAATATAAATTTTGCATAAATTTAAAAATAAAATCCCCTAAATTAAATAAATTTTACACCAGATGAACTTCTCCATACAAACTCACTTGATGAATTTTTTATAGGAATGTATATATATTGTAATTTTATAAGATTTAACAAAGGGATATTTGTTTGAATTAATCATAAAATCCTAATTATATTCATTAGAATAACCTAAGAGAATGGAAATACATCAGTATAAAATATATGAGGACATAGATCACCTAACATAGTTTACCAAACCGAGAGTTACAAGAATTTATTTGACAATGACTATATACATTTTTAGAAATGGATAATGAATCACAAAAGGGTTTGTTTTTTGAGATGTAAATTTTCTAAATAATTATTTTTTAGTCATAAAAGGTAGAAATTTAAAATATTATGAAAAAATTTGATCTATGTACAGAAAAAATAATGGTTGAATTTATAATAAATAGGTATCACCACCCGAAATAGAAAATTGTATGTTCCAAAATTATTTATAAGTTATAAGAATATAGTCAAAAAACATCATTAATTCATGAAAAATAGGCCTTGGTAAATATGTTCAATTTAAAGAGAACTTTTATTATTTTTAGAGATCAATGTTTTGTTACATGATTTTTTTTTATGTTTGTAGAGTTGGAAAGTTTATTTTAGAAGATAATACATTAGACAATATTTCATAAGGGATTTCATCATATGAACATTTATAAAGAATATTTTTATGAACTATAATAAGAAATTATATTAGACAAACATTCATAATTAAATCCATCAGATTCACTTTTAGGAAGAAAACCAATTGAGTAATTTTCATAGAATCAAAAACCATATGACATATAAAGTTGTGATGTGGTCAAATGACCAGATGGATAAATTTTGATTCATCAAACAAATAATTCAGCCGGATGAATAAAATTCAAAAAATGAATTTTTTCTACCAAAAAAAGAAAACTATATTGAATGGATAATTCCTAAAGAATTACTAAACAAACATTTTCATAATAGATATGATTTTGTATTTCTCTAAAATTGTTGTGATAAATTTTTTCTTTAAATTGGTTTTTGAATTAATTCTGATATGGGAAAATTTTTAGAAGTTCCTTAATATCTGAATTTAATCCAATATGATAAAGGTTTGAAGTTCTTGAAGAATTCACAATTATTCAAAAATATTATTGAAGTGTTGAAACAATATAGTGAATTAAGAATGAGTAAGAGATCCAAAATTTTGGTTTTATTGAGAGGGAAAGTGGAAGGTGCTTCTTACCGTTTCTAATTTTGGTGAACCAATATAAATTGGCCAAAATTACAACATACTTGTTATTGTTCACTAATAAGTTAACGCGTTGAAGGATTTTTTTTCAAAATTGACTTTCCAAACAAATTTTTGTTTTTTATTGAAGATGAATTTTGGACATAGGTTATTTATTGGAGTATAAGATATAGTTTCCTTACTGAGTTTCCATATAGATAATTAAATATCATAATCATCAGATAGAATTTTCCAAGTATAGTGATGATTAGTAGTTTTTTTAAATCTGAATGTGTTTAGGATATATTTATCATGTGAATATTTTATTGAGGTTTAATAGAAGTACTATTCTATATGTAAAAAATAGAACATTATATAGGTGTTTCCAGATAGAGAAAAATAGGTGGAGAAACTAGACCAAAATTCCAGCTGAATACTTGGAGATGAATTTTCCATGTTTTATATATTTTTTGTGGATCAATTTTTGTAATAAAACCATTGTAAACTGATGGGAGTTAGTGTAATAATACTTTTTGTGTGATAGAAGGAGTCTAATGAGAGATATCACAAGTTTTTATTCGCATTTTTTTTATGAGTATATTTCCATGGAAGGATTTAGGTTCTAACACTAAGGTCAAACCATTTAAATTGTGTGGGCCTTTTTTACTTTCTCGTATATTCATGCCAGGGAGATTATTATAAAATTTTATGTAGAAATAAATCTAACAAGTTATTGGGGATAAATTTAATAAATATAGAAATTTTTAAATTCCAACCACTAAATCACCACCCCACCCCTTCTCAGTGGTTTAGCAATCTTAAGGAACATCAATTGGTGTCATAGGGAAGGTTATCCTTATTGAATTATTATCATAGAACATATCACTTTTTTTAATATCATATTTATTCTTACCTTATATGAAAAAAAAATATTATCATGGTTCAAAATAAAAATGATACCCTATCTTTTATTACTTTCTATAAAGGATATTGATTTAGTAAAAATTGGGTTCCACCCATTAAGAAAAATGATCCTATGAATTTTTCCGAAAATATAAACATTAAGGTTTGATGAGAAAGGTAGAAATGAAATTATTATGTATTTATCATAAAATGTATTTATGAAGGTGATGGGTCTCCAACAATTTAATGAAATTCTAGAAAATCTCGAAAGTATCTTCATGGGTGACACAAAAGTGAAATAGTTTGAGTTAAAAATCTGGTGAATCAAGGTTTAAGATATCAAAATAAGAGATGAAGAAACTATGGATGAGTATTTCAAAAGAGTCAATGAATTTTTGTAAAACATCATCAGATTTTTAGATATTTTTTATGATTAATCCATTGTTGAGAAACTCATGATAGACTTTTCTAATGGCTCTTACTCTAAAATTTATTTTTCATAAGATAATGATGATTTATGTCTTATTGAACTCCATATATTTCTTATTTCCAATGAAATGAGGAAATCTAAAACATTTAAAAAGAATATAAAAATTGAAATTTATTTTTTATATTTGTGAATGATAAAAAAAGATACTAAAAATGTTTACCTTGGTCATTTAGAATAAAACTAATGTGATGGAATAAATGAAAAGACCATGTCTCTTATCCCTAAAAACTATTTAATAGGTAGAGTAATATATACTAGTAAATTTACACTTTAATTTTCCAAGTGAGGATGAATTGGTGATTTTACTATGAATTGATCCAAGGATAATGTTAGTGATTATGAATATCATTCTAAAAAGAAAAAACCTCAATGAAATAAGTTTAAAAAATATTCTAATAAATATAAGTAATATTCTTGTGGTAAGAAAACATTCACTGGAAACATAAGATGCATGTTGACTAATAAAGTTGATAGTGATCCTGATAGTAAAAAATATTTATAATACTAATTTTCAAATAAATTAGAACCTTATTTTTAAATTTTGATAAAACAGGTGATTCCTCAAATGGTGAATAAGGAGGAGGTAAAGAATCTTATAGATAATATTAACATAAATATGAAATTGTTGAATTTATCGAGAAAAATTAAAAACTAAATAAAGGATTACAAATGATGATGAAATAAAATGGGAATTACATTAAAGGAAGTAAATATATTCTTAAACAATGATATGAGTATATTCAGGACGATATAAACATTAAACTTGGAACTGCTAAAAAAAAAATATGGTGGAACATATGATTAAGAAAATTGAATCTAAGGAAGATGAGGTTTATAAAACCCAATAAAAACTATTCTATGATGAAAGTACCTTAATAAAGGTAAAAAAATTCAAACAAATTATTAGGTAAAAAATTAATCATCTCATGCTATAGAGAAATCAAATTCCTAGAATCATGTAAAATCTCCACCAAAAAAATGTAAATGTTCTTCTTATTTATTTAACATTGTAGGTGATAATAAAAATATTTTGAAATATTGGGTTGATAAAGGATTTGATAAATATTTCGCATTAATAAATTTTGAGAACAGTTTCCACAAAAAAGGTTCCCCAAGACTGGAGGATGAAAAAATAATAAAGATGTTATGAACCACAGACAACTGATTAAAGTAAAAGATCATATTTATACAAAATATTGATATTTTGTGGAAATTGTTGGTGTTGTGTTATATTTTTCCAAAAATATTATAATTATTAGAACAAAATGTCTCTTCCTAGAGAAAGGGATGAAATGAGGGGTAATAACAACATAAGAAAAATTAGTAACTATCATATGATATTGGAAGTTGGGAAACCAAAATCCCAAGATGCTAGTTTATTTCCCACATAAGATAAACTTAAATGATTGGAGGATGTTTATAGAAGATGTGAAAAACTTGGTCCCTTTGTTGAATAATTTATGACTACTCTTTCAAGAAAAGTTACTTATTAGAGGAAAGAATAAGAAGCTAAAAATAAGAAAATTGATGAAAGAGACTTTGTTTTTGAGACATCACAAAAATAAAACAAAAGGAACAAACCATGGATTCTATATAGTGGTTCTTCATAACACATGATAGGAGATGAAAAAATCCAAAAAATTATAAAAAACATGAAAGTGGATAAGATACTTTTGCAAATGATAGTTCCTTAAAAGTCAAAGTAATCATAATAGCTGGGATTAAAGATGAGAAACTAAAATCTAAGGAAGTTTTATATGTTGTTGGTATCAAGAAAAAATTATTTAGTGTGAAAAAGTTTTGTGATGATTGAATGGAAATTATTTTCAAAAAATATTCTTGCATCATCAGAAGTGTGGATGATGGTAAAGTTATTAACATGAAATAATGAACCAACATAAATCTTTTTCAAATTGTAGAGTTTTATAACTCATTATATTTGAGTTTTTATGATGAAAATAGGTTTTGACGTCACAGACCCTAACATCTGGGCTAAAAAAGTATAAAAACATTCTAAAGAAGATGATATAATAAAATTTACAATCTTTAAATTGAAAGAATATAATTTTTTTAAAATTTGTAAAAAATGGAATATTATTGTTCGAATCTAGAAGAAATTTGAAATTTTTATATCCTAATATATGTCAATAGTTACTATAGGGGGATGAATAGTAATTTTAAAATTATTCAATTGAATATGATTCTCATAGTGATTAAACAATGCTAAAAGTGTAGTATAAAAAATCTAATAACATTGGATTTTTTATAGATATTGGGATCACCAAGATCCTAATATACTCTTAAATATCTTCTTCTTGGTGAGGATACAGGTATTAAGTTTTTCCTAGACTTTTTTTAGGGAGTAATAACCCAATTACATACAAATGTACCTTTTCCTTAACTGGTAGTATAACCCCTGACTCTTAAAGAATTATCCACCCACATTCCTTTTGTCTAGGATGAATAACATTGCATTCTTTTATATGGGAGGAATAAACAAATATGGTATATTTTGTATGGGAAGATAATAAACCAACTCTATAGTAAAAATAAAGGGTATGAAAAAATAAAATAATGAAAAATAATGAATTTAAGAATAGCTTATGAGAAGATTTTGTTGAAATCTGATGTAACTCAAGGCCATTATTCACTTTAGTAGTGGATGATAAAAACAACAATGTCCATTATGATCCCAGTAAAAAAATATTAATACATATAAAAGATTTATAAAAAGGTTTTATTTTATACTATCACCACAATTTTCACAAAATTCAATGTCAATCTCTTATGAATAATCATTATCGAGATTATCTAATCATAGTTTGTTGATTCACATTAAAATATCTAATATTTTCATTCAATTCAAAGATATTAGAGTTTAAAACCATATAATTACATTAATACACGTTATAAAAATAATAAAAATTGAAATATTTCTATTACATGTAATTTTGAAAGACATCACTCATCATTATAATGGCCATGATCTTCATTTTTTCCTTTATATAATAACATTATAAAGAATCCACTAAAAATAATATGCATGAATAAGAAATTATATTTCGTATTTATAAGAAAATTAAAATAAAATTAAAAATCTATACGTTAATTAAAGCGTTAGACACTCATAAAAATAGAGTTTCCTAAAAAAGAACTTCCTGTGTGAATTTTATCAGAATATCTTTTAAACAATATTATAAAGACCTAGAAATTTCAATAGAAATTTTATTATTAATTTCTTTGGAATTTTACAAGAACGCAGTTTCTGACGACGCCTAATTCCGAGGTCCGGTGTGCCCAGAATCAATTTCTGAAGGTTAGCTTGGGTACAATCAGTGAACGAATGAGAGGGTTTTTATATCTTTTGAACTGGTGCTCAGAATTGAAATCTGAGGGCACTGATGAAACCGCAGTGCCAGTAATTGCTTAGGAGGACTTTTCCCGAAGGTGAGTTTGCTTGGGAGGAGTTGTTAAAAAAAGGGGAGTTTAATGTGAAGTAATAAAATTATGTTACAATTTTATTTCATATTCTATGTTGTTGTAACCTATGCATGGAAGTTGGGTGGGACCTACTTGTTGTTAACTACCCTTGAGAGAATAAAGGTGGGGTGGGGCCCACACGATCCCAACCCCTCACATTCCCTAACTCCTCTAAACCCCCCACTTAAGATGTGAAACTCATCTTAACCTTTAAACTTCCCATTAATTGGGTTACTTTCTCTCTCCTCACTTTAATCATGCCAACACACTAATCCAATTAATGGATTTAAGTTTTTGAATTTTGAACTCATAGAATGAATTAATAAAATAAGAATATCTTATTTTATTTTTTGGGGGTTAGATTGGTTGTGTTGAGGATTGGAGGAGAGAGCTTTAAGTCTCTTGAAGAACTTTATCTTCTCCGGTGAAAAACGTCTTCATCCTCAATGAAGAATGAGAACACTTCGTCAAGGATCATCGACTCGGCGACCCGGTATCTTCGGACCTCTTCTTCCTCCATGACAAAGGAGGAGGCACCGACGCGAAAACTCTCCAACAACGTGTCGTTCCTTCTCCTCTCCACAGCTGGTGTGAGACGCCATTCCCTTCTTGGATGCATGCCAACGCCGTCATTGAAACCACCCCTGCGACGCTAGCTTCTACAAACTTCCTTTGACATAGGGAATTAATTTGTGAATGTTAATGAACCCATGTTTATTCCCTATAAAAAAAAGAACGCAGATCAAATAAAAATTAAGTTGATCCGCGAAAGAATATGTTTGCGGGATTGGAATTCTTGATTATGGGGAAAACCCTACGGGTAATTTATTTGTTCATAAATTCTTTTTCATTCATCGACTTCTTTTTGGCCGCCTGTTATTGTAATAACGGGAGAAGTTCAGACCGCACGAACTCAGCCAACCCTCCTCCTCCCTTTGATGTTGTTTTTGTTGCAGGACGAACGAAGGCGGTGCGATGCAACGACACCGTGCGGAATCAGGAAGAAACACGGTGAAGAAACGCGGCGCCGTCGCACCGCGCCGTGGAGGGCGAACAAAGCCGCGGTGCCGTCGCGTCATGTCGGAAAACCGCGAAGAGGATGCAATTTGTTATTTGACGTATGGATCGGTAGGCGATGAAGAATCAGGACATAGAGGCAATTTAAAGCCACCACGGTAAAGGTCGGGTCCTGGGAGGACCATTGGAGAAGACGGGAGGCAAAACAGATCACCGGAGTGCGTCCGGTGGCCCGCGGAAGGTGGCAGCGGCAGCGCGCCGCCAGAACAGGACCGTCGCGGCTGAGCCGCGGCGGTGGCCAAACTGGAATGGCTTAGCCGTTCCGGAGACGGAGAGGCAAGGCATTAAGCCGCGCCAGTTTTTCTTCAACCAGGGGGGGGAGCGTAAGCCCCGCACCTGCTGGCCACGCGGGCGCCGCCCCAGCGCCAGGCCAGCCGGCTGCCCAGGCTGGGCCGTGCTGCCCAGGCCGGACCGGGCCGCGCCGGTTGGGCCGGGCCGTACCTTGTTGGGCCAGACCCGGACCCGGATTGGGTCGACCCGGTTCGGGCTGACCCGGGGGGTGGGGGGGATAGGGCCGGGACGGACCGGGCCTGAACCCCCTATTTTCGGATAGTTTCGCTAAAAAGTTTATAACTTGGGCTACAGACCTCTGATCGACGTACCATCTGTTGCAATGAGATCCCTAGATCAAGATGGTCGTTTTGGTATATTAAACTCAATGTTTAGGAGAGCTTTGTGTACGGAAGAGTTGGTTTAAACACGAAACCGACCGGGCCCTCGGAGAGGAAACACTTATATCTTGATCTCCGGACGTCCGATTGACGTGCCTTTGACATTGTTGGATTACACTTGATGAGATAGAACTTTTGGCATACTTCACCTTATTTTTGGATGTAGTTGGATAGTGGCCAGCTTGTATTGCACCCGAAATCCAACCGGGCCCCTAGAACGGAAAAGCTGATAACTTTCAGATCGGACGTCCGTTTGACGAACCATCAGCGTCGTTGGTGATCGCGTTGGTGATCATGTTGGGAAAAGGTCCCTATGAGTATACCCTATGATATTTCAGGGTACAGTTGACATACGGCCGGGTTGGTTCGTACACAAAACCAACCGGGCCCCTAGGACGAAAAGGCTAATAACTCACAGATCGGGCACCCGATTGACGTGTCGTCTGTTGTGTTGAGACCCCTATGACGAGGTAGTCCTTTGAGATACTTCTTCGTGGGATCTTGTGATACTTTGATTATCGACTAGTAGCTCATGGAGAGGACCCTCCCGGAGTTGAGCATACGGAGTACGGAGACCGTGTAGCCAGTTGAAACCTGACGACTGCTTGACCGACTCGACTTGGAGTGAGTCAACTAGCCCATTGGGCGGAGCACTACTTTGTTTGGGTGCAGACCCATGGGGGATGGAGAACTACAGTGTTTGGGTGTAGACCTGCGGTACTTGTCCGGAGAGTACCTATTCAGGCTATTTGGGGGTGTGCACTACTGTGTTTGGGTGGCATACCCCGGCGGGAAGCACTACTGTGTTTGGGTGGCTGACCCGCAGTACTTGATAGTAGGAGTACCTCAGAAGTCTTAGGTTAGTGAGCATTACCTCTGAGTCGTGACAGGATCACTGTAAACTCTAGAGACGGGTCTCTTCAGCAGTTATGGTTTCGATAATGAAAATCCTGGTTTGAGATGAGTCTATGACCTTTGTGTTTACCTCATGATTGAGATGGGTCACTTGATAACTTAGGTATATGTATGGGCATATACCTGGGTGGTGGTTATCCTTTGATTTCATAACCTTTGTGTTTCCTCATGATTGAGATGGGTTACTTGATAACTTAGGTAAAAGTATGGGCTTATACCTAAGTAAGGGTTATCTGTTGAGATCATTCTCTGTGGTTATCCTTGTTGTATTTAGTGAGACCTTGAGGGTCTCAGGGTCCCTACTGAGTATCGTTATACTCACCCCTGCATGGGCTATGCCCGCACCTCATTGTGTTGGTTGCAGAAGACGAGCAGTGTTGACAGAGGCCAAGTGTTTGAGGGCTACATGGTACCCGGAGGTGGATCTCATGTCGAGTCAGTATCTGAAGGTGGACTTCAAGAAGTGACGATACTCGGAGGAGGTTGACGGGTGAGAGCGTTGTGGAGGCTATCTGTACATACCCTTCAGGTAGGATCCGTGGTGGATGATCTAGGAGCTGCGCTATTTGTACCTACCCTTCAGGTAGGATCCTTAGAGGATGACCCAGAAGCTGCTTCCATTCTTCCAGATGTTTGTCTTTTTCTCTTGTACTTTCATTCAGTTTTAGCTGTACTTTCAGTTGGGTTTGTATTCTGGCCCACTTACATTTCATCACTTTCTTTTGTACTTTTTTTATTACTTCCACTTGTACTCTTGGATGTTTTGTTTACTTTTATAAAGGCAATGTCTTCCCGGTTATTAGGATTTATGCCTTTGGTGCTAGTCGCCAGCCCCTGGCCTATAGAAGGCGGGCTTGGGGTAGTCACGGCATGGGCCCCGAGGACGGGTCGTGACAAATTGTTATCAGAGTAGTTCGGTTCTACCGCAGAACTAAGGACCCTGATCTTTTTCTATGTGAAGCAATAGTGTTAAGGGTACTGATTGTGGTCTTCAGTTCAGGGAGTCCAGTGTTGGTGCGCCGGCCGACGTATCCGTACACTAGGACCCTGACTTTTGATTTCCGACTTTGTGCATGAAAACACATATTGCGTGTGTATTTCCAAAGTTTTAAAGTCATCTAAAACCAGGTCATCTCACCAGGTATAAATCATTTGACCATGTCACATTTGTTTAGGATGTCTCCACGCAGACTGTCAGTTGGTGTTCTGAGATAGTACTCGATGACGGCTCACCGAGCAATGAGGTTCCGGTGCGAGGCCCTTTTTACTATGTTGGCACCCTCAGGTGGTGTACCAGCAGCACCACCACCTGTTGGGTAGCAGATGCCACCAGCCATACTAGTGAATTATGCACGCTGGAAGAGCGCGATGCATGAGTTCCAGCAGTAGAGGCCTCCGAGGTTACAAGGAGAGGCAGATTCCCAGACAGTAGAGCACTGGCTGGAGGCGATTGCTAGAGTTTTCTGCCGAGCTAAGACATCAGTAGAGTGGATGGTGGACATGGATACTAGAGTTTTCCAGTGAGTGACCATGAGGATGGTCCGCATAGTGATGAGGCTTCGGTACGTGGACAGATGCCTGAGATAGTGCCTTCGGGTAGTGTGTCACCTATACATCACTACCTGTTGGTCTTCAGTTACAACCGGTGGCACCGGTAGGTGACATATGTAGGCTTACTACATTACACGTGTTCCAACATCAGATACCCTCAAGTTCAAAGGTGTGTCCGACTCACAGGCAGCTGAGGACTGGCTTGAGGAGGTGGGTGAAAGTTTCCTAGAGCTTATACAGCTTCGGCAGGACGATGAGTCGGTAGCTGAGTATTCATCGAGGCATACCGAACATTTCGGGTACTCGATGAATACGATTCGATTAGTGCTATAGATATCGGACCTCTGGGCATGGTGTGTTTAAGGATATTTGAGCCATCAATTTTTCCTCTATGCATTTCTACTCACATTAGGGTGCTAGAGAGAACCTTGTGGTTGAATGTTCTTTGGAAGAACGAATATAGCTAGAGAATGTTAGAAGTTGGAACGCAGCAAACTGGTACTAGTCGCAGAGACTTGGGCGTGCGAATGTTTCAAAAAGTGGAAATGTTAAGGATAGATAAATTTGCAGAGTAACAGACCTGGAGGCAGAGCTAGGAGAGCAGCATGAGGTGGTGTACATATCAACATGTTACAACCACCCGCCTTTGTTGTTCCCTCCAGGCTCTGGGAGCTGGAGGGCAGGAAAAGAGAGTAGCTACATGCGGTCAAGGAGTGTGACCGAATTGCTCTAAGAATTATTTGAGGGACAGTCTGTGTCCACTACAAGCTGTCGTAGTAACAGACGTTGATACGAATCTTTCCTTCCTTCCATGAATCTTGTCCCAGACCTAGAGTTTTCGGTTAAGCCGTTGACTTGACCCTCACATCAAGAGATACCTTGGGAAGAGACCCAATAATCACACTTACGCTGACAGTGTGGTATGACCAATGAGATGAGAGTTTCGGTTGGAATCTCTTGGTGGCAGCGTCGAGGCCTTACGATGTTGGTCTCAGTATGGATTGGATTCACAGTTCATGCTCAGATTGACTATATTAGGAAAAAAGGTGGTGGTTTATCTACAACATTAGGATGGGGTTTTCCTTGGTCGGCGAAAAGGAAAACCCAGGTAGCACAGGATGGAATCATGCATAGGAGGGTGCGGCTGATCACTCTTGAGTCAGTCAACCTTACCCTCGTGGCAGCAGGAGTTTTGAGTTTCAGTTCTAAACAGAAATTGGAGACCTCTAGAGTTCGAGGATGATGATCACATCCTTATACGGGTCTCACCTCGATGAGGTTTACAGAGATATGGCCAAGGTGGAAAGTTATCCCTGAGGTTGAGCAGACCTTTTCAGGTCCTCAGTAGGGAAGGAGAGGTGGCTTACCATTTGACCCATCCACCTTAGTTGCACCAGGTGCACGACGACTTCCATGTATCTCTGCTGAGGAGATACGAGCATGACCCATCGCATATCATCGACCATGAGGAGTTGGACGTTGGCAATTGGGTGACATTTGCAGGGTTCCAGTAGAGGTTGAGGATTGATAGGAGCAGGTCCTACGAGGACGGTCGATTCCTCTTGTGCGCTTTCATAGGCAACACGGGAACCTATAGCTGAGCACATGGGAGCGGAATGCTCAGATGCGTGCTCAGTACCGCTTTTGTATCCCTAGTTTGTGTTAAAGCTTTACGAGCATGTAAATCCCTGAGGTGGGAGTAATGTAAAGACCTAGAAATTTCAAGGAAATTTTTTTTCTTAATTTCTTTGGGATTTTACAAGAATGCAGTTTCTGATGGCCCCTAATTCCGATGTCTGGTGTGCCTGGAATCAATTTCCAAAGTTTAGCTTGGGTACGTTCAGTGAACAAACGAGTGGGTTTTTCTATATTTTGAACCGGTGCTCGGAATCAAAATTCGAGGGCACTGATGAAACCGCAGTTCCGGTAATTGCTTAGGAGGACTTTTCCCGATGGTATGTTTGCTCGGGAGGAGTTGTTAAAAAAGGGGAGTTAAATGTGAAGTAATAAAATTGTGTTACAATTTTATTTCATATTCTAAGTTGTTAAAACCTATGTGTGGAAGTTGGTTGGGACGTACCTGTTGTTAACTACCCTTGAGAGAATAAAGGTGGGGTGGGGCCCACACGAGCCCAACCCCTCACATTCCCAAACTCCTCTAAACCCCCCACTTAAGATGTGTAACTCATCTTAAACTTTAAACTTCCCATTAATTGGGTGACTTTCCCTCTCCTCACTTTAATCATGCCAACACACTAATCCAATTAATGGATTTGAGTTTTTGAATTTTGAACTCATTGAATGACTTAATAAAATAAGAATAGATTATTTTATTTTTTGGGGTTAGATTGGTTGTGTTGAGGATTGGAGGAGATAGCTCTAAGTCTCTTGAAGAACTTCATCTTCTCCAGTGAATAACGTCTTCATCCTCAATGAAGAACGACAACACTTCGTCAAGGATCATCGACTCGGAAACCCAGAATATTCGGACCTCTTCTTCCTCCACAACAAAGGAGGAGTCACCGATGCGGAAACTTGCCAACGAAGTGTCGTTCCTTCTACTCTTCGCAGTTGGTGTGAGACATTGTTCCCTTCTTGGATGCACGCCAATGCCGTCATCAAAACCACCCCCGCGACGCTAGCTTCTGCAAACTTCCATTGAGGTAGGGAATTAATTTGTAAATGTTAATGAACCCATGTTTATTACCTTATAAAACAAAGAACACGGATCAACTAAATATTAAGTTGATCCACGAAAGAATATGTTTGCGGTTTGGGAATTCTTGATTGTGGGGAAAATCGTAGGGGTAATTTATTTGTTCATAAATTCTTTGTCGTTCATCGACTTCTTTTTGGCCACCTGTTATTGTAGTAACGGGAGAAGGTCGGACTGCACAAACACGGTCGACCCTCCTCCCCCATTCGATGTTGTTTTTGTTGCGTCACGAACGAAGGTGACGCGATGCAACGACACTGTGCGGAATCAGAAAGAAACACGACGAAGAAACGTGGCGCCGTCACGCCGCGCCGTGGAGGCCGAACAAAGTCACGGCATCGTCGCGCCCTTCCGAAAAACCACGAAGAGGCCGCGATTTGTTATATCAAGTACGGATTGGCGGGCGATGACGAATCAGGCCGTAGAGTCAATTTAAAGCCATCGCAGTAAAGGTCGGGTCCCGGGAGGACCATTGGAGAAGACTGGAGGCGAAACGGACCACCGGAGCACGTCCGGTGGCCCGCGGAAGGCGGCAGCGGCGGCGCGCCGCCGGAACAGGACCACCGCGGCTAAGCCGCGGTGGCGGCCAAACCAAAACGGCTTATCCATTCCGGAGGCGGAGCAGAGCAGCATTAATCTGTGCCGGTTTTTCTTCAACCGGGGGGGGGGGGGGGGGGGGGTGGGGGTGGGGGGGCGTAACCCCCGCACCCGCTGGCCAGGCGGGCGCCGCGCCAGTACCAGGCCACACCGGTCGGGTCGGGCCGCACCCTATTGGGCTGGACTCGGACCCGGGTCGGGTCGCCCGGTTCGGGCCGGGACGGACCGGGCCCAAACCCCCTATTTTCGGACAGTTTTGTTCAAAAAATCATAACTTGGGCTAAGGACCTCTGATCGATGCACCATTAGTTTTGATTCGATCCTTATATCGAGACGGTCATTTCGGTATATTACACTCAATGTTTAGGAGAACTTTCGATACGACCGAGTTGGTTCGAACACGAAACCAACCGGGCCCTAGGAGCAAAAATGCTTATATCTTGAGCTCCGGACGTCCGATTGACATACTGTCGACTTTGTTGGATTCCTCTTGATGATACGTAACTTTTGGCATACTTATCCTAAGTTTTGGATGTAGTTGGATAGTGGCCGAGTTGGATTGTACCTGAAATCCAACCGGGCCCCTGGAAACGGAAAAGCTGATAACATTCAGACCGGATGTCCATTTGACGAACAGTCAGAGGCGTTGGTGATCACATTGAGAAAAGGTCCCTATGAGTATACCCTATGAGATTTCAGGGTACATTTGAGATACAGCCAGGTTGGTTCGTACACGAAACCAACCAGGCCCCTAGGACGAAAAGGCTAATAACTCACAGACCGGGCGCCCGATTGATGCGTCGTCTGTTGTGTTGAGACCCCTATGAAGAATCGGTCCTTTAAGATACTTCTTCATGGGACTTTGTGATACTTGGAGTATCGACTAGTAGCTCGTGGAGCGGACCCTCTCAGAGATGAGCATACGGAGTATGGAGACCGTGTAGCCGGATGAGACCTGACGACTGCATGACCGACTCGACATGGAGTGAGTAGACTAGCCCTGTGGATAGAGCACTACTTTTCTTGGGTGTAGACCCATGGAGGAAGGAGCACTAAAGTGTTTCGGTGTCGACCTGTGGTACTCGTCCGGAGAGTACCTCTGCAGGCTATTAGGGGGTGTGCACTACTGTGTTTGGGTGGCATACCCCAGTGGGAAGCACTGCTATGTTTGGGTGGCTGACCCACGGTACTCGATAGGAAGAGTACCTCAGAAGTATTAGATAGTGAGCAGTACCTCGGAGTCATGACAGGATCACTGTACACTCCAGAGATGGGGCTCTTCAGCAGTTACGGTTTCGATAATGAAAATCCTGGTTTGAGCTGAGTCTATGACCTTTGTGTTTACCTCATGATTGAGATGGGTCACTTGATAACATAGGTATATGTATGGTCATATACCTGGGTGGTAGTTATCCATTGATTTCATAACCTTTGTGTTTCCTCATGATTGAGATGGGTTACTTGATAACTTAGGTATAAGTATGGTCTTATACCTAAGTAAGGGTTATCTGTTGAGATCCTTCTTTGTGGTTGTCCTTGTTGGATTTAGTGAGACCATGAGGGTCTCAGGGTCCTTACTAAGTATCGTTATACTCACCCCAACACGGGCTATGCCTGCACCTCGTTTTGTTAGTTGCAGACGACGGGCAGCACTGACAGAGGCCGAATGTTCGAGGGATAGACGGTACCCGGAGGTGGATCTCACGTCGAGTCAGTATCTGAAGGTGGACTTCAAGAAGTGACGATACTCGGAGGAGGTTGACGGGTGAGAGCATTGTGGAGGCTATCTTTACCTAACCTTCAGGTAGGATCCGTGGTGGACGATCTAGGAGTTGAACTATATGTACCTACCCTTTAGGTAGGATCCGAGGACGACGACCTAGGAGCTGATTCCATTCTTCCAGCTGTTTGCCTTTTTCTGTTGTACTTTCATTCAGTTGTAGCTGTACTTTCAGTTGGGTTTGTATTCTGGCCCACTTACTTTTCCGCACTTTCTTTTGTACTTAGTATATTACTTTCGCTTATACTCTGGGATGTTTTGTTTACTTTTATAAAGGCAATGTCTTCCTAGTTATCAGGATTTACGCCTTTGGTGCTAGTCGCCAGCCCCTGGCCTATGGAAGAAGGGCTTGGGGTAGTCACGGCACGGGCCTCGAGGACGGTTGATGACAAATATATACTTATAATTTGAAAAAATATAATCAACTAAAAATTAATTAAAAATATTTATTTCAAATGTTTTAAATAAAATAAAAATAAATTATATATTTTTTAAAAATTATTTTATAACTAATGCTAGAAAGAATATACCTGGAATTATAAAGAGGTTTCTATGGTCAATAAGCTACTATTTAAGAACACACTACTATTGGTGAAGATATACTATTCTATGTGATCTACCATTTTGTATGAACGTCTATTTGGTTTGATTTATAATTTGGTGATCTGTCAATCATTTGTATACAATTTATGATTGAAATTATATCACATTTATTAAGAGTATGGGCCTGTAAGGGGCATGATTCCGCTGGGTTTTTTCCCTCACCGTCGCCTCATCGCATCACTCCGGATCACCTCAGCTCCTCCATCCAAGGTCAGCAGGCTCGTGGCGGGCTCCTCTATCTCGGCGGCATCATGTGACTCCATGGGCTCGACCACTCGGCGATGTGCACCGTTGACTGTCAGTTTCCTGCACAACTCCATCTTAGCTGGATAGGGTCCCCATGGCAGCGTGATGTTGGACCAGTGTTCGAGTTCCATCTTACGCAGTTGGAGGGAACTGCTTTGTCCCCAAATGCGTGTGTTGGGTGGTCTGATATGATCTCCGCAGGTGACACAGATTGTGGCGGTGGGATCTAGATCTGGATTTTGGTGAGATTTGTCTTGGAGAATGGTGATGGTCTTTTGTTCTTCATTTTTTCATATATATATATATATATATATATTCTCATTTTGGATGGTACTCTTTTGTTCGATTTTCTAGATTCATGTTCCTTGTTATGCTCCGACGTGATTTGGTTCGGTGGAGATCTGTGTTTCGGTGGTGGCATGGAGAGTTTCAAGGATTCTCCCTTTGGACTCGGTGAAGTTCATCCTTTATGAAGTTTGATGTTCTACATGTTTTGATGTTTGGAATGATCTTGGTGTGATGTGTTGTTCCGATGGCGGCATGGATGGTTTTTTAGGGTTTGTCTTTCATTGGTGAAGTTGTTCTGTTCCGTGTTTTTGGAGACGAGCGGTGGATATAGCTTTGGTTCTCATAATCGGCCCAGGTGAATTCAAGACGGCTTCAAGGTTGTGACCAAGTTTCTCAATGTGATGGTTTTTACAGTGCTGATTTTGTGATCCAGTGGTATGAATGTGTGATTTGGTTGATGGTGTTTGGCCTCGGGGGTCCGCTGCTCAAAGGATTTTTCGACCCATTTTCTACAAGAAATGTGTTTCAGATGAGGTATAGGGAAATGGTTTTCACTATTTCATGACTTTTCGGAATCAGATGTTTGAGAGGGTATGGCTTCGGCCATCGGTTTCAGGCCTGTGAATTTTTTCACGTGATAGCTAGTCGATCAGCTTTGGGATAGAGGAAGCTGGTTTTAATGATTTTGTTGCTGGGAGGAGCTTATCTTTTGTAGTTCGGGTTGCTTTTGGTCTTGAGCTTCTAGTCCATTGGGGTCGTTTGTTTCTTCTAAGTCGTTGATGTCATGGGTTCCCCCTCACCCCTTAAAAGGGAGTCTATTTTAATAAAAAATTAATTTTTAGTCATTATACCATTTATGAGTGGTATGGGAAGTGTACTACTATTGATGTGGTTGTTGAATAGTATACTAATGAAAGTGATCAACTATTGCGGTATATAAGATAATATTTGAATATCGCACTACATGAGGAACGATAAACCATTTAGTGAACGATGGCATGGTTTTCTACCTTTGTAGGGATATTTCTACAATAATTTATCATCAGAGCATTTGTTTGGACGATTAGAAAAGCTACCATCCATCATGGAGGATGTTCGACCTTTAGTTGACATGGCTCATTGTGCTTATGTGGAGGAAGCATGGTTGTACTTATATCACTAAAGAATATGATGTACCATTAGAATATTACTTATGTTGAAAATATGATATTTTTAAGAAGGTCTAATGTTGGACCCTAGAATATACTATCCCACTATGTAGTGTTGAATGGTGTACTATGGAAGATGCATCTTCTATCACATCTATACATCAAGGAAACCTTCTGCAACAATGTTTTCATTCCACCGAAGTGGGTTCTTCTGGATTTTTATTTCATAAAAAGAATATCATGCATGAAAAGGGATTTATCTTCTAATAAACATGATATCATAACAACCATGGAAATATCTCTTTAAATAGTAGAGGTTTATATGTAAACTTTAGCATATAAGTGACTTTGAGTGGTCGAGAATTTGATGACGATGTCTTGCTAAGATATCTCAAGGTGTATGAGATCTGATGGTTTTGATGGATTTGATTAGATAAGAGATTATATATTTGTATTCATTTAATATGGATGAATAATGACCAATAATTCCACATCCTAAATCATTTCATCTCTTGGTTTAGGTAGCAATATATCATTCAATTCCTACTGCTACCAGTTTGAGTAAGCTACGAGGGATCATCGCCTTTTACACTATACATCATGCAACATGGGCTTCCTTCGACCTATTTTGAGAAACTTAAATCTTATCTTGGACTATGGACTACCCCCCCCCCCCCGGTGCTCTCATGTGGGATTTATACATGGTCTCTCCCCCTTACATTCCTGCCATGGTGGCTGTTCTATAGGCTACTCTCCCATGGGGTTGACCTCGAGATCCCCCAATGTGGGTGAAGGGATTGGACTATGGGATAGCCATGTTTAGGCCATATTTCATATAGTACACTTTAAAAAACATAAAATCTAGATTAAAATTTAATTAGACCATTTAAAATAAGACAAGAAAACACATAAAACAAATTAATAAAAATAATTTCATTTTATTCTTTATTACCAGAAGAAAAAATATTATGAAAAAGTAATATCATTTTTTAAAAAAACATTAAACAAAGAGTATTTAAATATATCCAAACAATAAGAAAAATAAACACATAATCATAGTGCAAACAAAATCTCCTCTTTGAAAACTATAAAACAAAACTATAACATTATTTTTAAGAAATAGCCAATTTTCACTCCAATTTTTCCCCCAAATTTCTCCCCCTTTTTGAAATTTATCAACAAGGAGGTAGAATGATAAAATATTAATTATAGTTTTAATAATTATCAAGCAAGGTATATCCCCATGAGTTCATGAATTTCTTACAATAAAAATGTAAAATCAAAAAAAAACAAGGATTAGCATCCTCTCAAAAACTAAATTCATCAAACCTGGTTCGAGTTTTATGTTTTCAAAACTCAAAGAATATATTGATTAAGAAAATATATATGAAATTAGGTTTTATCTTGGAATTTATTTCATAACAATATCCACTTTATTAACAAGATCTCTATGAAATTGCAATCTATCATCTATTTTCTTAGTCCTATAATTCTAAATGTGTTTCTAGATATGGAAAGGGCATAAGTGTTTTCATAGAATATGGGAATTTTATTTAATTAATCATTGAAATCATACCCAAACGGTTTTATAACATAAATTAGAAGAAAACATTTACTTATCCGTACTTGTGGATAGTGTAACTGAAATTTTATTTTTCTAACTATATGATATTAATCATTTCCCAAATATGTGATACATACCGAATGTTCTATTCCTATCAAGTTTGTAGGCTCCCAATTCATAATCCGAAAATGAAAACATATTAAAAAAAATTGATTTGAAAAAAATAGGCTAGTGGTGATAGTTCCTTTAACAAATATAATGATTACTTTAACATCCTTTTAATGAATTTTTTAGATTATATTGATATCTATCACACATATAGATAGAAAACACAACGTCAATCCATGAAGTAGTTAAATACAGTAGGATTCCAATCATACCACTATACATTTTTTCATTGACATACCTTCCAAATTCATCCACATCCAGGTTAGAATTAGTGAACATTGGGGTTCTCATATTTTTTCATGAACCAAGATTAAATTTTTGAAAAAAAATTTAATCAAATTTTCTTTGATTTAGAAAAATACTATTTTCATTATAAAATTTAAATACAAGGAAAAAAATTAAATTCTACTATTATGATCAAAAAAAATAAATTAGTCATTAATTTTGTAAATTCATTACTAAGTATATAAGTTGTAGATCCAAATAAAATATCATCAAGATAGATTTTTACCATTAAAATATCGGTATAAATTATTTTTATAAATAAGGTTGGATAAAAAAATTCTTTATTAAAAAAATTGAAGTAAAGATATAGTTAGTATGTCATACCTAGCTCTTTGATCTTAATTTAGATGATATAATGATTTAGACAGTTTGAAAACATGGTTTGGAACACAATTATTTTCAAAACAATGTGATTGATTAAAATATAGCTCTTCTAAAAAACACCATTTTAAAAATCACTTTTTACATCCATTTAATTTTTTAAAAATTTTGAAAACATAAAAAATATTATAGAAAAAAAATAGAATCTAATCTAGAAACTAGTACAAATGGATCTTCAAAATCAATTCCTTATTATTATAAATTACCTTGGGAAACTAATCTAGCATTATTGATAACTATATTGCAAGAATTTCCTTTTTTTTGAAAAATCCATTTGTTTCTAATAGATAGTTTATCCTTAGATAACTCAACTAGATCGCAGATGTTATTCCAATCAAATAGGTTATGTTTATCATGAATAGAATTTATCCAGTTTGAATCTTTCAAATCTTTTTTAATATTAATAGGTAAAAAATTAGTTATAAAGGCATAATTGGCACAAAAATTCAAAACAAATTTTCTAGTTGTTATTTTTTATATAGCATGTCCATGTACAATTAATAATGAACGATCTCTATGTGTTTTATGATTTATATGATTAGATTGAGAAGTTATATTCTCCCCCCCCCCCTCAAATAATGCATTATCATTTTCAGTTTTATATTCATCAAAGTTGAATTCTTTAAATTTGTCAAAAGAATCAAAAGAATCTATAATCTATTTTTTGTTATTTTCAATGAACTTTACATGCATAGATTCCTCCATTAATATAGTTATCTTATTATAAACTATATAATATTTACTATTATTCGAAATTACTAGAAAATTTCCCTCAACACTTTTAGTATCAAATTTTTTTATATTATGTTTAGTATTTTAAATATAAACTCAAAATCCAAATACATTAATGTAACCAATCATAGGTTCTTTTTCTTGAAACATTTTATAAGTTGTTTCCTTTAACAAGGGTATAATGTAAGAACTATTTAAGATATAGTAACCAGTATTAATTGATTCAACTAGAAAATATGTTGGTAGGATAAATTCTTTAAGAATTTTCCCTTCCATTTCTTTAATATTTCTATTTTTACTCTCTATGTCACCATTTTGTTATTATGTTTTTGTGGAAGCAAATTTCTAGAAATATCCATTTTCATAAAAAAGATTTATGAAATTCCAAGTTTAAGAATTTTATAACTTTTTCACTTCAAATTTATGAAATTAAATAACATTTTTATTTTAAATTTTTTTATAGAATGTAATAAACTTGGTTAAGGTTTCACTTTGGTGAGATAAGAACAAAGTCAAAGTGAACCTACTGAAATTATCTCAAATTACAAACACATATCTCATACTATGTAAAATAATAGTTCTAATGGGTCTAAATAAATAAATATGGGTCAGTTCTAAGAATCTTTTAGCCTTAACCATATTAATAGATCTAATAGACTTGTTATGTTTCTTACATTTCAGACAAGTGTCACATTCAAATAACATACAATCTCAAATTTTTGGAATTTATAGAATGTGTTTTCGTTTTTGTTTCATACATTCCTTTTAATTTTTTTCAAATAATCACAAACTAATTTAATTGTACTCTCTATACCTTCAATAGTTTTGAACATGAATTATTTTATTTTTTTTATTCTCATCGATTATCTTAATTAGTTCAGAATATTTAATATTTTTTTCTTCTAAAACCATTTTATTATCTCATTATAGTTCTCTATACAGTATTTCAATTCTCAATATATCACTTTGAAATGTTTCACTATTTTTAGTTAATTCTTTAACTTTGGTTTCAATATCATATTCATAGTCGTAACTCTAACCAGAGTTAGTGTTTACCTAATTCTTTGTTGTTTACATCATGGAAATATTTTTTGATTCTTATTCACTATCAGAACCGTCACTACTAGTATCTGAATCTTTTGTACATCTTCATCTAACATGATATGCTCTTTTATATCCTTCTTATATTTCTTTTCATTCCCTTATTGTTTCAATTCTATACTATCTTATTTTATATGTTTATTTTGCTTATAGTCATAGAATATTAAATTGGAAACATCATATTTTCTACATTTACCTATTTTACTTACTTTTCTGTCATTATTTTGGTGTTCGCCTCTAGGACTCTTTGTAAAGACTCTCTTTCCTATCATGTACTTTTAGACTCCATCTGTAAAATTTTAAATTTCATCTTTCTCAAATTTTTATAACTCATAATCATGGGAATTATCAATTATATTTTTATTATATTTAAATCCTATACCTCTATGTTTTTCATGATAACAATAATTTTCATTCTCTATTTCCATGTTATATTGAAGAAGTGATCTTATTAGCTCATCCATTGAAAAATCAGTGAAATACTTACTCTCTTAAATTGAAACCTTATTTGAGTGCCACCTTTTGGAAAGATATCAAAGTAATATTTTGATAATAGCATCATTAATCGTGGTATATCCTACTGAAACCATGTATTTTAAAATTTTAGTGAATCTTTTGTATATCTCATTGATGCCCACTTGATCAGTCATTCTAAATTATTGAAGTTATACTCTATGGATACTTGGATTCTTTCTCTATAACCTTTTAGTTTTTTGATGAGTGGATTTTAAATACCTCTATCTTTTAGAAGTATTTTTATATAAAAAATATAGCTATAAAAACTACAACTTAAAAGCAATGTAATAAATTTATAACTTCGTAATTTAGAACATATTTTTTAGCACCATTACCAGTTATAATTTCTAAATATACTTCGGTTAGTTTATAAGGTTTTAAAATAATAGCCCATAATTCAAGAAATATATATTTTTAGAAATACCACCTTTTGAGAGAGCAAGTATTTCGTTGATTGTTTAATGGATGGGCTAATAAGATCACTTCCTCAATATAAGATGGAAATTGAGCTTATCATATTCGATGAAGATATACAAAAGTTTCAGATACTAGTAGTGATGGTTTTGATAGTGAATAAGAATCAAAAAATATTTTCATGATGTAAACAACAAAGAATTAGGTAAACACTAACTCTTATTAAAGTTACGACTCTGAATATGATATTGAAACTAAAGTTAAATAATTAACTAAAAATAGTGAAACGTTTCAAAGTGATATATTGAGAATGGAAATACTGTATAAAGAACTATAATGAGATAATAAAATGGTTTTAGAAGATAAAAAGCTTAAAGATTCTGAACTAATTAATATAATAGATGAGAATGAAAAAAGAAAATAATTCATGTTCAAAACTATTGAAGGTAAAGAGAGTACAATTAAATTAGTTTGTGATTATTTGAAAAAAAAGGAATGTATGAAACAAAAACATAAACACAATCTATAAATTCCAAAAAATTGAGATAGTATATTATTTCATTGTGACACTTGTCTAAAATGTAAGGAACATAACTAGTATTTTGGATATATTAATATGGTTAATACTAATAGATTCTTAGAACTGACCCATATTAATTTATTTAGGCCCATTATAACTATTAGTTTACATAGTATGAGATATGTGTTTGCAATTTGAGATGATTTCAGTTGGATCACTTAGACTTTGTTCTTATCTCACCAAAGTGAAACCTTAAACAAGTTTATAACATTCTATAAAAAATTTAAAATAAAAATGTTATTTAATTTCATAAATTAGAAGTGAAAAGTTATATAATTCTTAAAATTTTAATTTCATAAATCTTTGTTATGAAAATGGATATTTCTAGAATTTTTCTTCCACAAAAAAACAATAAAAAATGGTGACATAAAGAGGAAAAATAGAAATATTAAAGAAATAGAAGGGAAAATTCTTAATGAATTTATCCTACCAACATATTTTATAGATGAATCAATTAAAACTGGTTACTATATCTTAGATAGTGTTTACATTAGACCCTTTTTAAAGAAAACAACTTATAAAATGTTTCAAGAAAAGGATCCTAAGATTGGTTACATTAATGTATTTGGATTTTGAGTTTATATTTAAAATACTAAACACAATCTATAAAAATTTGATACTAAAATTGATGAGGGAAATTTTCTAGTGATTTCGAATAATAGTAAATATTATAGAGTTTATAATAAGATAACTATATTAATGGAGGAATATATGCATGTAAAGTTCATTTAAAATAATGAAAAATAGATTACAAATTTTGTTGATTCTTTTAACAAATTTAAAGAATTCAACTTTGATGAACATAAAACTAAAAATGATAATGCATTATTTGAGGGGGTGAATATAACTTCTCAATCTAATCATCTAAATCAAAAAACACATAGAGATTTTTCATTATTAAATTTACTTGGAAATGTTTTTTAAAGAATAATAACTAGAAAATCTGTTTTGAATTGTTGTGCCAATTATGCCTTATAGCTGATTTTTTACCTATTAATATTAATGAATATTTGAAATATTCAAATCGGATAAATTATATACATGATAAACATAACCTATTTGATTGTAATAAAATTTGTGATCTATTTGAGTTACCTAAGGATAAACTATCTATTAGAACCAAATGAAGTTTTCGAAAAAAATGACAATTCTTACAATGTAGTTATAAATAATGCTAGATTAGTTTCCCAAGGTTATTTATAATAATAAGTAATTGATTTTGAAGATCAATTTGTAATAGTTTCTAGACTATATTTTATTTTTATTCTATTATATTTTTAATGTTTTCAAAATTTTAAATAAATTAAATAGATGTAAAAAGTGATTTTTAAAATGGTGTGTTTTTAGAAGAGCTATATGTTAATCAATCGCATTGTTTTAAAAATAATTGTGTTCAAAACTATGTTTTAGAACTGTCTAAATCATTATATCATCTAAATTAAGATCAAAGAGCTTAGTATGATAGAATAACTATATTTTTACTTCAAAATGTTTTTAATAAAGAAATATTTTTATCCAACCTTATTTATAAAAATAATTTCTACTGAAATTTTAATGGTAAATATTTATGTTGGTGATATTTTATTTGGTCTACAAATTATATACTTAGTAATGAGTTTATAATATTAATGACTAATTTATTTTATGTGATCATAATAGTAGAATTTAATTTTTATCCTTGGTATTTAAATTTTATAATGAAAAATAGTATTTTTCTAAATCAAAGAAAAATTGATAAAACTTTTGTTCAAAAATTTAATAATGGTTCATGAAAAAATATGAGAACACCAATGTTCACTAATTCTAACCTGTATGTGGATGAATTTGGAAATTATGTCAATGAACAATCCTTTTAAAATTATTTAGTCGAATATGATTATCAATTTTTTTAAACACCTTTAAAAGTGCAGTGGAAAGAAACAAAATAAGAGCGGATATTTTTATAGTAGTTCAGATCATCAATATACTAATCAACTATTAAATCACCCTTTCTTAATGAATAGAATAGTATTTACTAGTTCCTAACTTCTGTTAGGAAGTGATAAGTTCATTTCATAAAAACCTACCTTATCCTCACAAATTAGTATAACCCCTTACTTTTGAAGGAGTCATAACCCACCTTCCTTTTCTCTAGGTGTAATAACCCTAAATTCCATCTAGATGGGTTGAATGACCAAATATAACAAATTTTGGATGGTAAAAGTGTAAACAATCTCTAGAGTACATATATAGGGATGGAGGTAATACAATAGTGGAAAAATATAGAGTTTTACAACAATAGATGAGCAGATAATGTTGAAGTTTGATGCAACTCAAGATCTATGATCACCTTAGTAATCGATGATGAAAATGATGAATTCCTTTATGTTCTTAGAAATGGAATATTATTAATTTTAAAATCTACATAAGAAATTTTTATTTTTTCTATCACTTTAATTTTTATCAATCTTTCTCACTCTCTTATGAATGATCTTTATCAATGTTATTTTATAATATTTTTTTGTTTGTATTGAAATGTATATTAATCTCATTAACTCCAAAGATCTTGGAGTCTATAATCACATTAATACACAGTATGAAAATAATAAACATTTAAATATTACCATAACATGTAATTTGGAAATGCATTACTTGTCATCAAAGAGTTCACTCTCTTTATTTTATTTCATTGTGGAATAACAATATTAAGCTTCCACTAAAAATAATTCATATGAACAATCGATTTTATTCCATGTTTATCAGGAATTTAAAATAAAAATAATAAACAATCAGTTTATCAATGTATTAGAAAGTCATAAAAACCTATTTTTGTAAAGAAAATAACCACACTTGTGAATATGCTCAAAATATATTATAAACAACATGTACTTATATTTTGACAAAATATAATCAATAGAAAAGTAATTAAAATATTCATTTAAAATGAAGTCAATAAAATAAAATAGAATTATAATTTTTAGAAAAAATATTTTATAAATAGTATATAGAATATACATGGTGGTAGAAATAGGTTGCTACCGTAGACATGATATTATTGAAGAGAAATTTATAATTAGTGAATATATATAATTCGGTATAACCTACTATTCAGTTTGATCTACCATTAAGTGATCAACCAATTTTTCATCTACAATTGATGAGTGATAGATGAAGTGTACTACGATAGCTATGTTCAGGGAATAGTATATCATTGAAACATATCTATTGTAACAGTATATTTGATAATATTTGAAGTCCACACTATGTGATGGATGAGCTAAATTCAATTGAATATAGTCAGGTGTTACTACCTTTGGAGGGATCCTGCTACTACTATCAAAGAGTCGAACTTCCTTTTCAATTTATTATAGATCTACCATCTATCATGGAGGAATCGTCGACAATTTTCAGGTGTGACTGGTTTTTCTTCTATTGATGAAGGTTGGTAATAATTCCATAACAGAGGAAGATGATGTACCATTAGAACAATACTTCCATTAAAAATGATTGATTGTGAGGAAGGGTTAATGGTTGACCATAGATTCTACAATCCCACTATATAGAATCGAATGGTTTATAGTGGTATAGGAACCTTCAAGCACATCTTTATATCAAGAACATCATTCAGAAACGATGCTTTCATTCAGCATAAGTGTGTTCTTTGTTATTTTGATTTTATAAAAAGTGTATCATGCATTAAAATGGATTCTTATTCAATTAAACATGATATATTAACAATCATGGAGAGATCATTTCAAACTATAGAGTTATATTCATTAACTTCAATGTACAAGATCCTTCAAGTGGTTGGGAGGATGAAGCAATATCTCATTTAAATCTCATGAGGCCTGGGAGATCAGGTGGCTAGGATAGCTTCAATTATATGGGTGACAAAATATTTTTATCCTTTATATATGGATGAAAAGTTCACTACACTTCGATATCACACATAGGTTCTCCTCTTAATCTGGGAAACACTATATCATTTATTAACTCTCACAACCATTTCAATCTGGAAATAGGGGATCAGTACTCATTACAATGCACACCATGCCACATAGGCTTGAATCAACCCATTCTAGCCCACTGGAATCATGTACCAAACTATGTGTCCTCACATGGGAGTCCTCTTGTGGGACTTATACACGGGCCCACCAACATCCCTATCTTCCATTGTGACTAGTTACAAATCTTCTTTCCTATAGGGTTGACCTCTGGTCCCCACAGTGTTGTTGAAGGGCTTGGCCCGTGGTATTTCCATGGTTGGTCCATTTTTTTCCAAAGGCCACTTAAATAATATAAAATACAAGATAGAAATTAATTCCACCAAGTAAAATTAAACATTAAATCTAGAAAACAAATTAATAAAAAATAATTTCATTTTATTCCTTAATTCAAGAAGATTAAATCTTATGAAAAATTTATATCCTTTTTAATGAAACATTAACAAATGGGATTGAAATTTATCATAAAAAAAATACACATAGACTAAATGTGAAAATAGAAATTCATTATATAAGAGATATTTGTCTTTTTCACTCTTATTTATGTTCGAATATGAGACATTAATAAATGAAATGGGATGTGTTATTTATCTCATTTATTGATGATTTAACTTGAATGGCCAACATTTTTTATAATGAATAAATCAGTGGCTATGGAAATTTTAAGATTTTTATAAATAGATATAAAAATATATTTGGATGTTTAAATAATAAAAATAAGATAATATAATGTAATTGAATAAACATGTCATGATTTTGAATCATATTTTAAGAAACACATAATTAAACATTAGTATATTTCTCCTAACACCCCTCAATAAAATAAAGTGGCAGAAAGGAAAATCAATTTTTGGAAATAGGAATAATCCTAATGGTTGTGTATAAACATTATTTATTTTTCTAGAGATAATATTTTATTACTACTATACATATAAAAAATAAATGTTTTTTATGGTTTGAATCCAACATAACATCCTACAAAATGTGGTATAACAAAAAACTATCTGGGAAATATTTCAAGGTTTTTAGAAGTCTATGTTCATTAAAAATCAAAAACTAAATTTTGGAGATTTTGATGAAAAAATGAGAAAAAAATTTCTTGGGAAATTCACCAAACTAAAAAACTATAAATTTTTGATTAAACATGTACATGTTTTTCTGGATTTTAATGATGTTAACTTCTTTAAAAATAAAACTTCCTTAACTAAGTTTTTTGAAAGTATTGTCAAACATAAATCGAAGATAACTAATGAGAATAAATAAAGTTAATATGAATGTTAACCAAAATATTTGAATAAATATTCGGATGAATCATGAAGTTGTGAAAGTGAGATAGGAAGAAAAACTAAGAAATTTCACACTCAACAAAAATAGGATGAATATGAAAATATTATTGAAAATAAAAATGCTGTATTTCATACCTGAATAAAGTTGAGATCAGAAAATCAGACATAAAATGTATCAAAACTTGAACCAGAATTAGTTTCATAATTAATTTAACATAAATAATGGTTATATGTTATAAATGAAGAGTTAGATCCGATTGAGAAAAATGAGACCTCAAACCTATTATATATCCAACAAAAAAAATTATTCAGACAAAATGGATGTACAAAAACAAGATAAACAGACATAGTGATGTTTCGTGAAATATAACACAAATTGTTTGTAACATATTTTCATTAGTGCAAGTTATGGATTTTGAAGAAATTTTTTCACCCATTGTTATATTGGAAACTATTAAAATGTTCTTTGTAGTGGATGAACATAATTGTTACATAGTTTTTCTAGTGGTTGTAAAGTTATTATTCTTAAATTGAGATATTGAGGAAGAATATTATATCAAGAAACCATTTGGGTTTATATTTAATTAAGATGAATCCAAGGTGGATAAGTTAAATAAATCCTTATAAGGGTTGAAATAAGCTCTAAAATTCTTATACTCTAGAGATGATAGTTTCTTGAAAATGTTGAATTTTTATAAACTGAAAGTTGAAAACAAATTTTATGTGAAGGAGATGAATGTTTTTACCCTTCTAGTTAACATTTTCATTGATGATAATATTTTTTGGGGGGATGTAGAAAATTCTTGTAAATCATTTTCTAAATAAATGAATAAATTTTTTGAAATCATGATTCTTATATAATTAACTCTCTTTATGGTATTAAAACTGAAAAATAAAAAAGATACATTTTCCTATATCTAGAAAAAAAATTCCATCAAGTTGTTAAATTTTTTTGGCATGGTCTATTTTAAATAATTTTCTACTCCTATATCTGTTAGCATATATATAAGTAAAACTGAAGTTGGGAAAATTTTGAATCAAATAGTATTTTTGAAAGTTGATAGGGAGTGTGTGCCATATTAAATCTTCAAGTAACAGCATTTTTTATGGTGTTACATTGTGTTCAAGATATAATAGTGATACAAAGGAATCACATATGTTGGTATAAAAGAGAATTTTGAGATATGTTAAAGAAAGAACTTCCCATGGGTTGTCATGTAAAATTAGTGATGATATAATCATTCATGGATATACTGATGTTGATTGTGTAAGAGATTACAATTATAGAAAATAAACTTCAATAGGAACATTTTTTTGGATAATGTTGTGTGAATTAGTATAGAAATAAAAATATTTCAGTGACTTTGATTATAGTATAAAAAGAATGTGTTTCTTTAAACCATTATTTTACACAAATTATTTGGATGGAATTATAACTAGAATATTTGAATATAAAATAGTCTACACCATTTAAGATTCTTTCTTAAAATCAATGTTCCATTGATCTATCAAAAAATATTATCCAACATTCGAGATAAAAATACATTTATATAAATTATCACTTCATTAAAGGGAAAGAAATTGGTGGTGTTCTTATGCTATAATAACATTCCAAAAAATATCAAATTTATGATGTTTTCTCCAAAGCAATGGAAAAAATAAACAAAATCGGAATTGAGGTTGCAACATTATGTTCAGTATCCAAAATATTCTTCTTTGAATATTTATGGAAAACCCCCACTAGGCATTGGATTCTGTATAAAATGGGGGTGAGAAAGTAACTAATTTGTATTAATTTTTTGAAACTCATTTTATAATGAATATGAAGGTACGGATATTATAAAATGGGATAGAAAATAAAAAAGGAGAGAGTTAAAAATTAAGAGTTTAAAATATATAATAAAAGTGGAGAAGATAAAAGTGAATGGGTTTATCTTAACAAAACCAAATTATCACAAACAGATGAAATTCATTCAAAAACATTACTTTATCTAGAAGTGTGTTGTCAATACCTTATATATGATAAATTTTATGGTTTGATAAATGTTGAAAAAATTAGTGTTTTAAAAAAATTAGTTGTGCAAAGGATTATGTGTTGAAAATGATGAGTTCCAAAATTTATTAATGAGTTTTTCTAACAAATCTAAAGCATGAGAAAAGATAATTTATGATATTTTTCTAACAAATTTTTTCATTTGTTGAAAAATAACTTTTTTGGATAATTTTTATGTTAAATAGGTTATACAAAGTTTATTAAAAAACCTTATTTATAAATTTTGGTGTGAAATGCCCTGAACCAACCCACCAAGGTCCGACCTGTGACTATCCCAAGCTCTCAATCAATAGGCCAGGGGCTAGAGACCAGTGTTGAGAAGGTATATCCAAAAAATGGGATGCATTGGTCTAATGTACATGTACATATGCACACATATCTAATCCCACACAAAAACTAAAATGTTAAATGAGTGAAGAAAATCATGCATAGATATATGATCCCACAATATAGAACGATAGTAAAGGTACTAAAAATGAAAAAGGGGAAAAAACAAGACCAACCAAAAACTGTAATGAGTCTAACATACTTCAAATATGATGACTAAAGTTGAATTTAATATATCATAAAAACCCCACAATTTGATAATCTCTAGCTATGCTCCACCTACTCCCTATCCTCCCAGGACACCATAAAAAGGGTCATCATCTACATAAGACTTGACTCATGTTGTAAAATCCCATGTATTGGTCATAATAACAATACTCACAAGAAAACCTAAGAAAATTTAAACACATCGAACAAAGTACAGTTAGATCAAAAAAAAGTATGCCAATCAAAGTATAACCAAAACACCCATATATACTCAATAAATGTACCATGACACCAGGTAGTCATAAATAACTTCCAAAAACATGATTCTTCTCAAATAAACTCTCATTATGCTAGAATACACTCCATAAGTCATGCTATCATTCGGGAAACTTGATGAAGAGTTCTAGATCATTTGGTCATGCCCAAGAAAGCACACTAGTGTAAAAAGACCTTAATATATAGACAGCAGGTCATGCCGAGAACCACTAGGGGAAACCAAAAACCCAATATATATCAACACACTACGTAGGGGATCATATTCCAATGAATCCTCAAACCCTATAGATATGACCTTCTAGATAAGCGATTAGTGCTCTGCTCAAGGATTTCATGTTGATTCTCTAAACAACATCTAGAGAACAAAGGATGATAGTGGATTACACTCCAATTTCACGAAGGGAGACCACAAACTCTATCTAAGACTCTAACTCTACAGGGGATCACAATCTAGTGATATGGATGTAATGTTTCTCTATACCCTCTAGGAAATGCCAAAGGGAACAAAATCAACTAATAATTATTAAAACTAATAAAACTAAGATCCCCAAGATCACTTAAGGGGGTTACATGGTCTATACCATGGGGTAAATAGTGCATCCAACTATCCTCATGCCTTCCCATGTAGAAGAGACTCACACAGAATGTACTCTCTAAATACACGGTGTGTAGAAAGTGTACATGTCATATATGGACACATAGAACCCTACTCATGTCTCATAGCCATGTTCGTGTCTGGGTGGCCATGTTTGTGTAGTAGTATGCAGCGTGAGGCTTCCCGGGTACTCTAAAAGTCTACCGCTACACAGGTAAGTCCATATACAACCTTCCAAGTCATTTCCATGTGGTATTACAGAGTGTTCCATCTGGTTGTGTACTTTAACTGGTGATTGTGTACTCTCTGAAGTATATGTTGATTCTACTGGAGAGGGCCACTGTAACAGCCTGAGATTTTCTGAAAAATATTCTTTTTAATTTTATTAATGTCTTGTGTTGTATGCTACACCAAAAGGAGCTTGCAGAACACACATCCTTAACTTGCCTTTCATTACACGCAATTGCGACCTTCCTCGATAGCGTGTGTAGTACGCAATACCGAGTTTCACTAAACAACGATATGCTATTAAAATATTATTATAACTAGCCATTATGAATAGTAATAACCACCTTTTAAAATTTTAGAAAATTTATCTCTCAAAATGGACTTCATTTTTGGATTCGGAGTATCGAATTTATCCTAAGGTGAAATTTTGGTACTTTTCGGATAACTTTCATATTCTGATGTATAGTGAAAATTACTAAATTATAATTAAAAACAACTTTTTTAATCGAAATAATTAATAGTGATAAATTATTAATTTGAGTGGTTTTAAAGTATATTTAGAATATATTTTTACAATTCAATACAATGTTGGTCATTTGTTGTAATTTCACATTTAAACCAGACATAAAAAAGTGTCAATCTTTTGATAGATATTGTTTCTTAAAAACACGCTCTTTGTTTTAACAGAAGGATTTAATTATAAAATTAATTAATTCAACTTCTATGATATTAATTTGGTAAAATAGACTTCATTTTTGAATTTGGAATATGAAATATAGCTTAGGATGAAATTTTGGCATTGTTCTGAAAAACATCAATTTTTGATGAATAGTGAAACTACTAAGTGGTAGTTAAAAAAATTAATTTCTTCATAAATCTTAATTTTACCGCTTCTGTGAATGGAATTTCAAAAATCCGAGAGACACGGTTGATGTCAGTAAGTAAAATGTGGTTCAATGAGATGAAAATAATTTTTGGTGAATAGTAACTTTTTACTTTTATTTACCACGGTTAAAAGTAAATAGGGTAATTAAGGGTACAAATGATATTATTATTACCCTAACACATGTTTTAATTCTATTGGACAAGTTTAATTCGACCAAAAACAAGCTTAGGAATAAAATATGACCATTTAGGCCCACTTGTATTAGATTAGGACATTTATTATTATTTAATTCAAAGAAGAGTTAAAAGAGTTAAAATCAAAGTTTATTTACTAAAACATTTTTAATATAGGGTTGTGCATATGATAAATTCGATTTTAAATATTCATTAGAAAGATAAAAATATTTCCTACATGATGGTATTTTATTTGTAATTTTTAAAAATCAAATAATTTAATTTATTTATGACACAAAGATGATGCAGTAATTATCTTATTAATGAAATATTGACATAATTGATATTATAAATACCAAAGTAAATGCAATTTGAGACTTTTTATGCATTAAACTACTTTTATAGGTTACTATGATATATTAATGTTGATTTAATAAACTTGGTTCGAACATATAATTCTGTTATGACTTTCACAAAAATCATATATCAAATAGTGTCAAAATTGACACAAAATAGTTTTTAAATCAAATATTATATTATTAATAGTTATTTTATTCCTAAAAATCTAAGGTTCGGCCAAAGGACTTAGATAAGGATATATATATTAATAATAAACAATTTGGGGTTCGTTTGGCATGTTATAGTAAGTGTATTAACCATATAGTGAAAGAAAACAAAAAAACACGGTAAAAGTTAAATTATTTAACTTAGAGTTAAATCTAATTGATAAGGTTAAAATAATACCCTAAACTTGTCTAAATCCTATTGGTTGATAGGATTTCGACCCATCCCCACTTTATCTTCGAAATAAGACCCTTTGGAACCATTATAAACCGATTTTGACTTTAATATAAAATAATATTTTGAGATATTCCTAAGGTGCCCCTCTCCTCCCTTATAAAAGGACACCTCCTCCCCCTCCTCCTCACACCAATTTGAGCACTCAAGCTCGGACAACCCCTGCCAAAATATATTCTCCACTTCCCTAGAAACATCCTAGAGGTTCTGGTCTTCCTAAAAGACCAATTTTAGTGCTCTAAGAGTAGGTCTCAAAGAGGCGCTTCAAAGAAGAGGTAATTACCGTTACCAATTCTTTCATCTTTATTTCTTCTTCCACTTCTTCTTCTTAGGTTGTTTCATTATGAAGTAATAACATAAGTATCACTCATATACTGATATGTTATTATAAGTATGAAACAACCCTATTTCACCATCTATCCATCTTACGGGAAAAGAAATCACCGCGCGTGCGTACGTACGGAATACCGTCTCCACGCCGTGGTGTAATCTATTTTCCACCACCACCTTACATGGATGGGTATAATGGTGTAAATAATAACTATAAATAGTTATTACAACATCATATTGACTCTGATATATTGTATAATCCACTCCAATTCAATTCAATATTTATGGAAATGATATCATCGCTCGTGCGTACGTACGGACTACCGTCTCCACGACGCGATGAGATTCATTCTCCATGTTAACCATTTAAGAATGATTATAAAGTATATATAAGAAATAATAATGAAATATATGACATTATAAAGCTACTGGATTTATGTATATATATATATTTATGTCATCTACTTACTTCCATTCAAGATAATAAGGAAAGGAAAACAGCGTTCATGCGTACGTACGGACTACCGTCTCCATGAATGGTGTTTTTCATTTCATTTATCTATCTATTATATATATATATATATATACTGAATATATATGATATATAAATCATATTTTATATTCTGGAAGTAAGTAAATCATGATATAAGTAATAATAATATCAAGAACAACAAGTCAAAACACCTACGATAAATGAAACAATTTTACCCAAAACGCTTCTTTAACATGGAATTTACAAAAGAACGGGTAATATAATGTCATAAGTAAACCATATATGATATCATAACAATGAATCTGATTCTTTAATAAGTCAATGACATTATTTAAATCATTATACAGGAGGTTCAGACACATACGAAGCAAATCGGACCTAAGGTAAGGGAAATATCACAATCTCATTTTTATCCGAGATTGTTTATTTGTAAGTATTTACTGGGGTGTATTTTATCATCCACATCCATGTTTCATAAATATGTAATATTATTTCCATCCACCTACAATTTTTTAAATCCATTTTTACCCTTCGGTGAGTTTTTAGTAAAAGAAATGAAAGGAATCTTTTGTCGTTTTTCGTACGAGGTACTTTTTGACTTTTCCGACAAAAGTACGAAGAATGTTTTTTTTAACTTATACGGCATGAATGGATTTTTAAAACATTATTTCCAAGAAGCTTCCTTTACATGTTTTCAAGTTTATTTTTAATCAACTTCTTTTATTTTAAAGTCGTATGACATGTTATGAAAGGAAAAATGTTTTTGAAGAAGAAAGGATATTTTCCCCAAGAATGGAGTTCAAGTGTTTGATCAAAATTATTTTCCATCTAAGATAATAAAGGGTTTTGTTTTTATCCCTATTATTTCATTGATTTGATTATGTTGTGATGGAATTATTTTTATGAATTCTTTTATCTTATATGATTTGTTTTATGATTTCATGATGTTTCAAGAATCCCATTTTTGTTACATGTGTTATGCAATGATGTATGATTTATGATTATGTGGCACACATAAGAAAGGATTCATTATAAGATGGGTGGGACCTATATCTCCCTCCAATGCATTGGGTAAAGATTTTATATCTCATGAGATAGACAGGGCTGGAACGGTAGGTTATACCGGTTCAGTGAAACAGGACTGAAATGAGGGTTACTCAATTCAGAAAGGGACTTTGTCCACTAAGATAGTCTTGGCAATGAGTCTTGACTAACAAGAAATGATTCTCTATGATTATGTGTGAATGCCACAAAGTTTCATGTTTTAAGTTATGGTTATTGTGATTACATTTCACTGCCATGATTTATCCCATGTTATGAAATTATGATCTCTTTTGCATGTTAATATTTCCAAAAGTTATGTGCTTGTGTATACGATGTGATTGATATTTATTTTGTTTACCCTTACTGAGCATTTGAGCTCACCCTTTTATGTTTTCTTTTCCCCAGGATATAAAGAAAGGTTTTAGGTAAAAAAAAAGGGAAGATCTTTATGGGAGATATTGAAGAATCTTTCACCACGATTAGAAGATTATGTTCCGAGTTTCCAAAGACACTAAACTATTACGATCCTTGTGTGTGTGTTTTTGTTATGTACCAAGTATTCCGCAAAATTAATGTAATTTCCATGTACATTAGGCTTTGGGTCTCTACAGTTGGTATCAGAGGAAAGGTTTAGTCAACCTTTAGAAACTAGGATGCGAAAACGTTAGTGAGATCCCTAGAGTTATTTCTAAGGTATGTCTAGGGATGTCCCTAAGTTTAAGTATACGTATAGGTTATAGTACTAGGATTACGCTGATGATCATAGAATTAAACCTAAGATGTTAGATATTTAAGTTACTCCCCCTTTATTATGTTGTTTTCCCTAGCATGATTTTTGCCTCTCACACTATTCGTTTTGGGTTTTAGAAAATGGCTGGAAACAAGATGATTCACGATAATGGAGGATATGATGGACAATGGAATGATATTCTTCATAATGAAATGGGATTTGGAAGTCCAAACATCATTATTATGCCGAATCAGCAATCTCATAATATGATCAATAAAGTAAAATTTGGTAAGTTTCCTGAGTCGGCTAATAAGAGAAAGATGGAGTTTCATGATGATCATAGAGGAAAGAAAGTTAAATTTCCCCTATGTAAATCATGTGGGAAGAGGCATCAAGGAGAATGTTTCAAAGGAACTGGAAGATGCTTTGGGTGTGGAAAAGATGGACACAAAGCAAGTAAGTGCAAAGGAAAAGGTTCAGTTAACACCATGGATGAGGATAATGGTATTTCTACGACATCAACAATGGTTAAATGTTTTAAATGTGGAATGTACGGGCATTATGCAAACCAATGCCCTAAGGGAAAGTCTCATGAAGATAATCAGTATGGTCATATGGGAAGTATTTATGTTGATGATGATGAAGAGACTATAAATGATATGTGAGATGAAAGAATTGTTGAAGCTCGGTCAATGGTTTAAGAATGTAGTGGAATGATTACATGTTTATCATGTGTAATGTTGTATAAGAAATCTCATGGTACTATGGAATAAAGAGACATCTAAGGATTGTTACACTGTTGTCTTTCCTTGAGTTATGAAAGTGTATGATTAATGGTACCACTATCCATGAATGGTTATTCAGATGTTTTTGGAAAAATAATGATATGCGCATAATGAAGGGAAAATGAGAAAATGAAATGTTTAATAGTATTCATGAGCTCATGATTGATATAAGGACTAAGTGATATCATGGTTTGTTTATAAAGAATTTTGAGGATTTTGGTATGTGGAAAGTGTAAACGTTTAACTGCATTCATGTTTTCACTAAGGTTCAATGGGTATTCAAGAGAATACATGATTAAGGACTTTGAATGTTTAGAATGTGACCAAAAAGACATATCTTATGATATATGGGGATCAACGATGGTATTAAATCTCTGGTAATTGTTTTCACTATATTATGAGAGTGGACTGCAGTATTATGAATAAGCCTAAAGATTGGAATGGATTATGTTGGACATAAGTTAGAACTTTTGATATTATTTATGTGATGTTATAGTAATGTAGTTTTAGAAAAAGGACAACCTGCAGGACGGGCGACAACCCATCGCTTCGGACAAGGCCGTGGGAATCGAACCCACAACCGAAGTGCAACTGGCCTTTATCGCCTACCACTGACCTACAGGAAGTCCCTGTTTAGTAGAAACTAGTTTTATTATATTAAGCAGTATGATATGTGAAGTATAAGTTCATTTTAGGAACCATATATGATTAATCTCACTATAGATGGACTTATGTATTTTTTGATAACTTTTCTAACCTTTTGTTTGAGACGGATGGAATGACCCATCATTCTATTACATGATCTGCTAACACATCACGAATAACAAATTCAAATTCATTTATTTAAGATATGAAGTGGAAATTGTTCAAGGCACGAACAACAGTGAGATTGTACCAAAATAAAGTAAGTATTTATTCTAATTCAAATTTTCAACTTTAGGGAAATGATCTTGAAAACCAAAAATGTTGTCCTGGTGATCTTATACCTGATGAATCAGATGATACCTTATATCATCACAAATCTATGGATTTGTGATTACTGGATTTTCCATAGCCATGTTCTCTACCACTCTCCATCAGAACATGATGGTTAGATTTCTCTTCCATATCCATATTTTTACCTATGTGGAAACCCAGCGATTAGTTTATTTGGGTAACCGTTATGTTTCATACTTTTGTTTTTAAAGATTGGTTTTGATATTCCTTTTTACGATGTGGGTTTCTATTAAAGAAACTTTCGAATAGTAAACCATTTATAACCCCGACGAATTTCGAGGGCGAAATTCATTTTAAGGGGGGTAGAATGTAACAGCCCGAGATTTTATGAAAAATATTCTTTTTAATTTTATTAATGTCTTGTGTTGTATGCTACACCAAAAGGAGCTTGCAGAACACACATCCTTAACTTGCCTTGCATTACACGCAATTGCGACCTTCCTCGAGAGCGTGTGTAGTACGCAATACCGAGTTTCACTAAACAACGATATGCTATTAAAATATTATTATAACTAGCCGTTATGAATAGTAATAACCACATTTTAAAATTTTAGAAAATTTATCTCTCAAAATGGACTTCATTTTTGGATTTGGAGTATCGAATTTAGCCTAAGGTGAAATTTTGGTACTTTTCGGATAACTTTCATATTCTGATGAATAGTGAAAATTACTAAATTATAATTAAAAACAACTTTTTTAATCGAAATAATTAATAGTGATAAATTATTAATTTGAGTGGTTTTAAAGTATATTTAGAATATATTTTTACAATTTAATACAATGTTGGTCATTTGTTGTAATTTCACATTTAAACCAGACATAAAAAAGTGTCAATCTTTTGATAGATATTGTTTCTTAAAAACACGCTCTTTGTTTTAACAGAAGGATTTAATTATAAAATTAATTAATGCAACTTCTATGATATGAATTTGGTAAAATAGACTTCATTTTTGAATTCGGAATATGAAATATAGCTTAGGATGAAATTTTGGCATTGTTCTGAAAAACATCAATTTTTGATGAATAGTGAAACTACTAAGTGGTAGTTAAAAAAATTAATTTCTTCATAAATCTTAATTTTACCGCTTCTGTGAATGGAATTTCAAAAATCCGAGAGACACGGTTGATTTCAGTAAGTAAAATGTGGTTCAATGAGATGAAAATAATTTTTGGTGAATAGTAACTTTTTACTTTTATTTACCACAGTTAAAAGTAAATAGGGTAATTAAGGGTACAAATGATATTATTATTACCCTAACACATGTTCTAATTCTATTGGACATGTTTAATTCGACCAAAAACAAGATTAGGAATAAAATATGACCATTTAGGCCCACTTGGATTAGATTAGGACATTTATTATTATTTAATTCAAAGAAGAGTTAAAAGAGTTAAAATCAAAGTTTATTTACTAAAACATTTTTAATATAGGGTTGTCCATATGATAAATTAGATTGTAAATATTCATTATAAATATAAAAATATTTCCTACATGATGGTATTTTATTTGTAATTTTTAGAAATCAAATAATTTAATTTATTTATGACACAAAGATGATGCAGTAATTATCTTATTAATGAAATATTGACATAAATGATATTATAAATACCAAAATAAATGTAATTTGAGACTTTTTATGAATTAAACTACTTTTATAGGTTACTATGATATATTAATGTTGATTTAATCAACTTGGTTCGAATATATAATTCTGTTATGACTTTCACAAAAATCATATATCAAATAGTGTCAAAATTGACACAAAATAGTTTTTAAATCAAATATTATATTATTAATAGTTATTTTATTCCTAAAAATATAATGTTCGGCCAAAGGACTTAGATAAGGATATATATATTAATAATAAATAATTTGGGGTTCGTTTGGCATGTTATAGTAAGTGTATTAACCATATAGTGAAAGAAAACAAAAAAACACGGTAAAAGTTAAATTATTTAACTTAGAGTTAAATCTAATTGATAAGGTTAAAATAATACCCTAAACTTGTCTAAATCCTATTGGTTGATAGGATTTCGACCCATCCCCACTTTATCTTCGAAATAAGACCCTTTGGAACCATTATAAACCGATTTTGACTTTAATATAAAATAATATTTTGAGATATTCCTAAGGTGCCCCTCTCCTCCCTTATAAAAGGACACCTCCTCCCCCTCCTCCTCACACCAATTTGAGCACTCAAGCTCGGACAACCCCTGCCAAAATCTCCTCTCCACTTCCCTAGAAACATCCTAGAGGTTCTGGTCTTCCTCAAAGACCAATTTTAGTGCCCTAAGAGGAGGTCTCAAAGAGGCGCTTCAAAGAAGAGGTAATTACCGTTACCAATTCTTTCATCTTTATTTCTTCTTCCACTTCTTCTTCTTAGGTTGTTTCATTATGAAGTAATAACATAAGTATCACTCATATACTGATATGTTATTATAAGTATGAAACAACCCTATTTCACCATCTATCCATCTTACGGGAAAAGAAATCACCGCGCGTGCGTACGTACGGAATACCGTCTCCACGCCGTGGTGTAATCTATTTTCCACCACCACCTTACATGGATGGGTATAATGGTGTAAAGAATAACTATACATAGTTATTACAACATCATATTTATTCTGATATATTGTATAATCCACTCCAATTCAATTCAATATTTATGGAAATGATATCATCGCTCGTGCGTACGTACGGACTACCGTCTCCACGACGCGATTAGATTCATTCTCCATGTTAACCATTTAAGAATGATTATAAAGTATATATAAGAAATAATAATGAAATATATGACATTATAAAGCTACTGGATTTATGTATATATATATATTTATGTCATCTACTTACTTCCATTCAAGATAATAAGGAAAGGAAAACAGCGTTCATGCGTACGTGCGGACTACCGTCTCCATGAATGGTGTTTTTCATTTCATTTATCTATCTATTATATATATATATATATACTTAATATATATGATATATAAATCATATTTTATATTCTGGAAGTAAGTAAATCATGATATAAGTAATAATAATGTCAATAACAACAAGTCCAAACACCTACGATAAATGAAACGATTTTACCCAAAACGCTTCTTTAACATGGAATTTACAAAAGAACGGGTAATATAATGTCATAAGTAAACCATATATGATATCATAACAATGAATATGATTCTGTAATAAGTCAATGACATTATTTAAATCATTATACAGGAGGTTTGGACACATACGAAGCAAATCGGACCTAAGGTAAGGGAAATATCACAATCTCATTTTTATCCGAGATTGTTTATTCGTAAGTATTTACTGGGGTGTATTTTATCATCCACATCCATGTTTCATAAATATTTAGTATTATTTCCATCCACCTACAATTTTTTAAATCCATTTTTACCCTTCGGTGAGTTTTTAGTAAAAGAAATGAAAGGAATCTTTTGTCGTTTTTCGTACGAGGTACTTTTTGACTTTTCCGACAAAAGTACGAAGAATGTTTTTTTTAACTTATACGGCATGAATGTATTTTTAAAAAATTATTTCCAAGAAGCTTCCTTTACATGTTTTCAAGTTTATTTTTAATCAACTTCTTTTATTTTAAAGTCGTATGACAAGTTATGAAAGGAAAAATGTTTTTGAAGAAGAAAGGATATTTTCCCCAAGAATGGAGTTCAAGTGTTTGATCAAAATTATTTTCCATCTAAGATAATAAAGGGTTCTGTTTTTATCCCTATTATTTCATTTATTTGATTATGTTGTGATGGAATTATTTTTATGAATTCTTTTATCTTATATGATTTGTTTTATGATGTCATGATGTTTCAAGAATCCCATTTTTGTTACATGTGTTATGCAATGATGTATGATTTATGATTATGTGGAACACATAAGAAAGGATTCATTATAAGATGGGTGGGACCTATATCTCCCTCCAATGCATTGGGTAAAGATTTTATATCTCATGAGATAGACAGGGCTGGAACGGTAGGTTATACCGGTTCAGTGAAACAGGACTGAAATGAGGGTTACTCAATTCAGAAAGGGACTTTGTCCACTAAGATAGTCTTGGCAATGAGTCTTGACTAACAAGAAATGATTCTCTATGATTATGTGTGAATGCCACAAAGTTTCATGTTTTAAGTTTTGATTATTGTGATTACATTTCACTGCCATGATTTATCCCATGTTATGAAATTATGATCTCTTTTGCATGTTAAGATTTCCAAAAGTTATGTGCTTGTGTATACGATGTGATTGATATTTATTTTGTTTACCCTTACTGAGCATTTGAGCTCACCCTTTTATGTTTTCTTTTCCCCAGGATATAAAGAAAGGTTTTAGGTAAAAAAAAAGGGAAGATCTTTATGGGAGATATTGAAGAATCTTTCACCACGATTAGAAGATTATGTTCCGAGTTTCTAAAGACACTAAACTATTACGATCCTTGTGTGTGTGTTTTTGTTATGTACCAAGTATTCCGCAAAAGTAATGTAATGTCCATGTACGTTAGGCTTCGGGTCTCTACAGTTGGTATCAGAGGAAAGTTTTAGTCAACCTTTGGAAACTAGGATGCGAAAACGTTAGTGAGATCCCTAGAGTTATTTCTAAGGTATGTCTAGGGATGTCCCTAAGGTTAAGTATACGTATAGGTTATAGTACTAGGATTACGCTCACGATTATAGAATTAAACCTAAGATGTTAGATATTTAAGGTACTCCCCCTTTATTATGTTGTTTTCCCTAGCATGATTTTTGCCTCTCACACTATTCTTTTTGGGTTTTAGAAAATGGCTGGAAACAAGATGATTCACGATAATGGAGGATATGATGGACAATGGAATGATATTCTTCATAATGAAATGGGATTTGGAAGTCCAAACATCATTATTATGCCGAATCAGCAATCTCATAATATGATCAATAAAATAAAATTTGGTAAGTTTCCTGAGTCGGCTAATAAGAGAAAGATGGAGTTTCTTGATGATCATAGTGGAAAGAAAGTTCAATTTCCCCTATGTAAATCATGTGGGAAGAGGCATCAAGGAGAATGTTTCAAAGGAACTGGAAGATGATTTGGGTGTGGAAAAGATGGACACAAATCAAGTAAGTGCAAAGGAAAAGGTTCAGTTAACACCATGGATGAGGATAATGGTATTGCTACGACATCGACAATGGTTAAATGTTTTAAATGTGGAATGTACGGGCATTATGCAAACCAATGCCCTAAGGGAAAGTCTCATGAAGATAATCAGTATGGTCGTATGGGAAGTATTTATGTTGATGGTGATGAAGAGACTATAAATGATATGTGAGATGAAAGAATTGTTGAAGCTCGGTCAATGGTTTAAGAATGTTGTGGAATGATTACATGTTTATCATGTGTAATGTTGTATAAGAAATCTCATGGTACTATGGAATAAAGAGACATCTAAGGATTGTTACACTGTTGTCTTTCCTTGAGTTATGAAAGTGTATGATTAATGGTACCACTATCCATGAATGGTTATTCAGATATTTTTGGAAAAAGAATGATATGCGCATAATGAAGGGAAAATGAGAAAATGAAATGTTTAATAGTATTCATGAGCTCATGAATGATATAAGGACTAAGTGATATCATGGTTTGATTATAAAGAATTTTGAGGATTTTGGTATGTGGAAAGTGTAAACGTTTAACTGCATTCATGTTTTCACTAAGGTTCAATGGGTATTCAAGAGAATACATGATTAAGGACTTTGAATGTTTAGAATGTGACCAAAAAGACATATCTTATGATATATGGGGATCAACGATGGTATTAAATCTCTGGTAATTGTTTTCACTATATTATGAGAGTGGACTGCAGTATTATGAATAAGCCTAAAGATTGGAATGGATTATGTTGGACATAAGTTAGAACTTTTGATATTATTTATGTGATGTTATAGTAATGTAGTTTTAGAAAAAGGACAACCTGCAGGACGGGCGACAACCCATCGCTTCGGACAAGGCCGTGGGAATCGAACCCACAACCGAAGTGCAACTGGCCTTTATCGCCTACCACTGACCTACAGGAAGTCCCTGTTTAGTAGAAACTAGTTTTATTATTTTAAGCAGTATGATATGTGAAGTATAAGTTCATTTTAGGAACCATATATGATTAATCTCACTATAGATGGACTTATGTATTTTTTGATAACTTTTCTAACCTTTTGTTTGAGACGGATGGAATGAACCATCATTCTATTACATGATCTGCTAACACATAACGAATAACAAATTCAACTTCATTTATTTAAGATATGAAGTGGAAATTGTTCAAGGCACGAACAACAGTGAGATTGTACCAAAATAAAGTAAGTATTTATTCTAATTCAAATTTTCAACTTTAGGGAAATGATCTTGAAAACCAAAAATGTTGTCCTGGTGATCTTATACCTGATGAATCAGATGGTACCTTATATCATCACAAATCTATGGATTTGTGATTACTGGATTTTCCATAGCCATGTTCTCTACCACTCTCCATCAGAACATGATGGTTAGATTTCTCTTCCATATCCATATTTTTACCTATGTGGAAACCCAGCGATTAGTTTATTTGGGTAACCGTTACGTTTCATACTTTTGTTTTTAAAGATTGGTTTTGATATTCCTTTTTACGATGCGGGTTTCTATTAAAGAAACTTTCGAATAGTAAACCATTTATAACCCCGAAGACTTTCGAGGGTGAAATTCATTTTAAGGGGGGTAGAATGTAACAGCCCGAGATTTTATGAAAAATATTCTTTTTAATTTTATTAATGTCTTGTGTTGTATGTTACACCAAAAGGAGCTTGCAGAACACACATCCTTAACTTGCCTTTCATTACACGCAATTGCGACCTTCCTCGATAGCGTGTGTAGTATGCAATACCGAGTTTCACTAAACAACGATATGCTATTAAAATATTATTATAACTAGCCGTTATGAATAGTAATAACCACCTTTTAAAATTTTAGAAAATTTATCTCTCAAAATGGACTTCATTTTTGGATTCTGAGTATCGAATTTAGCCTAAGGTGAAATTTTGGTACTTTTCGGATAACTTTCATATTCTGATGAATAGTGAAAATTACTAAATTATAATTAAAAACAACTTTTTTAATCGAAATAATTAATAGTGATAAATTATTAATTTGAGTGGTTTTAAAGTATATTTAGAATATATTTTTACAATTTAATACAATGTTGGTCATTTGTTGTAATTTCACATTTAAACCAGACGTAAAAAAGTGTCAATCTTTTGATAGATATTGTTTCTTAAAAACACGCTCTTTGTTTTAACAGAAGGATTTAATTATAAAAATAATTAATGCAACTTCTATGATATGAATTTGGTAAAATAGACTTCATTTTTGAATTCGGAATATGAAATATAGCTTAGGATGAAATTTTGGCATTGTTCTGAAAAACATCAATTTTTGATGAATAGTGAAACTACTAAGTGGTAGGTAAAAAAATTAATTTCTTCATAAATCTTAATTTTACCACTTCTGTGAATGGAATTTCAAAAATCCGAGAGACACGGTTGATGTCAGTAAGTAAAATGTGGTTCAATGAGATGAAAATAATTTTTGGTGAATAGTAACTTTTTACTTTTATTTACCACAGTTAAAAGTAAATAGGGTAATTAAGGGTACAAATGATATTATTATTACCCTAACACATGTTCTAATTCTATTGGACAAGTTTAATTCGACCAAAAACAATCTTAGGAATAAAATATGACCATTTAGGCCCACTTGGATTAGATTAGGACATTTATTATTATTTAATTCAAAGAAGAGTTAAAAGAGTTAAAATCAAAGTTTATTTACTAAAACATTTTTAATATAGGGTTTTACATATGATAAATTCGATTTTAAGTATTCATTAGAAAGATAAAAATATTTCCTACATGATGGTATTTTATTTTTAATTTTTAGAAATCAAATAATTTAATTTATTTATGACACAAAGATGATGCAGTAATTATCTTATTAATGAAATATTGACATAATTGATATATAAATACCAAAATAAATGTAATTTGAGACTTTTTATGAATTACACTACTTTTATAGGTTACTATGATATATTAATGTTGATTTAATCAACTTGGTTCGAACATATAATTCTGTTATGACTTTCACAAAAATCATATATCAAATAGTGTCAAAATTGACACAAAATAGTTTTTAAATCAAATATTATATTATTAATAGTTATTTTATTCCTAAAAATCTAAGGATCGGTCAAAGGACTTAGATAAGGATATATATATTAATAATAAACAATTTGGGGTTCTTTTGGCATGTTATAGTAAGTGTATTAACCATATAGTGAAAGAAAACAAAAAAACACGGTAAAAGTTAAATTATTTAACTTAGAGTTAAATCTAATTGATAAGGTTAAAATAATACCCTAAACTTGTCTAAATCCTATTGGTTGATAGGATTTCGACCCATCACCACTTTATCTTCGAAATAAGACCCTTTGGAACCATTATAAACCGATTTTGACTTTAATATAAAATAATATTTTGAGATATTCCTAAGGTGCCCCTCTCCTCCCTTATAAAAGGACACCTCCTCCCCCTCCTCCTCACACCAATTTGAGCACTCAAGCTCGGACAACCCATGCCAAAATCTCTTCTCTACTTCCCTAGAAACATCCTAGAGGTTCTGGTCTTCCTCAAAGACCAATTTTAGTGCCCTAAGAGGAGGTCTCAAAGAGGCGCTTCAAAGAAGAGGTAATTACCGTTACCAATTCTTTCATCTTTATTTCTTCTTCCACTTCTTCTTCTTAGGTTGTTTCATTATGAAGTAATAACATAAGTATCACTCATATACTGATATGTTATTATAAGTATGAAACAACCCTATTTCACCATCTATCCATCTTATGGGAAAAGAAATCACCGCGCGTGCGTACGTACGGAATACCGTCTCCACGCCGTGGTGTAATCTATTTTCCACCACCACCTTACATGGATGGGTATAATGGTGTAAATAATAACTATACATAGTTATTACAACATCATATTGATTCTGATATATTGTATAATCCACTCCAATTCAATGAAATATTTATGGAAATGATATCATCGCTCGTGCGTACGTACGGACTACCGTCTCCACGACGCGATGAGATTCATTCTCCATGTTAACCATTTAAGAATGATTATAAAGTATATATAAGAAATAATAATGAAATATATGACATTATAAAGCTACTGGATTTATTTATATATATATATTTATGTCATCTACTAACTTCCATTCAAGATAATAAGGAAAGGAAAACAGCGTTCATGCGTACGTACGGACTACCGTCTCCATGAATGGTGTTTTTCATTTCATTTATCTATCTATTATATATATATACATACTGAATATATATGATATATAAATCATATTTTATATTCTGGAAGTAAGTAAATCATGATATAAGTAATAATAATGTCAAGAACAACAAGTCAAAACACCTACGATAAATGAAACGATTTTACCCAAAACGCTTCTTTAACATGGAATTTACAAAAGAACGGGTAATATAATGTCATAAGTAAACCATATATGATATCATAACAATGAATATGATTCTGTAATAAGTCAATGACATTATTTAAATCATTATACAGGAGGTTCGGACACATACGAAGCAAATCGGACCTAAGGTAAGGGAAATATCACAATCTCATTTTTATCCGAGATTGTTTATTCGTAAGTATTTACTGGGGTGTATTTTATCATCCACATCCATGTTTCATAAATATGTAATATTATTTCCATCCACCTACAATTTTTTAAATCCATTTTTACCCTTCGGTGAGTTTTTAGTAAAAGAAATGAAAGGAATCTTTTGTCGTTTTTCGTACGAGGTACTTTTTGACTTTTCCGACAAAAGTACGAAGAATGTTTTTTTTAACTTATACGGCATGAATGGATTTTTAAAACATTATTTCCAAGAATCTTCCTTTACATGTTTTCAAGTTTATTTTTAATCAACTTCTTTTATTTTAAAGTCGTATGACATGTTATAAAAGGAAAAATATTTTTGAAGAAGAAAGGATATTTTCTCCAAGAATGGAGTTCAAGTGTTTGATCAAAATTATTTTCCATCTAAGATAATAAAGGGTTTTGTTTTTATCCCTATTATTTCATTGATTTGATTATGTTGTGATGGAATTATTTTTATGAATTCTTTTATCTTATATGATTTGTTTTATGATGTCATGATGTTTCAAGAATCCCATTTTTGTTACATGTGTTATGCAATGATGTATGATTTATGATTATGTGGCACACATAAGAAAGGATTCATTATAAGATGGGTGGGACCTATATCTCCCTCCAATGCATTGGGTAAAGATTTTATATCTCATGAGATAGATAGGGCTGGAACGGTAGGTTATACCGGTTCAGTGAAACAGGACTGAAACGAGGGTTACTCAATTCAGAAAGGGACTTTGTCCACTAAGATAGTCTTGGCAATGAGTCTTGACTAACAAGAAATGATTCTCTATGATTATGTGTGAATGCCACAAAGTTTCATGTTTTAAGTTATGATTATTGTGATTACATTTCACTGTCATGATTTATCCCATGTTATGAAATTATGATCTCTTTTGCTTGTTAAGATTTCCAAAAGTTATGTGCTTGTGTATACGATGTGATTGATATTTATTTTGTTTACCCTTACTGAGCATTTGAGCTCACCCTTTTATGTTTTCTTTTCCCCAGGATATAAATAAAGGTTTTAGGTAAAAAAAAAGGAAGATCTTTATGGGAGATATTGAAGAATCTTTCACCACGATTAGAAGATTATGTTCCGAGTTTCCAAAGACACTAAACTATTATGATCCTTGTGTGTGTGTTTTTGTTATGTACCAAGTATTCCGCAAAAGTAATGTAATGTCCATGTACGTTAGGCTTCGGGTCTCTACAGCCACATGCTGTGTAATGGGATCACACATTGTAGGATACTTAATTTTGGTCGGAAACCTAGTTTCAAAACATGGGGACCCACATGGTGTGTAATGCTAGATTACATGTCACCTTACTCATGATTTCTCAAATTCACTTTACATCATGCCACATCTCGTCATAACCTATGATCTTTTCAGAACAAATATATCGGGGTTCTTTCAGACATTTCTAACATTGATATATGGTAAACTGAGCTTGAATCTTCTTGGAAAATGGATCTATATGTTGTTCTTACTTTCACGCTGATGAACATTGAAGAACACAAAATTAGGTATCTAAAACCATATGAGTTAATACCACTTCTATAGTCTCACCACCATCATGTCAATATTATCCCATATCTATGATATCAGACCATTATGCTATGAAGAGGGTGTTCATTGATCAATTAATTAGGATATGTCAAACCATGGTCCAAATAAAGAACATTTGTAGTGAAAGATGAATCAAGGGAGAAAATCACAAGAAAAAATGATACGGACAGACCTCGATTGATGTAAAGACCCGTAAAATTCAAGGGAATTTTTTGCTTAATTTTCTTGGGAATTTTACAAGAGCTCAGTTTTTGACGGCACCTGATTTCGAGGCCCGGTGTGCCCTGAATCATTTTCCGAAGTTTACCTTGGGTACGTTCAGTGAACGAACAAGCGGGTTTTTCTAACTTTGGAACCGATGCTCGGAATCGAAATCCAAGGACACTGATGGAATCGTAGAGCCGGTAATTGCTTAGAAACACCTTTTCCGGAGTTGCGTTTGCTCGGGTGTGGTTTTTAAATTTTGGGGTTAAGTAGTGAAATAAAATAAAAGTGGTACAACCAATTTATTTTATTTTAAGTTGTTTAACCTAAGTTAAGAGGTTAAAGTGGGACCCACCATATCATACACCACTAGGTAGGATATTTGTGAGGTGGGACCCACATGATCCCCACCGTTTCTTTCAACTTTTTCAACCCCCCCTCCTTTAATTAAGTAACGCACCCACACCCCTTTTAATGTGGTCAACCCTTGCATTTAATCTGGTTAATAAACGCCTCATTAATTGGGCGGTTCAAACTCCTCAATTAATTCAATTAATTGATTGTTTCATTTTTAAATTCAAACGTTGGGTTGTGTTAATAAAATAAGACAATTCTTATTTTATTAGAGGTTGGTTGTGCGAGAAGAATTGGGAGAATTCACTCAGGTTCTTGAAGTTCTTCCTCCTCAAGAAGAACACGAAGAACGCAAATAACGCGAAGAACATGAAGAATGTGAAGAACGCGAAGAACGTGAAGAACGCTGACCTCCAACGAAGTTCGACAAGAACGCCGGATCCTCGGAGATCGATGACGCGACGCCGACGAACCCTTTCTCCGCGATGCGACGATCCTCCTTTTGCGACGCTTCTTCCGGGACGTTCCTTCTCCCGCGACAATCTTCGAATCATCGATGCTCTAAGTAGGGGTTTTGGTTCATTTAAATCTATGTGATTTATATCCTCAGCATGTGTTTAAAAATTGTCGGAAGCCTTTTTAAACCGCTAACGCGGTGGGTGAGGACTAACGAACAAGTCCAAACCCACCGTCTCTTCGTTCTTGGTGTGTGGAATGGTGGGAGATGATGAAGCAGGCCGCACTGGCGTTTTGATGTCTTCGCAGTGAAGAACCGGTCCCGGGAGGGCCATTGGCGAAGACGGTAGGTAAAACCGACCACCGAAGCTCATCCGGTGGTCCACGGAACACTCCGCTGGCGCGCCTCGCCGGCACAGCGGTGCCGGTGGCCGGAGGTGGCGGACGGCCGCCAGGATCCGGCGGCGCCCGGCGCACCGTCGGGAAGAGCCGCCACGACTGAAGCCGTGGTGGCAGGCCACAGGTCCCGCGACCGCGCTGGACCGAGGGAGGCAGGACGCGGCGGTCGTCCTCGTCCGTTGGCAAGGGGCAGCCCCCACGTAGGGTCGTGGTTTCATCAAAGGGGGCGTCGCCCCTTTGCGCAGCCGCTTCGCCAGCGCCAGCGCGTCGGGTCGAGCCGCCCGGCCGGACCGCCAGGCCAGGCCGCGCCTAGGCCGGGCCGGCCCGCACCCAGGCCGGGTCGGGCCACGCCAGCCAGGCCAGGCCGCGCCCAAGCGAGCCGGACCCAGACTCGGGTCGGGTTGACCCAGTTCGGGCCGACCCAGGGGTACCAGGCTAGGTTGGACCGGGCCCGAACCCCCCCTAATACCAGACTTTTCAATTTTTTTCCCATAACTTGGGATACGGACCTCCGATCGATGCACCATTAGTTGTGTAGTGATCCTTGGATTGACACGGTCATTTTGGTATATTATACTCAAGGTTTTTGAGTACTTTGGGTGGTTGGTTCGTACACGAAACCAACAGGGCCCTCGGAACGGAAACACTTATAACTTGAGCTCCAGATGTCCGATTGACGTGCCGTCGACTTTGTTGGATTCCTCTTAGTGAGACGGAACTTTTGGCTTACTCTGATCGAGGTTTGGACGTAGTTGGAGTACGGTCGGGTTGGTTTTGACTTAAAAACTAATCGGGCCCCTAGGACGAAAAAGCCAATAACTCTCAGACCGGGCGTCCGATTGACGCGTCGTCTGTGATGTTGAGTTCCTGTTGACGATACGGAACTTTTGGATACATCAACTCCGGACTATGTGTCACTTGATGTATCAACCCCTCGGCTCATGGAGTGGACCCTCCCGAACGAGCTTGCTGTGTGCGGAAACCCTAGAGCTGGCTGCGACTGCGACGACGATGACGAATGTACAGAAATCCTCTGTGGATTCGACGGCGACGACTACAACACTCAGCAATCCTAAGTGGATCAGTGCTACCGATCCTGTGTGGGTCAGATCCTATGTGGGTTAGCGCTCAACGGTCCTGTGTGGGCCAGTGCCTATAGATCCTCTATGGGTCCGATCCTATGTGGGTCATTGCGGGGGTTAGTGAACTATCGATCCTTTGTGGGTCATTGCGGGGGTTAGTACCTATCGATCCTGTGTGGGTCCGACGGCTTAGATGAATCAGTGGATACATCTGATCATCTGTATCGTCTTACGAAGAACTATACCTGTGTGAGTTGAATCTTGTTTTACTTTCCTATGTGGATTGTTTTGTGCTATCCTGTGTGGACATGATCGAACTTGGGCTCGAATGTTGGAGCCGAACAGGAATTGGTGACTTAGATATATGTATGGTCATATACCTAAGAAGTGTCGGATGTTACTTCGTGATTGTATCTTTCCATTGTGTATTATACTTTGTGGGTTCTCAGAGACCTTCGAGGGTCTCGAGGTCCCTACTGAGTAGCTTATACTCACCCCTACACGGGCTATGCCCGTAATACATTGTGTTGGTTGCGGATGACGGACATCGGTGATCGTGGTTGAGGTACGAGGAGCAGGTTGGTACCCGGAGGTGGACCACTGGGCGGGGCATACTCGGAGCGGACGGCTGGACCCGAGGAGCTGTGGAGGCTATCTGTACCCACCCTTCAGGTGGGACTTCCAGTGGACGGCTCGACTTTGTGGCTTTACTTTTTCAGTTGTTGTACTCCCTCTTTCAATTGTACTTTACTTTCAGTTTGGGTTTGTATTCTGGCCCACTTACTTTTCCGCACTTACTGTTATACCCAGTTTTTACTTAGTGTTTACTTCTTCTTGCTTGCTCTGTGGTGTATATTTACTTTACAATGTCAATGTATTCCCTTTTTACTGGGAATTACGCCTTGGTGCTAGTCGCCAGCCCCTGGCCTATGGAAGGCGGGCTTGGGGTAGTCACGGCACGGCCCATGAGGACGGGTCGTGTCAATTGATGTTCAGGTCAATATTGGTTCATTAACATGAGAATAACAATAAAGAAATCAAAGTTTCAAAGTAATTACTCAAAATCACCACACAATAAACCCATCCCACAAATTTACATAATCCATAGATCAATCTGTTGGTTGATTAGTTAGTTCTCATCATAGAAATCAAGAATCGGGAAAGGAAACAATTCAAACAACTTCCCTAACTTGATTTGGATCAATCACTGATGAAGAACGATGTAGAGTCATTATCGTTGGTGATATCCTTCAAATATTTGGTGCGTCAATTATCGATCCATGATCTGGTTGTCCTTCACTTGAGACAATTCTTCCAATGTTCTCTCCAATGGCTCTCTAATGATTCTAGGGTTATGTGGATAACACTTGGGTTTCTCCAAAATAGCTTATTCAAATACACATCATTCAATGTGTTGGAAATGTTGAAAAAAAATAATTTATTTAATTATTTTATTTGTTTCCACAGTCACGATGACCTTTCCATAGACAACATGTTCAAACCAATGTTAAGTGAATCCTAGGTGAAAACATTTTACAAACTCAATGGTGCCCAAGGATATCTGATCTAGGCCTTATTTCAGGATTTATTCTACTTTTTTAGGAAAATTGTTTGCGTGTTCTATTTAATATATTTAATAAATTTCAATCGTTTATTCCAGGAACATCAGGCCTCGGAATCGCATGTCATCTCACCTTCTGGTCTTGAAAATAATCTATACAATTTCAAAAAAAAATACATGAAAAATATAAGACATTAAAATCTCCCCATCTTAGGGCTTTACACCCTGAAAATATAAAATAAGGTGTACACAAAGAGATGTGGGTATTGTGCATGAATTTGAGCCTCCCTCTCCCATGATCTATTCTGAAGATTTGTGTCCTGCCACCAGACACACACAAGGGGAATCGATCACCCACAAAGGATCCTCTCTTGATGATCCTCAATCTCTATCGAGTACTCTGAAAGGTAGATTCATCCTCAATGTCCATCTTTTCCCCAATCAATAACATGTGACAGGTCATGTCTGTAGCTTCTTATCTATGACATATGGAAAATGTCGTGTACCTGGTCCAACTACAGTAGTATAGCTAACCGGTATGAAACCTCACCAATTCTACACAGTATATTTCAGGGACTAATGGATCTCAAATATAACTTTCTTCCACGTCCAAATATCATCAATCCATGTTGAGGAGAGACCCTTAGGATCAAATGGTCTCCTTCCTCAAACACCAATGGTATTTATCATTATCCGGTATCAATCTTCTGATGGTTATGTGATGTCTTCATATTCTCTTGGATGATATGCACCTTCTCTATATTCTATATCACAAACTCCAGGCCCATGAGGGCCGACTCACCTGGATTAGTCCAACAAAGTGGTGACCTAAAGGTTCTCCCGTACAAAGCCTTGAATGGTAAATGGTGTAATGGTAGTTGTTGTACAAAAACTCCACCAAGGATATGTGATCCTCTTGACTATGTCCAAAGTCCAAAATTCGAACCCATAGTATATCCTCTAAGACATTGATGTTCTAATATTTCTTACTGTCAGTCTGAGGATGAAACACCATGCTTAAGATTAACTGAGTCATAAAGGATTCTTGTAATCCTGTCTATGACTGGGATGTGAAGTGAGCATCACATTCCGAGACAATAGTCTAGGTAACTTCATGGAGTCGAACAATCTCTTACACATAGAGGTGTCCCAATATCTCTATTGAACTCTAATCTTGGATAGATACGAAGTGGGTTGACATTGTGAGTTAGCCTAAAATCACCTAGATGGGATCATTTCCCAAGAATGTTCATGGTAATCCCATCATGAAGTATATGGATATTTCATCCCACTTACACTCGGTAAACTCAAAAGGTTGAACTAAACCCACAGGGACATGGTTCTCATCCTTCACTTTCTAAAATGTAAGGCATATAAAGACAAACTATAAAACTCCCTTCTTCATACCTGGCCACCAAAACTAAATTTGGAGGTCCTGGTACATCTTTACAGACATGGATGTAACACCAAATGGGATGTAGGAAACTCCTAAACACCTTCTTTTGTAACTTCAAAGGTATAATCGTATATCCTCTTAAAAGTATAACATGCTCCCCACATTTTCAATATCTATCATGTTCATGGTCAGTGAATATCTATGCCCGTAGGGTCTCATAGTCAGCATCTCTACACTGAGCATCCCTAAAATATTGTAAAATAGGTGGGGTAACAACCACAAACTAAATATATGAAGCATTATGCTTATCCATGAAGGACAGCTACAACGAATCTAACGGCTCTAATGCCTTGGCCAACAACTGAGAATAAGATATCCTATTGGGAGCATATTCCACCGTGTTCACCTTCCCAGGATTAAAGAAAATATCAAAGTCATTTTCCAATAGGAACTCTATCCATCACCTCAATCACAAATTAAGATCTTTATGGGAGAATATATATTTGAGACTCTTGTTGTCATAGTAAATGATAAACTGCTCACTCATCTGGTTGTATTACCACATCTTCAAGGTGAAGATTACCACTAATAACTCATGATCTTGGGTCATGTAGTTCTACTCATGTGTTCTCTACTAGAATGAAGCATAACAAATAACTACGTTTCTCTTTATCAGCACACAACTATGTCTTGTCCCTAATGAATCATATAACACTATATACTTGACACCCTACTTTCAAAATGTCAAGATGGTATTTCTCATCAACCTCTATCTCACCTCCAGAATGTATTCCTGGAACACTTCCATCCACATGAAAGGCTACACATTTTGATTCAAATCTCTCAAGGGTGTTACCACTCAGGAGAAGTTAGGTACAAACCTCTAATAGTACCATGCTAACCCATGGAAACTATGTTCCTCAGTAGCACTCTAGGGGGGTCCTAAGAAAGAACTACCTATAACATAACTAGATCCACTAAAACTCTTACGTATGAGATGTTGTATCCAATAATGTGGAACTCTCAAATAAAAAATTAACACTTTGAGAGCCTTCCCTAAATATAGATATCTTATATTGTGTCTAGGAACATCATCAAGTGTCTCTCATGCTTCTCCTCAGATGCTGAATTCATTAGGATGTCATTAATGAAGACTACCATGAATTGGTCTAATAAAAGATGAAATATTTAGTTCTTGAGTCCCATGAACACAGTTTGGTCATTCATCATTCCAAACAGTATCACAAAGTACTCGTAGTGATCATTGTGACATCTAAATGTCGTCTTCAGTATATCCTCATCCTGTAGTCACATATAGTGACATCCTAACCAAAGGTCAATATTCGAGAACCATCCTGACCCTATAAAATAGAAAAATATGCCATTCATCCTCAGTAGTGGATACTTATTCTTCACAGTCACCTGGTTCAAGCACCAATAATCCAAATATAACCTTATTCTCCTATATACCTTTTTGGAAAAAACTAGGGTTGCCCAGGGGGAATCACTGGGTCTCAAAAGGATCTTCTCTTACAAGTCCTCCAACTGTACCCACAGATCTCAAATCCCCACAAGAACCATATGATATAATGGTGCAGATTTTGGTGCCATCATAAGATTCAAGTTGATGTATAATCCTACCACTTGGTGAGGAGGTAATCCAGGTACGTCCTCATGTAAGACATCCTCATACTCCTCCACCACTTCTGGATGTTGATATCCTAATGCTTTAACTACTCCAAGAGCCATGTTATCCAACTGATGTGTAATTGGTTGCAATATTCTATTCTTGATCTCATCCTTCTCTTCCAAGGTCTCCTTTTAAACCATGAAGAAACTTGTCCCATCTTTGTAGACATAATGCATCCTCTGCCTAAGATATTCACACTAGACATGAATGATGGATATCTAGTCCATGTCTAAAATGAATTCTTAAGGCCTCATTTATTCAAAGAATATATCCCATACAAAACTCTCACCTCCAAGTATCATATTTCACATTTAGAAAAGGTTTACAATCAATGATTCACTGCCTATCGGAGTCTCCAACCACAGGGGTCAATACAATGGATCAATTGGAATATCTAAGTCTGAAACTAAAGAAGTAAAAAAGGAAGGAATTTCTATCACATGAGTCTATAAATACTACAAATAAAGTATAAAACAAAAAGATTGTAACTCATATCATCCCTATAGTTTCAGGTTCATAGGTCTTCATAGACCTTAGCTGGCCTCATCCCTTCTCATGAACTACAAAATCCTAGAATAGACCACTTGGGGTGGTGGTGGTGGTAATAAATCAAACATCTAACCACATCCTACTGCCCTGTTAGTCCCCCTTTCATGTCTTCCACCCTGCTGACCACCCTTCCCCTATCGTTGTCTCTACCTTGGTGGTACCTTGACCATCTCAATATTAGTTGTACGACGAATTAGACAATCTAGAGCTAGGTTTCCTCAACCATTGTAGGAGGGACACCATATATCCCTTGGCTAATACGATCCACCCTAAGAGCCTTTCACCACTGGCCATGAGTCTTAGGATCACCTCCTAAATAATCTGGCATGATTAAATCCTTATAACTTCCATTTCCTTCCTTTTGTTGAGGTCTCAACTACTAGGTGGCCACTGCTATCTCCCACTACCATTGTCTGCTCTGCCAGAAATATCTCCACCAATAAGGCTCACTCAAGCACTCTATCAAAGGTGGAAATAAAAATAGATACCATTGATTCCCTGATGTCTTTGAGTAATCCCTACTCAAAGGTTTGATCTTTGAATAACTATTATCGCACTATATCTAAAGAGTAACATGAGATATCAGTATACATCACTGAGTACTCTACCATGGAGATGATTCGCTACTATAGATGGAAAATATCATATGTGCACATTGATCGCAACATTATTGGATATAACTCCTCTATGAATAGACACCCAAAGTCTCTCTAAGAGAGATCTGACTCGTTGTTTGACTAATTCACCAAGCTCAACCATCTCCCATCCAATCCTATAATAAGACTCACTTAGAGAAATTTCATTTGGTCATCTAGCGTCCTCACTATGTGGAATATGCGAGTGACTAACTCTAAAGGTCCTTAGACACCTGCGAATTTGGATCACTCTAAAACCTAGGAGGTCATTACCTTTGAAACTCGTGCAATTCACTAAACCTGTATGAATACTCATTTGGTAATTCCAAATCTAGACAATTATGAATGGGAGGTAGTATAGCTTGTAAACCACCTGGAGGTGACATCTCTAGTAGAGGCCCCTATACCAATGCCTCACCACTATGTAAATCATCATCATTATTTGTTAGTGGAATCCTAGATTGGTGTATTTATAGAGGAATCATGAGATTAAAATAAGATATACCATGTTCATAAGAGTATATTTGGGCAGCTGACTCAAGAAGGACATGGAAAACAAAACCCTTCCTATATGATTCATATACAAAAAACGTTCACTACAACCAATTTATACATGTATTGAGTCAAAACGAAGGTGATCAAAGTCTTGGTGTATATATACATCAGTCACCATACCAAAATTGAATTCCCTACCCTAAAATATGTACTTGAAACATTGAACAGTATTTCACTAAACCAATCTCACTAATTTTGGTCCTAAGGTAGAACCACTCTCTAATACCACATTTTCATGACTTGACCCATTGAGTTCTGACCTATGGCTACCCTAAGCCCACCTTCAATAGGCTAGGGGTTTGTGAGTAGTTCCATGTAGGCAGATCCCACAAATGGGAGGCATTATCCAAAAGTACCTTTACACAAGCATACATCTCCAATCCCACACAAAAACTAAAATGTAAAATGAATCTAAGAATTCATGTATACATCTAAAATCCTACAATTGAGTACAATAGAAAAAGTACTGAAAATGTAAAAGGTCATAATAAAATCCCAACAAAAAAAAAGATAAAGAGTCTAACCTTCTCCAAATATGGGGACTAAAGTCTAATTAAATCTCCCAGAAAAACACCTTGATCTGAAAATATCCAACTATTATCTTCCCACTCCCTATCCTCCCATGACACTGCAAAAAAGGTCAACTTCTACATAATACACGACACATTCGGGAAAATCCCATGCAGGGGTGAGTATAACCATACTCTGTAGGAAACCCCAAAAACACTAAACATGAAGCACTGAGTACTAAATAAAAGTTATAACAGTAAAATTATAATAGAAACACCTCTATAAACTCGGGAAAGATACCAAACGACTATGTGATCATAACTAACTCCCAGCCACATGATTCTTGTTAAATAAATGCTCATTCTGATAGAATCCACTCCATGAGTCATGCTATCATTAAGGACACTCAATGAAGAAGTCTAGATCATTAGGACTCACCCAATAAATCTCATTAATCTTAGAAGACCCTGATACATAGATAGCGGGTCACACCCAAAACCACTGGAGGACACCATGGACCAAGTCTAGATCAACCCACTATGTAGAGGATCATTTGAAAATTATTTCACAAACCCTACCAATATGGTCTTCTATATGGAGAATCAATACCCTGCTCAAAAATGTCACAATAATTTCAAAAACCCAAACTAGTGAAAAATTGTTGATAGAGGATCTTCCTCTAATATCATGGAGATACACCACAAACTCTATCTGAGACTTAACCTCTAGAGGGGATCATAATTCAGTGATATGGGTGTAATTATGAATTGTACCCCCAAGGAAAAGGACTTAGGGAATGTACTCAACCTATAATGGTCCAATCTAAGAAAACAAAGAGCCATAAGCACTCCTATGAGGGGTACACGACATGTACCAGGGGTGCACGGTGTGTCTATCTATCCCCAAGCCTACCTATGTGGTTGGGCCACACATGGAATTTATTCTCCAAATACATGGAATTTATAAAGTGTACACAGTGTGTAGAGACACATGAAACCCTGCCCCTATCACATGGTCATGTCCGTATTCGGGTGGTCGTGTCCCTGTAGTAGTACATAGTGTGTGGTTTCCCTTGTACTCTACCCAAGTACTCCTACGAGGGTAAGCTCGTGTACATCTTGTTAAGCTGAGTCCATGTGGGAGTACATGGTGTGCGATCTAGACGTGTACTTTAATGAATTTATAGGTACTCTATAATGTACATGTTGAGTAAACTGGGGAGGGCCATATGTCATGTGATGGGGTCACATGCCATGTGATCCTTAATTTTGCACAAAACTCTAGCACTACAGCTGGGGGCACTTGACATGTAACACCATATTACACATTGTGTTGCTTTTGATTTCCTAGATTCACTTCACATCGTCCCAAGGATAACTGAATCCTCCACTTGTGGCAAAACCTACTGATCAGGGTTAGCCCAGACCTTAGTAACACTGATCTATGGGAAATTGGGAAGGAATCTGCTCAGAAAATGAATCTACATGTCGTTCTTCCTTATGCACTAAATAATGACAAAGGAAATGAAATTTGGTATCCAAACCATCTAATAAACCGCTACTTATATCATCACAAAACTTTTTTTCTTGGGTCGATCCCAAATATGTGATATCGGATCATTCTACCAAGAAATAGGCGTGCAACGATCAATTGATCAGGATATTTCAATCCCTAGGCCAGATGAAGAATGTTCGTGGTGAACAAAGAACTGGGGGATAAAATCACAAGAACAAATAAGAGGAATGAACCTTAGTCAATGTTCGGGTCGATCATGGTTTGTTATAATGAGAATAAAAATGAAGAAATCCTAATTTCAAAGTAATTATCCCAAAATCAATGTACAGTAAACTCATCCCGCAAATACACATAATCCATAGATCAAAACATTGGTCAATTGATCTGTATTCTTCATAGAAATCAAGAATGGGGAAAGGAAACAATTCAAAAAACCACTCTACCTAGGTTTTGAAAAATCACTCATGAAGAATGATGTGGCATTGTTATTTTTGGTAAGATCCTTCAAATCTATGGTGCATCAATCATTGATATATGATCCAGTTTTCATTCCCCTAATATAATTCCTCTAACATTCTATCCAGTGGCTCTCTAATGATTTTAGGGTTATGTGGAAAACTATTTAGTTTCTTTATAACAATTAATTTAGAGGCAAAGAAGTCACTACATTGCTGAAATTGAAATAAAATAATTTAATTGATTATTTTTATTCGTTTCCAAACCCATGAGAGATTTTCCAAAAACACCCACATTATAAAAGGTTAAGTTGGTCCTAGGGTAAAACCAACATTATTAACTCAATGATGCCATTTGATTTCTAATTTGGGCCTCCGTTCAGGAGTTATTTCACATTTTTAGGAAAACTGTGTGCACGCACTATTTAATATATTTAAAATCTTTCAGTCATTTTTTTAGGGCACACTAGGCCTCAGAATGACATTTTATCCCACCATTTGGTCTCAAAAATAATTTATATAATATAAAAAAATAAAACATAGAAAATCAAAGACATTGTAATAATTTAGTTGGAATTATTTTAAGAATGTTTTTTTAATAAGATACTGGATAAGAGTAAATTAATAAATATAAAAATTTAGAAAGATTCCTTAACATTCTTAAAGAAATATTCTAATTAATGTTAGATGATGTTATACTGATCGATCAATGTTTAGACATCATAAATAATTAATTATAAAATATATCATTTTTAGGGGAAGAAAACATATAGAACTACTTTGTAAACAATAATTTTCCAAACAATCCTTTGAGATAAATAACTATAAGAATGTTTGGGAATCAAAAATTAATGATGGTTATGTAAAGGCCTCAGATTTACAAGTGCATGAGTTCCAAAAACATAGTCCCTAGAAATATATTTCGAATAATTTTGAAGATGTTTCATCAAAAATATATAATTCATAATTTTCAAAAAAAATCACCAAAATAATGACTTTGTACATCAGATGAGCCTTACTAAAAAACTCATCAGAGGATGTTTTTGTAGGAATGTCAGGAGATTGTAATTTTTTGAGTTTTTACAAAGATAAATTGGATTGAATTCACTAGATGAACACAATACTAATCATCAAATGAACCTAAGAAGAAAGAGATGCATTGGTATAAAATCCATAGGGATAAATGAACAATGTTGTTAGAATATACAAGAAACTAGATGCTAATAACCAGACATAGTTTACTGGATAAAGAGTTGCAATAATTTGTTTTTTCTAAGCTTTTGTTTTTTTAGATAAAGAGAAAGAAACACAAGATGGGGAGTTTTTAAGATATGAAAAGTTTCAAAAATGTGTTTTCTATTTTCAATCACAAAAATGAGAAATATAAAATTTCATGGAAAAGTATGATCTACATGAAGAAAACAATAGTGAAATTGCTAACGAACTGAGTATGAGATAAGACACCAAAAATTTTACATGATGTAAATATTTAGAATTTGAAACAATGTAGTTAAAAATATTTAGTATTTTTTGATAAACAGATATAGTAAAATATGTTTAATAAGCACATAGCTAGTATGAAGTTTAAATGGAAGATTTTTATTATAGGATGAATTTGAAATTTGTGAAGTTAGAAAGTGTGCTACTGATGACAGTTTATCTAATGAAATTTTACAAGAAATTAAATAATAAGAGAATTCATAAGGAATTATATCAGAATAACTTATGAAATAAAGTATATCAGATTAAATTCTATAAGTAATCCATCAAATAATGTTTCTTAGGAAAATATATCATAAGAACATTCATGAATAAGTCCATCGGACAATTTTTTTGAGAAGTGAAAACCTTATGATGTATAATGTTGAGATAAGGTAAAATAAATAGATAGAGAAATGTTGATTCAAAATACATATAATTAAAAAATATAAATAAAATAATAGAAGTTAATTTTTTTCATTAAATGAAGAAATCTCCGTCAGATGGACAATTCTGAAAGATGATTTGGACAAACATTTTAAAGACAGGGTTTATTTAGTAAATTTCCAAAATTATTGTTCTGAATTTTTTATTCCAATTACATTTTATTTCATTATGAGAGAATAAAATTTGGGGAAGTTCCTTAATGTATGAACATAATGAAATTTGATAAATTTTGGAAATTATTGAAGAGTTCACAAGGATTCCTGAATATTTTATAAGTTATTAGAATTATACATTTAATTAAAAATGTGTAGGATGTCCAAAATTGAAGTTTTAGTGAGTGAGAAAGTGAATTTTTTTCCTAAATTTTCTACTTCTAGAGAACTTATATAAAAGGGTGAAAAGTAAAATGTAATTATTACTATTCAGTGACCAAAAGATGAAGTGCTCAAAGATTTGTGTCAAAACTAAGTTTCAGAACAAATTTATATTTCTTGTCAAAGATGAATTCTAGACATATCTTTCTAATTAGTGTATCTAAATTATTATCCATAATGAATTTACTGATATAGAATTACACTTCAGATTCATCTAGTATAATTTTATAAGTAGAATAAGGTGTATCGGTATCTTTAAATCAGAAAAGGTTTATATTTGGTATATCAGGTGAATAATTTAGTGAGGTCAAAAAACAAACTATTATGGATGTAGAAAAGGGTGAACCAAAAGACATTTTCAGATAGAGGGAAATGGATAATGAAACAAAACCAATATTTTGGATGAACCTTTGGAGATAAAGTTTCAAATTCTCATACACTTTTTGTGGCTCCAGATTTTTAGGTAACACTTGGTAAGCTAAATGGGGAAGGTATAATCCTACCTATTCAGAGATCGAAGGGGTCTAATGGGATTTGGATCAATGTAGTATTCACTTCTTTATAATATAAAATTTCCATAGAACCATGGAAGTAGCCATGGTAAGGATATAGGTTCTCACACTGAGGACGAAACTTGTAATTTTATGTTCCTTGTTTAATTTCTCATATTTTCATTCTTTTGATATTGTTATGAAATTTTATAATGAATTAAATCTTATAAGTTGTAGGGTTTAAATTTCCTGAAGTGGTAAATTTTTAAAATTCATCCACTGACTTACCCCCCCCCCCCTAGTTGTTCGATGATATTAAGGTACTTAAATTTAAAGAACCAAAAACTCACTAATGAGATCATTCTATAATAATGATAAAAAAGAGGGAATTTAAGGACCCACCTCTCACTTCATCATGAGAGGTGTTCTAATTTCCATTAAAAAAGGCATGATCTCTATGAAAAGATTCAACATATCCATAGTATGCACAGATATGAGAGAATTATAGGCATTAATATCAGATAAATTAGTCACTAAAGATGAAGAAATAGTAATAGTACCTATCAATATTGTTTGTCCCACATTATTTCCCATTAAATGCACATCCATTGAATTAATTTTCTTTATTACTAATTCATATGGCTGAAAGCCCATTTTTCTTGAAGAATCTTACTATTTCCTAGATTATCTCAATACTAATCAGCCCATACCACTACAAGGAATGGTAAAAATATGGAAAACCCTCTGGAAGTGACCTAAGAATCCACATGGTCTATAAATATTAAATTCATCCATGAAATCATGATTTGAGTTCCCAAATATGATGTATTGGAAATAAGTTAGTAGGCTTTAACTAGACATGGTAGTAGATCTGCATAAGACTTTGGTTGAGGACCGCTAATATTTTTTCCACTACGAGGCACATTATTCTTTCTGTTATCTTTAAATGGACCACTAAAGCTACCACCATGAGTAAGAGGAACTCCAGTCATCTCTGATATACTAACCTAGTCAATTTATTCCATCATAACCCTATCTAAAAATTCATCATAAGAGGTAAGATTCAGTATGAAAACATAGGATTAAATATATGATCAAAACCCATCTCAAAACTTTAGGCCTTCATCCTTTTTTAGGAAAAAACCTATGGTGAAAACTGATAAATCTTATCAAAATGATTGCAATACTAGGTCCCTAACCTATCAACTTGGTGAAGGTTAAAAAACACCATGGACATAACCAAAACCATTGAATCCTGATAAAATTTCCCCATAAAAATAGGCTTAACGTTTTTTCACTCCAAGACCCCAATATTCTTTTACAGAACTATAACATCCAACCATCTTCTTCTACACCCCAAATGTTTGAAGGTGGTATATTTAACTTTAATAGAATCTGAAAAATCCAATAACTTGATGAGTCATTCAATATTCCCCAACCAATACTCTACCTTCTGGGGATCATTCATTCTATGGAAAGATGTTGGTTTTTGATGAATAAACACTTGGTCATGATCTATACTATCATCCTTTTAGGTCTTAAAGGGTCCTAGATACCCTAATAAGGGGTGGATTAGGATATGGATATTATTTTTAAATTATTCTTACCGCAATGAATCTTGACCACTTCATTATAAGGATCGGTTTTTTTCTCTTTAGTGTTTATATTTTTCTTATCCTTTCCAAATTTATCTAAATATGTTGTATAGAAAGTAAATAAGGAAACCAAACACAAGGATAGAAATATTTTTACTTATTTCACCATCACTAGGCAATGTCGATGGAGCAAAAAATCATCAATGTGTCGATACACAAAATATAATAAGGTTCAGGAACAAATTCAATTTGGGCATGATCATTTCTAGGTTGAGGCACACTTCCTTTAAAATGATTAGCTATAATAACTACTTCCCAAGGGTCCCTCCATCGATCTTCCTTTCGATGGATCACTACTAGTAGAAGGGATAAACTTTTTCCTCTTCCTTTGTTCGCTACTCTAGAATGTATTCATACATATTTTAAGGACATACAGGTCCCTTAATTATCAATAATGAATGAATCCTCAATTGTAGTTAGATTCTCTGTTGAAGTTATTTCTAGGATGCACCTTCACTTATATGAAAACAAAGAGATGCGGCACTTCCATTTTACAGAAAATTAAAACAGACTTCTATTTACTATATAGATAAATTATAAACTTGTGATTAGGAAAGATCTCCAATAGATGTAAATTATTCGATTCATTGTCTTGGATGTAGTAGTGAAGAAACTCCTTCTACAAGATTTTTACAATCGTGAATATCATCTATCTTTATCTTATCCTAATAGATATAATAAACTTCCCTGTGTACTAATTTATTTTCAAATAGGCCTTTCATGAACTTCCTTTCCCCTTTGTGGAAATATCCATCATGAACCACTTACTTTGTGAACCACCTACATCACAAACAACCAACATCACGAACCAGATGATTCAAGAACCACCTACTTCACAAACCACCTTGCACCATATAGAGTGAGTTCTCAGTGTCCTTCCTAGACTTTTCAGAATCTTGTTTGTTCATGAAATACCTTCTCCTCATGAACTACATATGCTTCTTGAACTACTTATCCTTTATAGACTATAATTTTCTGCAAACAAAATCCATAAACTATGCTTGTATTATGGACCACCTTTTCTTCATAGACGGTTGACACTCCATGAACTCTTTTTTCCTTTATGTGCTAAAGTACCCCCCCCCCAATCCATTTTCTGAATTGTCTTCACAAACTACTACCTTCATCGAATTGATCCCTCGGTAACTACTTCCTTCTTTGCAGAATTGAACCCTCATGAACTACTTCCACCATTGCAGAATCCTCCCTCACAAAATCTTCCCCTTCTCATAATTGTACTTCACAAACTACTTTGGAATTACCCAAATTATTCTAGTAGTGATGATATTATATAATAAAATTCACTCAATCTAATGATGTGATTATCTTCATTTATAAAGGAAAATAAATCTCTTAAAACATACTAATCACAAATACCCAAAACTCTATAGTTGTGAAACCTTCACCATGAACTTTATACACTGTCTATATAGTAATTTAGTTCATTCTTAGTGCCCCTAAAACACTTCCTTCAACCACAAAATGACATGCCTACTTCATGATTTTCATATCATGTTATGTGATCCACATAGCACTCCTATAAAGAAACTCATCCTTTACTGATTTTTATTCTTTGTTCAGCATACCTACTTGGATGTCTACGTAGCACAACTGCACTACTATACAATCCAAAAACTCCATGCTTCAAGGTCTGAGAACTATGGTCTGTGGAATACTTTGAAAAAAACCTTCCTTTTCATAAAAAAACTCCCAATTTTGAGGCCCTAAAATTTTGGAAAACACTAGGAAATAGCGCCACCTTATGTATGCAATATTTTATATCACTTCTAGGGAATATATTTCTCTATATTATTTCTTTGTCAACGTACCTTTTCAATAACATCTTTTGAACTCTACTACTAACCATAGAAAATTGGTTTTTCAACAATCATAATCAACCCAAAAATAATACAATGTTACCTTGAGGGATTTTTTCCCAAACACATCCCTTCAAGGTTCCACCCATGTATCATAAATGGTGATAGTTTTGGATTGGTAGCCTATATATAAGACCGCACTCACTAACGTCACTACATGTTTCAGGTCAACCAGAGGGTTCACTTGTTGTGCTTCATCAACACCTACCTCCTAAATCGTGATTAGATGTCTTCTTGGGTGAGTTTTACTACACAACATCCAAATATAACAATGAAAAATCAGTCAAAAGACATAAGAATGTCATCTTTTCCATCAAAATTTAACTTGAGAACATAAATCTCATATCAATGATTGGAAAAAGTAAACAATAAAAAAAATCCTCAACATCACATTTTATTAACCACCAATGGTAAATTAAGGCTCTCTAGGATGAGAGCTATCTAGGAACTCGCTAGAAACCTACCAATAAAGTCTCAATCATCCTATATCATGTCTATAAAGACATCCCAAATATAATAACAACATACAAGAAGAGAAAAAAAACACTTTAACACCAATTTCTCATTAACCAATTTTGATTACCCACAAAATCAAAACCTGAATCAGTCCTAGCATGGCCTGAAGGGTGTTCCCAATACTCATGGGTAGGAGACTAGCACTTGTAAATCCATAAAAATCAATAGGTAATGATTTATACACAAGAATTAACAAAATTAAAATAGTATATAAGAAACCATATATATTTGGTATACCAAAATAGTCAACAAGAGAAGTACCACAAACTGACAGGATACCAAAAACAACACAAAACCAAAATAAAATTTTATTACATGATCTCATCATAATAAGAATATCACATACTCAAATTATCACCACAAAATACCTAGGGCCTTCTATCAATATCACCCACCACATCCAAGTAATTTTTTATCTTTTCCTAGACCTATAAAAAAGACTAAGAATGCCCAAAGTAGAAAAATTAAGTTGTGAGAAACAATAACCTATAAGAAATCCACTGATAATTACATATAAAATAAAAAATATTCATAATTTAAATTAAATATTTTAAGGTAATAATTTCAAAATTCACAATAAATCATGATTTAAAAATTATTTCAATGTAAAGTATAAAGCATGTGCAAATAATAATTTCCATTAAAGAGGCACTAATGAATTTCATCAAAATATGTATGAATAAATATTATCATAAACAATGGAATATATAAATAACTTTGAATCATTATAAATTATATCACCATGGTAATAATCCTTACGGTTAGTTAGATCATTTCATGAGGTTCCTAACAATATCATTGAAATTTTTCTCCTGGTGTGCACAGACTTCCCTGTATATCAATCCTAGGAAAAATGGGAGTCCACTCAGATAAATTAACTCCCTTACTTGAAGATAGTTTAGTATCATTGACATCATCAATCAATTACTAGGTAGAGATAAACATACCTTTAATGTATATCCTTCTCCTAACTACCCAGTATATCTAGTTCTTTAAAGAAATTAGCTAAGGGAAAAATAATTCATTTAATACCAATTTCATCAATAATCACTCAAGAATTCCCATATAATATTTTTCACTTACTTTTATTTTCAAAAACCAAAGTTAAATGGTTTCCAATAAACTAATTCCTTTAAAAAATCATCACATTTCAAATCCATAACACATTTCATACAATCAATTCCCAGGAATCATCATCAATATTATTCTATTTATTATTCGTTCATTTCAAAATCATTTTATTCAAGACAACACTTCACTTGAAAAATAATAGTTTAATGGGTTCAATAAACACCATAACATTCTAAAAAAATTTATCAATAATCTAACATCATGCTTTATAAATCGCTTATAAATCCATTCCAAATCAATCATCATCAGTTTCATTTGATATGAAATGAATTAATAAAGCACCAACCTCAATAAAAATATCTCCAAACATTGAATAAGGGATTACCAACCACTGAGAAAGAGGAACTCACAATGATTCATGTGCAATAGTAAAGGAAATTGAACCTCTAAAACCATTACATGGATCTCGAGTATGAAATTACAAGAATTTATCTAAAGGAATGGGATCTCATTATACAATAACTAGAACTCCCAAAACCTCCTTCAAGAATAAATCACATCATGAATCTGAACCAAATAAAGGATAAATATCAATTTTAATGAAGTAAAAAACTAAAAAAACTAATTAAAGGCCTATATTAAGATTAACAGAGACCGGGGTAACAAAATCTAGACAATAAATGGGAATTCAGGAATTTTAAATTTTCAAACACCCATCACACTCCCTGATCCATCACCTAGTGCAAAACTTCATGATGTTTTGGACTGACTAAATCATCCACTATGCCCATGGTTGAGCCTTATCGACTGTTTTGGACATGGAGACTGCCAAAAGCCCATGCACAGGGCCATGGATATTTTGAACATTATAGAATTATATAGGAATCTTTAAGGGATACCATCGCTTATACCATAGTTGTAGTACTACCCATTTTTTACCATAATGACTAAAAGTACCTTTTTAACCCACCAAAATTCTATAAATCTTCTGAAACCAAAAATAACAACTCAAGGATCAAAAAAAACATGGGAATATAAAGAACATACCTGAAATAAAAATTTTGGATGCTACACAAAGAAAATCATTTGTTTTGGAATTCACTATCTAACACATACACACCACTTTTGTTATGACTGAATACATTAGTTTATTTAAAAGATACATAACTCAAAATCATATTTAAACATAATAACTATAACTCATAAAATGTTATGGGAAAAATCTAAGTAATTATCCAATTCATTATAAATCATATCATCCATATACACATAATGGTCATGCGTAAAGAATAATATAATATATAAACTAATAAATTGAATAAAAAAATAGACCAATATAAAATAAGTAATTAACTAAATCAATCACATTCATTACATAAATCAGAACTAAATAATTACCCTTTCATGCTAGTCATGAGAGAGTGAAAAAATAAAAACAATCCCTATAATCACAACTAAATGAACTACAATTTAAGAGGATAATCCCAATTGAGACCCTATGATTCAATAGCAGCCTCGTTTTATACTTAAAACTTCCACTTGAATATTAATGTATCACCTCGTCCTTATCCATATATATATATATATATATCCCATTATAACCCTAAATTCAAATACTAAAGGAAAATCATTAAAATTTGAGTCACATTCCTCTAAATTCCTCTCAAAAATACCACTTTTAAATGCCAAAAAAATGGGATTGCATCAAAATTTTAGAAAATATATCTAAAAAAACTTCATGGTCTACAAAATGCTCATGAATGTCCACGATTAAATGAAAACCCTTCATATCCATGCCAATTTTTATTCCACTATGACACAAAATAATGTATCTTAAATATTATTCACCCCCATATGTGTATATATCCTCATTAACATCGAATAGATAAGATATCTTCAGTGTTTTATATTTAGTTTATTCAGGACATGGCGTAGAACTTTTATTAATTGTCAATTCATATATCCCTCTCTTTTATGTCTGTGTTAAAGATTATTCATTGCCATTATATTTATATTTCTTGGTAAGGTCTAGTGTTTCATAAAATGGAATGAACACTCCACTTTTGATATTTTTGTTTTCCACATTTTTACATCATTTCATCATTTCCATGCATATGGAATCACATAGAAAGATATATTCTAGTGCTCTAGGTTTTGAGTTTTTAAAATAAATATAAATCATGGCCATCATTAACCACAGAATTCATGATTTCCAACCATATACAAACTAATATAGCATTTATCTAATTACCATTACCATAGATTCATCGATGTTTCATTCATCATTTATCTGGGTATTTCCCATTCATGTAGGACTAATAGGTTATTTTTCTTATACTTCATCACACAAAATTGGATCTTATCAATTTAATCTCACAAAACTACACCAAATATGGCCTTTCAACTGCAAATTCAATTGAATGTAGATGATCACATGGTTCTACTTAATCAAAAGTGATCATCTCATATTTTGACACAAGTGGATTCTAGTTTGACTTAATTTTATGTGATTCCCCTTAAATTCATATGTGTATAGGGCCTTATTACACTTTAATATAATTTATTCCAAGGTTATTCATACATGGTCTTCTTATCATGTAAGTTATTAATGTACATGCTATCACCTTCTTATTTGTACACAAATTTTCCGTTAAACTTACACAGTCATTCCCCCCTTAAATTTGGAACCAATATATCAAGTATTTCATTACCTTTTTTATTTTTTAATCCAAAATTGTCTACAATTCATTTCCTCCTATGAAAACATAAAATAATAAATATAATAAGGCAAAAATATATATTTATAAATGAAATTAATAATCAAAATTATTCAAATAATTCTATCTATCTTCTAGATTAATCATGCGAATGGAAAAATAGAGTGAATAATGAGCCCCATTAATTTGATCAATATAATAGATTTAATGCAATGATTTTTTTTTGGGGAATATTTAAAATTTAAAATTTTGTGAAACTTACAATATATAAAAAACATATAGGAACAAATTGGTAAAAAAACATTGGTCCAATGCATTAATTAAGTTTCCCAACCAAAGAATAAAATGATGGACCACAAATATATACACAGTTTGTAAATCAATCAATGGTAGGCCTATATCTTATAGAATATCAATCTAAATGAGATATAATTTTGTCGGAACAAAAATAATAATATTGGAAACATTTAAATTAACTTTTTTAACAATATATAGTTTCTAACAATATATAGTATTTTAAACCAAACTTTATCTATTTTTTTCTAATGATTTTAAAATGTTTTAGGTGAACCATTAAGATGTAGTTAAAAATTTTATATATTACTAATTTTATAATTTTGTGATCTTATGTGTTTAATAGAAACAAAACTTTGAATAATACAAGTAGAGATAACCCCATCCACCCGTGCCTATAAATATGTGTCTCAATTTCCATTACATAGGTTAAAATGTTTAAAAGTTGAGGAGGAGATTTATAATTCTCAATCAATGATTCTATTTTTATTGGATCATTCGGAGTCTAGTTCTAACTAAATATTCCATGCCATAGCTAAATCATCAAGTATATTCACTATTTTCATTTACCGTTGATATAAATAAATAATATTCAAATAATTTGAAAAAAAACACATTGTAATATCTATATTGGATCATACACATTTAATTTGAAATTAATTTAAATATAGAATTACCATATTCTTAGTAACCTTATTGAACAATTTTTTTTTTCTCTAGTTATGTTATAACTGTAGTTGATAATCAAAGCAATTATTTCATTATACTTAACCATAAGTTAACCTAAAATATTTTATTAGTGTTCTTAATTATTTAAGTACAAGTGTAGTAGAATTGAATGATTCATATCATTCGTAACTGATCTCAACAATATCTCAAGGTTTCTATATATTCTTGAGATGTGGTTGACGATTTTTATTTCTAGATATTGTGAGAATTATTCGGACTGTATTTATTGTTTTAACAAAATCACACTAACAAAATTGATATAATTTATAAAATATATTTAGGTTTTAAATTGATAACTATATAAAGGCCCTTATCAAACAATATAACCTATGTAAAACAAAATTTCAAAAAATAATAATATTATTATTATTATTATATTCCATGACATGTGTTTATTCAAAAATATTTTTTAAAATAAATATTTACTTATTTATTTAAATGTCATTAAATATATCATTTTTATTGGATTAATAATCTCAACCCATATCCTCTCATTGAATTTATCAAACCTATAATTTTCGTATATATTCATTCAATAATATAAAGTAAATATATATTTTCTAATAATGTGAATAAATATTTATTTCAATATTCAAATAAATAAATAAACATTTGTTTTAATATATTCAATATAATTTGGTAATAAATAAATATGAATTACATACCTTTTGAATAAATAAACAAGATACAAAATTAAACTCATGTATTTTACACTCAGATATTTCATGATTTAATTTATGAAATTAACAGTACTTGAATACATATCATTCCATAATCCAATAATAAATTTATTCCTCCATATCAATTTCACTATAATTTAATATGAATTTGGACACACTTAGTGTGTGAACCTATCAACCACTTTCTCAGTGGATATAGGTTAACATGCCTAAATTCCAAGATTAGTTGTTAATAATACATGAAGAAACTCATAAAGAAAAAAATGTAATTTAGAAGATACAATAACCATTATAAGAATATAATATGTAATATAATCACATTTTAAACCTATATATGGTCATAAAGGAAGCATAATTGTTTCATCACCCTATATTCTTGATCTCTCTTACATTGAATTTCTAAAACAAACTCTTATATAAAATACCATCTTTATGGGTTTCATGAGAAAGTTTTTTTTTTCAATCAAAGGGATAGATATTTATTTTCCATTAGTATGGAATAGAAATATACTTTCTTGAATTATTAAATTAATTCCATATCACTAATGATGTACCAAACATATAGAGCCTCGCTATGAACACATGGATTCATGGGTTTAATTCATATATCACGTAAATGATTCATGACGCACAATAACAGTACTCCCAAGTCTAAGGACCAATACACCTATTAATAGATAGGAATATCTAATAACTCATAAAAAATGAGGAATTTTTATTAGTAGTTTATTATCCATAACCTCCCAACATGTAGATCGCCATGTGAGTACTTCATAAAAATAATAATTGATATTTTATGTGGCCCTAGCACTAGAAAGTAAAATATCAACTATGTCCCATCAGAAATTTTTTATCTTGACTATATGATGTTTTTATTTAAGTATATCATAATATAATTTATAGGTTCCCATTTTAGTAGCGAACTACTATAAAAAGTTCATGTGATGACTACATGAAAAACATTATCATATTAATGTTATATAAAGGAATAATAATTATGTGATAATATTATGTGAATCTTAGTAATTGAAAGTTAAAAGATAATTGTCTCTAGGTAACCGACTCCAAAAACTCCAACTTGAACTAGAAATAACTATTAACATTTTTCAACTGATTATCTCCCATATATCTTTCATGATTCTTCCAAGGCATGTCCATAATCATTAATGCTTCAATGTATTTATCTATGGTTACTCTACTTACTAAGACTTTACCTCTTTGAGTAAAACTCTTTTGGGGTGATATCCCTAGGTGTTCTATTTTTCTCCTCTATCATAAATTTTACATCCTTTCTAGTATCATGATCATAAGATCATCAAAATATATATTGTGATAATACTTTACTTTCTTAGTATAATTTAAAATTCTAGAACAAATAATTGTGTATTTTAAAATAATTCTTTAGCTCTATCAGAGGATGAACATACTTTGTATTTTTAGATATGGATATCACTGACTTCAAAAAAGCTTCTCTAGCTCATATCATTTGACTTAATATGATATTTAGATTATTTTAATTTATTTAAATCCAATTTTTGAGTCCTATTAACAACTAATATGCACACTTATCTAAGTAACTAAAAGGTATTATTCGTGTTTTCTTAAATACTATTGGGTAGTTTTGAATATAGCCTTCTAATTTCTCCTTATTCTATTTGATATTTTTTTCTATTAATTATTCATATTAATCATTAAATCTCAGTATATATCATGGATTATATGAAGGATCCAATTAATGATGTATATGGATATATAATCACTATAATAATCTCCATATGTATCTTAACTTCTCATCATGGAGAGATTAATGCCGAGTAAAATAGGTAATAATTAACTCTTGAATTGTTATATCTTTTATTTTAAAAATATGTTTCAGTGAAATTATTATGACTTTATCTATGTTACCCCACATATCTAACTTAATAGATATTATTCCCCAGTACTTCATTCAATACATAATGTCATATTATAGAAAATTATTTTAACATTATCTAAACTAAACGTAAGATTAATATCTATTCTCCATAAGTAAGTAAAATATTTTACGTGGAGAATTGTGGAACTCCAACTAAAATTTTTAATACACAAAGATCATATTCATTATTAGAAAATCATAAACACTTATTCATATAAAAATCTCAATATTCTATGATATTAATTCTTACATAAAGACATAAATGGATCTCCACAACTTTTATACCTTATTGGCAAATTTGGGTGTCGCAAAACCTTATGGTTGTTTCATATAGATATCTTCCCCAAGGTTTCCATTAAGAAAAGTTTTCTTGAAATTCATTTTCCAAAGGATACTATATTAGGTAAAATTATAATGGATTTCAGCATAGTGATTAGTGGTAACTATTTTTTATATTTTATTCCATGACCTTAATTGAATTATTTATAAAATATTCATTCCTTGTAGGTACTAAATTTACCATCCATGTAAATTTTATTCTTGAAATCCCACTAATAGTCTTTACATAAACTATAGAATCCTCCAAAATAAAAAGCTGTATTTTTGTGTTTAGAACTCATTTCTGAGATCATATCAACTTTCCAACTTTTGTTTATTTCATTTTAATATTTTCTTATAGGATAAATATTTATTATTATTGATAAATAACATATCACATAACACTATTATTATAAAACCATCTCTATCTCTATTTTCCTTTCCCAAATAGTTTATGCTTATGGAATAACTCCTACCACTAAATCTCATGGAGTATATGTTTCTATGCCAACTCATGTGCATCTAGATCCTTGACATAATTGGGTTCTAGATTTATCCAACTACCTCAAATAATAATGTTCTCCCTTATAATATAATTACATTCATTAACTTCAATAATACATTTCAATCTTAGGGATGGTAATATTATTGAAATATTAGGATAATTAACTATAATTCACTTTGTGTTTTCTCAATTCAATTTTGTAGTAAATCATTATCATTAGAAATATTATTTTAACATATAATGGATTTATATCAAATTATAACTAATATTATATATATTTTTCATTATTTTAATCATGATATAGCTAAGGGTTAACAACACTATTTGAAAAGAATTTGATGAAAAAAATTGTGGAATATTTTCAATACATATAAGTTTCAATATAGATCATACTTTTAATAATATTATAATTATGATGTGTATAAGAAAATATATGTTTAGAAATAATTTCACTCTACATTTAATGATTGGTGAATAATTGGTTAAGATATTCTCTGGAAAAATACCAAATTGTACATCTTATATCTTTTATTAAGTTTAATCATTTATTTACTTTACATTCATAATATATGTTAAAGGAATATCATAAAGTATATGAATTTAACTCTTAAACCTATATAGAATTGTTCACACGTGTCTTTATATACATATTTTTGAATATCTGTGTCAATATAAGGTTTCATTTTTTAAAATTATATTTATCATTAAACATAGTAAGTATGTGAAATGCCTAAGAGTTTTAGCTCTAAAGACTTTAAAAATTCTTATCCATACATTCTTGAAAATTAATTTTTGATTTGACTCATAAAAAGATTGTATTTGAGTATTTCATTTTATATTCATCATTAATTATTGATATTATATATCTATGATTCAATTATAATTAAAATATTAATTTATTATAGTATTTTGAAAAAACATTTATTACAAACTTGAATTATTTTATCATTATGTTTACAACAAGGAACTAATACAAATATATTGGTAATACATGATACAAAACAATATTATTAAAAAAAATTACACATTTGTAAATTTTTAGGTTTTAATCATTGTTATATGGTGTATGAATCATGTCCTATCAATAATATAAAGATCCACTTCAAATTTGTATTATTGTTTCCCTTTCTTCAATCTGGGATTTGGATACAAATATTTGATTCACATATTGTATTAAAAACAAAATAAGTAAAATAAAAATAATACATCGAACGATGAATATACCTGCATTAAAGGAATCTACTTTATTCATCTTAAATTTATTATTGTTCCACTTCTAGTGTCTTTTCTTACCATATGTAAAGTAGATAGCCTTTTGTTCATTTGTCTCCCTATTTATCTTTTACTTCACTAATGGAAATTATAAATGAAAAAGTGAATTTAAACTTTTCTTAAGATTTTAAGGAATATCCATCACTTTTTACCACAAGTACTAAACAAAAAAAAGACAATAAATAAAATACTCTACATCATTCATTTATTATTTTTTTAATGAATCCGAGAATCTATATGGTAAGGATAATAATATGAGATTAATCGATAATTTAATTTCTAAATGGTAAACCAAATTCACTGATTGATCAATGTAATTTGTTATCATAATTACGAGGTCCTTGGAAAGGTATATATCTTTCTTTTTATTCTAGTATAATGTATTGACAATCTAACTTTTCTTATGCCACTATTTCTACATATCAATTTATAAAATATGAGTTAATATAGTGTATGAATCCATTAAGTTATGTTTCATATTCATATATTCATATATATACCTAATAATTGGATATAATTTATATCTAATATATTCTTAATATACCTCTTCTAGGAATCCTTCCCACCCTCACTGGCTCTCTAAGGTGAATGATTAGGTGTAGGGGAATCCAACCCATCAATCATGTTACTATTTTTATATCGTCTCCTGATAATCTCACACTAGATTAACCAATCCATATTGTTATATAACCTTTAAAAACCTATTTATATTCCAGGGATTCAAAACTAGTAGTAAAGTTCTCATAATATAGCAAGAATAATGTACTTCCTGTATAATATAACTAAAGATAAAAGTGGAATTAAAATTAATAATGATCATACAAATAAACAAACACAATTAAATATCATAATTGAATTTAAATAGAAAATATAAACCCCATTTCATATCAAAAAGAATAATTTAAAAGGAAAACAAGTCAAATAGACATATTCAAGATCTCTAAAGGGTAGAACATATACATGAAGATCCAAAAAAGTAATAAAATAATAAATTCTAGAGAAAGTATCTAAAACTAATGTTGACCCCTATCATAGTCCAATTTCCTCATAAATCATTATATTTATATTGATCATCCATCAGTCATAGGTCCATTTCCCTTTTCTTGACCTATAACCATGATATCTTCTCAAGTACCCACGATGGACCATGTAAGGTGTCAGTGCTACTCAGTATTCCACCATAAAGAGTTTCTCTAAAAATATTCTATTTGAATAATTTTCATGATTTTATTAGAGAATAAGTAACTTAAATCATAAATAAATAAACTGCCATCAATTTTCAGGTTCTAAGGTGACATAGAGGATTAACCATATCTACTTTTTCAAGTACCGGATGTCTCTAAACAAGATTTAATACCACATAATGGGAACTTCCTACCCTAAAAATTTTTGATAAACACCCATAGAGAACCATGACTATACACAGATAATTTTTAGTAACACCTAGAATAAACAACATATATTTTATTATATATTTCTATTCAAATATATTTAATTCCCTTGATAGTGTTTGATAAAAACAAACCTGAGTCTAAATGAATTGTATTATAGTATATCATTATAACCGGATTATTAAATTGTTGGAATTAATATGAATAAACAAATTTTGAGTATTTTTTAAAAATTGTTTCAGATAAATAACAAATATTGACAAATAAGTACTCAATTTTTAGTAAAGTAATTATATGATTTAAAAATGCATTTTTCGATAAAATGGTTATAATTATTTTATGATAAAATAATGTAATTAATTTATAACAATTTTAGAAAATTAATTTTAAAAAATTAACTTCATTTTTTAAATCATAATTTCAAAATTATCTTAGAGTGAATTTTTGATAATTTTTCGAAAAGATATGTTTTTTGATGAACAGATAAAAATACTGATTTTCATCAAAAACTATCTTTTATTTAAAATATTTAAACAGTTTAATTTATTTTGAAATTACTTAAAAAATAAAATTACTCAATTTATATAATCTTTATTCAAATTAATTTTATTATAGTTAATTGTGTGTTTTATTTTGGTACAAAAATGTTTTATACTTGAGAAAAAAAATTCTGGAAGACTAATTTTTGTCACATTTTGTGTGATTACTTTCAAATAAAATTTTGGAAATTATATAAATTGAATAAGATAAAATTGATTCCATATTTTTAATCATAATTTATAAATTTTTTAATGATCCCACATTCATTTTTGATTATAAATAATAGTAAACTAGTAATTAAAATCGCTACAGTTAATGTTAAAAACCAATTACCATGGGATTAAACATATAGATATGGTATTTTTACCAATTAACCATGTTTAAATCCTATTTAATTCCCATATTTTAACTTCATACTATCTAAAATTCTAATACCCACCCATTTTAATCATTTTTATTAATAATTACTTTATTATATTTTATACTTTTAAGAAATTCATAGTGTGTCCTCTACCCACATATAAAGGGGCACCCCCATTCACTTTCTCTTATTTATGCCACTTTGATCCATCTATATCAACAAAAACATTTCCAATTATCTTGTAAAATTCACTACATAGAAATTATAGGTTATTTATTCTTAAAATACCATTCAATGGGTCCTTAAGAAAGGAAATAATTGAGTCCTTCCAAATGAGAGGTAATTTCCTTCCCCGGCCTCTTTCAATTTATTTATGATTTTAAATCCTATAAATCTATGGTATTAATCCTAAAATAATGAATAAGTGTACTAAATTTAAATAAATATTATTATTTTTATTCAACCACCACTATCCATATTGTATTCAATAAAATGGTAAGTGAAAGTATTTCTTATGTATACGTGTAGACTACTGTCTCCATGTAACAATAAAACTCATTTTCCACAACCTTGTTCCCTGGAAATTTAATATTTTGGTTTTAATATTTATACATGATATTTATCATATAAATATGATTATTTAATTATAATATTGTATCTACCTTCTTACCTTCCAATCCATTGGAAAATGTGTACGTCACTCATGCATATGTGTCGACTACCACCTCCACGAAGGGATACGATTTGTTTTTCGAATTATATTTACATGGATGATAATAAGAATATATTTAATTAATATATATAATATATATTATATAATAATTATTCTATAATGTTTAATATTTATTTTACTTGATTTTATTCCGCCCTTTGAATAGTGAAAACAGAATTCATGTGTGCATACGGCCAACCGTCTCCATGAATGGTGTAATTAATTTTTCAATCTCTACCTTTTATAGATGAATCTATATATATAATTAATTTATATGATATTAATATCATTATTAACATTATTTTTTTGATTAAACCAACATCAAAATATAAGGACTAGAACTACTGAATCGAAATTCTCATGAAAAACGAAACAATTAAAACTCAAAAATAGTGATTTTAATAAGGAATTTTTAATAAATGGCTGTTGAAATGTTATAAGAATTATAATTATGTAATTGATTATAGTATATAAGTATAATAAATTTAAATTTATTTTATATTATTTTATATGTATTTAAAATCAATTTTAACTTGGGGTAAGGGATATATATTAGAGTCTCATTGTTTATTGAGATTGTTTATGATTATGTTTTGGATAATAAACTTATATGATATACCACTCAAGAGACCCATTAATTTTATTATCCTTTAGTTATTTATGGAGATTACATGTTTTCCATTCATATTCCTCTTTTTAATAATTCAAAATTCTAAAATAATGTTTTTATGAAAATTCTACCTTATTTCTCTCTAAAATCAAAAATCCTTTTTTATGCCCAAGTTTTCTAAAAAAAAATTTAGGAATGTTTTTACTATTATCCTAAAATTGTTTAAATTAATTTTAACCAATTTTTTAAATTTAAAAAAAATTAAAAGGAATCTTCTTTTCAGTTTCTGATATGGTACTTTGGAAATTTTACCCAAAATGTGAAAGGAATCTTTATTTTAATATACACGGCATGAAAAAAAAATTCTATCATCATGCCCGCATGACGATTTGAATATCCCCATTCATGTTTCCACGTTTCCTTTTAAATAAAAGTTTTTCCTTAATATTTGGTAAATTTATATATTATAGATTAGTTATTTCATTGTGAAAAGGGTATTTTCCTAAATAAATGTTCTAAGTATCTTTTAGAGGATTATTTCTTATATGATCACATTATTTAATGTTACCTATAAATTATAGGGTATTTGATACAATTATAACTTAAAATTTCATTCTTTGTATGTATTATGATGATTATTACTTAAGGATGATTCTATGAAACTCATTTCTTTCCCACGTGTTATTTAAGTTATGATGAAAACTTTATAAAACATGTTTGTTTTCCATGGTTTATACTATAATGAAATAATTAAATGCTTCTGAAACCCATTTCCATTCCTCACATTATGAAATGATGAATGTTTAATGGTCTTATGTCAATATTTAAATTATTTATATTATGTTATTTGTGGGCTTATAATTATATACCCCTCCAATTCGTTGAATAAATATGAATGTCTCCTAAGATAATAAGAATTGGAATATCGGGTGAACCTATTTTATTTGAGGAATTTTTCCACTATTATAGTCTTTTGAGTGAATATTTATTTGGATGTGATGGAATGGGGAGTGAATCGAATCCAATATCATATTCTTGGAAGTGACCCTTAATTAAGGAAATGATTTCTTATGATTATTTTTATGAAAAAAAATCATGTCATATGAAAATATTATTCTCTTAGGGATCATGTTCTTTGATTCCTTTATTATTTATATCTTATCAACTACCAAGATTTATTCCATGATTCAATATTATGATTTATGATATGCTGGTTATGGTTTTCAAATGTCGAACTCATGTTCTCATACCCTTAAACTCATGTCATTATTTACTAATCATTTATATTTTTCTTTTTACCTTTTATAAGAATGTAATATTACCCTTTATTATGTTTCCTTTATCAATGTTATGAAGAAAGGTTTAATGTATAATATGTCTAAGAATGATTTTCGTTATTAAGAACTTAGTGGTAGATTATGTATATCTCTAATGATCAATAATTTATGTATCTATGTTTCGAAAGAAACTAAACCTATATAATTCAGGCATAGATTGTAAGGGTATGTAATGAATATTCATCTATTCTGACGTAGTATCTATGTATGAAATGTATAGGTAACCATAGTTGGTATTAAAAAAAGTTTTTGATATCTTTGGAAATTAGGATGAGAAATGTTTTGTGAGAAACCTTAGAAAAATCCTATGTATAGGATATCTAATGTTTTAGTAAAGAAAGGATTATAGTTTCCATATAAAAACATCCCTAACTAGATACAACAAGTAGACGTGGTTTTGAAACAAATTAATCTAGGGGTAATAAACCTAAAAATAATTTGTAGATTATACCTCAGTCGTCATTCTAGATCTTGGTGATTGTGCCCTTACTATGACCCTAGTTTAACACTCGTATGCGATATTTTTATGTTAATTCAAATTTTATTTATGAACAATTATAAAGTATTTGAAAAGATGATTACCATGCGTCACCTAGGTTATAACTAAGGTGTAAAAATATGAAAACTAGGTGTCACGATTTATACATCTTATAATTTTTTCATGATTAAGCGTTTTTTATACTATAATTATTATTGATTACACAATGATTTTTGTTTTTAACCAATGCCGGGAACCGGAAGGAACTATGTTAATTCTAAATTTGAAGTAAAATTCAATGATATTACTCCTGATTGGCCAAGTGCTATGGGAGGTAGGAAGAAAATTTTGGTTATTATTATTACACAACATTCTAAATAAATGTATCATTTTGAGATTCTGAATAATCAAAATAAGAATTCATGTTTTTTTTGTCACTCGTGAGGAAACGTTTATCTTATTTTATTGGATATACTGATTCTATAGTTATTGATAAATTTATAAACACTAATGAAAATATATTTTTGGTTATCCAATGTTCAGAACATGAAAAATTAATTTTGGATATTTATTATTTTTTAGGGAAAGACATATAAATGGAGGAATCTTATCAATAACACAAGGAAACGGGGATAAATTCAATCTATTGAGTGAAATGAGTTTAGGATTTTTATTGTCAATAAATACTATCCTTATATTATTTATATAAAAATAGAGAAGTAATTCCTTGATCTTTTGAAAAATGATGATTAATATGTTAGTACCTATGAGGAAAATTTTACTATAATTTTTAGGTATGGTTCTATTATTATCATCCAACCTAAAAATAAGGTTCTTCAATTATTAAGTGGCTTGAAACCAAGTCTTTGAAGGGTTTTATCCATAAGGTACTTGGAGTCCCTTGTTTCCCCTCCTTTCTCTCTTCGGCCTGCGGTTTCCTTCAAGGATGCATTGTGTGCCTCTGCCCCTCAATCCTCCTGCTTCCCAGAGGCCCCCCGGTGGTTCGGTGGTTTTGAGGGTGGGTCCTGATTTGTCCATGGATGTCTCTACGGAGGCATTTGATGGGGCTGTTTCTAGCCTGAAGTGGACTCTAGTGGCTAGGTTCGGAGCTGCGAAGCCCCCTCTCCCAGTCTTTAAGCGTTGTGTGGCTTCCTGGGGTTTGGTTGATTCAGTCCGCATCTCATTGATTCATCGGCTCTCCTACTACCTGGTCTTCTCTTCAGAGGTGAACTTTGTCCACACCAGGTGTAGGGTCCCCCGGTGGATGGGGAGGTGGAGATTCAACATGGCGCGGTTGTTGTTAGACGTTCACAAAGGCAGGGAGATCCCTAAGGCAGCGGTTTGGGTCAGTCTCCCAGGGATCCCGCTTTCGTTTCAGAATGGAGCTTTCCTAAAATCTATTGGAGACTCCCTCAGTGGTTTTCTCTATGTGGATGATCACACCAGGAGTGGGATGGATCTGTCTGTTGCCTGGATGTGAGTCGAGCTCGATCTATCCTTTCCCGTTCCAGAGAGACTTAAGCTGAAGGTTCAGGTTGAAGGGATTTGATCTCAAGATATTGTGTATCTGGTGTTTCCAAGGTTATGCTTCTCCTGCATAATCCAAGGTCATTCCCATCTTGTGTGTAAGCGGCGTCATAGTAGATCCCTTGGGCCTAAGGATCGGCCCGCTTCGGGGCGTGCTCCAATCCCCCAAGGATCTGCTGGTTTCACATCTACCCAACCCCAGGTGGCCCCCAGTGCTGCTGTCTCTTCTTCAGATTTGGCCTCTAGCACCTTCAACCCCAATCCCTCGGAAGGAGTGGCGCATGCGGGCGTACCTTGTGATTCCTTGGTTCCCTGCCCTCAAGGATCTCCTCCTTCATGGCTGATTAGAATCGCTGACCTGGTGGTTTCTCCCCATCGACTCTTATCTGTGGGTAGGCTTCTGGAATTCTTTGTGAATCTTCCTGCTTGGATTGGGAAGCCACCGGTTGTGTCTACTCCTCTTTCGGTGGGGGCTACAAAGGTGGATGGCATGTGGGTGGTAGGTGGCATGTTCGTGTATCCTCTTCCCCTGTCTGTAGGTGATGACGACCTTGATGTGGTTGCCTTGGCGGGGTGTGAGGGTCCGGTTTATCGGGCACCAAGTGAGGGAGGTGAAGGGTCTTTGATTATATCCCCCCCCCCATCACTGTTTGAGGGAAGACTATCAAGATAATCTCTCTCCAGCAATCGTCTTCCCCAATCCCACTGGTTCTCAGTCCAGGTGTTTGTACCCGTGCGAAGTCTAAATAGTAAGGGTTACAGAGTAGGGAGTGCTTCTCTTTCTGCCAATATGAGACCAAGTTACCTGGGGTCAAAGCTGGGCTCAAGGTTTTCCAATGTTTCCCATATTTATATGGAACTCTCGCGGCCTTGGGGCAAGGGTAAAAATGGATTTCATTTCTTCGGAGATTAAGAAAAACAAAGTTCTCATAGCTACAGTTCTGGAACATAAGCAGAATCCATCCAAGTTGAAAGGTTTCACCAATAAGGTCAAAATGCATGCGTCTATATAGGCGGATTCCGTGAATCATCATATCTAGATATTCTGGAAAAGAGACATTTCGTTGGACCTGGTTCAGGAAGTAGAGCTGTTCATTACGACCAGGGTGCAAAATGACTCATTGAATATTGTGGTTTCCTTTGTTTATGGTAGTTTTGAGGATGGAAGAAGTGAAGCTATGTGGCAGGAGCTCAATGCATTTGATCCAGGGGATGATCCTTGGATCATCGATGGGTACTTTAACACCATCACAGAACCAGTGGAAAAAAAAGGGCGGGGACCATTTCCTCATCGAGCAAGAATGGATTTTGTTCAGTTCATAGCAAGTAAGGGGTTAAAGGATATGGGCTACATAGGCAACCGTTTCACTTGGTGTAACAACCAAAAAGGGAGAAGGCGCTGCTGGAGTCAGATTGACAGATGCCTCGCCAACTTGAAGGTCATCTCTATGTTTCCGAATGCCAAGGTGACCCACATGGTTCGTGGTATTTCTGACCATTATCCATTGTTGGTTTCCCTGATATCCTCCCAGGAAAACCAAGCAAGATTATGCTTCTATAATCAGTGGACGAGGAACCCAGAGTTTATTCAGATGGTGAGGGAATTTTGGAGGGAACCGGTGCAAGGCTATGCGTGGGTGGCTATCCATAACAAATTCAGAAGACTTAAACAGTGGATATAGGCATGGGTAGAGGGAATTCCCCACATTGATCAGGAGTTGGAGGATCTAAAAATGGACATCGCGCTTCTTGAAGCCAGCCTGGAGGACCACTGGGAAGACAAAAACTTTGACAGTCTTTCTTTCAAGAAGAAGATAATGGTGGAGCTGATTCTTAGGCAGGAACAAATGGCCAGGGAGGAAGCAAGGGCTAAATGGTTGCATTAGAGGGATAAGAACACTATTTACTTTCACGCTTGTATTAGGGAGAAAAGGCGGCCTATAAAACCAAATATTATTCTTGAGGATGGATCCTATATGGATGATAGAGAGGTTGTGTGTAAGATGGCCTACTCCTTCTTTAGCGACCTTCTTGCAGGTCCAAACACAATGATGGATAATGGTTACCCTGGTGGTAGGGCTGATATCTGGGATTCCATCCCCACCAAAGTTTCCCATGAGGATAACGCTCTCCTAGAAGAGGTTCTAGAGGAACCTGAGATTTTCATGGCCATGATGAATCTTGATCCTAACAGTGCGCCAGGGCCTGAATACTTTCCTATCTCGTTTTACAAAGCCTCATGGGAGGTGGTTAATGCTGACATTGTGGATGCAGTCCAGGATTTTTTTCGCGGAGGACCCCTTCCCCGTGTTGCAAGCGCCACAACCTTGGTGCTCATTCTGATGGTGAAGGATCCCTCCTCCCTCCTCCACTATCGCCCCGTGACCATGTGAAACTTCCCCTATAAAATCCTTTCAAGCGTCATCAACTCAAGGATGGCCATGCATATTCCCAAGTGGACTTCCATGGAGCAACACAGTTTTGTAAGGGGTCATTAAATTTAGGGGGGAAATTGCTCTGGCACAGGAAATGCTGAGGGACTTGAATCACAAGACTCACAGTTCCAACATGGCCATCAAACTGGACATGAACAAAGCGTATGACCACATGGAATGGGGGTTCATCAACAGGGTCCTCACAAGTATGGGCCTCTCTATTAAAGCATTAGATATCCTCTTCAAATGTTTTAGCTTGTCATGGTTTCATGTCTCTTTCATGGGGCATTCTCATGGCTTCTTCAAGGCCACCCGAGGCTTGCATCAAGATGATCCGAACTCCCCTTCTATTTTCATCTTAATGCAGGACATGTTAAGTCGACCCTTGGAAAGAGGGATCTCGAATGGTAATATCATCACCTATAGCAGGAAATGGAACCTCCCCTCCATTTATCACTTGATTTTTGCAGATGAAACAATTATTTTCTCGAATGCAGGGAAGAGATCCATGTATGGAATCAAGAGGGATTTGGGAGAGTATTTTTTCTAGAGTGGTCAGGTGATCAACCACTCTAAAATTAACATTTTCCTTTCTAACAAATGCGTGGAAGGACGGGCCACTCTCATTTGTAGCAGAATGAACATGCATCTTGGTCATCTCCCTATGGAATATCTTGGCACCCCAATATCTTCAGGCAGAATGCGTATTAGGGACTTTGATCAAGTGGTGAGAAGGATCACTAGTCGTGTCCTCAACTAGAAGAATCACTTCCTATCTTTTGGAGGATGCATTGCTTTGATTAACAGCGCCTTGTCTGCTATACCGGTGCATGTGTCGGCTTCTACTGACATGCCAAAGGGGGCCATCAATGCGATCGACAAGGTCTTGGCCAGTTTTTTATGGGACGCGCTCTCGGAGGGGAAGATACACTGGGTGTCATGGGACAGGATGGCCCGTCCTATTCACTATGGGGGAATCAATGTGAGGAGCCTAGGGGGCACGTTGAAGTGCATTCATGCCAAACTTGGTTGGGAAATACTGGAGAACCAGACCCTTTGGGGGAGAACTATGTCCCACAGTTATGCTGCCAATATGGATGCAGAGCAAGTGCAGGGATCACCGCTGTGGCAATCGGTTTGCTCCCTCATTTCGGGCCTCCTTCAAATCACTCGTTGGATTGTAGGCGAAGGAAATGTTCTTTTCTGGAAGCACAACTGGATGGGCCCTGTGTTTGGTTTCCCGGGTTGTCCGGCACCAATGATCACCTTCAAAGAGGCTAGCCGGCACCCGGAGTTCACTAAGTCAGTGCTGGACACGAAACAACAGGCCATCCTTGACTCGATCCTCATCACCCCCGAACTGGATAAATGCATCTTCACCCCTCCCACTCTGGGAAGTTCACTATAGGAGAATTTTACAGGATATATTCTCCCCAGGTGCATCAGGTAGGCTGGAGCAATATTACGTGGTGCAACCACATCCCTACCAAATACAACTTCCTTGTCTGGAGAATTTGGCACTCTTTGATTCCTTCTGACCAGTGGATCAAGATAATGGGCGTTAGTCTGGCCTCTTGGTGCATGTTCGGAAAAAATAAGTGGGAAGAAATTGTAGATCATATTTTCTTTGAAGGGGAGTGGGCCCACAATGTCTGGAAGTCCTTTGTAGAGTTCACGGGCATCTCCGCCTACATCCCCGGTGAGTCAATTTTTCTGGAGAGGTGGTTCCAAGGGTCATCGGGGAAGGGTTCGGAAAGGCTGGGGAGATCCATTATCCTTAGTGCAGGATGATGGTGCCTCTGGCAGGCATGCAACAAGGTGTGGTATGAGGGAATCTCCTCCATAGGATAGTCCATCATCGTTCGAACAAAAGGGTTACTGATCGACTGGGTCTCTATTTTTGATAATTGGTGTAAGGCTCCCTCATTGTGGTTCCTACAAGTTTGTTTCAGTGTGGATGTTGCTCAACTAGACAGAAGGCGGGGATAGTGGGTTAGCTGGATTCCCCCAATCTCTGGATTCAAGTTAAATACTGATGGCTCCAGTTTAGTGAGTGACATGCGGTGTGGTGGTGTTGTCCACAACACGGATGGCAGTGTGTTCTTAGCTTTCACAGCCCACTTTGGGAGTGGTACTTCTCTTCAAGAGGAGGCCAATGCAGTCCTCATGGGTCTCACCCTTTGCAGTCAGAAGAACATTATTCTTTCCCAAGTGGAAACCGACTCGAAGATCATTTGTGACTCTCTGATGGACAGAGTCTCCATTCCATGGTAAGTCACCTACATCATCAGAAAATGTAAACTGCTTCTCAATAGAAATATTAAGGTCACCCACACATGGAGAGAGGGGAACAAAATCGCTGATCATCTCTCCTCCCTCGCAGCCCCTGGATCCAATGTCACCTGCCTCCTCAATGTCACCTCCTTCAAGCCGAAAGGGGTCAACTTAATTCTTGGGGATGCCCTTGGCCTCTACTATTTTAGACCCCCCTGAACTCTGTTTCTTTGAACTTTTCTTTCTACTTTTCTTTCTTCTTTGAATAAATATACATGCATGATTATGGAAGGAAACATAAAGTAAGTTTTCATAAGGGAATAGGTAAAAGTTAACTGTGGAAAGGAATATCACTATGAAATTGAATACTAAAGTTATGGAAAGAAGATGTTAGTTAATGATAGAGAAACTTTGTATAGAATATACCATCTATATTCAAATTTTTCAAATGAAAGGATTTTGGGAATTATTATCAATAGTGTTCAAACCCAATGGTTAATAATTTTCATCAATGATAGTTACCACTTAAGCATAAGGAAAAAAGATAAATCACAAATGATCATTATTACTTGTGTGGGTTATGATAATGAAGTGGTGAAATTTACACTTTCCATCCACTTTATAATTGAAAAATTCTTATTTGATTCTACATATATGCACTCAATTATTGATGAAGAATTTGCTAATAGTATCACAATAAAACCTTAATTATTAAATGATAAATTAGTAGTGAAAAATCTTAATGGTAGGATGACTTCATTTCAAGTATATGATTCTTATCTAATTGAAGTTTGTGGGAATTTGTTTCTGAAAATTCTCATTATTCTCCCCCTAGTTGAATTTGTTGTTATCTTCAATATTGAATGGATTTATTTATATAAATCCCACATCAACAACTGAGTAAGGGAAGTCATGTTTGATATTCCAAACCATCATATGATCATCCATCTATGCAATGATAAATATGAACTCTAAATGGAAATTATATCCATTATATGGGTCTTGATTCCTATTCAAAATGGGTATTTGTCTCACATTGTTTGGGATAAACACAACATACATGGTATTGTTAATATGTAGGAGTTTATTTATGTATTTCCAAAAGAATTTCCTAGTCTTCTACTAAATAATTAAGTTTATTTTACTATAAAAATTATACTTGTTGTTATACATATTTCAAATACTACATATAGAATATTACCTATAGAGTTATCATAATTGAAGAAGAAACTCTTGGAGTATCTTGAGTAGGGATTCATTCAGCCAAGTGCTTCACCATGTTGTAGACTTTTTATTTTAAGAAACCACTATAAGCTATAAATGGTTCTCCCAAAACCCCTGAAATCCTATAAAGACACTCATAGAATATCTTAAAATATTTAAGTAACACACTTAGACTTTTAATATATCTATGGGTTGTAAGTAGTTATCAAATGCGCCAATCTATTGAGACCCCTTAGTAATCTCTCAATAAGAACAAAGTAAAATATTAATCCTAGTATGAAAAAATACATAGTGCTACCCCATGAAAAAATACTCTCTTAAATATAGATCTTTTCTAACTCATCAATAGAGAACATCTCTTGGATTGGTAGGAAATGTGTGACCTTGCTCAGATGGTTCACAATAACCCATATTGTATCACTTACTTGGGGGGTATTGGCTACTCTTGTTATGAAATCTGAAGTCATATCATCCCAATTCCACTGAGGATTGGGTAATGAATAAAGAAGGCTAGTGGGCCTCTATTTCTCATCCTTTACATACATACAATTAGAGAAACATGTGAAAAATCCATCTATAAACCACATTATCATTTTCCACTAATACTTATTGTAACATCCCACGTAAATAAAGAAATATGATATTTTCATATTTATTAATATTTTTGAATTAAATATTAATTTTACTTTAAATATGATTCTATGTTCGATTGCATACCTGACACTTAACAATGGGTTTCTCTGAGATCTAATGTTGCACACAAGGCTAAGTCATACAGAAAAATAATAATATAATATTATTTTAAATGGTAGTTAACACCTAGCTAATGTATTGCCTGGAATAAACATAACTAACTAAAATATGATTATACATGTTTGTTAAATGTCTTTACCTTTATCCAATAAAATTTAGAGGCTTAAAATGTGAATGAATCTAATTTTAAGCTTAAATACTCTAATATTCTTTAAAAGGTCGATTTACGACCTTTTGATGGAGAACCCTTTTTAAATATAGTTTTTCTCACTTTTAAATATTATATTTGAAAAAAATAAACTTCTTATTTAGAATCAGGACATCAAAATTTACTTTGGGTAAATTTTTTCTATTTTTCTGATAAAGTTCATTTTTTAATGAATAGTGAAAATACAGTGTTTTAATTCAAAACTTCCTTTTAATCTAATTTATTTATAGGGTTATATTTTCTTTTTAATTCATTTTAAAGTTTAATTAAATTATATTTTTACCATTTAATCCAATTTTTTGTCATTTTAATTAATTTCACTATGAAATTGGAAATAAAAAGTGTCAATATTTTGATAGTTATTATTTCTTAAAAACACGCTTTTTGTTTTGACAATGGGAATTAATTTTGAATTAATTTCTGCAAATTCTATGTTTTGAATTTGGAAAAATTGATTCCATTTTTGGAATCATGAGGTACAAATTTTATAAATATGTAACTTTTATTTTTAGAACTTATGAGTAGTAACTTCAGTAAATATTTTATTTTCCATGGTTAAAGGGTAAATTTGGTAAATAAGGGTAAAAAATAATATGATAATAATATAAAATTACCCTAACACATGTCCTAACTCTATTGGATGATACATTTCCTACCATGGGAATGATTGGGTAGATTTGGGGACACCATGGATCCTCTTATAAGTGAAAATGACACTTCATAAAAATTAATTTAAAGTTAAGGAAAATATAGCCTAAACATATATCTTTTAGTAAAACAATTTTCATATGGTTTCATATAAGTGATATATTTAAATATAAATATTCATTTGAAATATAAAAATATTTCCTACATCATGATATTTTATTTATAATTTTTCGACAATAATTAAATTAATATAATTATGACACAATGGTGATGCAGTAATTGCTTCATTAATAAAGGATTAAAATAAATGATATTATAAAAATTAAAATAAATTTATTTTGAAACTTTTTCTTCCATAAACAAATTTTATAGAGAATAATGACATTATATCTTTTAACAAATTATGTTTTTCTGAAATAATGAAGTTTGTATATATTTTTTAAAAGTCTTAATATGAATAGTTTATAAATTGACATAAATGAGTTTTTAAAATTAATACTCTTTTATTAAATGATAAAACAATCCTAAAAATAAAACATTCAGCCAACTCAAATATATGATTTTAAACATGTAATTAATGATCCATTATGGTTCTATTGTAATTTTATAGTAAATATATTAACTATATAGTATGAATATATAATAGGACATGGTAAACATTAAATAGGTTAACAAAGGCTTAAATAAAAAAGATAAGGATTAAAAAATATCAAAAACCTATCCAATTATCATTGGATGGTTTTATTTCGACTTATATGAACCTTATATTATAATTTAATAAGTTTTTGAGCTTTTTAATCTGAAAATTATTTTATAATAAAATAATACTTTAAAACATTCCTAAAGAGCCCCTCCTCCCTCTTATAAAAGGCCACCACCTCTAACCCATTACTCACAACTCTCAAACACCTTGGATCATGCAACCTCAGATCCATTAATCTCGCAACATCCCTTTATTACACCTATAATACTTACCTTATTCATAAATTACTTCAAGAAATCCTTTTGGTTCAAACCAAAGGGAGTTGTCCGATTTAAAGGTAACGTCTTCTCTTAAGTTCATTTCTTTTATTTTCCCTCTCCAACCCCATAAACTCTATTTATTACATTATTTTATAGAAGCACCAGTATATTAAATATACTAGTATGTTGTTATGAGAATTATTCAGACTACACTTACACAAACCTCCCTCTAATGGATATGAACATACTGTTTCTGTGGACGGCAAACTACTGCCTCATGAAACGATGATTGTTCAATTATCTTCTACCGCCTCTCATGGTGTCCATTATAATGGAACTGTATTTATATTTTATATATATTATATTTATTTTGTCTTTATTCTTCTGTATTTTTAATTTATATCATACCTTTATGATTTCCATAATGGGTAAATAAGATAATTTCATTTGAGGAAGCGCGGACTACCGCCCCCTCAAGGTGATATGATCTGTTCATTCCATACATGGAACATATAAAGGATGGATTTAATGAAATTATGTAACATATATATCATATGATATTATACTTTAATTATAATATATCTATTTATCATTATGATTTCATTCCATTAAATATGAAATAGAAATAAAACTAGCATTCATACGTACGTACGGCTTACCATCTCCATGAACGATGCATTTCATTTATTATATCCAAATGTTATGTACTATCATAAATACATATATATAATAGATATATATGATATATAAATCATGAATATCATTCTATATATAATTGAATTTTTCCCACATGGACAATTTGTAATTATAAGAAGTTCATTTTTGACTCAAGTACCAAATATCGACAAAACAACCGTTATTAACTTAAATTATTATGTAATATTTATAACATGGTAATAAGTGATTTAAAATTAATAATAAACTTTAAAAAGGTTCTAAATCAAGTAGAAAATAACTTTAGTTTATTATTCAAAATATTAAAGAACGAACGAGTCAAGTCAGAGATGAGGTAAGGGACTTCGTCTCAATCACCTTTCATTGAGGAATATTTAGATTTATACACAACATTATTTTATATATTGTATAAACCCCCTTTAAATTTTAATTTCATTCAAATGGAATATTTTTCATCCTAGTGTTTTACTAAATGAAAAATGAAATGTTTATTTTTAACTTATGCGGTGACAATGACCTTTCCTCTGCTGTGAGCATTATTTGTATTTGGCTTCCTTAACAAGTCATAATGTTTTTAAAAGGAAAATAAAAACCAAATACTATTTTTATGTATTTTGGTATTAAAAATGATTTTGAGAATGGATTTATTATTTCAAATGATATATTTTGATTGCAATGTGGAAATAGTATCTTTACTTTATGCTTATATTATGGTTCTTGGGTATTGCTTACATATACTGGTGGTTCCGTGATAAACCTAGGATGGGTGAGCCTAAATTATCTCTCCAATGAATTGGGTAATGTTACGGAGGTAAACGTTAATGTTTCTCCTAAGAGATTTAGGGAATATACTGTGATGGGTATTCCAAACATAACTCTCTATGTAGTAGTGAAAGATACAATGTAAGTATGATATGTATACCACGAGTTACCTTTATGATTTTTTATTTCTATATGTTATTGATAAATCTTATGATTTCATTAGGTGGGTTAAATATTTTATGTTTTGTATGTATTTATGGACTAATGATTTCTTTCTTTATTTTATAACCCTTACTAAGGTTTTTATGTTCATCCAAAGTTTCTAAAATGTTTTTCACAGGGTATATGGTAGGTTAAGAGAAAAAAAGAATTTAATAATATTTATATCCAGAAAATAATTCTTGTTTTATATTAAGAGTTTTTATTTTATGAAAAAATTGATACTAAGTAGAAGTGTCTACTTTTTAATTTTTGAGATGTAATGTAATAGTTACAGCCTAATTATCTAAAGATCTAAACCTGAAAAGATCCTCAATGTGAATTATTACTTAATTCAACATTATGTAATGTTTATGTTTGGGTCCTTATAGTTGGTATCAGAGGTCGGTTTATATAACTTTAGAAGTTATGATATTGTTAAATTAATATTCATAAATTAATTTATGGTAATATTTAAGTGATATAGCATTTATATATTACCATTTTTCCTCACCTAAGAATTTTTTTTGTTCAGAATGGTTTTCCATAGAGGAAATAGGGAAGCTATGATGGGATGACATTAGGAGGAAGACAGCCTTCCAAATCAGCTACCTGAGATGGTCAGAATCGGAATTAATAGTTTTTTGCAGTGATGGCATAATTGAATCAGGCTATAAATGGTGGTGGTGTCCATGCCTGATATCATCCAGATCAATCATAGAGGAACATGTCAGTAGTGGAGCATTTTTTAAGGAAACATCTCCCATAATTCAGAGGATCATCTGAACCTAGGCTATCTGAAGGGTGGATTAAGGCACTAGAAAAGATTTTCAATGTCATGGGGTGTTTAAAACATCCAAAGGATAGTCTCGCTATTTACCATTTTGAAGTTTAAGCCGATCGGTAGTTGTTGATGGTTAAAAATATCATGGATAGTGAGGAGATTGGTTCTCCTGATTAGGATGAATTCAAAGGTATGTTTCTTGAGAAATATTTTCCTAAGGTGGTTCTCCTTAGGATGGAAAAACAATTCCTAGATTTGAGGCAAGATAATGACTCAGTGGCTGCTTATGAATCAAAATTCACTCAACTAGAAAGGTATTCTCTAAATTTTTTATGAGATCTTGATAGTAAAATCAATCATTTTTAATCGGGATTAAATCCAAAGTATTGAAGTTCTTTAGCTTATCATGAGATCAAAAGTTATGAAAAACATGTTCGATGTACGAAGAAGATGAAAATGAAGTTTTTTGATGATCAAGTGAACAGAATAAGAAGTCGAGGTGGCAGAAGAAACAGAAGAATTATTTAAAAACGCCTGATTATAAGAAACATAAGTTTATAGTTTGTGACAATTGAGGTAAAAAACACATTGGGAATGTCTTTTTAATTCTGGTAAGTGATACCGATGTGTTAAAATGGGACATAAGTCTCATAATTTCACTAAAATAGATTAGGGTAACGGTAAGACAAAATTTTAATTACTGTCAGTAAAATGTTTTAAGTGCAATGAAATGGGTCATTAGACAAATGAGTGTCCAACGAAGAACTCAACTGAGGTAAATAATCCATACTAAAAGTATATAGGGGTGGTGAAATCCTTTTCAACTACTTTAGTAGATGTTGTTCCATCAAATAAAGTAGTATCAGGTACACTATTTGTTTTTTTAGATTATGCCAATGTGTTGTTTGATTCAGGGTCTACACATTCCTTTATTTATGAGAAGTTTTCTACTAAATTGGGAATTTAATCTTAGGATATGAATCATGAACATATAGTTAAAACATACGAAGTAAATGTTGATACAAAAAGAACTTATAAGAACCTTTATGTCCTTGTGTGTGGATAGAATCTACATATAAACCTTATTGTTTTTCCTCTAGTATAGTTTAATGTTATTTTGCATATAGATAGGATTTCCTTTTATCATGCTAAGATTGACTACATAGCTAAAGAGGTTTATTTCTAGAAAGAATTTCAATTTTTGTGTAATAATTGACCCTTACTTATGATAACATATCCAGAACCTGAGAAACTAGTAAAATATAGAAACGAATGTTACCTTTCACATATTGTTGAAAACAAAGGAACTGTTCAGATTGATGATGCGCCAGTGGAAAATGAGTATCTTGATGTTATTCCTGATGATTTTTCTGGTATAATACCTAATCAGGAAGTTGAATTTACTATTGACTTAGTTCCTGATGCTAATCCAATTTCAAAACCCCCTTATCGAATGGCTCAAATTGAACTTTTGGTGTTGAAAAATCAATTGCAGGACCTATTAGATAAAGGTTTCATTCGACCTAGAACATCACCATGGGGTGATCATTTCTTGTTTATTAAAAATAAATATGGTTCAATGAGACTTTGAATTAATTATAGATCCTTGAATAATATCATTGTTAAGAACAAGTATCCTTTTCCTCATATCGATGATTTGTTTGATCAACTCTAGGGATCTTAGTATTTTACGAAGATTGACCTCAGGTTGGGGTACCATCAGTTGAAAGTAAAATAAGCAGACATTATGAAGACCACATTTCATACTAGACATGGAGATTATGAATTTTTAGATATGCCTTTTGGGTTAACCAATGCACCTGCAGTATTCATGGATCTTATGCATAGATATTTCTAAGTGTTCTTGGATAAGTTTGTGGATGTGTTTATTGGTGATATTTTAGTTTATTCTAAAAGTAAAGAGGAGCATGAAAGACATTTGAGGGTTGTCTTTAAAACTTTAAAAGAAAATAACCATTATGGGAAATTTAGAAAATGTGAGTTTTGGTTGTAAGAAATTTCATTCCTTGGTCACACTGTTTCAAAAAATAGCATAACTGTTGATCCTTATAAAACAAAAGTGTTTGAAGAATGGAAAAGACCCACAAATATTACTGAGATCCGTAGTTTTATTTTTTTGTTAGGATATTACCAAAGTTTTTTTGAATATTTTTCATGGTTACCTATCCCACTGACTAAGTTAACCATAAAAAGGGTTAAGTTCATCTGGACAAAATAATGTGATTATTGTTTTCAGGAATTGAAAAGAAGATTGGTGAATGCTCCAGTTTTGGAATTACCTTCTAGAAATGGTGAGTTTTTTATCTACAGTGATGCTTCATTTAAAGGAATTGGTTGTTTTCTAAAATATAATGATCAGTTAATTGCTTATGCTTCACGTTTGTTGAAACCTCTTGAGTTAAATTACCCAAAACATGATTTGGAATTAGCTGCTGTTTTTTTTTCTTACAAAATTTAGAGGCATCATTTTCATGAAGTAAAGTGTGAAATATATACTGATCACCAAAGTTTGAAGTATATATTCACTTAGAAATAATTGAACATGAGATAGAGTAGATGGATGGAATTAATCAAGGATTATTATTGCAAAATTCATTACCATCCCTGAAAGGAAAATAAAGTGGTTGATGCTTTGAGTCGAAAGAGTAATGCAACATTAACCATGTTACCTTTGGAACAAGATCCTTCGATTTTTGATTTGATGAACTTTGTAATAGCAGTTATTAGTGCAGAAAATTCCTCTATTCTGATTCAGGTGTCAGTGAAATCATCCCTAGCAGACAAAATAAACAAAGCGCAGAAGGAAGACAGTGAGTTGCAAAAAATGGTAGAGTTGGTTCAGAAGGGTATGTTTCCTGAATTTAACATTGATAATGATTGTATTTTTATATTTGTCAATATATTATGTGTTCCTTATGATTCATAATTGAAGAATGAGTTTTTGTGTGAAGCTTATAGTTCTCTGTTTTCAGTTCATCCTGGAAGTACTAAGATGTATACTGATCTTTTGAGTATTACAAGTGGGATGGAATGAAAAGAGATATTGATGAATTTACTATGAAGTGTTTGATTTGTCAACAGGTTAAAGTAGAGTGGAAGTTACTAAAAGGGGTGCTTCATCCTTTACCGGTACCATAGTGGAAATGGGAAAATATATCCATGGACTTCATTGTGGGATTACCAAAGACATCTCGAGGTAACAATGCAATATGGGTTATTGTTGATCGATTGACTAAATATTCTCATTTTCTTCATATTCGATAAACTTTGTCTCGGTCAACTTTCTCAGTTGTATGTTAAAGATATAGTCAGGTTTCATGGAGTTCCCATCTCCAATGTATCTGATCATTAACCCAGGTTTACTTCTAAATTTTGGAAAGGCCTTCAGAAGTCGTTGGATAGTGAATTAAATTTTAGTACAGCTTTTCATCCTTAATTAGATGGGCAGTCAGAACGAATAATTTAGACATTGGAAGATATGCTATGTGCTTGATCAATGGATTACCTGGGAAGTTGGTACCAACATCTTTCTTGGGTTGAATTTTCTTCTAATAACAGTTTTCATTCTAGTATACAGATGTCTCCATTTGAGACATTATATGGAATGTGGTGTTGAACTATAACTTTTTGTGATGAAGCAGGTGAAAGGAAGATGATGGGACCAGAATTGGTAGAAGATATGGTAGAAAAAGTTTAGTTGATTTAGAAGTACATGAGAATAGCTCAGAGAAGGCAGAAAAGTTATACAAATAACCAGAGGAAGGATCTTTCTTTTGAGGTAGGTGATGATGTCTTTCTCAAAGTTTCTCCATGGAAAAGTGTGATACATTTTGGTAAGAAGGGAAAGTTGAGTCCGAGGTTCATTGGACATTATTAAATCCAAGATAAAGTTGGATCAATTTCCTATAGAGTCGTTGTACCTCCAAGTTTATCCGAGGTACATAATGTTTTTCATGTTTCAATGTTGAGAAAGTATATTCCGGATCCACTTTAGGTTTTGAGTCTAGAGGTAGTTCAGTCGGAAGAGAATCTTTCTTATGAGTAATGACCAGTCTAGATTCTTGACCGTAGAGAGAAAGTGTTTCAGAATAAGGAAATCCATTAGGTAATGGTTTCTTGGAAGAACCATATGGTTGAAGAGGCAATGTGGGAATCTGATAATCATATGAGGGATAATTACCCACATTTATTTGATAAGTGAATAAAATTGTGAGGACGTAATTCCCAAGAGGGGGGAAGGATGTAACATCCCAAGTAAATAAAGAAATATGATATTTTCATATTTATGAATATTTTTAATTAAATATTAATTTTACTTTAAAGCGGATTCTATGTTCAATGGCGTACCCGACATTTAACAATGGGTTTCTCCAAAATCTCATGTTTCACACAAGGCAGAGTCCTACTAAAAAATAATAATATAATATTATTTTAAATAGTAGTAAACGCCTAGCCGTTGTATTGGAGGGAATGAACAGAACTAAGTAAAATATGATTATAAATGTTTTTTAAATTTCTTTACCTTTATACAATAAAATTTAGAGGCTTAAAATGTGAATGAATCAAATTTTAAGCTTAAATACTCTAATATTCTTTAAAAGGTTGATTTACCACCTTTTGATAGAGAACACTTTTTAAATATAGTTTTGTCACTTTTATATATTCTATTTGACAAAATATACTTCTTATTTATAATTGGGACATCAAAATTTACTTTGGGTAAAATTTTGGTATTTTTCTAATAAAGATATATTTTTAATGAATATTGAAAAATACTGCATTTTAATTCAAAATTGTCTTTTAATCTAATTTATTTATATAGTTAGATTAATGGGTTTTAATGTGTAATTAGATTATATTTTTACCAATTATTCAAATTTTCATCATTGGAAGTAATTTCACTTTGAAATTGGATATAAACAAGTGTCAATCTTTTGATGGTTATTATTTCTTAAAAAACATGCTTTTTTGACAAAGGGAATTAATTTTAAATTAATTTCTGCAACTTTTATGTTTTGAATTTGAAAAAATGGATTCCATATTTGGAATCAGTAGGTCCAAATTGTGTAAATAATTAACTTTTATTTTTAGACATTATGAATAGTAACTCCAGTAAATAGTTTATTTACCATGGTTAAAGGGTAAATTTGGTAAACAAGGGTAACAAATAATATTATAATAATATAAAATTACCCTAACATGTGTCTTAACCCTATTTAATGATACATTTCCGACCATGGGTATCCTTGGGTTGATTTTGGGACCCCATGGAGCCACTTATAAGTGAAAATGACCTATATAAAAATTAATTTAAAGTTAATAAAAATGTAACAAAAACATATATCTTTTTTAAAAAAAAATATATATGGTGTTATATAAGTGATATCTTAGACTATAAATATTGATTTGAAATCTAAAAAAAATCCTACATCATGGTATTTTATTTATTATTTTTATAAATTAATTAAATAAATTTTATTATGACACAATGGTGATACAGTAATCCCTTCATTAATAAAGGATTCAAATAAATGATATTATAAATATTAAAATAAATTTATTTTGAAACTTTTTATGCCATAAATGAATTTTAAATATAATAATGACATTTTATCATTGAATTAATGAAGTTTTTTCGAAATAATCAAGTTTTTATAGATTTTTTAAAAGTCTTGATATGAATAATTTATAAATAGACATAAATGAGTTTTTAAAATTAATTCTATTTTATTAAATGATAAAATAATTCTAAAAATATAAGATTCGTCCAACTGACATATATGATGGTACAAATTTAATAAATGATCCATTATGGTTCTCTTGGAATTTTATTGTAAATACATTAACCATATTTTATGAATATATAAGAGGACATGGTAAACGTTAAATAAGGCAACAAAGGGTTCGATAAAAAAGATAACGATTTAAAAATATCCAAAACCTATCCAATTATTATAGGATGGTTTTATTTCATCTTATATGCACCGTATATTATAATTAAATAAGTTTTGGATCTTTTTAAATCGAAAATTATTTTATAATAAAATTATACATTAAAACTTTCCTAAAGAGCCCCTCCTCCCCCTTATAAAAGGCAACCACCTCTAACACATTACTCACAACTCTCAAACCCCTTGGATCATACAAAATATGATCCATTAAGATCCCAACATCCCTTTTATATACCCATAAGACTTACCATAGGCATAAATTACTTCAAGAAAGACTTTTGGTTCAAACCAAAGGGAGTTACCTAATTTAAAGGTAACGTCTTCTCTCAAGTTCATTTCATTTATTTTCCCTCTCCAACCCCCTAAACTCGATTTATTACATACTTTTATAACAACACTGGTATCTTAAATATACTTGTATGTTTTTATGAGAATTATTCAAACTAAAATTACACAAACCTCCATCTAATGGATACGAACATACTATTTCAGTGGACGTCGAACTACTACCTCACAAAACGATGATTGTTCAATTATCTCCTACCGCATCTCATGGTGGCCATTATAATGGAATTGTATTTATATATGATATATATTATGATTATTTTTTATCTATTATTCTATATTTTTCATTTCTAGCATACCTTTATGGTTTCCATAATGGGTAAATACGCTAATTTCATTTGAGAAAGCGTAGACTACCACCCCCTAGAGGTGATATGATTCGCCCATGTCATGCATGGAGCGTATAAAGGATGGAGTTAATGAAATTATGTAACATATATAACATATGATATTATAATGGAATTATAATATACCTATGTTTCATTAAATTTTCTTTCCATTAAATATGAAATAGAAATGAAAATAGCATCCTTGTGTACGTATGGCTTACCATCTCCATGAACGGTGGATTTCATTTCTTATCTCCAAATTTTATGTACTATTATAAATACATATATATACTGGATATATATGATATATATGATATCTAAATCATGAATATCATTCTGTAGATAATTTAATTTGGACCACATTGACAACATGTAATTATAAGAAGTTCATTTTTGACTCAAGTACCAAATATCGACAAAACGACCGTTATTAACTTAAATGATTATGTAATATTTATAACATGGTAATAAGTTATATAAAAGTAATAATAAACTTGAAAAAGGTTATTAGTAAAGTATAAATTAACTTTAGTTTATTATTTAGTCTATTAAAGAATGAACGTGTCAAATCTAACATGAGGTAAGGGACTTCATCTCAATCACCTTTTATTGAGGCATATTTTGATTTATACATGACTTTCTTTTATACGGTTTATAAACACACTTTGAATTTTAATTTCATTCAAAGGAGAACTTCTTCTACGTAGTTTTTTACTGAACAACAAAGGGAATGTTTCTTTTTATTCTACGCGGTGACAATAACCTTTCCACCACCACGAGTATTATTTGTACTTGGCTTCCTTAACAAGACATAATGTTTTTAGAAGTAAAATAAATACAAAATATTATTTTTACGTATTTTGGTATTGAAAATTATTTTGAGAATGGATTTATTAGGTCAAATTATATATTTTTATTACAATGTAGAAATTTTATCTTTTCTTTATGCCTGTTTTATGGTTCTTGGGCATTTTTTACATATACTGGTTGTTCCATGATAAACCTAGGGTGGGTGAGCCTGAGATAGCTTTCCAATGCATTGGGTAATGTGACTGAGTTAAACATTAATGTTTTTCATAACAGATTTAGGGAATATACAATGAGGTGTATTCCAAATGTAACTCCCTATATAGCTATGAAAGATACAATGTAAGTATGATATGTATGCTACAAGTTACATTTATGATTTATGATTTCTATGTGTTATTCATAAATCTTATGATTTCATGTGGTGGGTTAAAGATCTTATGTTTTGTATGTATTCATGGACTAATTATTTCTTTCTTTATTTTATAACCCTTACTGATCTTTTAATGATCATACCATGTTTTTGAAATGTTTTTTAGAAGGTATACGGCAGGGTAAGAGAAAGGAAGAATTCAAGAAGATTTATATCTAGAAAAGAATTCTTGTTTTATTTTAAGAGTTTTTATTTTATGGAAAAAAAGGATAATTAGTGGAAGTGTCTACTTTGTAATTTTTGAGATGTAATTTAATAGTTATGGTCTAATTCTCTAAATATCTACACCTAAAAAGATCCTCAATGTGAATTATTAACTTAATTAAATACTATGTAATATTTAAGGTTGGGTCCTTATACTTATTATGGGTATCATGGTACATCTTGGTCAAACCTAGATGAACGGTCTATCTTAAGGTATAGGATCCCCACATTAGCTCTCTGTGCATGGTTGTAGAGACTATAACATGACCCTAAGCATAAATGATCCCATCAATGTTAATAGACTAATCTAGTGGTAGATCCTCACTATATATAATGTCCCTTATCACTAAATAATATGAATAAGATATATGACTCTACTTCCCTAAAATGAGGAGTAAGGAGGTGATATAATGAAATTAAAGGTTTCTTGGCCATAATAATTCTAAACATATATACACATCTCTACCAAGATGAAAATCATTTATCACTCATTGTAAGAATCAAGTACCACCTAAGCATGAGTCTTCCAACTTGGTACATCAATAATGACCTTCAACTTTATAGCGGTATATTCAATATCAGTATTCAAGGATAGAAATTAATCGACCCACATTCACTATTTAATTTTAGGTCTCTCAATAAGAAAATATATCTCAAACACTTCTTAAAACACCCTATAACATAATCAACACATGATTTATAATAAGGGTTCACATTCTTACATTTCTAAGAACATTCAGGTTTATAGTTTTGAAGAATTTGGAAAACATTATATAAAAATTTTAAATTTCATCACAATGTCAATTTTTACCATTAAAATAGGTTCTTAAATTTACACCCCTGATTTATTAAACAAACTTCTTCTTATGTTAAATACAGTCCCCATAGTGAAAATATTGACCCTACTAGTGTTCTTAAACATCATTAGATCTTTTGAAAAACATTTTAAAACATAATAGTATTAATAAAGATCAGTAAGGAATTTAAAAATAAAGGATATCATTATTCTAGTTAAACACATGAAAACTAATGAAAATGTATACCATTTTAACAAAAAAACATTGACAGCATAAATTAAACATATTCACATGATAAAATCAACATTTTCACAATGAAAACCTTTTAAAACCATTATAATTATAGAAAATTAGGAAGGAAATATGAGGAATATGATAACTCATTAAAATATTTCTTGAAAAACAAAACATTCACCTATAAATGTTTATAATCTTTTCATTCATCATAAAATCAAATTAACTATATAAAACCCCATTGAGATCATGAAATAAGTATCTTAGAGAATTATATTCTTAACTCATTTTAACTCATTTTTATCCAAATTACAAAATAACTATGGCCAAATTAATTCCATAGGAGTGACCCACAATACTATCTCCCTCATTTTTCACCTTCGATGACTATTTATTATATAATGAATTTCGGAGCTATATCTTGCTCACCAATCATCATGAGTTATATCAATCTCACCGATCATAATCTATAATTATCAAGTATCATATCATGAAAAAAAATTCATCTTTCACTTTTTCATTTTAAAACCCTTGAAACACTATCACGACCCGTCCTCGGGACCCGTGTCGTGACTACCCCAAGCCCGCCTTCCATAGGCCAGGGGCTGACGACTAGCACCAAAAGGCGTAATCCCAACAAAAAGGGGAAGTCATTACCTTTATAAAGCAAACAAAAACCACATAGTAAGCTAACAGAAGAAAACACTAAGTAACTGAGTACAATAGTAAGTGCGGAAAAGTTAGTGGGCCAGAATACAAACCCAAACTGAAGTAAAGTACAACTAGAAAGGATGTACAACAACTGAAAAGTAAAGCAGCAACACCGAGCCATCCACTGGAATCCCACCTGAAGGGTGGGTACAGATAGCCTCCTCAGCTCCTCGGGTCCTGTCGTCCGCCCCGTGTACGTCTCGCCCAGTGGTCCACCTCTAAGTACCGACTCGTCATAAAATTCATCTCCAGGCACCGACTCGTCGTGAGTTCCTCCCCTGGGAACCATCCAGCTCTACAATCCTCAACCTCGATTAGTGATGTCTGTCGACTGCAACCAACACAACGTAGTGCGGGCGAATCCCGTGCAGGGGTGAGTATACGATACTCTGTAGGGACCCCGAGACCCCCGAAGGTCTCCCTGAATCCACAAAGGATAAACCACAAAGAAAAGATACAATCATGGAGTATCATCCAAAAATACTTAGGTATATGCCCATACATATACCTAAGTCATCAAATCCAATTCAGTTCCAACTCACGAGGTCAAGTACAATCACATCCACACAGGATAGTACAACCCAATCCACACAGGAAAGCAAGTCAATAATATCGAAGATATTGATTGAAAGTCAAGACTCAGCTCAAACAAGTATACATCATTTGCAATGAAAAAAGGATATGATTAGATGTAGCCACTGATTCATCTAAGCTGGGACCCACATAGGATACAAGTACTGTAGTCGTCACCGCCGAAACAATGGAGGATTCCAGTACGGTTGCCGTCGTCGTCGAACCCACGAAGGATTCCAGTACGATAGTCTTCATCGTTGAACCCATAGCTGCTGGAGAACTCCTCCTCTATCGAGTACAGTGGGCCTGCTGCTACAACCAAGCGCTTCCCACTAACCTTGGACTGCTGTAGTACTTCACCTGTGGAGTATTGTGGGTCTACTACTACAACCAAGCGCTTCCCACCATGGGTATGCCGCTACAACCAAGCGCTCCCCCTCATAGCCTACAAAGGTACTACTTCTGTTGAGTATCGCGGGTCTGCCACTACAACCAAGCACTCCTCCTCCATGGTTCTACCGCTACAACCAAGCGCTCCCCACTGGGCTATCGAAACACTCCGAGTCGATCGATCAGCAGTCGTCAAGTCTCAGCCAACTCTAGGGTTTCCGCACATAGCACGCTCGTTTTGGGAGGGTCTGCTCCATGAGCAAAGAGGTCGATACATCAACTCTCACGTAGACCAGATTTAATATATCACAAAGTTCCGTCATGTCAATAGGAACACAACGCGACAGACAGCACGTCAATCGGACGCCCGGTGTGAGAGTTATTGGCTTCTTCGTTCCAGGGGCCCGGTTGGTTTTTAAGTCAAAACCAACCTGACCACACTCCAACTGCATCCAAACCTCGAGCAGAGTAATCCAAAAGATCTGTCTCACTAAGAGGAATCCAACAAAGTCGACAGCACGTAAATCGGACATCCGGAGGTCAAGTTATAAGTGTTTCCGCTCCGAGGGCCCGGTTGGTTTCGTGTTCGATCCAACCCGGCCATACCCATAGTTCTCTGAAAACTTGGGTTTAATATACCGAAATGACTGTCTCGATCCAAGTATCTCATCTCAACTGACGGTGCATCGATTGGAGGTCTATAGCCCAAGATATGGGCAAATGACTGAAAACAGTCTGAAATGGGGGGTCTAGGCCCGACCCGGCGCGACCCACCCCCCCCCCCCCCGGGTCAGTCCGAACCGGGTCGACCCGACTCGGGTCCGGGTCCGACCCAATAGGGTGCGGCCCGGCCCGGTGGGCGCGACCCGGCACGATCGGCGTGACCCGGCCCGGTGCGGTCGGTCCGGCCTGGGCGGCCGGTAGGCCTGGCGCGGGCGCGGCCCGCGTGGCCAGTCAGCTCGGCCATTACGGCTGAGCGGGAAATGGAAAGGGGAGGAGGTGCACTCCCCCACCCTATTTGGAAATCGCGGCCCCCATATGGGAGCCGTTCCCATGCTAATCGGGGGTTACGGCCCCCGGCTCCTCCGATCGGCCGGCCCAGCTAGCCGGCCGGTGTCGCCGCCGCGGGACCCCGTGGTCCCTCTCCTCCGAGGCGTCGACGGCCAGCGGTTCCGGCCGTCGTTCCCTGCTCCCCCGTAGCCAAAGGCCGAGGCCTTGGTCCGATCGACGCAGCGCGACGACGCTGCGCCCCCCGCTACGGCCCCGCTCCAGCCGCGGTGTCTTCTTGGTTCTCTAGCATGGCGCGACGGCGCCGCGCCCCTTCACCGCGGCCCAACTCCAGTCGTGAGTTATTTCGGCCTAAACAGCGTGGCGTGACGACGTCGTGCTTCTTCGCCATGAATCTCCATGTTCCCGCGTGTAACACCCCGAACTTCCACGATACGCTTCTCTTTCAATAATGCAATAGCTTGCATTGTACGCAAGTTCGAGATTCTAACACACTGTGACCAATCAAAGTAGCAGTTATGAATAGTAATACCCACTTTTTGAAATTATATATATTTTATATTTCAAAATGGACTTCATTTTTGTATTCGTAATATCAAAATTATCCTAAGTTGATTTTTTTGTAATTTTCTGAGAACTTCCAATTTTTTATGAGTAGTGAAAAATACTTAAAACAACTTTTTTAATCAAAATAATTTATAGTGATAAATTATACTATTTAGTGGTTTTAAAGTATAATTATAATATATTTTTACCATTTTATCCAATGGTGTTCATTATAATTAATTTCACTTTGAAATTGGACATAAACAATTGTCAATCTTTTGATATATATTATTTCTTAAAAACACGCTATTTGTTGTGACAACGGGAATTAATTATAAAATTAATTAACGCAACTTATATGTTTGGAATTTCATAAAATATAAATCATTTTTGAATTCGGAATATCAATTATATCTTAGGGTAAAATTTTGGCATTGTTCTGAAAAACATCAATTTTTGATGAATAGTGAAACCACTAAGTGGTAGTTAAATAACTGATTTTTCGTTTAAATGAAATATTACCACTTATGTGATTTGATTTTTAAAAATACGACATACATGGTTGTCATTAGGAAGTAAAATTTGGTTCAATGGGATTAAAATAATTTTTTGGTGAATAGTAACTTTTAAGTTTAATTAATCGCGATTAAAGGTAATTAGTGAAATTTAAGGTAAAAATGGTATTATAAAAATATTAAATGACCTTTACACTTGTCCTACCCCTATTGGATGAGTCATGGCCTACCAAGACAATCCATGGGTCAACTTGGCGACCCCAAGGAGCCACTTTGGTAGGAAAATGACATTAAAACCTTTTTTTTTTAAATAAAAATGTCACAAACATGAGTCATTTTACTAAAACAATTTTTAAATGGGGTTATACAAGTAATATTTTTGACTATAAATATTCATTAGAAATCTAAAAATATTTCCTACATAATGATATTTTTTTCTAATTTTTAGACATTAAAAAAATTAAATTATTTATGACACCATTATGATGCAGCGATTACCTCATTAATTAACGATTTTAATAAAATGGAAGGATAATGTAAAATCTAAGCATTACACTTGTCCAAATCCTATTGGATGAGAATATTTCGAACCCTTATCACCTTATCCTAGAATTATATAAGTGTGGGACCTTTAGAATCCGAAAAGCATTTCATAATAATGTAACATTTCAATCTTTCCAAGAGTGCCCCTCCTCTCCACTTATAAAAGGCCCCCACCACTACCACCTTATTCACACCTTCAAGCCATTTGGCTCAGCCAACCTCTGCCCAAATACTCTCTCCAAATCCCTCCCTTACTCCTAGAATCCTCACTTTGGGAAGAATTCTTCCCAAGGAAGCCTTTGGCTCAAATCAATAAAGAGTTACCCGATTTTAAGGTAATGTCATCTCTTATGTTATTTTGTTTTATTTTGCTTCTCCAACCCCTTAAACTATTTTTATTCCTTTCATTTGTAACAACACATTTATATTCAATATACTAGGATGTTGTTATGATAAGGACTTTATTTACACTTACACACACCTTCGTCTAATGGTTAAAGAACATACTGTTTCTGTGATTGGCGAAATACTGCCTCACGAAACGATGATTGTTCAATATTATTTTAACACCTCTAATGGTGGACATTATTATGACACTATTTTTATATATGATATATAATATGTTTATGTTTTAATTAAGCTTATTTATTTTTCATTTATGACATACCTTAATGGTTTCCATTATGGGTAAACGCGATATCTTCATTTTAGGAAATACGGACTACCGCCCCCTCAAAGTGATTTGAATCGTTAATGCCATATGTGGGATGTATAAATGATGGGGTAAATGTTATTATATATGATATTATACTGGAATTATAAAATACCTTTATATCATTATGATTTCATTAAATACGAAATAGAAATGAAAGTAGCGTTCATGCGTTCGTACGGCTTATCATCTCCATGAATGGTGCATTTCATTTCTTACCTCTAAACGTTATGGAATATTATAAATACATGTATATACTGGATATATATGATATATATGATATCTATATCATGAATATAATTCTGTATATAATGGATCTTTTACCACATGAACAACTTCTAATTATAAGAAGTCTATTTTTGACTCAAGTACCAAAGATCGACAAAACGACCGTTATTAACTTAAATAATTACATAATGTTCATAACATGGTAATAAGTCATATAAAAAGAATAATAAACTTGAAAAAGGTTCTTAAGAAATTATAAATAAACTCTAGTTTATTATTCAGGAAGTTAAAGAACGGTCGAGTCAAGACGAACACAAGGTAAGGGAACTTCTTAACCCAATTTCCATTCTTTGGGTTAATCTCCTACTTTCAAATTATGTCATGATATTATTATGTCTTATCTCGTATTTGTAATTTCTTTATGTGTACTTATATTGAATACACATAATAGATATATTTTGTTTAAAAATAATATTTTTAAGGGACTTCGTCTCAATCTCCATTCATTGAGGCATATTTTGTTTTATACACAAATTTCTTTTATACGGTGTATAAACCCCTTTGACTTTTACGTTTATTCAAAAGGAATATTTTTATACGAAGCGTTTTACTAAATGACAAAAAAGGAATGTTTTTCTTGTCGTACGTATGCGGCGACAATGACTTCTCTGCCACCATGAACATTATTTGAGTTTCAGCTTCCTCTACAAGCCATAACTTTTTTTTAAATGAAAAATAAATACCAAGTTTTAATTTTCTTTTATTTTGGTATTTAAAATGGTTTTGATAATGTTTTTATTATATCAATGTGTTGTATTGATATCTTAAGATTGAAGTTTGGAAATCTTATGTTTCCTTTATGCATGTTTTATGTGATACAATTATGTTATGGTTTATGATATGTTTAACCTGTTCATATGAGGAATGCATTGGACATAATAAGTGATGGGTGGAGCCTGCTATAGCTCATCGATGTACCGGTAGGTCTCATGAGACAAACTAGTGTCTTGGCACGAGGCCTTGACAAAATCTTATTGTAGACTTGGAACGAGGCCTTGGCTACGTGGTTATGATAGTTTGGAATTATGTATTCCATCATTATAAATGTGGTTATTGATATTTCATGTGATTATTCGACTAGTAGAATATCCGTGTGAGTAAGTAAATGGCATTATTTTATTTTACTTTTGCCATATTATTCTAAAGTTCAAGTTTAAAAGGATTTTGTTTTAGTTATACATTGCCTTAAATGTTAATGTTTATTTATGAAAGCTTCCGCTATATTGTTATCCTTACTGAGCATCTGAGCTCACCCCTTTCAATGTTTTAATTTTTCCAGGATGTGAAGAAGTATATTATGAATGACCTACAGGGATAATCTAAGGGGATATCCAGAGATGATGTTGTAGTTTTGTTTTACTTTATGATGTAATGTAAGACTTATGAATGTATCTAGTGTTTCCAAGGATACTAAACTAATCGGTCTTTCGAGACTTGATCTTTTGTGATCATTCCAATGTTATGAAGTAATGCACCGTATAGCATCCCGTCTTTTTATAACATAACTTTCATTCCATTACACGGAACTGAGGATCTTTAAGGTTTAGTGTCTTGGAAACAAGGAACATAAAACATGAAACAAAAAAAAACATTCTTCTTAAACACTTGAAAGGCTTCTCCTCATGTTCATCCTAGGCTCATTACTGCATCTCATAACCTGGGGACATACATCAAAAGGAAGGGTGAGCAGAAGGCCCAGTAAGGGAAACAAGTGAAACATTTTATATATGAACTTGAGATACATCAATAAAGTCATGAAAAGAACTTTAAGGCATGAAAATGAAATCATGAGGCATATCATAATAAAAATAAAACTTTTTCATAACTTGAAGATGTGGCTACATCATTTAACATAGACAATCATGAACATATCACCAAGGTCCATCCCCAAGGTGTCATTTTAAAATTACCAAGGTTATTCACCAAGGTATCGTGAAAATTGTAATCTCTAGTGGTTACATCATTACCCAATGCATTGGAGCGCTATCAGGGCGCACCCTTAAATTTTCCTTTATTATCATGTGAGACACATATATCATCATCAAAAATTTCATAAATAACCCATATAGCATAAAGGAAATGGGTTTCATTTCATAATCATAACTTTTTAAAAACTTCTTTAAAGACATGATCTTTATATCACTTTAAAACCCACAGAAAAGGGAGGTGGGTCTCATGTATGTAAATCCCAGAATTTAAAATAGAACATTTTGGTATATATTTGAATACCCCTTTAGAAGAAAGATCTTTGAGTATTCACTTAATAAAATAAAAGAACTTTAGAAAAAGAGATAGACATTTTGAGACAGAAATTCTGCAGCATAACGGCAATGTTCCGAGGTTTTAGAAGACATTAAAAGAGAGGTAAAATGGGTCAAACATTCATAAATGACCCATAAAATAGTACATGGACAGAATAAGAAGGATACATGATCATGGTAATGAAATTTCAAGGACATACCATTTGAAATGAAAAACATGGAAGGAAGAAAAAAAATTAGATTTCTCTTATGAAAGTTCGGCAGCCTAACGGCGTTACTTAAACATCAACAAAAATGATTTGAAAAGATCAAATAGGGTCTCTCATCATGTGAACATAAGAGTTCAGTATGATAGATATAGAGATAATTCCCCAACATAACAATAAGGAACTTGAAAGAATTGACATGAAAGTAGAACTTCAAAATAAGAAGGGTGAAGAACAACTTAAAAATTCGGCAGCCTAACGGCGCCACTTAAAACATCAAAATACTGAATTGAAGAGATCAAATGGGGTCTCTCATCATATGAAAATAAGAGTCCAATATGATATATATAGATATCATACCCCAATATAACAAAAAGGAACTTGAAATAATTGACATGAAAGTAGAACTTCAAAACGAGAAGGGTGAAGAACCACTTAAAAATTCGGCAGCCTAATGGCGCCACTTAAAACTTCAAAATACTGAATTGAAGCGATCAAATGGGGTATCTCATCATATGATCATAAAAGATCAGTATTATAATTTAGATATAATACCCCAACATAATAAAAAGGTACCTGAAAGACTTGAATGAAAATAGAACTTGAAAACGAGGAGGTGAAAGAATCCCTTAAAAATTCGGCAGCCTAACGGCGCCACTTAAACATTCTTAAAACGAACTGATGAGAGCAAGGGGGGTCTCTCATCATATGAACATGAAATAGGCAGTAGGATGAATAGAAAAGAACATCCTCCAACATAAGAACATGGAGTATTAAAGAAATTACATAAAAGAGATTACTTGAAAAGAAAGAGAGAGGTCGGATCCCTTACCTTAAAATGTAACTCTTAAACCTCAAAGGTTGGGACCTTGAGGGCTTGGGGGCACCTTGGGAGGACTCCTTGGGAGGTAATGAGACCAGAAATTCGTTGGGAATGAGTGGGGAGTCGAATGGATGAGAGGAGGGCTTGGTATTTATAGGGAAAGTGAGGGGACAAGGCATTAATGGCCAAGGGACACCTCACATGTGCTTTTCTCAAACCCATGTGCTCTCCCTTGGAATTTATCATGGAGTTAGGCCACATGGGGCCCCCAAAACAATAATTCATCACCCTTGGCCGGCCAACCCTTAAAATATCTCATGACATCATCATGACACAATTATGATGTCATTAAACATACCGAAACCCTAAAACTGCATTTTTACTATTCACTGAAAAATTCATCTTTCTCAGAAAAATCCCAAACTTTCACCTTAAGTAAATATCAATGCTCCGATTTCAAAAATGAACTCCATTTTATAAAAATAATTTTCTAAATATTTTTAATTTTATTTTTAAATAAATACACTATTCACCGAAAATTCATTTTTTTCAGAAAAATCCCCAAAAATTACCATAACATAATATCGATGCTCTGAGTTCAAAAATAGTCATTTTTATAAAAATAATTTTCTAATTATTTTTAATTAAATTTTTAATTAAAAAACACTATTCATCTGAAAAAACTAATACTTGAATAATAATTTATGAAACCGTTATTTAACCATTTTATTGAATCACATTACTTAATCAATGTGCCTAGCTTATTTTAATACTTTCTTTAAGTGAGATTACTAATCCATTTGGACACATTATTAATCCTAATCATAAAATCACTATTCATAATTTACTATTCATCAAAAATCAAGTTGATCTTATTAGACTCTAAATTTAGTACTGAACATAATTGCAGAAGACCATTTTTTGAAAATCATTACACATTTTTAATTATTTAGGGTTTACATAAACATATTTAAAATATCCTTTTTCTAAAATTCATCAAAAATTTGCATACTATATTTATCCCGTCATTTGAAAATTCATAAAAGAAATCGAAATTTTATTTGAAACAAAGGATTACACAAGACAGTTACGGTCTCCTTACATATCCCCTTATCACACCAGCATAGGACCTAAGTGTAAGGTGTGCTAAGGTGAGAGAATCCGAGGGAGGCTCGACCAACATCGCACGAGTAGTAATTTCTATCAGTTTGAACTTCTCGCGAAGGCGATCCCGTTCTAGCTTTATATGATGAAGTTCAGCTTGGGTTTGGTCCAGAGCAAAGCCCAGTGGTGCTACCTCCTTCCCAAGTTCTGTTAGATGGGCTTCGATCGGTCCAAGACTACTGGGTGAGGCCATCGAATCTTCTTTCTATATTAATTAACCAAGATTGCTTGTATTTAGAGACAATAGTCAAAATGTTTAGTTTCCAGCGGTCATATTGACCAATGGTCAAATAACAGTCAAAACCCAACAGTCTCATTTTAATTATACTCATGTTACCAAATGAAACATTTTTGTTGAGTATAACAATAACACATAAAATTAGGAAACAAAATTTATTTCAAAAATTCGGGTCGTTACAATCTTCCCCCCTTAAGAAATTGCGTCCTCGCAATTTTAAAATTGGGTTTTGAAATTTCATTGAAAGTCCCACATCGGAACAGGATTCAGTAAAACTATTACTTTAAAATAAAGAAATGGAAGTACAAAGGTCACCCGAGTTAACCCACACTAGGGTTCCGTGTAGGAAAACATGGACATGGAGGAGAAAACAAAGGGTCAAGTTCTGAGGGAGAGTGATAGAGAACATGATTAGGAGAAAGTTAACCATGAGAAAATCCCAAACTTATGATGTGTGTAAACGGTCTTTGATTGCCTAGTAGGAAACGTAAACCAACAACATTTTTGTTTTACGTTTCTTTTCATAATTTTGAGGATTTCATTTACTACATAGAACAAAAACATAAGAAAATATACCTACCTTCAAGTAGAGTTTCATCCTTTAACAAGTCCCTACCAACACTAATATTTTCTCCAAATGATGAGAATTCAAAAAAACTTGGTCTCATAAAAGCACAAGAATCATCTTCTATAGAATCACATAATCTACAAAAGATTAACTATCTATTTCTTCTATCTTTAAACATTATCCCAAAAACAGAAAGGTTAAGGTAAAACAACTCTTCAAAAAGAAAGAATCCCATAGGAATGGAAACTACTTTTAAATCATCAAAGTTCCATGGTACTACCCAAAGTTCATCATAGACCATTCCATAAATAACGGTCCTTAAAATTCCTCAAAACAAACCAAACTAAGATTGAAACCCAAATACAAGAAGGATTTGATAACATAGTCTTCCAAAACAACTTCATTGTTCATCTCCAGACAACATCAACCACTCCTAACATCTTATAAAAAAAGTTGCTAACCTAAACATATTTTACCCAAGATAGGTTAGTCATTCCCATAAGTAAGCTAAATTACTATAAGTTCACCTTAAATTCATCGATTCTTCAAAATATAAGTCAACCTTACTCCTCAATGAAAATACCGTAGTAATCTATTTACCTCGATCAAATATGGTTCCCAAAATAATGAACGTCTCCCAAAATAATAATCATATTTTAATCCCCTAATCATCCCTGTCATATTAATACGAAAATCGTCGCATTTCCTATCACATTGGTTGTCGGAACATGTTCTTCCATTTCCCACCATTAACTAAGAAGAGAAAGCATAATTAGGGGCTTAAGTACTTAGCTAATAATCATGAAAAGGAACTGAAAACATATAAGGATAACTTGTATATGAAAGGTATACCCTAACTTGTGATCTCCTAGGTTCCCATCTAGGTTATGAATGATCATATATTCTTATGTGAACCTTTATTTTATTTTATCTTTGTTCCTTTAACAATGGTTCATACCAAGCTTATGAATTTACCAAAGCATATCCCCCGGGAGTGTCGTAACTAAGAGTGCAGCAAGGCTCGTTGTCGTGTACCATTTCCCGTTCGAGTCTAGCTCAAAGCAGTGTTTTTGGGTTTTACCCCTATGTACATCTGTTCCAGAGCCACCTCTACCTGCTCGTATCCAGACAGGGATGTATTTGCTTGGCAACCCCTTACTCAATACTCACCAAAATACTAGGAAGATTTCCTATATTAAACTTTTCTATAGGGTTCTTCCTAGAGTTTTCATATCCTAATTTCCACAAATAACTAAACCATCCTTTGATACCAACTATAGCATCCCGTCTTTTTATAACATAACTTTCATTCCATTACACGGAACTGAGGATCTTTAAGGTTTAGTGTCTTGGAAACAAGGAACATAAAACATGAAACAAAAAAAACATTCTTCTTAAACACTTGAAAGGCTTCTCCTCATGTTCATCCTAGGCTCATTACTGCATCTCATAACCTGGGGACATACATCAAAAGGAAGGGTGAGCAGAAGGCCCAGCAAGGGAAACAAGTGAAACATTTTACATATGAACTTGAGATACATCAATAAAGTCATGAAAAGAACTTTAAGGCATGAAAATGAAATCATGAGGCATATCATAATAAAAATAAAACTTTTTCATAACTTGAAGATGTGGCTACATCATTTAACATAGACAATCATGAACATATCACCAAGGTCCATCCCCAAGGTGTCATTTTAAAATTACCAAGGTTATTCACCAAGGTATCGTGAAAATTGTAATCTCTAATGGTTACATCATTACCCAATGCATTGGAGCGCTATCAGGGTGCACCCTTAAATTTTCCTTTATTATCATGTGAGCCAAATATATCATCATCAAACATTTCATAAATAACCCATATAGCATAAAGGAAATGGGTTTCATTTCATAATCATAATCTTTTAAAAACTTCTTTAAAGACATGATCTTTATATCACTTTAAAACCCACAGAAAAGGGAGGTGGGTCTCATGTATGTAAATCCCAGAATTTAAAATAGAACATTTTGGTATATATGTGAATACACATTTAGAAGAAAGAGCTTTGAGTATTCACTTAATAAAATAAAAGAACTTCAGAAAAAGAGATAGACATTTTGAGACAGAAATTCTGCAGCATAACGGCAATGTTCCGAGGTTTTAGAAGACATTAAAAGAGAGGTAAAATGGGTCAAACATTCATAAATGACCCATAAAATAGTACATGGACAGAATAAGAAGGATACATGATCATGGTAATGAAATTTCAAGGACATACCATTTGAAATGAAAAACATGGAAGGAAGAAAAAAATTAGATTTCTCTTATGAAAGTTCGGCAGCCTAACGACGTTACTTAAACATCAACAAAAATGATTTGAAAAGATCAAATAGGGTCTCTAATCATGTGAACATAAGAGTTCAGTATGATATATATAGAGATAATTCCCCAACATAACAAAAAGGAACTTGAAATAATTGACATGAAAGTAGAACTTCAAAACGAGAAGGGTGAAGAACCACTTAAAAATTCGGCAGCCTAACGGCGCCACTTAAAACATCAAAATACTGAATTGAAGAGATCAAATGGGGTCTCTCATAATATGAACATAAGAGTCCAATATGATATATATAGTGATCATACCCCATTATAACAAAAAGGAACTTGAAATAATTGACATGAAAGTAGAACTTCAAAACGAGAAGGGTGAAGAACCACTTAAAAATTCGGCAGCCTAACGGCGCCACTTAAAACATCAAAATACTGAATTGAAGCGATAAATGGGGTATCTCATCATATGATCATAAAATATCAGTATGATAATTTAGATATCATACCCCAACATAATAAAAAGGAACATGAAAGACTTGAATGAAAATAGAACTTGAAAACGAGGAAGGTGAAAGAATCCCTTAAAAATTCGGCAGCCTAACGGCGCCACTTAAACATTCTTAAAACGAATTGATGAGAGAAAGGGGGGGTCCTCTCATCATATGAACATGAAATAGTCAGTAGGATGAATATAAAAGAACATCCTCCAACATAAGAACATGGAGTATAAAAGAAATGACATAAAATAGATTACTTGAAAAGAAAGAGAGAGGTCGGATCACTTACCTTAAAATGTAACTCTTAAACCTCAAAGGTTGGGACCTTGAGGGCTTGGGAGCACCTTGGGAGCACTCCTTGGGAGGTAATGAGACCAGAAATTCATTGGGAATGAGTGGGGAGTCGAATGGATGAGAGGAGGGCTTGGTATTTATAGGGAAAGTGAGGGGACAAGGCATTAATGGCCAAGGGACACCTCACATGTGCTTTTCTCAAACCCATGTGCTCTCCCTTGGCATTTATCATGGAGTTAGGCCACATGGGGCCCCCAAAACAATAATTCATCACCCTTGGCCGGCCAACCCTTAAAATATCTCATGACATCATCATGACCCAATTATGATGTCATTAAACATACAGAAACCCTAAAACTGCATTTTTACTATTCACTGAAAAATTCATCTTTCTCAGAAAAATCCCAAACTTTCACCTTAACTAAATATCAATGCTCCGATTTCAAAAATGAACTCCATTTCATAAAAATAATTTTCTAAATATTTTTAATTTTATTTTTAAATAAATACACTATTCACTGAAAATTCATTTTTTTCAGAAAAATCCCCAAAAATTACCATAATATAATATCGATGCTCTGAGTTCAAAAATAAAGTCATTTTTATAAAAATAATTTTCTAATTATTTTTAATTAAAAAACACTATTCATCCGAAAAAACTAATACTTGAATAATAATTTATGAAACCGTTATTTAACCATTTTATTGGATCACATTACTTAATCAATGTGCCTAGCTTATTTTAATACTTTCTTTAAGTGAGATTACTAATCCATTTGGACACATTATTAATCCTATTCATAAAATCACTATTCATAATTTACTATTCATCAAAAATCAAGTTGATCTTATTCGACTCTAAATTTAGTACTGAACATAATTGCAGAAGACCATTTTTTGAAAATCATTACACATTTTTAATTATTTAGGGTTTACATAAACATATTTAAAATATCCTTTTTCTAAAATTCATCAAAAATTTGCATACTATATTTATCCGGTCATTTGAAAATTCATAAAAGAAATCGAAATTTTATTTAAAACAAAGGATTACACAAGACAGTTACGGTCTCCTTACATAGCCCCTTATCACACTACCATAGGACCTAAGTGTAAGGTGTGCTAAGGTGAGAGAATCCGAGGGAGGCTCGGCCAACATCGCACGAGTAGTAATTTCTATCAGTTTGAACTTCTCGCGAAGGCGATCCCATTCTAGCTTTATACGATGAAGTTCAGCTTGGGTTTGGTCCAGAGCAAAGCCCAGTGGTGATACCTCCTTCCCAAGTTCTGTTAGATGGGCTTCGATCGGTCCAAGACTACTGGGTGAGGCCATCGAATCTTCTTTCTATATTAATTAACCAAGATTGCTTGTATTTAGAGACAATAGTCAAAATGTTTAGTTTCCAGCAGCCATATTGACCAATGGTCAAATAACAGTCAAAACCCAACAGTCTCATTTTAATTATACTCATGTTACCAAATGAAACATTTTTGTTGAGTATAACAATAACACATAAAATTAGGAAACAAAATTTATTTAAAAAATTCGGGTCGTTACACACCGACTCTGGGTAACTGGGGTCGGGGCATTACAGTTGGTATCAGAGGCAGTTTAGTACTAACCTTGGATTCTCGATTTATATAAACTCTGATTAGATCACATAGCCCAAAGATAGACTTTGAGGATTAGTATAGAAGAACTTTCTAGAATCTTGGTATTATAGATATTTTGTGAGTTTTCCAAGCAATACATCCCTGTCTGGATACGAGCAGGTAGAGGTGGCTCTGGAACAGATGTACCTCGGGGTAAAACCTGAAAACACCGCTTTGAGCTAGACTCGAACGGGAACTGGTGCATGACAACGGGCCGTGTTGCACTCTTGGTTACGACACTCCGGAGGGATATGCTTAGGATAATTCTCGTTTTCTTTACAAACCACTATAAAGGGTTATGAGTATATACTTCCTCATAGAAATTTTTTTTATGATTATGGATTATATCCATAAATAGTTCAATTTATGTTAAGTATTTTATAAGTATGGAATTATGTATTTTGATTCATAAACTAATCTAGTTTATGCCATTGTTTAGAAATGGCGCCTAGTGGAAGGAATGGAAACTGTATCAATGCACGCACTCCATGTTGGGATCTCCCTCCTACTCAAGATAATTATTGTGGAGTTGGAGATACAACCGGTGCTGATCAACTTATTACCATTCTGGGACAACTCACTCAGGTTATGAATAATAACCTTACTCGTATGGAGCACCCTGATCCACAACGTGGAGGATCAATGTTAGACCGCTTCATGAGGCAATAACCGCCAACATTTAATGGGGGAACAAATCCATTAGTAGCTGAGAAATGGATAAAATCCTTAGAGAAAATATTCCACGCCTTGGGGAGTAGTGAAAGGGAGAAGGTTGTCATGGCAGTTTACCGCCTCACTGGAGATGCTGATCAATGGTGGTCATTGATTCAAAACACAAAGGTAGATGATGAAGTATCAAATATGTAATGGAGGGAGTTCAAAGATTTTTTCTTAGAAAAATACTTTCCACATTACCAACAAGCAGATATGGAAAGGCAATTTCTGAGTCTGAGGCGGAAGGAGGATGAGAATGCCGCGAAGTATAAGGCTAACTTTACAAGGTTAGCGAGGCATACTGCAGATTATATATGTAACCCAAGAAGTAAGATTGATCGTTTCTTTGATGGGTTAAAACCATTTATCCATCGAGCTTTAGTATCACAATCTTTCTCAACATATGAAGATATAGTATCGTGTGCTATCAAGACAGAAAAGGAATTCTCTAAGTCTTATGAAAACAAACTAAAGCAAGAGAAAAAGAGAACGGTGGAACAAGAGGCGGATAAAGGGAAAAAGGGTAAGAAGGATTTTCCATTATGTGATAATTGTGGGAAGAATCACCCTGGTACTTGCTTAATAGGAATGGAAGTTTGTTATAAATGTGGAGAAAAAGGTCACCAAGTGCGTGATTGCAAGGGAGAGAAAGAGGCTATCAATGTTGAATGCTACAATTGTAGAGAAATGGGTCATTATGCAAATGAATTTCCTAAGAGTCAGGGAAACTTACCTCAAAAAAGGCCAAGGGATCAAGTCCAATCTTATGTTGTGACTACAGTTAAAGCAGAATAATTAATGTATTGGTGCTTTTAGACTCATAGATTATATTCTAGTTATTAGAATAACGTGATATATATATAAGGATTGTACTACAATACTTGTTGATTTCATTAAGGTTTTAATATGATGACGGTAATCAAATTTTTGTATGTGACAATAAGAGAAACTTTACCTTGTTTGAGGAATCTGATGATACAATTGATTTTGGAATTTAGAGACCTTTTAGAGAAAGTCTGGACATAGGTATTTTGGATAACTATAAAGGTTGGAATGGATTAATTGAACCTCGGATAGTATTGTTTAAGGTTAAAACATTTCTGAATATTACTTTTGGAATATTATAATACTATATTTTTAGGAAAAGGACAAACTGCAGATCAGGGGATAACCCGTCGCGTCGGACAAAGCTGCAGGAATTGAACCCACAACCATAGTGCGACAGGCCTTTATTACCTACCACTAGCCTATAGGAAGTCCCTGGTTATTAAAAAATAGTTTTACTAATCTAAATGGTATGTGTTAATATTTGGAACCTTATACAATTAGGATAAATAGAATATTTTTGAGTTCTATTACCTTTTAGAGTGAAAGATGGGTTTGTGGTAAAAATTTATTAAAGAATGAAAGTCTACATGACAAGTATGTATATTCCCTTACGTTCTTAGTAAATATCCTAAATAAATTCTTCAACTTTATAAATGGTAACTTAAAACAAAAACGTTGCCGGTTAACTTTTCCAACTGGGGATTCAATGACTGTTTAACCAATCACAAGTTTGTGATTTTCTTATGGTTAACTTTCTCCTAATACAGTTTTCTACAACTCTCCATCAGACCATGATGGTTTTTTTTCTTCCATATCCATATTTTCCTAGAATCCTAGTATGGGATATCTCGGGTGACCTTTGTACTTATCTTTCATTCTTTTAAAGTTATATTTTTATTAACCTTATTTCCGATGTGGGTTTTCCACAAAGGTATTTTCTATTTTCAACCTTTTATTTTCAATGAAAATTTTCAAATTGCGAGGATGCAATTTATTGAAGGAGAGGAGAATGTAACACCCCGAACTTCCACAATACACTTCTCTTTCAATAATGCAATAGCTTGCATTGTACGCAAGTTCGAGATTCTAACACACCGCGACCAATCAAAGTAGTAGTTATGAATAGTAATACCCACTTTTTGAAATTATATATATTTTGTATTTCAAAATGGACTTCATTTTTGTATTCGTAATATCAAAATTATCCTAAGTTGATTTTTTTGTAATTTTCTTAGAACTTCCAATTTTTTTATGAATAGTGAAAAATACTTAAAACAACTTTTTTAATCAAAATAATTTATAGTGATAAATTATACTATTTAGTGGTTTTAAAGTATAATTATAATATATTTTTACCATTTTATCCAATGGTATTCATTAGAATTAATTTCACTTTGAAATTGGACATAAACAATTGTCAATCTTTTGATATATATTATTTCTTAAAAACACGCTATTTGTTGTGACAGCGGGAATTAATTATAAAATTAGTTAATGAAACTTATATGTTTGGAATTTCATAAAATAGAAATCATTTTTGAATTCGGAATATCAATTATATATTAGGGTAAAATTTTGGCATTGTTCTGAAAAACTTCAATTTTTTCTGAATAGTGAAACCACTAAGTTGTAGTTAAATAACTGATTTTTCGTTTAAATGAAATATTACCACTTCTGTGATTTGATTTTCAAAAATCCAAAATACATGGTTGTCATTAAGAAGTAAAATGTGGTTCAATGGGATTAAAATAATTTTTTGGTGAATAGTAACTTTTAAGTTTAATTAATCGCGATTAAAGGTAATTAGTGAAATTTAAGGTAAAAATGGTATTATAAAAATATGAAATGACCTTTACACTTGTCCTACCACTATTTTATGATTCATGGCCGACCAAGACAATCCATGGGTCAACTTGGGAACCCCATGGAGCCACTTTGTTAGGAAAATGACATTAAAAACTTTTTATTAAAATTAAAATGTCACAAACATGAGTCGTTTTACTAAAACAATTTTTAAATGGGGTCATACAAGTCATATTTTTGACTATAAATATTCATTAGAAATCTAAAAAGATTTCCTACATAATGATATTTTTTTATAATTTCTAGACATTAAATAAATTAAATTATTTATGACACCATGATGATGCAGTGATTACCTCATTAATTAACGATTTTAATAAAATGGAAGGATAATGTAAAATCTAAGCATTACACTTGTCCAAAGCCTATTGGATGAGAATATTTCTAACCCTTATCACCTTAGCCTCTAATTATATAAGTTTGGTACCTTTATAATCCGAAAATCATTTCATAATAATGTAACATTTCAATCTTTCCAAGAGTGCCCCTCCTCTCCACTTATAGAAGGCCCCCACCACTACCACATTATTCACACCTTCAAGCCATTTGGCTCGGCCAACCTCTTACCAAATACTCTCTCCACATCCCTACCTTACTCCTAGAAGCCTCACTTTGGGAAGAATTCTTCCCAAGGAAACCTTTGGCTCAAATCAAAAAAGAGTTACCCGATTTTAAGGTAATGTCTTCCCTTATGTTATTTTGTTTTATTTTGCTTCTCCAAACCCTTAAACTCTTTTTATTACTTTCATTTGTAACAACACAAGTATCTTAAATATACTAGTATTTTTTTATGAGAAGTATTTGATTTACACTTACACACACCTTCTTATAATGGTTAAAGAACATATTGTTTCTATGATTGGCGAAATACTGCCTCACGAAACGATGATTGTTCAATATTCTTTTAACACCTCTAATGGTGGCCATTATGATGACACTATTTTTATATATGATATATAATATGTTTATGTTTTACTTAATCTTATTTATTTTTCATTTATTACATACCTTTTTGGTTTCCATTATGGGTAAACGCGATATCTTCATTTTAGGAAGTACGGACTACCGCCCCCTCAAAGTGATTTGAATCGTTAATGCCATATGTGGGATGTATAAATGATAGAGTAAATGATATTATATATGATATTATACTGTAATTATAATATACCTTAATATCATTATGATTTCATTAAATACTAAATAGAAATGAAAGTAGCGTTCATGCGTACGTAAGGCTTACCGTCTCCATGAACGGTGCATTTCATTTCTTACCTCTAAACGTTATGGAATATTATAAATACATGTATATACTGGATATATATGATATATATGATATCTATATCATGAATATAATTCTGGATATAATGGATATTTCACCACATGAACAACTTGTAATTATAAGAAGTCTATTTTTGACTCAAGTACCAAAGATCGACAAAACGACCGTTATTAACTTAAATAATTACATAATGTTCATAACATGGTAATAAGTGATATAAAAAGAATAATAAACTTGAAAAAGGTTCTTAAGTAATTATAAATTAACTCTAGTTTATTATTCAGGAGGTTAAAGAACGGTCGAGTCAAGACAGACACAAGGTAAGGGAACTTCTTAACCAAATTTCCATTCTTTGGGTTAATCTCCTACTTTCAAATTATGTAATGATATTATTATGTCTTATCTCATGTTTGTACTTTCTTTATATGTAATTATATTTAATACACATAACAGATATATTTTGTTTAAAAATTATATTTTTAAGGGACTTCGTCTCAATCTCCATTCATTGAGGCATATTTTGTTTTATACACAAATTTCTTTTATACGGTGTATAAAACCCTTTGACTTTTATGTTTATTCAAAAGGAATATTTTTATACTAAGCATTTTACTAAATGACAAAAAAGGAATGTTTTTCTTGTCGTACGTATGCGGCGACAATGGCTTCTCCGCCGCCGTGACCATTATTTGAGTTTCAGCTTCCTCTAAAATCCATAACTTTTTTTAAAATGAAAAATAAATACCAAGTTTTAATTTTCTTTTATTTTGGTATTGAAAATGGTTTTGATAATGTTTTTATTATATCAATGTGTTGTATTGATATCTTTCGATTGAAGTGTGGAAATCTTATGTTTCCTTTATGCATGTTTTATGTGATACAATTTTGTTATGGTTTATGATTTGTTTAAACCTGTTCATATGAGTAATGAATTGGACTTAATAAGTGACGGGTGGAGCCCTCTATAGCTCCTCGATGCATCGGTAGGTCTCATGAGACAAACTAGTGTCTTGGCACGAGGCATTGACAAAATATTATTGTAGACTTGGCACGAGGCCTTGGCTACGTGGTTAGGATAGTCTGGCATTATGCATTCAATCGTTATGAAAGTGGTTATTGATATTTCATGTGATTATTAGACTAGTAGAATATCCATGTGAGTAAGTAAATGTAATTATTTCATTTTAATTTTGCCATATTATGCTAAAGTTCAAGTTTAAAAGGATTTTGTTTTAGTTATACATTGCCTTAAATGTTAATGTTTATTTATGAAAGCTTCTGTTATATTTTTATCCTTACTGAGCATCTGAGCTCACCCCTTTCAATGTTTTAATTTTTCAAGGATGTGAAGAAGTGTATTATGAATGACCTGCAGGGATAATATAAGGGGATATGAAGAGAAGATGTTGTAGTTTTGTTTTACTTTATGATGTAATGTAAGACTTATGACTGTATCTAGTATTTCCAAGGCTACTAAACTAATCTGTCTTTTGAGACTTGATCTTTTGTGATCATGCCAATGTTACGAAGTAATGCACCGACTCTGGGTAACTAGGGTCGGGGAGTTACACCACGCGGTGCCGTTGAACCATGCTGCCTTTGTTCGTGCTGCAACAATAACAAAAACAAAGAGGGAGGAGGGTCGGCTATGTTCGTGCGGTCTGACCTCCTCCCATTATTATGATAACAGGCGGCCCCAAAATAATAAAAACCCATGTCAAGAAAGCGCAAAAATTAATCCATAATATTTGAACTCAAACCCCTACCAGGAAGAAGTCATCATATGAGGATCTTCACTGAGAAATGGCGTCGCGGAAAACGGCATCATGGAAAGAGGCTTTGTACATCATCGGTGCACGCCCGGTGAATGATGAGGCGTCTCGCTCCCTTCGATGCGGGAAGAGGGTGAAAATATGAGACGACGTTCTTCATTGAAGCTTCAGTGTTCTTCGCGTTCTTCAAGAAGGAAGAAGAAAATATCTGAGGGTTCTCTCCTCCACACAACGAATCACCACCAATTAAATAAGATGTTGTCTTATTTAATTTACACACACACAAGCCATCATTAATTTGAAATTCAAAATGAATTCACCAAATTAATTAACATGTGTTATCCAATTAATTAGGCGTTTTATTGGTAGGTATTTAATGTGGAAGAAAAACTGCTTGAGTTGACTTTGACATTAAAACGGGGGAGGTGTGGGTGTGTTACACAATTTAAAAGTGATATGGTGATTAATGGGGAGTTATAGAATTGAAAGGTGGGGGCTCATGTGGGCCCCACCCCAACTCCCACACATGGATGTTATCCAAAAAGCAGAGAGAAATTAAGTTGTGAGATAACTTAATTTCACTTAAACCGCTTAGTAAAGAAATAAAAATAAAACCATTATATTTTTATTCCTAACCCTTTTTTTAACAACACCCGAGAAAACGAACCTTCGAATAAAGTGTTCCTAAGAAATTACCAGCACTACGGTTTCATCGATGCCCTCGGATTTCGATTCCGAGTATCGGTTCAAAAGTTAGGAAAACCCGCTCATTCGTTCACTGAACGTACCCGAGCTAAGCTTTGAAAATTGATTCCGGGCACACTAAGGCTCGGAATCAGGTGCCGTCAGAAATTGTGCAACCGTAAAATCCCAAAGCAAATTAAGAAAAAATTTCCCTTGAAATTTATGGGTCTTTACATTACTCCCACTTCAGGGATTTACGTCCCCATAAAGCTATAACACAAACTAGGGAAACAAAAGTGGTACTAAGCACGCAACTGAGCCTCCCGCTCCCTTGTGCTCTCCTGGAGGTTCTCATGCTTCCATCTGATGCACACTAGAGGAATCGACCGCCCATGTAGGACCCCCTCCTGTTGATCCTCGATCTCCACCGGAACCTCTGCAAAAGTCACCCCATCATCAAAGATATGAGCCGGGACACGCACGTATCTCCTCAACTGAGATACGTGGAAGTCGTCATGCACCTGGTGCAACTGAGGTGGATGGGTCAAGTGGTAAACCACCTCACCTACCCCATTGAGGACCAAGTAGGGTCCAATGAAGCGTGGAGATAACTTTCCACCCCGGCCCAGACTCCATAATCCATGTCGAGGTGAGACCTGTAAGAAAACGTGGTCAACATCCTCGAACTCTAGTGGTCTCCGCCTCCTGTCAGCACAAGACTTTTGTCGGCTCTGAGCTGTCCTCGTCTGCTCTTGGATGACCTGGACCTTCTCTGGTCCTACAAGAGCTGCTAAGATTTTATCTTTGCCGATAAGAGAAATATCATATCATCCCCAGGATGAACCACGTTCTTTGCCTAATACAGTCAATCCCGACATGGATGATACTAATACATACCAAGGATGACGTCGTAAGGCCTTGACGCTACTACCAAGAGATCCAATCCTTACTCTTGCCTCCAAGGGTTGAGTCACACTGTTAGCATCAGTGTGTGGTCACTGGGTCTCCTCCAGTAGGTATCTCAGAAGTGAGGGTCAAGTCAACGGTTTTTTTTACCAGAACCTCTTAGTAACAACATAAAGAGAGGACAGGAAAGTAAATGCCACAAAAAAGGTGTCTTTTATTACTGCAGCTCAAGGTAGAAAGACACATACAAACACAACATCAACAAAAGAAATCTAGAAGCACCAACAACAAGGCCTCCATGCCTGGAATTAGTTTCGCTCCTGTCCGCCAGCTTCTGAAGCTCCATAGTCAAATGCCTTAGCTGCCTGAAGCTGAGCTCTCCCATGTCCACCAGTTCCCTGTGGTCGAGGTGGACCTCCTGGTGGTGGTGGTGGCAACCCCTCGAAGCGTTGTCCACCTCCAGCTGCACGTCCAACTCCCATGCCTCGGTCTCCTACTCCTTGTGATCCGCCCCGATCGAACCTATACCTCTTCTTGGGAGGTCCTTCGTTTATCCGCTGGTCATCTGTATGGTGGGTCGGACAGTCACGTGCCATGTGACCAACCCCGTCACAAGAGTAACATTGTCTGCTCTTGGTAAGTCGTTCTCTACCCAGGGTGCCTTGCACACTTTATCCTATGTCATGCGGTCGATCACCTATAGGTATGTTCCTCTTCGACCTTTGCGTCATCTTTCTACTGCCCACTGCGGAAGACTCTATCGCATGCCGACTAGTGGTGGGTCCTGCTGCTGGAGACTGCTCAGCAAGGAAACTCTCCACTAAGATGGCTCGCTCCAACACCCCTGTCTGCGTCGGGATGCTGTGAGAAACAATTGAAGCTCTAATCTCTCTCCTAAGCCCCTTCTCGAAGGTTCGAGCCATGAAGAACGGGTCTCATACCATATCTGTATAGTAACGCAAGAGATCGGTGAACCTCATTGAATACTGCGCTACTGTCATGATGCCCAACCGTAGTTGTAGTAGCTCCTGTATGTGCACCGCTCAAAAGGTGGCTGGTACAAACTCTGCCCGGAACAGGCTCTCGAAGTCTGCCCACAGAAGGGATGCCTCGTCGTGCACCAGGAGCATCAAGCTCCACCATCTGCCTACTGTCACGTGCAGGAGGCTCACTGCAAGGATCGCCATGAGGTCAGCTGGTGTCCCCACTAACCTGAAAACTCGAACTACAGCCTCAAGCCAATCCTCAGCTGCCTGAGGGTCCATATCCCCGTAGAACCTGGGCAGTCTCTAACGCTGAAACTCATGCAGTGCACTAAGGCGACGTGCACTCTCAGCGACTGGGGCTGGCAGCATCGGTGGCTCGGCGGGTAGAGGTACCACCGGTGCCTCCACTGTAAAAGGGCCCTGCATAGAGGCCTCGTCGCTCGGTGGGTTGTTGTCTCGCACAAAGCTCTAAACCCTAGATGGCTGCCATCGTGGGGCCATCCTGGAAAGAAACAGTTGTGCCATGGTCAAAACAGTATACCTGGTTAGCAGACACAAAGTAATCACAAAAAAACTTTTTCAACACACATGCAATCAATGTTTTCATGCATTGAGTCAGAAATCATAAGTCAGGGTCTTGGTGTACGGATACGTCGGCCGTCGTACCAACACTAGACTCACGGGACTGATAACCTCACTCAATACCCTTAACATTATTACTTCACATAGAATAAAGATCAGAGTCCTGAGTTCTGCGGTAGAACCGAACTCCTCTAATACCAATTTGTCACGACCCGTTCTCAGGACCCGTGTCGTGACTACCCCAAGCCCGCCTTCCATAGGCCAGGGGCTGGAGACTAGCACCAAAATGAATAATCCCGACAAAAAGGGGAAGGCATTGCCTTTATAAAGAAAACAAACACCACATAGTAAGCTAGAAGAAGAAAACACTAAGTAACTGAGTACAATAGTAAGTGTGGAAAAGTAAGTGGGCCAGAATACAAACCCAAACTGAATTAAAGTACAACTGGAAAGGAAGTACAGAAACTAAAAAGTAAAGTAGCAATGCTGAGCCATCCACTGGAATCCCACCTGAAGGGTGGGTACAGATAGCCTTTTCAGTTCCTCGAGTCCTGTCGTCCGCCCCGTGTACGTCGCGCCCAGTGGTCCACCTCTAGGTACCGACTCATTGTAAGATCCACCTCCGAGCACCGAATCGTCGTGAGTTCCTCCCCCGGGAACCGTCCAGCTTTACAAGCCTCAACCTCGATCAGTGATGTCCATCATCTGCAACCAACACAACATAGTGCGGGCGAAGCCTGTGTAGGGGTGAGTATACGATACTCAGTAGGGACCCCGAGACCCCCGAAGGTCTCCCTGAATCCACAAAGGATAAACCACAAAGAAAAGATACAATCACGAATTATCATCCAACACTACTTAGGTATATGCCCATACATATACCTAAGTCATCAAATCCAATTCATCTCCAACTCACGAGCTCAAGTACAATCACATCCACACAGGATAGTACAACCCAATCAACATAGGAAAGTAAGTCAATCATATCGAAGATAATGATTGAAAGTCAAGACTCAGCTCAAATAGGTATACATCATTTGAAATGTAAAAAAGGAGATGATCAGATGTAGCCACTGATTCATCTAAGCTGGGACCCACGTATGATACAAGTACTTTAGTCATCACTGCCAAACCTACGGAGGATTCCAGTATGGTTGTTGTCGTCGTCGAACCCACGGAGGATTCCAGTACGATAGTCTTCACTGTCGAACCCATAGCTGCTGGGGAACTCCTCCTTTATCGAGTATAGTGGGCCTGCCGCTACAACCAATTTCTTCCCACAAACCATGGACTGTTGTAGTACTCCACCTGTGGAGTACTGTGGAACTGTTGCTACAACCAAGTGCTTCCCACTATGGGTCTGCTGCTACAACCAAGCGCTCCCCCTCATAGCCTATAGAGGTACTCCTTCTGTTGAGTACCACAGGTCTTCCACTACAACCAAGTGATCCTCTGTCATGGGTATGCCGCTACAACCAATCTCTCCCCCCTGGGATATCGAAACACTCTGAGTTGATCGATCAGCAGTCGTCAAGTCTCAGCCAGCTCTAGGGTTTCCGTACATAGCACGCTCGTTTCGGGAGGGTCCGCTCTAAGAGCCAAGAAGTCGATACATCAAATGTCACATAGACCAGATTTAATATATTACAAATTTCCGTCACGTCAATAGGAAAAGAAACGTGACAGACGGTGTGTCAATTGGACGCCCGGTCTGAGAGTTATTGGCTTTTTCGTTTCAGGGGTCCAGTTGGTTTTTAAGTCAAAACCAACCCGACCACACTCCAACTACATACAAACCTCGAGCTGATTAATCCAAAAGGTCTGCCTCACTAAGAGGAATCCAAAAAAGTCGACGGCACGTCAATCGGACGTCCGGAGCTCAAGTTATAACCGTTTCCGCTCCGAGGGCCTGGTTGGTTTTGTGTTCGAACCAACCCGGTTATACCCAAAGTTCTCTGAAACCTTGAGTGTAATATACTGAAATGACCGCCTTGATCCAAGGATCACATCACAACTGATGTCATGTCTATCAGAGGTTCGTAGCCCAAGATACGGGCAAATGACTAAAAACAGTCTGAAATGGGGGGTCTGGGCCCGGCCCAGCCCCGCCCAACCCCCCCTAGGTCGGCCTGAACCGGGGCGACCCGAACGGGGTCTGGGTCGGACCCAATAGGGCGCGATGCATCCCGACCTGGGTGGCCCAGCCCGGTGTGGCCGGTCTGGCTTGGGCGGCCGGTTGGTCTAGCGCGGGCACAGCCCGCGCGGCCAGTCAGCCCGGCCATTATGACCGAGCGGGAAATGAAAAGGGGAACCCCCCCCCTGTTTGGAAACCGCGGCCCCCGCGTGGGGGGCCTCTCCCTTTCCAGTCGGGGGTTACGACCCCCGGCTCCTCCGATCGGCCGGCCCGGCTGGCCGGCTGGTGCCACCGCCGCGGGACCCCGCAGCCCCACTCCTTCGAGGTGCCAGCGGCCGGTGGTTCCGACCGCCGCTCCCTGCTCCGCCGCGGCCAAAGGTCGTGGCCTTGGTCCGGTCGACGCGGCGCGATGGTGCTAAGCCCCTCCGTCGTGGCCCCGCTCTGGTCACGGTGTCTTCGTGGTTCTGCGGCACGGCGCGACGGCGCCGCGCCCCTTCACCGCGGCCCGACTCCAGCCGCGGGTTCGTTCGGCCTCAACGGCGCGGCACGATGACGCCGCGCTTCTTCGCCGTGAATCTTCAAGTTCCCGCGCGGTGTCGTTGCACCGCACTGCCTTTGTTCATGCCACAACAAGAACAACAAAAAAGAGGGAGGAGGGTCGGTTGTGTTCATACGGTCCGACCTCCTCCCGTTATAACGATAACAGGCGGCCCCAAAAGAATAAAACCCTTCGTCAAGAAAGCGCAAAAATTAATCCATAATATTTGAACTCAAACCCCTACCAGGAAGAAGTCATCGTACGAGGATCGTCGCGAAGAAACGGCATCGCAGAAAAAGGTGTCACGGAAAGAGGCTTCGTACGTCGTCGGTTCACGCCTGGTGAAAGATGCAGCGTCTCGATTCCTTCAATGCGTGAAGAAGGTGCAAAGATGAGATGACGTTCTTCGTTGAAGCTTCGGTGTTCCTCGCGTTCTTCAAGAAGGAAGAAGAAAATCTCTGAGGGTTCTCTCCTCCACACAGCGAATCACCACCAATAAAATAAGATGTTGTCTTATTTAATTTACACACACAAAAGCCATCATTAATTTGAAATTCAAAATGAATTCACCAAATTAATTAACGCGCGTTATCCAATTAATTAGGCATTTTATTGGCAGGTATTTAATGTGGAAGAAAAACTGCTTGAGTTGACTTTGACATTAAAACGGGGGAGGTGCAAGTGTGTTACACAATTTAAAAGTGATAGGGTGATTAATGGGGAGTTATAGAATTGAAAGGTGGGGGCTCATGTGGGCCCCACCCCAACTCCAACACATGGATGTTATCCAAAAATCAGAGAGAAATTAAGTTGTGACATAACTTAATTTCACTTAAATCGCTTAGTAAAGAAATAAAAATAAAACAATTATATGTTTATTCCTCACCCTTTTTTTAACAGCACCACCCGAGCAAACGCACCAACGGATAAGGTTTTTCTAAGAAATTATCGGCACTGCGGTTTCATCGGTTCCCTCGGAACTCGATTCCGAGTACCGGTTCAAAATTTAGGAAAACCCGCTCATTCGTTCACTGAACGTACCCGAGCTAAGCTTCGGAAATTGATTCCGGGCACATCGGGCTTCGGAATCAAGTGCCGTCAGAAACTGCAACCATAAAATCCCAAATAAAATTAACAAAAAATTTCCCTTGAAATTCACGGGTCTTTACAAACACTCATTTAAACCCATAAGCAAATTAATTTTCAGTTTTTTATAAAATAAGCGGAAATGTACTTTTCTTTTGAAATTTTTCAAATGAAAAATTCCCCCGGAAGGGTTGTAATGGTAACTTCATTGAAAAAAATGAACATAAAGATGAATCTTGTTAACAAATTATATATTTGGTGGTGGGAAAAAGGTTGTCAGTTTTTATATTTCCAAAAAATGTTATTTTTTGAACTTTTGTACAAAAATGACCCATATGGTAAATGGTAAAAATATTCCCTTTTAAATCATTTTAAAGATAGTAAAAAGTAGTTAAATGGTATTTAAAAAATTATAAATAATAACATTCTTATAACATATTAAATAGTATATATATGAAGTGGAAATATTTAAAATGAATATTAAAGAACCATTGGATTTTTTGATGACGTGATTTACATTTTTAATTTGTTGTAAACATTATTAAAGAACTTGAAATAGGTTCTTGAGACATTTGATATTTTTTTTATATGTTTTTAATGTTTCTAATAATTTTTGGAAGTGGTTTGATGAAGTTATCAAGTTGTTCTATAAACTAAAATATTTTGTTCAGCCTTTGAAAATGAATTTTTTTTCATTTTGATTAAAGCACTGAATTTAAGACTTCATGAATGGGTGTTAGGCATTGAGTGTTGATAATAATTAACAACAGGCTGATCTTATGAATTTTTCACTAAATTTAAGACTTTATGTTTGAGTGTAGGTATTTGAATATTACTATAATTATTCGTTTTTAGACTTGGGTCCATCATATAACATGATCTCAAGTATTTGAGAGAGTGATCCATTTACATGAGAATAATTCTTCTTTTAATTATTGTAAAACTTTTCAGAGTGTATTAATTTAATCTCTCCAATATAATAATTATATACTCAGTGAAATTCTAAGTTTATGATGGGTGAAAATCTAGGTTTTTAGAATTTGAATATTCTAAATAACACAAACTCAATGATGTAATAATAAATCATTAATGTGAAAAACAGCACATCTAATATTTAATTAAATTTGACCCATATGAGATTTCAAAGATTATTAACATTATTGATATATATTTGAAGATCTTATCTACAATTTTTCAAAGTTTTTTTTACTTCTCGAATTGAAGTATGTAAATGAAGAAACTCAAGATATTACATATGCAACGTTTTTTGGTGATGTGGTAAAGAAATTTATATCCTAAATCACCTGTATTTCAAAGAGTTATTCAAGATAATTTGTTGAGTAAAGTTTTTGAAATAAAATTTTATAGATCTTGTGTTAGTCATGAACTTTTTAAAATAAAATAGAATTATTTGACTGATACATTTGATTAAAGAAATTTTCAATGATAAAGATGATTTTTTAAGCATGTGTTGTTTCAACATGAGAAGAAATAGGAAGATATTTCACTAGATAAATATATGAAAGATCATTTTTTCATATAATCTAATGTAATGTGAAATGATAATTTTCTAGATTTACTTTATCAGGTAGAATAAAAAAGGTAGTGGGAAACCAAAAATAGTAATTCTATAATGATGATTTATATTGTCAACCATAAATTCTTCTTGGTTTTCCATTTATAACTATTTAGTTCAATGGGATCCATTTAGTTCTTTTAAATGGTATTCTATTTGATAAAATCTATGTTGAAAAAATTAAATCATGGTGAAGTAACAAAACATAAGAGATAGAAATTTAAAAGTTGTAAATTGGGATGGATATGAATAGAATTGAGAAAATATGAAAGGGTGAGTACCTAAACGTTTGGAAAAATTAATCTAAGGATATATTTTTATATGATTTTATACTGTCAATTTTATTATGAGAAGAAGAAGTAGAATTTCCACATTTGATCTGAATATAGTGAGAATTTTTTCATGAATATTTCTAAAGTCTCAATGAAGGATATCAAATTCTATTATTACTAAAGCTGTCAAGATTTCAAGAAGATCTAAATCATCCTGGTTACATATTCTTATATGAATTTATTTTTATTTTTTATTTTCTAGTGTAACTCTAGATAGTTATAGTGTTTCTGCAATCCATCATTGTAATATTATGATTTTTTGTTTCATATAGTGAATTTTTTATTATTAGGAAGACTAAATAACCACAAAAAGGAGTAGGTTGTCTATAAAGGGGATGAACATTGTAAAAACCCCTCATATTAATTATCTCATTATTTTCTAAATGAAATAGTGATATTCATACTTTTTACTTTATTTAATAGAACCTTAATAAGGGATGATTCAATAAATAACTATAAAAATTAGTCTCCACTAAATCATCCACCTTCTCATTGGAGTGAATATTTGTTAGGAAATTTAAGTGGTATCTGAGTCTAGTTACTCTATTTGATTCAATCAAGTTATTTTAATGGTTAATAAAAATTCTATGATTTATATATTTGTTCCAACTATTGATTGAAAATTTTATCATAGTTTGGAGAATAAAATGTTTCAATATCATCCATCTATTGGATTGGAAGTTAGCGATATTTCATTAATTGGTTTTCTATCCACTGAGTGGAAGTATGTCATAAAAATGTTTAACAAAATAAATATATACAATGGTGGAAAAGTAAAATAAATATTCTTATGTTCTTATCAAAAAAGGTTTACTCAAAATTTATGGGAAATCAAAATGCAAAAAAAATTAAGGGATAATCTTCAAAGTAATTATGAATGAAATATGAAAGTCAAAGAGGAGAAATTAAAAATCATGAGAATTAAAAATTAAGACATCAAGATGGATAAATGAGAAATAATTGTTGATTATTTCACTATAGTGAATAAAATTTCTAGAAATATCTGAGTATTTGGTGAAAAAATTAAAGACTAAAAAATTGTTAAGAAACTAATGATGAATTTTTCTAACAGGTTTGATCCTATGATCTTAACTCTAGAAGATAAATAAGATCATTCCTTATATTAATTGTATAATATTCTCAAATATAATGAAATAATAAAAATTATAACCTTCAAGAAAAAGGTTGAAGATGAAATGGAATTTAAGGCCACTAGAAAGTTTAAGAATAAATAATATGTTAAAAATAAAGATTCATGAATCTCTAAAAATTAAGAGTATGAGGGAGCCTTTAAAAAAATAATTTATCTTTTCTAAAAGATATTAAATAAGAAAAATGGAAAGTTAAAAGTAAAGTATCCTATTATGTACTACAAATTTAATGGAATTCATCACTTTGATACTTAATGACCTAAGAAAAAGGTACCAGATTGTGAATCTAAAGAAGATAATAAAACTTACAAAAAGAATTGTAATAAAAGATCAATGGAATAATCCAAATCTAAAAAAATAAAGAAAAACATTTATTGAGTACAGATAAGAAACTCGATGAGAAAAGAAGAATAATTTGGTCACTCATCCATTACTTAATATGAGAGTGATTCTAGTGATAAATTCACCAACTTCATGGATAATTTTAAAAAAAAATTACAATTTGAGTAGTGATGAATATGGTTCAAAACCAACTAATTTTGAGCACACCATGAGGGAATACCTTGAATCTTGTCTTTATTAGAACACAATTTTAATGAAATAAAAGGCAATTTCATGGAAATAAAAAAAGAGGACCATTAAAAAAAGAATGATTTTTGAAAGAAATAAAAAACCCATATTCATGAGATTAAAAAAAATTAGGTTGAAATATACTAAACATAATAAAATGATAAAATATCTTGAACCAAAGTTTCCCTTAAGAGAATAATAACTATCTAAGAAAGAATCAATGTTTATTGAAGCTAAAAAAGATGAAAATTTTGAATGAGGATTTCAAAAAAATTATTGAATTCAAATATGAATCTTGTAAATAATCTAGGATTACTTGAACAAAATATCATGTTAATGGTTTACCTAAAAAACTATTTATAATTCCTCTTACACAAACAATTAAAATTATGACTTATAATCTAGTTAAGATTCAGCTAAGAAAATTTGGGAGAATCACTCTCCCATTTCTTTTAAATAAAGGAGAAAATCAATACTCTCTTCAATTCTTAAATATAGGAAATTTTAAACTGATAATGCACAGTAAGGAAAAAAATTTGTATAGCACTACACCTCCAAATGATTTTTTTTATTATAACCAGACATACTTTTAAGGAAAAAGTGAGAAACCCCCAGAAAACACAAAGTTGTTAAAGGAAAATTTAAGCCTATTGAGATTTTTATCCTTAATAAGTTCCCATAATAAAGAGGATACTGGTGTTTCTAGATCATCCTTTATGAGGTCTTAAAATCGACACAACAGTCTGTCCCACACTTTCAAGTATTCCTCTTTGTGGATTTTCCCTGTCTTGAGACCTCTTACTAGGATATAATTTTTCCTATCAATATGGTCCCTCTGTTCTCTGTTGATTTCCACCCGAATAGTCATTTCCATATTTATAGCACCCTCATCTATTGAAGCATCGGTCACAGGAGATTCCACCTCCATTTCTTCTCTGAAATGCAATATGAGCTCCATAGGTTTCTCATCATCCATGCATGAAAGCTGCAGTACATTCCTAATAGGAACAACCCCCTCAACTGCAACTGTCGCATCCCCTAATCATGCTACATTTCCTTTGAAGATGAGAGCCCCTTCTTGGGCCTTCACCTTCCTGGAATATCGAGTTTCCATTGGTGAAGGTAGGTAAGAATAATCATTACGTCCTTTCTTCCCACCACGCCGACCTTTACTCTTCCTCGGACTACAGGTGTCGCTAACATATGACCCATGAGCACTGACTCCTAATAGCTATCCAGAAGAGTCATCACCAGACTCTTCATGCGGGATACCCTTCTCCTCATTGTGAAGTTTTGTCTGATCAGCCTCTTGTACATGCCTGACGTCCTCTAAACTCTCAAAACGGTTACATAGCTTAATAGTTGGCACCACTTTCCTCAAATGAGATCTGTTCACAGGATATGGCTCAACCAGAGGACCCGCTGATCCCTTGTTCTCAAGTCCAGAAAGCACAGCTTCCATATAAGAAGCTTCCATGGGGCCCTCTGGACCTTCCTCATTGCCCATTGGAGTTTCCCAAGCTTTATTAGAGCCAACTACAGGGTCCCGGACAACTGCAGTAGCGAGACAATCTAAACCAGATTCCACTTGTCCCATTTGCACAACAGGAGAGAGGACATACCCAAGTCTCTCTTCAAATGGTTGACAACATCTGAAACTAGGGTATTTCTCTCTGAGGCCTCCCGATGAACACACTTTTCCAGAACTGAGTCAGAGACTACAGACCTCTTCCCCAATGATCTTTCTGCAGTACCCAAGGGAATAATCGTGCTCACACCACCTGGGTTGTCCTCCTCAATACAGTGACCTGAAAATTCGGGAACTGAGATAGACTTTCCACCAGCCCTCATGGCCTGAAAAGGAGTACCCTCGTCTAATACCTCCCCAAAGAGCCCCGTCAACCAATTCTGGCAACTGGAAACATCGTGACTGAGACGACCGCAGGATGAACAGAAGACTACCCAAGATTCATAGATGACATTTTGATACCACCGAGGCTCACCTTCAATCTCTATGCCAATGGTTTTCAACTGGTTCATAGATACATAAACTTCGACGCAGATTCGAGGGGAGATTGGGTGGCTTAGGATGTTCGTCCTCTGGTCCGCACATAGAAATCATCCCAATAGGTTTCCAATCAAGCCAATAATAGCAGGATTCTGAAACGGGAGAGGGAGGCCGGGAAGCGAGATCCAAATCGTCGAGGAAGGAGGGTCTCTTCTCAAATGGAAATCAAAAGACCATTGAAAGATAAAAAATATCATACCTGAGAAACCTCACATAGTGCTAGTCCAGGCATAGATGAGATCTTCTTCCGATCAGAAGTGAATCAGGAGGTTCCTCGAATCTAGGAGCCCAACAATCGCCCGGTCATGGAGTTGCCACTGGTTGGAGATGAACCTGTCGAAATCATCAACTATAGGCCATATCTTACAGAAATGAGCGACCAATGAAAGATTTATCAACGCGGAGGCATTAGTGAACTCCAAAGGAGATATCGAAGCCATTGGAATGCCATTGACAAGCGAGTGGACTTTAGGGTTGATGTGAATGGAGGGGAAAAGGGGGAGCGAGGAGGGATCCGTTAACAGCATGAAAGCTGGGGGACGAGGGGACGCGGGAGGAGGAAGGAGACTCCCCCCCCCCCCCCCGGCTAGGGATGGCCAAGGAGGGGAGGTGCCGGAGCAGCCATAACCTAGGTCATTGGGGGACGATGAATCGAGAGCCCAAGCGATTTCCTATGTAGATACTTCAACCATGACTATGATTTATCTATAAACATGTTTTTGGGTAACGAGGTATTGGGCTGGATTTCCCACCTGCGCACCACACGTCCCCAGCGAGGCCCAAGGTGGCCAACCCTTGGGCTTAGGCCAGTTCCCAACTGGGTAGAGGGGCCCACGAGAGGATTTCTGGAATATAGTGCACGTTGCCTTGTGAGGGCTCGAACCCGGAACCTCGGGGTCTGGACGCCACTGCCTTGAACCAACTCACTCGTGCCCCACAGGCTATCACTACAGATTTTATGAACCAATAAGAATAAGGTTTCAAGGTTACTACGGGTTTTGTGTAATTTTTTTCACCAATCTAATAAATACCAGAATAAAATTTCATTTCTTTGTATATGAATGAATTTAGGGGAAGTTATAAAATTATATAAAACCATATCTTCAAAAAATACAATCTAGAAATATAAATTTTTTAGGAATATAGATTCAAAATATATTTTAATTTCTTGAGGATATATGTGGAAGGTGTGAGAAAAAAGTAAATTGTGTAGAAAATTTAGTGAAAATATTACCTAAATAGAAAACTTATGTTGTGAAAGGAAATTGGATTCAAACCCCAAAGTTAGGGATAGTATGCCTTGTAATGGTTTCATTAAAGGACATTAAATAAAAAAATCATGGATTCATGACAGTGAGTCTAAATAAGATACCAACATTATTTTATGATATGAATAATGTTATTATTGATCATAGACTCAATTATAATAAGATACATACACATACCAATGATTTCATGCTTTATTGGATAGAATATTCAAATGTCTAAAAATGAAAAAGATTTTGTAATTATTAATGGAAATCAAAAAATGATGACATCAGTCTAAATATACTTACTACTATAATGAAATGAAAAAAATAAAATTACTGAAAAGATTTTACATTACTTTCAATTAAAATGTGCCTTAAAAGATTTTTTATTTCATCTAAAACTACTGAACATAAGAATTTGAATGATTTTTATAATAATAAAAATGATTTCATGTGACTTCTTCGAGTTTCAAATATATGGAATAAAATCAATTGATTACATCCATATTTCTATTTGGTCCTAAAAATGTTCACTTTTGATTGTAATCTGATGTATTCAATCCTTTTGGGACATTTAGAATACATTATAGTATAGGGTAAGTATTTTTGATACCTTATAATATACCATCAAAGATGTGTATGAAATGGACTTCATTCATAATATTGATGATAATTCATAGACATAAAATTCCAGGAAATAAAATTGATGTATACCTTTGGCCAATTATTCAAGAATTAAAGGGGTTATAGAATATTGGTATAAAAACATACTATGATTCCACATCGCTAATGTTCAAAATGCATGTTCCCCTTATGTGAATCATTAGGGAAATTCTTGGGCTTGGAAGTTTATCTAATTAGAACATGTACACTGGTTTGGGTTATCTAGTTTGGAACAATGATTTTTCGCCTCAACAACTATATAATAGTAGAAAGTGGGATTTGATGTGTCATTTTTTCCATTATACATTTCATAGATTTCATTTAATGAAGTCATGTTTCAATTTATTAACTTATATGAGGATTCTATTGTAATTATTATTAGGAGAAAATATCATAGAATAGTAATCAGATTTTGGTATAGAGTTCGGAAAATATTTTTAGCTAAATGATGGTGGGAAAATAGTTTGAACACCATTCAATTAAACTAGATCAAAATAATTGAAGAAGAAGGGAATATTTTTCAAACATCAATATAGGGAATTTAATTTTTTTGTCATAGTCTTGATGTTATAAATAATTTGAAGAATGTGTGTGATAGTGTTATTTTTAAATTTCTTAATTAGTAGGTAAAACTAAAGGATCATTTAAATTATTATAAGTACATTGAGGAAATCAATATCAAATGTGATTTATAGGAAAATGAGAATGGGAAGTATCGAGTGGCTATTTTCACAATGAAAAATCATCAAAAATATTTTTTCCATTAGATATCAAAAAATATGAATGTTCTTAGTGGATATTCTAGTAAAATTTTAAGATGTGTTGATACAAATAATCATAAGATATAAGGATCAAAATTTGTTACAAACATGTATTGATGGAATAGTTTCTCCCTTTGGAAATGTATAATTTTTTACCAAACAAAATAACCATCACTTTAATCATCTTTTTTCCATTCATAGACATATTTGTGAGAATATGTTAAGACTTAAAGAATGGGATAAAATTTAAGAATAAATTATATGAATTCTACGTCATTTTAATATTATATTTATCCCATAATTATTCACTATGATTATTTATCTGACAATTCATTTATCTTAAGAAGCTAAAATTAGAGGTTATTTACTTTATCGATTAATATATCTCAAAGATAATTTTTTTATTTTAGTATTTATTTCATTAAATAATTATAATTTTTAAATTAAATACTTATAAATATTATTTATTGATTATTTACCATTTATAATTAGTTATATTGGTCATTTGAAGTACTATATGAAAAATAAATCTCATCGAGAAGGTTCTATTGTGGAAGGATACCTTGCTTAAGAGTGTCTAATCTTATGTTAAAGATATTTTTATTCAATAGAGACACTATTTAATCTATAAGTACATGTCAATAATAATATATGTAAATTTCAATTAAATGATGAGTCATCAATGTTTCCAAATTTAGTTCAATATGTTTTAAAAGTATCTTCATTTTTATTGAAAAAATGTATTTAATAAAATCACATAGAAATATTATACTCAATAGTGATCTTTTTTATCTATATGGTGAAGAATTATGGTTTAAAAAAATATGTATTAGGATCCAAACATAGACTAAGATGGAGATATGAAAAAAATTTACCAAATAATTTGATGAATTTTTCCATGTCATTTATGTTCTTAATCAAATACATTTTTTGAATATATTTAAATTTTATAAATTATGTAACAATTTTTTATATAAACATTTTTAAGTAATGAATTTTGGTAATCATACTAAACTATTTGAATATGTTTAGTTTTTTTCTCAATGTATTTTGATTCATGTTAGGATATTAAATGATTATAATATTAGTGGTTTAAGGTTTCAAACTATTTATCATGATGAAGGTTTGAAAACACAAAATAGTGGTATATTTTCAGTTGTAGTTCAAGGTTATAATAGAAAATTGGTTTCTATTATCGAGTTAAATTATCTTCGTAAATTTAAAGTCATGTCATTTAAATAAAATTGGGTTAATATTGACATTGGTATAAAGAAAGATTGATTAAAATTTAATTATTTCAATTTCTCTCAGTTGATCGATAGTATTGAGGGGGAAGATCATGATTTGTATATTTTAGGTTCCTAAGAAAAAAGGGTATATTATTTTAATAATAAATTAGATGATAGGTGGAGTGTGGTTTTCTACATGAAACCAAGATAAATTTATAATATAGGTGATGAAGGTGAAGTAAAAAAAATTCCCCAATACATAAAAATATATATTTTCTTTTAAATAAATTCAATCTCTTCAATATCTTGTGACACATGCAACCCCAAGACTAAAATAACCATAAAAAGGCATAGAGTTAAAACCTTATCATCAAATTGGTGGATATGAATAGTACTAAATAATATATGAAATTTATTTTATTTAAAAATATATAAAATAAATTCATTAGTTATAAGTTATTTATAAATGAAAATAAAATTTTTTTAAAAGAAAAATAATTGTTTTTCAAAAAAACTATATTTTTTTATAAAATGGTTTTGTCACATTTTTTTCAACTATGTTAAAATTAATTTTTGAAAATTTTGTAAATTTAATTTTAAAAAATTATATTTTTTTAATTATAATTTCAATAGTTATTTTTTTAGAATTCTTAGAAAATATTAATTTTTCTATGAATAGTGAAAAAACCTGATTTTTTTATTGAAAATTCCTATTCATATAAAGCATTTACAAAGTTCCATTTTGATAAAAATTGTTTTAAAAGTAAAATAAATTATATTATATTATAAATCATCCAAATTAAGTTATTTTAATCAATTATATGTTTATCTTTAGTATAATAACTTTTTATACTTATGAAAACATTTCCTTTGGAAAACCATTTTTCCACCGCATGTATGGGTTAAATTTTAAATTAAATTCTCCCACTTTTATGAATTGAATTTGTAAAAATGGATTCCATATTTTTGATTAAAATATTTAATATTATATGATAAGTTTAACATAATTTTTTTTCGTAATTAATAGTAAAAACATTAAAACTTAATTACCACAGTTACAGTTAAAATGAGTTTTTTGGGGGTTAAACTAAAATGATAAGGGTTAAAAGGACCTAGAAACTTGTCTAATATATTTTTTTTGTTAAAATTTAGACCTTATCCAATATAATGTTTTATAATTATCTATTTTGGATCCTTGAGTAATGTGAAAATCATGGTTACAATTTATTCTTTTCAAAAAATCCAAATGTGTCATCCCTCCCCCAATTATAATAGGGAATCCACCCTATCCTATCTTATTCATACTTTTAAGACACTTTGATTATAAAAAATACCTACCAAAATACCTTCATTAAGTACCTCCACATAACCTATAGTACCTATTTTTATCATAAAACTAATCAAGTAATACTTTAGGTATAAACCAAAGAGGTTGTACGAAGAAGAGGTGTAGTAATTAACCATGTGTTTTCATTTTATATCTTCCTATAACTCCTTAAAATATCCATCAACTATGATAAAATAAAAACATCGGTATCTCCCATATATAGAGATTTTATCGTTTCAATTTAATTACCTATATACTTCTCCCAATCTATCAAATTGGAATCAAAACATTAAATTATGTCTAAGGTGGACTACCACCTCACGAACCGATGTAATTAATTTTCCATTACCACCAATCATGGATATATATAATGATTTATTTAATTTATATAAAAGATACTTATGAAATAATTATACTTATAAAATTATAATATCATGTATACCTTCTTACCTTCCAATCTGTTGGAAAATGATAACGTCGTCTATGCGTGTGTATGGACTACCACCTCTATGTAGCGATTTGATGTGTTTTTCATTTTATTTTGACACTGATGGTAGTAAGGATAAATTTAATACTTATATATGATATATATGATATAATAATTATTCTTTGATGTTAAAATATTATTTATCTTTATTTTATTCTATCTATCAAAACAAATTAAAATATCATTCACGCGTTAATACAACCTACCTGTAACACAACATTATTTTATGAAATATTTTTTTAAAATCAATTTAATTTCATTAATATCTTATATTATATACAAAACTGAGTTTTAATGAACTATGATATACTACTAATGTTATTTTTTAAATGTAACAATTATAACATATCCATTAAACTTGGAGATATGAATAGGAATAACCACATTTTGAAAATTATTTACAATGACTTTATATAAAGAAAACATATTGATAAAAAAGTGCTTAATTTTTAGTAGTCTTTATATGATTTGAAAATAACTTTGTATCAAAACATTTATTAATTTTTGTGGAAAAAATAGAAAAATTATTTTTTCCCACTTTTATGAAATTTATTTGAAAAAATAAAGTTCAATTTTTTGATCTTCTAATCAAAATTATCTTTTATTTAATTTTTTATAAATTTTAGAAAACAAATATTAATTTTTTGATGAATTCTAAAACAATTATGATTTTTATTGAAAAATTCCTTTTTATTTAAAGAATTTACAACATCCATTTTATTATAATATGATTTTTAATGTTAAATTAGTTAAATTATATATTTATTAACAAAATTTATTTCATTCAAATCAGTTTTATATTGAATATTGATATTAAAACATTATACACGTACGAAAAAACATCTTTAGAAAACTGCTTTTTTATCATGTTTGTAGGATTAATTTTAAATTAAATTATTCCACTTATATTAATGGAATTTAGAAAAATGGATTCCATATTTTTATCACTATATTTAAAATTATATAATAATTTCAACTAAATTTTTAGTCAAAATTAATAGTAAAAGTAGTGCAAATTAATTATTGCAGTTAATGTTACAATAGGATTAGTGGGAGGTTAAACTAAATAGATTAGAGTCAAAATGACCTAAAATCTTGTTCTATTATAATTTTTTCTCCATATTTATAACTTATATCATAATAATTTATATAATAATAAATTTTTTATCATTTTTTCATGTATAAAATGTGGTTATATTATTTTATTTTCAAAGAAGTCAAGTGTGTCATCTCTCCCACTTATAAAAGGAAACCCCCTCTTCTCTCATAATAACACTTGTAAATAATTTTTTGTCATCAAATAACTACCCAAATATATTAATTAATTAAAAAAACACTTATTATATTTCTTATTTTAAATATTAATCCCTCTAACTGAGGCTTTTGGTGTAAACCTAAGGAGGTTTTCCAAAGAAGAGGTATCATTCTTATTTAAGCATTTCTTTTTTTATTTGTTCTTCCACCTCCCTAAAATATTCTATAAATATAATGATATAATAAAATAATTATATTATATATACTTAGATATTATTAAATTAAGATAATAACCTATATATATCGCTTATTTCCCGAAATTGGAAATGATACTCTCGATTCAGTGTATGGCAGACTACCGCCTTACGAACCGATGTAATTCGTTTTCCATAAACAGCTCTCACGAATAGATATAATGATATATTTAACATATTTATATTATATTTAGGCTATAATTATACTTTTTAAATTATAATATCACATATACCTTCTTACCATCTAATCCTATGTAAAATGATAACATCGCTTGTGCGTACATGTGGACTACCACCTCCACAAAGGGATGTGATCCGTTCATTATTTTATTTTGACATGGATGGAAATAATGATATATTTAATAAATATATATGATATATATGTCATAAAAATGATTCTATAAAGTTTAATTAATATTTACCTTTCTTTCATTCCATCCATTTAGAAAATGGAAATAGTATTCATGAGTATGTATAGCCTACCATCTCTATGAACGTTGTAATTTATTTTCAATATATTACTTTTATGGATTAAAATAAATACATATATAATGAATATATGTGATTTTTATATTTTTTTTAAAAAATATGTAGATTATTAAACCTTGATTAAAGTAAAATTACTAAAAATACCAAACCAAAACATACATGAGAAATGAAGCAGTTATTTCAAAAAAATTGATTTTAACAAAGAATTATTAATAAATGGGTAATAAAATTTAATAAGTAAATAATATAAGGTATTATATATATTATTATTGTTCTATAATAGATTTATAATAAAACAACAGTTATTATACCTGAGTTTTGAACATGTATGAATAAATTTAAGGCTTAAGCTAAGGGAATATTGTCTCAAATTGTCTTCTTTGGTACATATGTTTTGTTATGCACCTGTATTCTTTTATAAGGTGTATATATATATACCCTTTTACATGTTATATCATCAATTTATTTATTTTATTTATATTTAATTTTTCATTTAAATATATTCTTCCATGGTACTTATCATTCAAATTTTACAAAATCATGTAATGGATTCACATCCCACATTTACTTCTCGGGGACACATACCATATTCATCCCCTTTTTATTTTATATAGTGTATATACTATTGGTGAATTCCATTTAAGAATATTATTATAAATAAGTGATTTCAAATTGAAAATTATATTTTCCTCAAGAATGTTTTAATGATATTTTTATGTAATTTCTATTCCTCAACAACAACAATATTTGGTGTTAATTATATTTTACTAAGGATATGATCCAATGGTACCATGCTTATTCTTTCTATAGGTGTTTTATATTTATGGTTATGATAAATAGATTATTATGAACCCTGATTCACTCCTATGGGTTATAATATGATTAAATATTTATGAAACCCATTTCCTTTCCATAGATTATGATATCATGAAGGTTTTATGACCTTATGGGAGGAAATTTTATAAATTATGTGACGGGTGGGACCTATATCTTCCTCTAATGCATTGGGTAATGATTTATATATCATGATATAATTATGGGAATAAAGATTATGTGGATATCTTCTATGGGATATAGGATGATGTTCATGATCCACTATAGGACACAAGTAAATGTGCTTGATCCAATATGGGAAACAAGTGATGATGCCTGGTCTTTTTTTTATGGTAAATAGGTCTATAATACTAATTCACTATGATTGGATGGTATAAATAGTTAACCTTGACATATGGAATTGTTTTTTTACTTATTATAGTTCTATAATTTTATGACATGAACATATGGTTCAGTTTTTATTAATGATGGTTTTTCACTCTTATGATGCATGGATTTGAAATAATAATTTTTTATTGAAGGACTAGTTTTTATGATCTTTTAAAGATTGTGTATGGACCTTATAAGCTATGTTCTTGATCCCATAAAATTTTTATTACCTTATTCCTTCTCATAATCAATAATTTATATCTCACATAATTACCCTTACTAAGCATCTAAGCTCACCCTTTCTTGTATTTCATTTCCCTGGGTTATGATGAAAGGTTTACCTAGGGTGGTATATAAGGTGTACTAAAAATGACGATATTTATGCGAGATAATGAATATCTTTCATGAAATAAGAAAATTTTATCTAGTCTCCAACGAAACTAAATCCTTACAGTCCACTTGTGTGTATTTGTTAAATATACTAAATATTCATCCAAAAAGATATAAAATTTATATTTGAAAAGTCAGGGTTGCTATTGTTGGTATCTGTGGAAAGGTTTGGTTAAACTTTTTAACTAGGATGAGAAACCATTAGTGGGAACCTTAGGGATAATTCTACAGATAATTATAACTTTTTTAAAATATCATGGAAGTTTGGTGAAGGATAGAGTGAGTGGTTTATAAGAAATTACATCCCTGACTGGATACTATATGTGGATAAGGCTCTAGCATAGTTTTACCAATGTATAATAACTCTGAAAATGGTTCATTGGGATTTTACTTGATCATCACCTAGTGTATTAAAATGGGCCTTGATACACACCTATTTTGACACTCCTAGAGGATATGTTTGGGAATTCACGAATTCTTTTTGAACCATCATGATGGATTTGAATATATAATGATCATGAATGTCCTTGGTAAAACCTAAGGTGTCATGGATTGAAAATAATTAATCATTATTTAGACAACCTATAAATTATTTTTCATGACTATGTGGTTCCACACTATGATTATTGTCTCTTACACTATGATTTTTAGTTTTATTAAAGGGATGAAACCCAAATAAACCATTTTAAATATGAATAAAAGGGATAATAAAATGATTTTAATCCTAAGAAACCAAACATTATGGGATATATAATGAAAAATTTCATTGTTATTCTCTCATAAAATTATCATTATTTGAATCATTCTAAACTTATGGATGAGAAAATAAGGGAACAATGTTATGTTGAGTACTTCATGAGGAAACACCCAACATATTTTAGTGTTTCCACTGATTAACTAATTATTGATATAAGGATCTATTCCAATGAAAATATATTTTTTGTTATTTGGTGTTTATATAATGAAAAAAATAAATTTGGATATTTATCATATTGAAGTATAAGGGTATTAGTGGTGGAATATTATCAAGAACACAGGGGAATATGAAGAAATTAACTATATGGAGTGGGATTAATTTAAGAGATTATTTTTCAATAAGTATTGTCCTAATATTCCTAGTAAAAAAATGGAGAAGTAATTCATTGAGTAGAAGTAGAATTATGATGAATTTGTTAGTACATATGAGAAAAATTTAATAAGACATTACAGGTACACTTCTAGTATTATCATCAAACCTGAATTTAAGGTTGATCAATTATTTGGTGCCCTAAAAACAAGTATTTGAACGGTGTTACCTATAAGTGACATTTGTAGCTATAAAAAAATCATTCAATATGCACTCAAAGTAGAAATGTAAATTAGATATTCCCATTATTCATAGGTTTTTTATAGGAAAATAAATATTAAGACTCATGAAAACTTTAATAACTCACATGGTGGAATGAAATTATAAACATTTACATGCCAAAAATATGGGAATAATCATCAAGGGAATTGATTAAATGGAACGAGGAGGATATTTAAATGTGAAATGGTGGGTCATAAATACCATGAATGTATAAAGGTAATGAATGGTCCCATTAACTCAAACAAAGAGATAAAGACGTCCACTAATACACCACCCTCAATCCAATGCTTCAAATGTAAATATTGTGTGAATTAGATTACCAGTGCTTGAATCTAAAGTAAAATGATGATGATTAAGCTTAGTAACCTCTTAATCCATGATAAAATGGGAAATTTCATTTGACTACTATTTCTAATGAGGTAACAATAATGAAGTGGTTAAAGGTACACATACCATCCACTCTAGAGTTTCCAATGTATTATTTTAAATCTATATCTATGCACTCATTTATATCTGAATAATTTATAAGGGTATAAAATATCACCCCAATGATTTAATGTTGAATTATCATTAAAACCCCTAATGTTATGAGGGAACATATCATATCTAAAATTCTTCTTTGGTTGATGTTTATGTGAATTATCTTCCATAAAATCTTTTTATTATCCCTCTGGTTGAATTTGATGTTATCTTAGGCATGGATTATATTTCTCCTTATAAATCCCACATCAATTGTTTAGTAAGATAATTCACATTTGATATTACAAACCAACCTATGATCATCTATCATATTGATTATAGATATGAATTTCTGATGGATATAACATCCATTTTATGGGTCTTGATTCCAATCTAAAAGAGGTGTTTATATCATATGGTTAGGTATAAATACAACATCGAGGATATGTCTATTTTGTGAGAGTTTTTTGATGCATTTACAAAATATTTTCCTGGAATTCCACCAAATTATAAAGTAGGTTTTTCAATAGAAATCATACCTGGTGAACACTTATATCAAATACTGCATATAATATAAACCTTATTGGGTTATAGAAATTGAATAATAAACTCCAGTAGAATCTTGATAAGGGATTCATTTGGCCAAGTGTGCCACTTTAGGGTGAACCTATTCTTTTTGTTAAGAATAAAGATGGTTCAATGTGACTCTGCATTTATTATTGATAAAGGACTAATATCACAGACAAGAACAAGTATCATTTAGCCCAAATTGATGAATATTTTGATCAACTATGTGGATCTCAATACCTTTACAGGATTGACTTTCATTATGAATATCATTAATTGAGGATCAAGAAGGTGAATATACCTAATAAATCATTCTATATAAGGTATGGACACTATGAATATATAGTTATTCCATTTGGTCTTAATATTTCCCCTGCTATATTCATAGATTTAATGAATAGATTCATTAGAGATTACATTGGTCAATGTTAGGTTGTATTTATAAATGATATTCTTATTTATTCAAAGATAATGTGAGAGCATGTAGATCAATTTAGAATTGTACTAAAGAATCTAAAAAAGGATAAAATGCATAAAAAAATAGTAAATTTTGGCTATAAAAGGTTTCATTTTTAGGACATAAAATCTCAATAGTGGGTAAATTGGGTGATCCATTAAAGATGGAGGTTATTGAACAATGGTCAAGGCCAACCATGGTGACTTGGATACATAGTTTTCTTGGTTTTTCTGTATATTATAAACGCTTTGCGGAAAATTTATCATGGTTTTATAATCCACTTTTCAACTTAACTTATAAGGGATGCCAGTTTATTTGGAAAGATTAATGTGAAGAAATTTTCAAGGAATTAAAGAGAAGGTTACTCAGTGCACCTATGCTTACATTACCCTGCAATGGAGAAAGGTTTATAATCTATAGTGATGCATCAAATAAGGGATATAAATAATTCTAATGCCAAAGGAGATAGTGATAGATTATTTCCAATGAAAATATAAGGCCTTTAATAAAAATTACCCAAATCATTGTAACATCTCAACCCAAACCACCGGGTCTAATCCATAATGCCACATGTCCACATGTGTGTCTCACTCTAAACAAGAGGCTACTGACTAGTAGTGAGGGTATGAGTCTTACAGGGGGAGTAAGTAGATAAATAAATGGATAAAATGGGTCCTCTAGAGTATGACCTGGTCTATTACTATCTCCACGCTCCACTTCCCAGTTGTCCATCACATGTACATTTCCCTTCATTGAATCCCTCATGAAATTTAAAAGAGCATCAAAATTCCTAAGTAGGGTGTGAGTACAAGACTCATTAGGACACCACCAATGCATCATTAACCTTATGTAATCAATTATGTAGTTGGATTCCATAACAATAATAAAAAATATTCAATAAACATAGTATCACACAATCCAAAACCATACAGTACTACACGTTCCAAACCACCACAAACCCTCGGATGTACCTTCTTTCTCTCCATGCCAGAAATGTATTGTATGTTCATATGTATTTATACCAGCCTCAAGGCAATTGGTGAGTCACTTAGAACCCCAAAGGTATTGAGTATATGTAACATACTTGGAATCCACAAGGCATTGGGTAACACTTGGAATTCGGAAGGATCAAGTGTCTTCCATCTACTCAAAATCCACAATCCATAAAGTAGATGTCAGGTTACAAGGTTATCATGTTGCACAATTATCATAAATTCACACCATGTGTGCACCCCACAAGGTGTATTCATACCATGAAGACCACCTATGAAGTATAAATATACCAATCCTCTAAAGGAAAACATGGAAAGTCATATCATGGTGACAACCATAAAACACATCATGAGAAATATGGCTTCATCAATTAAATCAACATGTGAATAAAAAATCATCATGGAATTTGGCTATCAAATAAATCTCATAGAATCAATCCATACCATAACATGGGCCACACACACACCCACATGTGATTAAAAGTCATGAATGAATATCAAATATGAATATGCATAAATAATATTAAGGAAACATTTGAAACAAATCCCAAAAAGGTAAGCAATGCCCTACCTCAAAACTCTTTGACATCAATGGAAAGGATAAATTTCCATGTGACGTTTGATAGCTAGAGTGGAAACCTAAAGAGTTAATAATTCTTCTTCGATCCTTATTATTGTAAATTTGACATCCCAAATAAATAAGTAATAATACACTTTTTATATTTATTAATATTTATGAATTAAATATTAATTTTACATTAAAGGGGGTGTTATGTTCGATAGCGTACCTGATACACAACAACATGTTTCTTTGAAATCTTACGTTGCACACTAATAATATAATATTATTATTTTAAATGGTAGTTAACCCCTAGCCATTTAATTAGTAGGAATGAACAAAAATAACTACAATATTATTATACATGTTTGTTAAATGTATTTAAAATGTGAATGATTCTAATTTTAAGCATAATTTACACTAAAAGGTCAATTTACCGCCTTTTAATGGCGAACCCTCTTTAAATATAGTTTTGGTCACTTTAATACATTCTATATGACTAAATAAAATCCTTATTTAGAATGGGGACATCAAAATTTATTTTTGGTATTTTTTTGGTATTTTTCTGATAAAGTTTTTTTTAATGAATAGTGAAAATATTGTATTTTAATTCAAAACTATGTTTTAATATAATTTATTTATATGGTTATATTATCTTTCTATTTGGTTTTAAAGTTTAATTAGAATATATTTTTACCATTTAATCCAATTTTGGTCATTGTAATTAATTTCACTTTGAAATTGGACATAAACAAGTGTCAATCTTTTGATAGTTATTGTTTCTTAAAAACACGCTATTTAATTTGATAAAGGGAATTAATTTTAAAATTAATTAATTCCACTTATATGTTTTGAATTTTTCAAAATATATATCATTTTTGAATTCGGAATATCGAATATATATTCGGCTGAATTTTTGGTGTTTTTCTAAAAAACTTCAATTTTGATGAATAGTGAAACAACTTAGTGGTAGTTAAAAAACTGACTTTTTCATTTAAATGAAATTTTACCACTTATGTGAATTGAATTTAGAAAATACGACATACATGGTTGTTATCAATAAGTAAAATGTGGTTCAATAAGATGAAAATAATTTTTGGTGAATAGTAACTTTTGACTTTTATTTACCGCGGTTACAGGTAAATAGGGTAATTCAAGGTAAAAAGAATATTATAATAATTCAAAATTACCTTAAAACTTGTCCAACCCTTATTGGTTGAGTTAGTAAATACCATGGTAAGATTTGGGTATATTTGGGGACCCCATTGAGCCACTTGGGAGTGAAAATAACAATTTAGATTAATTAATTTAATGTGAGGACAAAATTGACATTAACAAAAATATTTTAGTAATTAATTTTTATATGGTGTTATATAAGTCCTATTTTCGACTAAAAATATTATTTGTAAATATAGAAAGATTTCCTACATCATGGTATTTTTTTTCAATTTTTAGACATTAAATAATTTAAATTATTTAGGACACAATAATGATACTGTATTTACCTCATTAATAAATGATTTAAATAAATAAGATTATAATAATTAAATTATTATCCAAAACATGTTAAATTATGATTGGATGATTTTATTTCGAATATTAGTAATCTTATCTTTGACCTTAATTATTTTTGGACCATTAGAAACCGAATATCATTATATTATAAAATAATATTTTCACACTTTCCTAAAGAGCCACTCCTCTCCCTTATAAAAGGAGACCACTTCTAACCAATTACTCGCACCTATAAAGCCATTTGGATCTCCAAAAATCTGCCCAATTAAACTCCCTACATCCCTCTACTCCTCCTAGAAACCTTACCTTAGGCAGAAGGCCCTTCAAGAAGTCCATTTGGTTCAAACCAATGGAAGTTACCCAAATTAAAGATAATGGTTTCTCTTAAATTGTTTTATTTTATTTTACTCCTCCAACCTCAAAATATTTTTATTTCCTTTCTTTTTCAACAACACCAATATCCTAAATATACTAGTATGTTGTTATTATAAGGATTATAGCTACACTTACACACACCTCCATCTAATGTATGAAGAACAAAATGTTTTTGTGGATGGAAAACTAACGCCTCACGAAACGATGATTGTTCGATTATCTCCTACCGCCTCTCATGGTGGCTTATGATGGAACTTTATTTATATATGATATATATCATTTTTATTATTTTATTATTATTTTGTACTTACCAATTATATCAATACATTATGGTTTCCATAGTGGGTAAATACGATAATCTCATTTGAGGAAGTGCGGACTACCGCCCCCTTAAAGTGATGTGACTCCTTAATGCCTTATGTGGGATGTATAAAGGATAGTGTTAATGATATTATATATGATATTATACTGGAATTATAATATAAATATGTATCATTATGTTTTATTTCCAATAAAATAAGAAATATAAATGAAAGTAGCATTCATGCGTACGTACAGCTTACCGTCTCCATGAACGGTGCATTTCATTTCTTACCTCTAAATGTTATGTACTATTATAAATACATGTATATACTGTATATATATGATATATATGATATCAAAATCATGAATATAATTTTTTATATAATGAACCATTGACCACATGAACAACATGTGGTTATAAGAAGTCCATTTTTGACTCTGGTACCAAATATCGACAAAATGGACGTTATTAACTTAAATGATTACACAATGTTTATAAAATGGAAATAAGTGATATAAAAGGAATAATAAACATGAAAAAGGTTCTTAAGAAAGTATAAATTAAATATATTTTATTATTCAGGATATTAAAGAATGATCGAGTCAAGTCGGACACAAGGTAAGGGATCTGACCTCTCTCTTTCTTTTCAAGTACTCTCTTTTATGTCAGTTATTTTATGCTCCATGTTCTTATGTTGGAGGATGTTCTTTTATATTATCCATACTGTAATTTTTATTTTCATATGATTAGAGACCCCTCTTACTCTCATCAATTCATTTTAATAATTTTTAAGTGGCGTCGTTAGGCTGCCGAATTTTTGTAAAGGATTTCTTAGCTCACTTTTAATTCTGTGAGATTTCCATTGTTTGCCACTTATTTATTTCAGGTGGTGTATTGTATAATTCCTTTTGATGTATATTATCATTATTCTCATTATATTAATGGTATTATGTGATTAATTTGGTGGTTATTAACTTTGGGTCATATGACTCGATTGATTACAATGTGGTAAGGGGTTTTCATCTCACTTTTTATCCCCATGTGATTCATGCTATATTTTCCACTACTTTCTTTTTTGTGGTGTATTTAATGACCATTATTATAAAATTTGTTTAATATAATTTCATTTATGAGTATATAAATCTTCATTGTATGATCCTTTTTTCATGTGTAGTATGTTTTGTAAGTTACCAAATCAGTAAGGGAACCTTTCACCCTTCTCTTTTTAAGAGACTTCTTTTTGTTATGTCTTTTAATTTACATCTTATTATGTTGGGATATATTATTATATATACTTATTGACATAAAATTTATGTCCAAGTTATGAGATACCTTTTTTATCTCATCAACTCGTTTTTTTAATTTTAAAGTGACGTCGTTAGGCTGTCGAATTTTTACAAGGGAACTTCTTAACCCAATTTCGATTTCTTTGGGTTCAACTTGTAGTTATTGAATATGTCATCCTATGAATATGTACGAATGAACTATGATTGTTTTACACTTAATGTCCACTTATATTGGGTATATTTATATTTTCACACATAATTATGAGATTTATTTATCCTTAGTTTAAGGATACAATCTTTATAATGGATTTCATCTCAATTTACATTTCCATTGAGACTTCATTGTTGTTATGCACCAATTCACTCTTATATGGTGTATATACTTTCATTTGACATATTATATCATTAATCCCTTAATTATCATGATATTATAAAGTTTTGATTAATTTATATTCTACAATTATTTGTATTCAAGAGTCTCTCATTTTGTTAAAAACTCTTTAACAAAAATATCATTTTTAAATGTTTAAAGATTTATTATTCTAAATCTTTATCTTTAATTTCCATGTTCTAAAATTGGTTTTGAGTATTTATTTATATGGACATTAATGTTTTAAAATTATAATTCCATTAAAATCTTCAAAGTGGTATGGGACACTTTGATTCAAAAATCTTTTTTAAATGGTTTTTGAAAATGGATTGATTATTTCAATATCTTGAAATTAATTATTGTGATTGAAAATGAAATTTTATTAGTGAAACGATTATATTTGCAATATATTATGTGTTATGATGGTACTTGGACATTTGACGAGTGGTTACATGATAAACCATATGATGGGTGGTTCCGTGAATACCAGGACAGGTGGTTACGTTATAACCTCCAATGCATTGGGTATGGAAGTCGGCCATATGGCTATTCCATTTAGTGATATGTGTGGAAGTCAACCATATAGTTATTCCATTTAAGTATGTTTATGTCCCAAGTTACCTTTATATGTTATGTGTTATTTAAATGGGTTTTATGGAAATCTTTTGATTACAAAAGGGTATGTAATGATCTTTTATTCAGTGAAGAGTATTTACTACTTCATAAAGGTGAAATGTTTTACCTATGATAATGTATTCATGGTTTACCTTTTGTTTTGAAAAACTAACAGTTTTCCTTCTTTGTGTATCCCTTACTGAGATTTTTATGCTCATACCAAGTTTTTTTTTGAAATTTTTTTCACAGGATATAACGTGGAATAGGGTCAAGGATGGGATCAAGGAAAGGTCATGTTGTCTTAAAAATGGAACGAGACATGTTTCTTTTTAAGAATTTTTATTTTATGAAAAATTTGGATACTGAGTAGTAGTGTCTACTTTGTAATTTTTTTGAGATATAATAGTTATGTCCTAATTCTCTAAAACTCTAAACCTGAAAAGATACTCAATGTGAAATATTCATTTAATTCAATATTATGTAATGTTTAAAGTCGGGTCCTTACAGTTGGTATCAGAGGTCGTTTTAGACAACTTTAGGGATTAGGAATTTTCGTTAGACATATGGTTAGTCCATATCTATTATGTCAGTTAAATCCTTGTTTTATAACTTTTTCAGATCAAGGAAAGTCAGTTACAAATGAAAGGAGGAGTATCTCAAATGACATTCCTATCTCTTCCTGATGACATGCTTGCAATAATTATTGCAAAGTCTTGTTCGGATGATTGTGAAACTTTTTCTAGCATAAAACTCACTTGCAAGTAGTTGTTTGAGATATCAAAAACTTCCACTATACCTCGTTTTCATTGTGGGTCATGGGTTGTATTTAAAAAAAATCCTATTTTCACAATATTCTCATATTTTCAAGAAAGGTAAATATTATCAAGGAATTTTCAAAAAATTTACCTTATCACAAGATTTTGAAGCATATTATGATTTTAAAAAAGGTGATGAAGAAGGAGACCCTTGCACAAATTATTTATATTTGATTTTAATATATATTCTCTCAGCACATACTTATGGTATTTTAAAAGGACCGTTAATTGAAAGTTTTAACTCAAATTTGGTTGGACTGTTTTATAAAAATCATGTTTTATCAGATGTTTTGAAATTATATGTCATACATGATTATTTTCCAAAACTGTTTTTCTGTGAACACCCATATAACCCATGTTGTACAAGGTGTATTTGGATGGAGGAAGAAAATGATTTTAAAGGATCTCTAAATCATTATTTAAATGCATGGACCTTCTACCTACGTGAACAAGATGACGATGAAACCAAATGGACACCATGATCAAGGTATGATGTTCTTCATTTTGGAGATTGTTTTATTTTATCATATGGTGGTGAAATAAGAATTCAAGAATTAAGATGTTGAGATCATAATTAATTTGGATGAAGATAAGAGGTATAAGGAAACCTTTTAGGATAAACATGTTAGGGTTGTTTTTAAGTTTTACAAAAAGGACAACCCTTAGGATGGGTGACAACCCGTCGCATCTGGCAAGGCTACAGGAATCGAACCCACAACCAAAGGGCGACAAGGGCGCATCGCCTACCACTAGCTTACTTGAAGTCCCTAGTTAGTATAACTTATAATTTTAGTAAAATATTTTTATGGAACAAGAATAAGTTGATTTTTGGAACTTATGTTTTATCAAATGGATAAACTTAGTATTGAAAAATGATTTAGTGATTAAGTGATAAAAGGTTGTTGTGGAATATGTTCTCTCTTTTGAGGAAACACTATATTCCTAAGGAAGATAGAATACTATGGGATTTAAATTGTGGAATAATGGTTGAAATTTTAGTTTGGAAGAATCTATGTTTTTATTATGGACACATGATGATTTGATTTATTTATGAAAATGATTAACCTATCATGGAGAATATGAGATTAGGTTAATTACTTTTCAACATGAGACTTTATGAGAAACTGGTGTTACTTGGAGATAAATGTTAAGATGTATCTTGGAAGTCTTTCCTTATTATATTTGGGTTACAATCAAAGTTTCTATTTCTTTCGAAGAATTTTAGGGACAATTGTTTATTGAATGGTCTTTGTTGAACTTTGGGTTTTGTTAAGACAATTTTTGGAGATTAACAGTAGTTTCTATTTATATAAAAGTTTATCCTTTTTGGGATATTTTAATAAACGTTTTGGTTTTAGTTAATATATAAAGACAAGGGAAGTATATAGTTTATCTTTTATTTGATTTTCTCAAAGTTGATATAGCACTTTTAATGTAAACAAGTTATCCTGAATACTCATCGTATGGAGGAAATATGAGTTTGTGTTAGAAATCTGGTGAAGGATCAAAGTCTAAATGAAAAGTAATTGTGTTTCCTTATGTTTTTAGTTAAGCTCATAAATAAATTCCTCAATGAAAAGTTACTTTAAATAAAAACCTTTTCTGTTAACTTTTCCTACTGGGGAATCAAAGACTGTTTAACCCATCACAAGTTTGTGAATTTCTGGTGGTTAACTTTCACCTAAACATGTTTTCTATCACTCTACATCAGAAATTGAAGGTTTTTTTCTCCTCCATATCCATTTTTTCATGGAATCCTAGTATCTGTTGTCTCAGGTAACCTTTGTACTTCTCTTCCTTTATTTTAAAGTGATAGTTTTATTGACTCTTTTTCCGATGTGGGGCTTTTAATGAAGTTTCCAAGCCCCGTTTAAAAATTGCGAGGATGCAATTCCCAAAAGGGGGGAAGGATGTAACATCCCAGATAAATAAGGAATAAGACACTTTTCATATTTATTAATATTTTTGAATTAAATATTAATTTTATATTAAAGGGGATGCTATGTGCGATAGCGTACCTGATACACAACAACATGTTTCTTAGAAATCTTACGTTGCACACTAATAATATAATATTATTATTTTAAATGGTAGTTAACCCCTAGCCATTGTATTGGCAGGAATGAACAAAAATAACTACAATATGATTATACATGTTTGTTAAATGTATTTAAAATGTGAATGAATCTAATTTTAAGCATAATTTACATTAAAAGGTTGATTTACATCCTTTTAATGGAGAACCCTATTTAAATATATTTTTGGTCACATTAATACATTGTATATGACTAAATAAAATCCTTCTTTAGAATGGAGACATCAAAATTTACTTTTGGTAATTTTTTGGTATTTTTCTGATAAAGTTCGTTTTTTAATGAATAGTGAAAATATTGTATTTTAATTCAAAACTATTTTTTAATCTAATTTATTTATATGGTTAGATTATATTTTTATTTTGTTTTAAAGTTTAATTAGAATATTTTTTTACCATTTAATCCAATTTTGGCCATTGGAATTAATTTCACTTTGAAATTGGACATAAACAAGTGTCAATCTTTTGATAGTTATTGTTTCTTAAAAACATGCTATTTGTTTTGATAAAAAGAATTAATTTTAAAATTAATTAATTCCACTTCTATGTTTTGAATTTTTAAAAATATACATCATTTTTTAATTTGGAATATCAAATATAGCTTATGCTGAATTTTTGGTATTTTTCTGAAAAACTTCAATTTTTGATGAATAGTGAAACCACTTAGTGGTAGTTAAAAAACAGACTTTTTCATTTAAATGAAATTTTACCACTTCTGTGAATTGAATTTAGAAAATATGAAATACATGGTTATTATCAAGAAGTAAAATTTGGTTCAACAAGATGAAAATAATTTTTAGTAAATAGTAACTTTTGACTTTTATTTACCGCGGTTAAAGGTAAATAGGGTAATTTACGGTAAAAAGAATATTATAATAATTTAAAATTACCTTAAAAATTTTCAAAACCTTATTTGTTGATTTATTAATGAAAATGGGCATCTTTGGGTCGATTTTGGGACACCATTGAGCCATTTGGGAGTGAAAAAGACCATTTAGATTAATTAATTTAATGTGAAGACAAAATTGACATTAACATAAATCTTTTAGTAATTAATTTGTATATGGTGTTATATAAGTCTTATTTTCGACTAAAAATATTATTTGGAAAGATAAAAATATTTCCTAAATCATGGTATTTTTTTATAATTTTTATATATCAAATAAATTAAATTATTTATGGCACAATAATGATGCATTATTTAGCTCATTAATAAATAATTTAAATAAATAAGATTATAATGATTAAATTATTATCCAAAACATGTCCAATTCCAATTGGATGATTTTCTTTCGAATATGAGTCATCTTATCTTCTAACTTAATGATTTTTGGATCATTAGAAACCGAATATCATTATATTATAAAATAATATTTTCACACTTTCCTAAAGAGCCCCTCCTCTCCCTTATAAAAGAAGACCACTAATAACCAATTCCTCACACCTCTCAAGCCATTTTCTTCATCCCAAATCTGCCCAATTAAACTCCCTACATCACTCTCCTCCTCCTAGAAGCCTTAACATAGGCAGAACTCCCTTCAAAAAGTCCTTTTGGTTCAAACCAAAGGAAGTTACCCAAATTAAAGGTAACAGTTTCTCTTAAATTATTTTATTTTATTTTACTTCTCCAACCCCGAAAATCTTTTTATTTAATTTATTTTGTAACAAAATGTCACGACCCGTCCTCGGGGCCCGTGTCGTGACTACCCCAAGCCCGCCTTCCATAGGCCAGGGGCTGGCGACTAGCACCAAAGGCGTAAAATCCCGATAACTGGGAAGGCATTGCCTTTATAAAGAAAACAAGCACCACAGAGTACAAGCGGAAGTAAAACACTAAGTACAAAAAGAAGATCTGAAAAGTAAAAAGGGGCCGGAAATACAAGCCCAACTGTAAAGTACAACTCGAAAGGGAAAACAACGACTGAAAAGTAAAGCTGCTACTCTGAGATGTCCACTGGAAATCCCACCTGAAGGGTGGGTACAGATAGCTCCTCTGCTCCTCGGGTCCCGCCATCCGCTCCGAGTATGTCCCGCCCAGTGGCCCACCTCCGGGTACCGCCTCGTCGTATAGTCCACCTCCAGGTACCGTCCAGTCCTCGAACCTTCGGCTTCTGTCAGCACTGTCCGTCGTCTGCAACCAACACAACGAGGTGCGGGCATAGCCCGTGCAGGGGTGAGTATAACGATACTCAGTAGGGACCCCGAGACCCTCAAGGTCTCACTAAAACCAACAAGGATAAACACAAGAAGATCTCAACAGATAAACTCTACTTAGGTATATGCCCATACATATACCTAAGTTATCAAGTAACCCATCTCAATCATGAGGAAACACAAGGATTGTGAAAACGACGGATAACCACTACCCGGGTATATGCCCATACATATACCAAAGTTAGCAAGTGACCCATCTCAATCATGAGGAAACACAAGGATCATGAGATCAACGGATAACCACTACCCAGGTATATGCCCATACATATACCTAAGTTATCAAGTAACCCATCTCAATCATGAGGAAACACAAAGGTCAAAAGTCTCAGCTCAAACCAGGATTTTCATTATCGAAACCGTAACTGCTGAAGAGCTCCGTCTCTAGAGTGTACAGTGGTCCTGTCACGACTCCGAGGCTGCCGCTCACTAACCTAGGACTGCTGAAGTACTCCTCCTGTCGAGTACTGCGGGTTTGCGGCCAACTACCTGGCGCTCCGTCCGTTGAGGGTCTGTCGCCAAATACCGGGCGCTACCCAGATAGCCTACTGAGGTACTCCTCCTGTCGAGTACCGCGGGTCTGCTGCCAACTACCAGGCGCTCCGTCCGCCGTGGGTCTGCCGCCAAGTACCGGGCGCTCCGTCCACTGGGCTAGTCGAATCACTCCAAGTCGAGTCGGTCAAGCAGTCGTCAGGTCTCAGCCGGCTACACGGTCTCCGTACTCTGCACGCTCGTCTCCGGGAGGGTCCGCTCCACGAGCTACTGGTCGATACTCCAAGTATCACAAAGTCCCGCAAAGAAGTATCTCAAAAGTCCGTCTCGTCACAGGGGTCTCAACGCAACAGACGGCGCGTCGATCGGACGCCCGGTCTGTGAGTTATTAGCCTTTTCGTCCCAGGGTCCCGGTTGGTTTCGAGTGCGAACCAATCCCGGCCGTATCTCAACTGTACCCCGAACTCCCATAGGGTATACTCATAGGGACCGTTACTAAACGTAAACACCAACGCCGCTGACGGTTCGTCAAACGGACGTCCTATCTGAAAGATATCAGCTTTCCCGTTCCAGGGGCCCGGTTGGATTTCGGGTACAATCCAACCCGGCCATACTCCGACTGCATCCAAAACTCGGGCGGAGTATGTCAAAAGTTCCGTCTCATCAAGAGGAAGTCAACGAAACAGACGACGCGTCAATCGGACGCCCGGTTTGTGAGTTATTGGCTTTTTCGTCTCCGGGGCCCGGTTGGTTTTTAAGGCAAAACCAACCCGACCGTGCTCCACCTGCGTCCAAACCTCGGGCGGAGTATGCCAAAAGATCCGTCTCACTAAGAGGAACACAACGCGACTGACGGCGCGTCAATCGGACGTCCGTAGCTCAAGATATGAGCGTTTCCGCTCCGAAGGCCCGGTTGGTTTCGTGAACGAACCAACCCGGCCGAACTCAAAGTTAACCGAAACCTTGAGTGCGATATACCGAAACGACCGTCTCGATCCAAGGATCGCATTGCCGCAGACGGTTTGTCATTCGGAGGTCCGAGGCTCAAGTTATGAGCCAAAAACCGAATCTGGTTCGAAACGGGGGGGTCTGGGTCCGGGCCGACCCGGCCCGACCCCCCCCCCCCCCCCGGGGGCGGCGCGGCGGCGGCGCGGCGGCGGGCGGCGGCGGCGACGGCGGCGCGGCGGCGGCAGCGCGGCGGTGCGGCGGCGGCGGCGGCGGGCCGCGGGGGCGGCGGCGGCGGGCCGCGGTGGCGGCGGCAGCGGGCCGCGGTGGCGGCAGCGGCGGGCCGCGGTGGCGGCGCACGCGGGGGCTAAGCCCCGCGGTTTGACAAGGCGGCACGGCTTGTGCCGTGCCTTTTCAACAATCGGCCCCCACGTGGGGGCCGATTTAAAATGAAGAACCGGGGGGCTGTTGCCCCCCCCCCCCTTACATGGAACCCCCCCCCCCCCTCATTAAGAGGGGGGTTTTAAAGGTTGGCTGGGGAATTAAATTCCCCGGTTTTAAGACATCCGGCCGGCCAGCTGGCCGGCCGGTTTTCTCAAACGGGACCGGAATTTCCGGTCCCCTTCTTCAGCTTCCGACGCCGGCGGCCCGGCCGCCGGTCTTTCCTTCCGCCGCGGCCCGGAACCGGCCGCGGTCTTCTCGTCCCGCCGCGGCCCGGAACCGGCCGCGGCGTTCGTCATCCGGCGCGGTGCGACGGCACCGCGTCCCTTCGCCGTGCTTTGATATTATTCAACGCGGCGCGACGGCGTCGTGTTCTTGTTGTTTCTTCCAAGGTGCGCGCGACGGCATCGCGTAAGATATTCGCACGTTCATCCGCGTGGTGCGACGGCACCACGCCACTTGCTTTCCTCCACAAAATAATTAAACAAGAACGATGGAGGGGGGGTTCGGCCGTGTTCGTGCGGTCCGGCCCCCCTCGCGTTAGCTATTATCACTTAATAAAAATATTTCAAAGCCTCACGTAGACATGCGATCCACGAGCAAGAAATGAAATAATTTAAGAATTAAACAACAACCCCTACCTCAGGTTTAAGATTCGAAGAATCGTCTACGTTCCGCGGAAGACGGCGTCGCGGAGGTCGGGCGTCGCGGTCGTCGTTCGTCAAATCCGTTGACGAAGTGTTATGCCCGAAGAGACACGACGTTGGCGGATCTTCGTTTGCCGACGAAGAAGGTCCGAGGAGGAAGAAGAGGTCCGAAGATACCGGGTCGCCGAGTCGATGATCCTTGACGAAGTGTTGTCGTTCTTCGTTGAGGATGATGACGTTCTTCGCTGGAGAAGATGAAGAGGAGCTCTCAAAAAGACAAAACAAAGAACTCAAAATAAAATAAGACTACCTCTTGTTTTATTAACACAACACAAAAGAATTTCAAAGTTTGAAATTCAAAAAGACTTAACTCCCACAATTAATTAAGAGTAACTTAAGCCAATTAATTAGGGGTTAAGTATGTTGAGAGAACTTGAAAAGGTTAGGGGTTCGTGTGGGGCCCACCACACTTAATCCTCCCAAGGGAGGTTAAGTGGGTGTGGGTCCCACTTCCAACCACCTTTGATAGGTTTTAACTTGTTGTAATAAAATTGTTCTTCACAATTTTATTTAACTCAAACTAAAAACCCCAAAACGTAACTTTCAACCCGCAACAAATGCAACTCCCGAAAAGGTCTCTTTAAGCGAATATCGGCGCTGCGAGTTCATCGGTGCCCTCGGATTTCAATTCCGAGCACCGGATCAAAAGTTAGGAATTCCCGCTCGTTCGTTCACTGAACGTACCCGAGCCAAACTTCGGAAATTAATTCCGGGCACTCCGGGCCTCGGAATCAGGTGCCGTCTGAAACCGTGCTCTTGTAAAATTCTAAAGAAAATTAAGAAAAAAAAATTTCCTTGAATTTTACGGGTCTTTACATTACTCCCACCTCAGGGCTTTACGTCCCCGTAAAGATACAACAAAAACTAGGGAAACAAAAGAGGGTACTGAGCACGCATCTGAGCCTCCCGCTCCCATGTGCTCTCCTGGAGATTCCCGTGCTGCCATCTGATGTGCACAAGAGGAATCGATCGCCCAAGTAGGACCTGCTCCTGTCGATCCTCTATCTCCACCGGAACCTCCGTAAAAGTCGCCCCATCGTCAACGTCAAGCTCCCCAGCTGGAATACGTGGAAGACTTCGTGCACCCGGTGCAACTGAGGTGGTAGAGTTAGGCGATAAGCCACCTCGCCAACCTTGCTGAGGACCTGGAAGGGTCTGATGAAGCGCGGAGATATCTTGCCGCCTCGGCCAAATCTCCGAATACCACGTCGAGGTGAGACCCGCAAGAAGACGTGGTCGCCATCCTCGAACTCCAGTGGCCTCCGCCTCCTGGATGATATGGACCTCTTCTGACGTGGCCCGGACCATCTCTGGTCCCACAAGAGCTGCGAAATTTCTTCTTTGCCGATAAGAGAAACCTGGTCTCATCCCCTGGATGAACCACATTCTTTGCCTAAAACAGTCAATCCTAACATGGATGATACTAATCCATACCAAGGATGATGTCGTAAGGCCTCGACGCTACTACTAAGAGATCCAATCGTTACTCTCGCCTCCAAGGGTTGAGTCACACTGTCGGCATCAGTGTGTGGTAACTGGGTCTCCTCCAGTAGATGTCTCACAAGTGAGGGTCAAGTCAACAGTCAACTGGAACCTCTTAGTAACATCACAAAAGAGGATAGGAAAGAAAACATCACAGAAGTATGTGTCTTTTATTATTGCAGCTCATAATACAAGACGCTACATAAAAGCAACATCAACATGGAACTAGAAGTACAAAAGACGTATCCACTAGTTCCTCCCCTGTCCTCCTGCTTCCAGAGCTCCAGCATTTGTCGCTGCCTCAACCTCGGTGGCTCCCTCCAAGCCTGCGGATCGAGGAGTCGGACAGTCACGTGCCAGGTGACCCTTTCCGCGGCATGAGTAACACAACCTGCTCCTTGCACGGCTAGCTCTGTTCCCACTCCGGGTGCCCTGCACCACTGGTCCTAAAACCCGAGATCGCCCAACTGCTGGTTTGGTCCTCTTGGACCTCTGCATCATCTGTCTACTGCCCACAGATGACTCGGCTTCTGATCGAAAAACACGCGGTAAAGGCAGAATCTCCTGTACACGCTCGGGGTGTAGAGATACTGGCACAAACTCCACCCTGAAGAAGGTCTCGAAGTCTTCCCATGCGAAGTTCATCTCATCGCAAAACTGAAACAAGTGGCTCCACCACCTACCTGCTGCTGCCTGAAGGAGGCTGGTAGCAAAGATCACCATGAAGTCTGCCGGCGTCCCCACTAGCCTGAAGACTCTCACCACAGCCTCCAGCCAAACCTCAGCCGCCTGCGGGTCCGTCTCTCCCCGGAACCTGGGTGGCCTCTGGCGCTGGAACTCGTGCAGCGTGCTCAAGCGTCGTGCATCGCCTACTGCTGGGGCTGGTGGCATCGGTGGCCCAACGTATGGTAGTACCGCTGGTGCCTCCGCTGGTGCCACAACTGCAAGAGGGCCATGTACCGAAGCCTCGTCGCTCGACAGACTGTCAGCACGCTCATCCCTCCGGGCTCTAGCTGGTCGTCTGAGAAAAGACATCCTGAAAGAAACAACGTAACACGATCAAACGATTATACCTGGTGAGCTGACCTGGTTTGAGCTGTTTTAAGGGGAAAAACCTTTGAAAACACACACGCAATCAGTGTTTTCGTGCACAAAGTCGGAAATCAGTTGTCAGGGTCCTGGTGTATGGATACGTCGGCCGCCCGCACCAACACTGGACTCCCTGAACTGAAAACCACACTCGGTACCCTTAACACTATTGCTTCACAGAAAGAAAGATCAGAGTTATAAGTTCTGCGGTAGAACCGAACTCCTTTGATACCAATTTGTCACGACCCGTCCTCGGGGCCCGTGCCGTGACTACCCCAAGCCCGCCTTCCATAGGCCAGGGGCTGGCGACTAGCACCAAAGGCGTAAAATCCCGATAACTGGGAAGGCATTGCCTTTATAAAGAAAACAAGCACCACAGAGTACAAGCGGAAGTAAAACACTAAGTACAAAAAGAAGAGCTGAAAAGTAAAAAGGGGCCAGAAATACAAGCCCAACTGTAAAGTACAACTCGAAAGGGAAAACAGCGACTGAAAAGTAAAGCTGCTACTCTGAGATGTCCACTGGAAATCCCACCTGAAGGGTGGGTACAGATAGCTCCTCTGCTCCTCGGGTCCCGCCATCCGCTCCGAGTATGTCCCGCCCAGTGGCCCACCTCCGGGTACCGCCTCGTCGTATAGTCCACCTCCAGGTACCGTCCAGTCCTCGAACCTTCGGCTTCTGTCAGCACTGTCCGTCGTCTGCAACCAACACAACGAGGTGCGGGCATAGCCCGTGCAGGGGTGAGTATAACGATACTCAGTAGGGACCCCGAGACCCTCAAGGTCTCACTAAAACCAACAAGGATAAACACAAGAAGATCTCAACAGATAAACTCTACTTAGGTATATGCCCATACATATACCTAAGTTATCAAGTAACCCATCTCAATCATGAGGAAACACAAGGATTGTGAAAACGACGGATAACCACTACCCGGGTATATGCCCATACATATACCAAAGTTAGCAAGTGACCCATCTCAATCATGAGGAAACACAAGGATCATGAGATCAACGGATAACCACTACCCAGGTATATGCCCATACATATACCTAAGTTATCAAGTAACCCATCTCAATCATGAGGAAACACAAAGGTCAAAAGTCTCAGCTCAAACCAGGATTTTCATTATCGAAACCGTAACTGCTGAAGAGCTCCGTCTCTAGAGTGTACAGTGGTCCTGTCACGACTCTGAGGCTGCCGCTCACTAACCTAGGACTGCTGAAGTACTCCTCCTGTCGAGTACTGCGGGTTTGCGGCCAACTACCTGGCACTCCGTCCGCTGAGGGTCTGTCGCCAAATACCGGGCGCTACCCAGATAGCCTACTGAGGTACTCCTCCTGTCGAGTACCGCGGGTCTGCTGCCAACTACCAGGCGCTCCGTCCGCCGTGGGTCTGCCGCCAAGTACCGGGCGCTCCGTCCACTGGGCTAGTCGACTCACTCCAAGTCGAGTCGGTCAAGCAGTCGTCAGGTATCAGCCGGCTACACGGTCTCCGTACTCTGCACGCTCGTCTCCGGGAGGGTCCGCTCCACGAGCTACTGGTCGATACTCCAAGTATCACAAAGTCCCGCAAAGAAGTATCTCAAAAGTCTGTCTCGTCACAGGGGTCTCAACGCAACAGACGGCGCGTCGATCGGACGCCCGGTCTGTGAGTTATTAGCCTTTTCGTCCCAGGGGCCCGGTTGGTTTCGAGTGGGAACCAATCCCGGCCGTATCTCAACTGTACCCCGAACTCCCATAGGGTATACTCATAGGGACCGTTACTAAACGTAAACACCAACGCCGCTGACGGTTCGTCAAACGGACGTCCTATCTGAAAGATATCAGCTTTCCCGTTCCAGGGGCCCGGTTGGATTTCAGGTACAATCCAACCCGGCCATACTCCGACTGCATCCAAAACTCGGGCGGAGTATGTCAAAAGTTCCGTCTCATCAAGAGGAAGTCAACGAAACAGACGGCGCGTCAATCGGACGCCCGGTTTGTGAGTTATTGGCTTTTTCGTCTCCGGGGCCCGGTTGGTTTTTAAGGCAAAACCAACCCGACCGTACTCCACCTGCGTCCAAACCTCGGGCGGAGTATGCCAAAAGATCCGTCTCACTAAGAGGAACACAACGCGACTGACGGCGCGTCAATCGGACGTCCGTAGCTCAAGATATGAGCGTTTCCGCTCCGAAGGCCCGGTTGGTTTCGTGAACGAACCAACCCGGCCGAACTCAAAGTTAACCGAAACCTTGAGTGCGATATACCGAAACGACCGTCTCGATCCAAGGATCGCATTGCCGCAGACGGTTCGTCATTCGGAGGTCCGAGGCTCAAGTTATGAGCCAAAAACCGAATCTGGTTCGAAACGGGGGGGTCCGGGTCCGGGCCGACCCGGCCCGACCCCCCCCCCCCCCCCCGGGGGCGGTGCGGCGGCGGAGGCGCGGCGGCGCGGCGGTGCGGCGGCGGCGGCGCGGCGGTGCGGCGGCGGCGGCGGCGGGCCGCGGTGGCGGCGGCGGCGGGCCGCGGTGGCGGCGCACACGGGGGCTAAGCCCCGCGGTTTGACAAGGCGGCACGGCTTGTGCCGTGCCTTTGCAACAATCGGCCCCCACGTGGGGGCAGATTTAAAATGAAGAACCGGGGGGCTGTTGCCCCCCCCCCCCGTACATGGAACCGCCCCCCCCCCCCCCCCCCTCATTAAGAGGGGGGTTTTAAAGGTTGGCCGGGGAATTAAATTCCCCGGTTTTAAGACATCCGGCCGGCCAGCTAGCCGGCCGGTTTTCTCAAACGGGACCGGAATTTCCGGTCCCCTTCTTCAGCTTCCGACGCCGGCGGCCCGGCCGCCGGTCTTTCCTTCCGCCGCGGCCCGGAACCGGCCGCGGTCTTCTCGTCCCGCCGCGGCCCGGAACCGGCCGCGGTCTTCTCGTCCCGCCGCGGCCCGGAACCGGCCGCGGCGTTCGTCATCCGGCGCGGTGCGACGGCACCGCGTCCCTTCGCAGTGCTTTGATATTATTCAACGCGGCGCGACGGCATCGTGTTCTTGTTGTTTCTTCCAAGGTGCGCGCGACGGCATCGCGTAAGATATTCGCACGTTCATCCGCGTGGTGTGACGGCACCACGCCACTTGCTTTCCTCCGCAAAATAATTAAACAAGAACGATGGAGGGGGGGGGGGTTCGGTCGTGTTCGTGCGGTCCGGCCCCCCTCGCGTTAGCTATTATCACTTAATAAAAATATTTCAAAGCCTCACGTAGACATGCGATCCACGAGCAAGAAATGAAATAATTTAAGAATTAAACAACAACCCCTACCTCGGGTTTAAGATTCGAAGAATCGTCTACGTTCCGCGGAAGACGGCGTCGCGGAGATCGGGCGTCGCGGTCGTCGTTCGTCAAATCCGTTGACGAAGTGTTATGCCCGAAGAGACACGACGTTGGCGGATCTTCATTTGCCGACGAAGAAGGTCCGAGGAGGAAGAAGAGGTCCGAAGATACCGGGTCGCCGAGTCGATGATCCTTGACGAAGTGTTGTCGTTCTTCGTTGAGGATGATGACGTTCTTCGCCAGAGAAGATGAAGAGGAGCTCTCAAAAAGACAAAACAAAGAACTCAAAATAAAATAAGACTACCTCTTGTTTTATTAACACAACACAAAAGAATTTCAAAGTTTGAAATTCAAAAAGACTTAACTCCCACAATTAATTAAGAGTAACTTAAGCCAATTAATTAGGGGTTAAGTATGTTGAGAGAACTTGAAAAGGTTAGGGGTTCGTGTGGGCCCCACCACACTTAATCCTCCCAAGGGAGGTTAAGTGGGTGTGGGTCCCACTTCCAACCACCTTTGATAGGTTTTAACTTGTTGTAATAAAATTGTTCTTCACAATTTTATTTAACTCAAACTAAAAACCCCAAAACGTAACTTTCAACCCGCAACAAACGCAACTCCCGAAAAGGTCTCTTTAAGCGAATATTGGCGCTGCGAGTTCATCGGTGCCCTCGGATTTCAATTCCGAGCACCGGATCAAAAGTTAGGAATTCCCGCTCGTTCGTTCACTGAACGTACCCGAGCCAAACTTCGGAAATTAATTCTGGGCACTCCGGGCCTCGGAATCAGGTGCCGTCTGAAACCGCGCTCTTGTAAAATTCTAAAGAAAATTAAGAAAAAAAAATTTCCTTGAATTTTACGGGTCTTTACACAAAAACAGTATCCTAAATATACTATTATGTTTTTATGAGAAGGATTCGAGCTACACTTACACACACCTCCATCTAATGGATGAAGAACATAATGTTTCTGTGGATGGAAAACTTACGCCTCACGAAACGATGATTGTTCGATTATCTCCTACCGCCTCTCATAGTGGCCATTATGATGGAACTGTATTTATATATGATATATATTATTTTTATGATTTCATTATTCTTCTGTAATTCCTAATTATATCAATATTTTATGGTTTCCATAGTGGGTAAATATGATAATCTCATTTGAGGAAGTGCGGACTACTGCCCCCTTAAAGTGATGTGACTCATTGATGCGTTATGTGGGATGTATAAAGGATAGTTTTAATGATATTATATATGATATTATACTGTAATTATAATATACCTATGTATCATTATGTTTTATTTTTTTTAAAATAAGAAATATAAATGAAAGTAGCGTTCATGCGTACGTACGGCTTACCGTCTCCATGAACGGTGCATTTCATTTCTTACATCGAAATATTATGTACTATTATAAATACATGTATATACTGGATATATATGATATATATGATATATATGATATCCAAATCATGAATATCATTCTGGATATAATGAACCATTGACCACATGAACAACATCTGATTATAAGAAGTCCATTTTTGACTCTGGTACCAAATATCGACAAAATGGACGTTATTAACTTAAATGATTACATAATGTTTATAACATGGTAATAAGTGATTTAAAAGGAATAATAAACTTGAAAAAAGTTCTTAATAAATTATAAATTAACTTTATTTTATTATTCAAGAGATTAAGAACGATCGAGTCAAGTCGGACACGAGGTAAGGGATCCGACCTCTCTCTTTCTTTTCAATTACTCTCTTTTATGTCAGTTCTTTTATGCTCCATGTTATTATGTTGGAGGATGTTATTTTAAATTCACCATAATGTAATTTTTATTTTCATATGATGAGATACCCCCTCTTTCTCTCATCAATTCATTTTAATAATTTTTAAGTGGTGTCGTTAGGCTGCTGAATTTTTGTAAAGGATTTCTTATCTCACTTTTAATTCTGTGAGATTTCCATTGTTCGCCACTTATTTATTGCATGTGGTGTATTGGGTACTTACTTTTGATGTATATTATCATGATTTTCATTCTATTCATGGTATTCGGTGATTCATTTTGTGTTTATTAACTTTGGGTCATATGACTTGATTGATTACAATGTGGTAAGGGGATTTCATCTCACTTTTTATCCCCATGTGATTCATGCTATATTTTCCACTACATTGTTTTGTGTGGTGTATTTAATGCCCATGATTGTACTCTTTGTGTAATGTACTTTCATTTATGAGTATATACATCTTCATTGTATGATCCTTCTTTCATGTGGCGCATGTTTTGTAAGTTACCAAATCAGTAAGGGAACCTTTCACCCTTCTCTTTTTAAAAGACTTCTTTTTGTTATGTCTTTTAATTTACATATTATTGTGTTGGGATATATTCTTATATATCCTTATTGATTTCAAATTTATGTCCAAGTGATGAGATACCATTTTTATCTCATCAACTCATTTTCTGAATTTTAAAGTGACGTTGTTAGGCTGTCGAATTTTTACAAGGGAACTTCTTAACCCAATTTCAATTTCTTTGGGTTCAACATGTAGTTATTGAATATGTCATCCTATGAATATGTGTGAATGGCCTCTGATTTTTTTAAACTTAATGCTCACTTATATTGGGTGTATTTATATTTTTCACACATAATTATGAGATTGATTTATCCTTAATTTAAGGACACCATCTTTATAATGGATTTCATCTCAATTTATATTTCCATTGAGACTTCATGGTTGTTATGCACCAATTCACTCTTATATGGTGTATATATTTTCCTTTGACATATTATATAATGAATCCCTTAATTCCCATGATATTATAAAGTTTTGATTAAATTATATTCCGTGATTATTTGTATTCAAGAGTCTCTTATTTTGTTAAAAACTCTTTAACAAAAATATCATTTTTAAATGTTTAAAGATTTATTATTATAAATCATTATCTTTAATGTCCATGTTTTAAAAATGGTTTTGAGTATTTATTTATATGGACATTAATTTTTTAAAATTATAATTCCATTAAAAGCATCAAAGTGGTATGGGAAACTTTGATTCAAAAATCTTTTTTAAATGGTTTTTGAAAATGGATTGATTATTTCAATATCTTGAAATTACTTCTTGTGATTGAAAATGAAATGTTATTAGTGAAATTTTTATATTTGGAATATTTTATGTGTTATGATGTTACTTGGACATTTTATGGGTGGTTACGTGATAAACCATATGATGGGTGGTGCCATGAATACCAGGATGGGTGGTTACGTTATAATATCCAATGCATTGGGTATGGAAGTCAGTCGTATGGATATTCCATTTAGTGATATGTGTGGAAGTCGACCATATGGTTATTCCATTTAAGTATGTTTATGTCCCAAGATACCATTATATGTTATGGGTTCTTTATATGGGTTTTATGGAAATATTTTGATTATAAAGGGGTAAGTAATGATCTTTTATTCAGTGAAGAGTATTTACTACCTCATAAAGGTTAAATGTTTTAATTATGATAATGTATTCATGGTTTACCGATTGTTTTGAAAAACTAACAGTTTTACTTCTTTGTGTATCCCTTACTGAGCTTTTTATGCTCATCCCAAGTTTTTTTTTTGAAATGTTTTTCACAGGACATAATGTAGAATAGGGTCAATGGTGGGATCAAGGAAAAGTCATGTTGTCTTAAAAATGGAACTAGACATGTTTCTTTTTAAGAGTTTTTATTTTATGAAAAATTTGGATACTGAGTAGTAGTGACTACTTTGTAATTTTTTTTAGATTTAATAGTTATGTCCTAATTCTCTAAAACTCTAAACCTGAAAAGATCCTCAATGTGAATTATTCATTTAATTCAATATTATGTAAGGTTTAAGGTCGGGTCCTTACAGTAAATTTCGACACGTCAATTCTCAAAGTTCGTCAACGATTCCTATCACCAAAACCATTCATTTATTTAAAAAAGAAATAAAATATCACATGCAATGATATTTTCTCTCTCCTTCGCAATTTATGAATTATCATTAAAATATAAAATATGATGATGTTTTCTTCCCTAAATAATTTTCAAATTATTCTTTAGGTCAAGGAATGTGCTTGTAATATTCTACTCAACAAATATTATCTTTTGATAATTTATTTTTAATTATTATTTTACAATTAACTCTTAGTAATTTATTTTAAATTATCCTTTTATAATTATCTCTTGATAATTTATCCTAAAATACCCTTTATAATTATCATTTTATAATAAATTACCCTCTGATGATCTCGCAATTATTGTTTGATAACTAAAATAATTAACTTTCGATAATCCATGTAATTATCCTATGATAATTTTGAAACTCTTTTCCATGTGATAATTACCTTATAATTATCCTTTTATAATTTTTATAATATTATCTTCGATAATCTCACATAATTATCCTTTGATAATTCTTTGTAATTATTTATTCATAATTCTTCAATATCATCATTTAATAATTCCTTGTAATTATATTTTGATAATTTTAATATTTCATCATTTGATAATTTTATTTAAAATTATAATTTGCTAATCTGGTGGAATAATGTTTATAATTTAATGAAATTATCATTTGATTATTATTCATAAATATCTTTTGATAATTTGATGAAATTTTCATTGATAGTTTATTTATACTTATCTTCCAACAATTTCATGAAACCAACATTTTATAATTTAGATCAATTATCCTATTTTATAATTATTTATAATTATATTTGATAATTTTACATAAATTATAATTTTATAATTCTATATTATTATCTTCAGATAATCTTGTGCAATTAACATTTGATAATTTTCTTAAAATTATCCCTTATACATTTTTTAGTTCTAGCATTTTTATTCAAATTAAACCCCTTTTTTCAAAATTGGATAATAAGGGAAGAAAAAAAAAGTATTTAAAAATTAAAAAACATGAAAAAACCCCACCTATAGCTCTTAACAAGGAGTAATAAGATGACACCAGTATAAGCGAGGATCTCCAGATACTCAGTCCATTATAGCCAAGGATGTTCCTTTGTAGCATGGACATAATGTGATCGACCAAGAACCACGAAAAAGGTTTTTCCATTTTAAGACCCCCAAACGTTTTGTCGATTTCCGTTCCAAAACGGACGAAATTAATACCCAATTTCAACCTGTAGTTCATCTTAAAATTTATGATAGGGTGTTTAAATCCTCCCCAATAATGCATTTCTAATTTTTTTATGGTCAAAACTAGTAAGAAATAATGGTTTTATAAACATCAAGTTTTAGAAAAGGAGGTCCATCAATTTTTTAAGATGATGAACAATGAATTGTTTTTAATAATTATATTAACAATTTAATTATTAAATAAATTAATTTATGAACTGAAATAACCAAATTCCTAATGCACATAAAAGTTATGCCCTGCCTAGGTTAAACCACACTTCTTGGACCTAATGGAAGTCTCAAATTTCTCATATGACACACCATTTGTGAGATATTAAATTATTTTTAAAAAAATAATATAAGTAAAATATTAAATAACTTATCCCCGCATGAAATTTGAGAAAATTTCCAACACACACAAAATTTATGCCCCTCCTAGGGTAAAACCCACTTCCCAAATGTAATGGTAGTCTTATATTTCACATAAAATTAACCATTTGGGATATATTCAATTATATTTAGAAAAATATAATACAAATATTAAATAACGTATCTTCACATTATATCTGACCAAACGTCAGATAAATATAAAATTTATGCCCCTCCTAGTGTAAATTGTGTGTCCCTATTGTAACAGTGGTCTCATATTTATCATATGATTCACCATTAGGGATATATTCAATTATTTTTTATAAATCACATGTGTTTAATATAATATATTTAATATTTTAATTTAGTCAGTCTTGAGCCTCTATGGTCCTTAGAATCTCACATGAAATCATCATCTAAATTTGAAAATATTCTATAGTATATTCTAAGATACTAACTAGACTTTTACCCTTACAAAAATACTTTAAAACATTTATTAAGTTATTTTTATTGAAAAAATATATTTTCACATAAAAATACATATAAATTATTAAAAAATAAGGTTTTTATTATCTTTCAAATATAAGGATATTAAAATTATCTCCCTCAATAAACTTATCATCATAAAGAATTTCCTCTAGTATTATTTCTTGAATAACTCGGGTCACTGATCTCGAACATCATATGTGTGCTCCCATGTCTCCTCCCAGATCCATCAATGCTACCACTAAATCCAAACTAGTGGAACCCTCTTTGCTTACAAAACCTTTTGGCTTTAGTCTATAGTCTCCATTGGAAACGCCTCATAAGATACATCGGTATTCATCTCAATGTCCTCATAATCAACAATAATCATTGAGTTAGGTATGTACCTATAATTTTTTTGACACATGGAACACATCATGCATACCTATATAGAGAGAAGGGAGGTCTAGATGGTATGTCATTTCCCCTATCTGATCGGTGATCTCAAATGGTCTAAAAAAACATGGTTCTATATTTTCTTACTTCCCTAAACATATGAGTCCTAATAGACATTTCACTCTCAAGAAAAACTTTTCTCCCACAGTGAACACTAAGGGTCTCCTCCTACGATCAGTATAAGATATCTGCCTACTCTAAGCAGTGAACAACCACTTCCATGCTAGTTGTACTCTCTCAGAGGTATCATAAACCATACTTAGGCCAACAACCACTACCTCACCCACCTCATTTCAATAGAGTGGTGAGCATTATGGCCTTCCATAAAGAGCCTCATAAGGTGTCATCTGAATCGAAGCCTGGTAATTGTTATTGTATATGAACTCAATCAAGGAATGTTGTTCATCCCATGAACTAAAGAAGTATAGAATGCAATCATGACATATATCCTTTCATATGCATATATTCCACCTGTACTATCTATTAGTCTGAGGATGATACGTCATGCTCCATCTCAGCTGAGTCCATAGGTATTTTTGAAATCCCTACTAAAATTATGACATAAAACAGGCCTCTCTATCTAAACCATAGCTCAAGGGAACTCCATGAAAGAATAAAATCTATTTAAAATATATCTTTCCCATAACCTTCGCTGAGTGAGTCTCTCTAATCAATTAGAAGTGAGCAGACTTGGTTAGCCAATCGAAAACCACCCAGACTTTTTCATTACTTCTCGATTCCTAGGTAACCCTTTCAAAAATTCCATCATGACATCATCCCACTTCCACATAGGTATAAAGAGAGAACCCAATAACCTATAAGGAAATTGGATCTTGGTTTTCACCATCTGAAAGGTTATACATCAGGAGAGAGAAACCAGTAATGTCTCTCTTCATCCTTAGACTCTAGAACTACCATATTAATTCATGATGCATCTTGATCGCACCAGCATGTACCTCCCATCAAGATTTATGGTAATTACACATATGATTCTCCATGATGGAATCATAAACTATTACTCTTCCATATACAAATATTACATCATCGTTTTCCATCAAATGTCTGGGCATTGAGTTGTCACTAGCTAGTTGTTCCCACATTACAACACACTCTGAGTCCAACTTCTATTTATACTTTTCCAAGTCCATAAGTTAATATGTGACTTGAAAGGGAGAAAAATTCATATAACCATGATCCTCTAAGGAATCCATACTCTAATAAGTTAATATGATCATCAAGCACCACTTATCCTCTGAGAACCTACCACCAAGATCCTTTTTATCTTGTGTCTTACAGCTAATAGCATTCACAATTACTGTCACACCCATACTTGTAAATTAATTATTTTTAGTCTTTATGTTGAGTTTCAAAAGTTGGTTGGTCGAATTTTAAAAACATTTGGAAGCCTTATTATGGTTGGACGATTAGCCTGCATGGTAGGGCTAACCATGTGATGCCTATGCAGGTGCCCAAGTGGGTATGAGTTTTTTCGCATGACTTAGAAATGGTTTATTAGACCATGCAACAAGTTCATGGCTCAGATCTGTAAGTGGAAAGTGCTGAGTGGCATGGTTTGAGCACAGATTTCCCAACTATGCATCAAGTCACAGCTAACCATGCACGGACCGCACAGTTGCCCAGTTTTTAAAATGAATAAAATAAATTAAATGAAAAATAAAATAAAATATAATTAAAGGGAAATGTATTATTATTATTATTTTATTAAGAATATTATTATAATTATGAAGAATATTAATATTATTATTATGATTATTAAAATTATTATTATTATTATTAGTCTTAGAATTATTAAGAATTTTATTATTAAGTTATTATTATAATTATATTTAGATTAGTTTCATTTCTTTTTTTCTTTTTCTATTTTATTTTTTTACCCTAAGTGGGTTTTCCCCACTTCCTTCTCCCCCACCACCTTCTTATGGCGCCCCCTCCCTTTCACGGCCTTCTTACTTGCGACTCCCCTTCACCATCGAGTCCTCCTCTCCTTTGGCACTCACTTCGAAGGATACACCTCCCTCTGGCCCTCCCACACACGGATCCCCCTCCCTCACAAAGCCTTCCCACACGCAACCACCCCGAATAACCCCCCTTCAGTACGCCACATCTTCTGTTTTTCAACCCTCCTCCAGTGGCCACCCCTTCCCTAGTAGAAATGGACCCTCCCTCGTGTGGTCAGATTCCCCTCCTATGAGTATCCCCTTTCCTTATTTTGGGGTTTACCTTGATTTTATGGGGTGTATAGGGCTTTGTCAAACCCTAATGGGTAGTGTTTAGTTGTGATGTGATTTCCTTTGGGAAATAGGGTGTGTAGGTGGTCCTTGAGGCATTATTCTTCCTCCCTTTGAATATTTGTTGCTTTCACGCACCTCCAAGGTAGGTTTTTTTGTCCCTTTTCCTTTCTGAATCAATTTATTAATACATAAGTTTTTTCAATTAATTTTTAATCATGATTAAAACTTCCATAATGTATGTAGTTAACTTTTTATGGTTTTTTCGCACTTGTATAAATTTCTAAAAAATAGTATTTGAAATGTTTTTTTTATAATACCTGTGTATTTTTGAACCCATTTTGTTCGGTAAAATGTAATGTGTTCTTTAAAACTAAAATTGATCATTTTTCTGACATTTCAACTTTTTTTGTTTTTCATAAATTTGATTTAGTGTGCAGTCATTGAAGGATGTGTGATTTAGTTGGATTTTATAGATTTATAATTAGGGTGGTTTTGTTTTAGAAAACAAATGGTGTTTGTGAAAATGGTTTAAAAAAGGGTTCTTATAGTTTTAAAATAAGGTTATTTATGCCCTTGAAGTTTTGTGGAATTGTTGGGTTTGGTTCTAAAGTCAATTGGTTGTTTAAAAATGGTTTTTTGGTGTTTTAATGGAAATTTTGAGAGTGTCATTGGATGATGGAACATCAATGGGTGCACAAGGTGCACGCATTTATGTGCACTCAAGTGAAGATGGCACCTCAAAGTGATGTTTTAATTAAACCTAGTTTCTCAAATGGTGTGTTGGTTCCTTTGTGTTTGATTTCTAAAAATGGTTTCAAATGTGGTTTTTCAAAGTTTGACTCATTTGATAATTGAGATGTGTCTTGGGATTGTGTCTGTCATAGTTCCTATTCTTCATATTTTATAAGGTGGCATGTTTTACTTAAGGTTTGGAAAGAATTTTATAAAGGTGATGTGATTTAGAAATCTTAAGGGCATGTTTGGGTTGATTAACCTAAGAATGGTATTATGTTGTTTAAGAAATTATTTGGACCTATTTTATGGTATCTTGGGTTTGAAAGTACTGACGACCTGATTTGCACTTTATGTTTTTTTTGGAAATGGAATATTTTTTTGAAAGGGTATTTCCTAATTGGCACATTGAAATGTTTAGAGAAATGATTTATAGTGTTATCGGTGTGACGAACCGGTTTCCACCTTATGTGATGTGATGTGAGGGTATGTATATATATGACGGGCACCTGTATATAAGGTACTTTCCATTATGGGTTATTGTATATGGTGTCCATGTTTGGGGTAGGTAAGTGTGGTGATGGCAGGTAAAGTGAGTGTGAGGGCCTCCTACTTACACAGTTTATGTATATTTACCATGTGTTCATGGGTTTCATTTAGAGGATCAAGTAATAGTTTATGACCAAATATAATTAGGTGGGTTGGTACACCAAAGATTGAAGATAGTCTAGGAGGGATGTTCCATTGGATATCCTAGTTGAGGGTGTATAATTGGTTATAGACTTAGGGGATTCACCATACACCAGAAGGTAGTCTCGAACTGATTACTTCGAGGGGTATTCTAGGGATTTTTAGGATCACACATGGTTAATCTATTATCTAGGCTTGTTTAATTTATTTTTCATTTAGTTTTCAGCCTACACTGATTATTTATTTATAGCACAACATGTTTTTGACTGCTTGGGTTTTGGGTTAGGATTTGGTTTTGAAATGGTAGTCTAATTTTGAAAGTAAAGGTCTTGCATGTGTTGACTTTTAAAATGGGAAAGCTATGTTTTCTTAATAAAGGAGAAAAAATATAAATTTTTTATAAATTTATTTCAAACTAGCATTAATGGATTGTTTTTAGGAAAGGAAAGGTATGGACTCTTCTGTGGTTTACTACTAAGCTATTAGCTCACAACATACTTGTACCACTCAGTGTCTGCACACCCGAGCTATTTCTAATGCTCTTCTTTTGTTTAAATTCTATTTGTTCAGTTGTTCATTACTGGTGTAGAGTTGGTCTTCTAGTTGGATTTGACATTGATATCACATGGAGATCGAGTTGGAAATAGTTTAATTACCTTTATTTTAGTTTTAGTTTAGTTTCAACTAAGTTATATTTTTTATATGGATTCACATATGAATCTTTATATGATTGGTTGTTGTCTCTCATGGAATGTTCAGTTTATTTTTTTATCTTGGTTATTTATTTTGGGATGAAATCATTACCATTGGTTTATTTTTTGATTCTCGATACTAATTTCCATCCCGTAGGGATTGGGAACGCCATTCGGTCCATGTTGTGGGCTGGGTCGGGTGTCAGAGGGGTATTCTAGGTATGTTTAGGTTCACTTATGGTTACTCTATTTTCTATTATTGTTTACTTTCTATTTCATTTAGTTTTCATCCTATACTATTTATTTATTTACAGTATAGTTTTTTTATTACATGGGTTTTGGTTTGGGATTTGGTTTTGAAATGGTAGTCTTGTTTTGAAAATAAAGGTGTGGTGTGTGTTGGATTTTAAAATGAAAAAGCTATGTTTTCTTAATAAATGTAGAAAATATATCTTCTTTATAAATTTATTTCAAAATATAATTAATGGACTATTTTTTGGAAAGGAAATGTATGGAATCTTTAGTGGTTTCCTACTGAGCTATTAAATCAAACCCTACTTGTTCCACTCAGTGTCGGTAGACCTGACATATTTTTCAAGTTATTATTTTGTTCAGATTCTCTTGTTTCTTATAATTGTTGGAGAAGTGTTGGTCTTACTATTGGAGGTGAAATTAAGGCCACATGGAGATCAGGTTGGTAGCAGTTTACTTCCATTTCTTTTAATTTTAGTTTATTTTCAACTTATTTGTTTTTTGTATCTAGATTAATTTGTGTATCTTTATATGATTGGTTGTTGTATGTCATGGAATGTTAAGTTTCTTTGTTTGATCTAGGTTTTTTTGGACTGGAATAATTCCCATTGGTTTATTTATTGATTCCCAAAACTACTTTCCTTTCCATGGGGATCGAGAACGCCCTTTGGTCCATGTCGTGCACTAGGTCGGGTGTCGGGTCAGCTGAAATCCTGGGATGGTTCATAGAAAAATGGTATTCGAGTAGACCCTTGTTATTTGGGGTGCTTAGTAGATGTATATTAGGCTTTTTTGGACTCATATGGTAGGTATGAGAAGGGCATCATGAACCCTTTCTTGTTCTGAACCTTGAGTTTCCAGGGGTAGTCCATGATTTGAGACTTTTGACCTGATTTTGGATTGAGGGGTGACAATGGAGGTAATCTGGTGTTATTTTGTGATATCACATGGAGTAGTGTCCCATTTGGAGTCTGAGTACATGGTTCAAGTACCTCCTAGTTGTTGGTTCTTATTTAGTGGATTTCCCACTACCATTTCCTTGGGTTAGGTATAGACACTAGTCCATCCTTCTTGTAGTTTGGTGTAAGTTGTGATTCATCTTGGTTTTGGTTGTTGTAAGTTTGTTTTTGAAAATGAAATGGGTTTTGGAAAAGAAAATTATTTCTTTTAAATGGATTTCAATTGGAAAAATGAGTTTTAAAATTGAAAGTGTTTTGGTTTGAGAATTTGTTAAATGTTTGGATTTGTGAAGAAAATGGATTGGGTGTGACCCTTGGTGATCCTTAGGGACATTTGCATGTGAGGGTGTGTGTGGAAAGTGTGTGTTGGCCTGTATGGAAGGAATTGGACGAACACATGCACAATATTTTATGTGATTCCTTGGGTGTGTGTTTAAAATCAAAGACTCGGCCTTGTTTTTCTAAAGTGATTTTGAAAAGGTAATTTTTGGTTATTCTTGTATGTGTTTGGATTTTCAACCTCTTGTTTTGGCTTGGGATATTATTCCCGATAATGTTTCAAACTGATGTTGGGTTTGGTTTTATATTTCTCATGTTGTTCAAAAAAATGTAACCCAAAATGGTCCCCAAAGTTTTTGATGAGTCATGCCTAGTTTCTTAATCTTCTCAAATATTACCTTTCCTTCATGGTGATTGGGGATTGTTTGACATAGAAGAGTGGCTTGAGTATGTGTAGTGCATCTTCAAGATGTTGGGAACTCACAAAGATGTTAGTGTTCCATCTATCTTGTGGTTGTTTGAAGGTCCAGCTTTGGGAGAATGGGATATGTTCTCTCCACCATCATTATAATTTAGGATGACATGGGAATTTTTTAAGTCTGTCTTCTTCCAGTGGTTCATACCTGAAGAGGTAATAGTGAAGAAAAAGGAATATATCATGCATATTCAACAAGTCCAATGGATAGTGATGGCCTGTATTGACCTTTTCAAGGATTTGGCTTCCTTTTCTCAAGAGGTGGTGTCACAGGATCTAATGAAAAATTCTCTTTTCCTTGGGTGTATTTATCCAGATATCAAGGAGGGTTTTCTCTCTTCTAAGGACCTTTGTTTTTAGAAGCTAGTGGATAAAGCGTTCCTATATGATTTGGTTCATGGAGTGAAAATGGTTGGTAACCTGGTTCCTCTCATCATTCATGAATGTTACCCATCTAGTGAGAAGCAGATTCCAGAAGAACATATTCATAAATATTTATCATTATTGGTTCTGTTTTCAAGTTCATCGTACTGCTTTATGGTGTTCTATCAGTGTGGCCGGTTCTGGTATTCAAATCCATCTTACTACATCCCTCCGAAGTCCTGTCTTCATTATGGCCATTTGGTTCACTTGGAGCATTTCTACAGGAGGGGTTTCCAGTAGAAGGGGCTATAACTGAGGGATGCTCGTACCTACTTATGAGGCAAGAGATGCTTCAGCCATTAGATCCCTAACCATAGGTATCTGGGTTAATCTCACACATAGTCAGGGTTTCCAAGCATATGTGAGACCATATCCTAGTTCTTTATCTTTTTTTTCGAATAAAGACATTTAAGTTTTCCTTATTATTGTTCTCATATAATTGTAAGATTATCTATGGTTGTAATAGTGTGATGAACTCCCTCTATTGAACCCAAGCAGTTGCATCTATTCTAAATATTGTTTTTTGAATCATTTGTTTTTCTTAAAGTGTGTTTGGCCCTTATATGGGATGGTTTAGGTTTAGTGTTGATCGTTCAGAGATGTTTAGGATTTTTTAGATAGGTGAATGGTGTTTCTGATTCATTGTTTAGTCAGAGTTTCTTTTTGTGAGTTTTCCACTAATTTTGGGGGTCAAGTTGGTGTATGAAAAGATTCTAGTTCTGGTGGTGGAGTTGTTTATCATGTGCTATGGAAGCTAGTTTTTATCATTTGGGAGTTCCTGTATTGGACCCCCCCCCCTCTAGGGTGGTGTGTTTGGGTTTTAATTTCCATGCACGTTGAGCCCTTGTAGTGGGGAGAACTCTCTCGTTTTCTCCCATTCTTTTGTGTTGTGGGTTCTTCTTGATTAGTCGGGTGTAAATTGTGGCATGAATATTCACCCTAAGGTTCTTGATTTCTCTTGTGGTTTTGTTTGGTCTCAGACTTGATTTTTTATTATCCTTTGTCTTGGGGACTTTCTGGGAGAATAAAGTGTCTATAGTGGGGAGAATTGTCGCACCCCAACCCTATAAATTAATTATTTTAATTATTTTTAGTCTTTATGTTGAGTTTTGGTAGCTATAAGATCGATTTTTTTTAAAAAAAAAGGAAGCATTCTTATGGTTTCATGATTATCCCACATGATAGGGGTAACTGTGCGAGTGCCCACGTGGGTCTGAGTTATTGAACACGACTTGTGCATGGTTTATTAAACTATGAGACAAGAGTGAGGCTCGTATATTTAAATGGGAAGTATGGAGTGAAGTGGTTTGAGCATGACTCTCTCAAATGTGCGTCGGGCCATAGGTAATCGTGCATGGACTGCGCAGTTTCCCAGTTTTTTAAATAAAAAAAATAGATGAAAAATAAAACAAATGCAATAAAAATAAAATAAAAGGGAAATGTGTTAATAATATTATCATTATTATTTTTTTTGTAAAGAATATTATTATTATTATTATTATTATTATTATTATTATTAAAAATATTATTATTATTATTATTATTATTATATTTAGATTAGTTTAGTTTAGTTTATTTTTTTTTCTTTTTTTCTTTTTTTCTTTTCTTTTACCCTAAGTAGGATTTCCCCTCTTCCTTCTCCCTCACCCACTTCATGTGGCACCTCCCCTCCCTTGCGCAGCCTCCCTACTCATGACTCCCCTTCACTAAATGTCCCTCCTCTCCTCTGGCACTCCCTTCGGTGGCCGCACCTCCCTTCATCTCTCTATCACGCAGCGCCCCCTCCCTCGTGTGTACTACTCACGTTTGACCACCTCATATAACCCCCACCCCTCTAGCACACCACCCTCCTCCATCATGACACCCTTCTCTGGAAGTGGCATCTCCTCCCTCACACAGTCGGATACCCCTTCAGTGAGTATCCCCTTCCCTTATTTTGTGATTTACATTGATTTTACAGGGTGCGTTGGGATTGGCCAAATCCTAATGGGTATGGTTTAGGTGTGATGGAATCTCCTTTGGATTTTAGTGTATGTGGTTGATCTATGACTTGTTTTTCATCCTACCTTTGAATATTCGTTGCATTTGTATGCCTTTGAGGTAGATTTTCCATCCCTTTTCCTTTACAAAGTAATTTATTGATGCTTGAGTTGTTTCAATTAATTTTTAAACTTCATCTTCACCTTTATAATGTATGTAGTTAATTTTTTATAGTGTTTTCATGTCGGTATAAATTGATAAAAATAGTCTTTGAATTGATTATTTGATTAGCCTATGTATTTTTTCACCCATTGAGTTTGGTAAAATGTTATGTGTTCTTTAAAATAGAAATTGAGCATTATTGTGACATTTCACATTTGTTTCATTTTGGGTAAATTTTATTTAGTATGTGGACTTTGAAGGATGTGTGATTTGGTTGTATTTTATGGCTTGATAATTGGGGTGGTTTTATTTTATAAATAAAATTGTATTTTTGAAAAATATTTAATGAAATGGTTCTTATGGTTTCAGAAGAAGGTTATTTATGCCCTTACAATGTTTTGGAATGGTTGGGTTTGGTTTTAAAGTCAATTGGTTGTTTAAAAAGGTTTTGGGGTATTTTAATGGAGATTTTGAGAGTATCACCGGATGATGGGACATCAATGGTTGCACAAGGTGTGCACATTTATGTGCACTCAATTGAATATGGAACCTCAAATTGATGTTTTCATGAACATTGGTTTCTTGTATGGTACATTGGTTACTTTGTGAGTGATTTCTAAAAATTGTTTCAAATGTAACTTTTCAAAGTGTGACTCATTTGATAATTGAGATTTTATTTGGGTGTGTGTTTGGCATAAGTCTCTTTTGGAATATTTTATAAGGTGAAAAGTTTTAATTAAAGTTTGAAAATAATTTTGTAAAGGTAATGATATTTAGAAATCATAAGGGCCTATTTGGATTGGTTAACATGAAAGTGGTATTAGGTTGTTTTGTAAATTATTTAGAACTATTGTGTGGTATCTTTGGTTTCAAAGTAATGAAGGCCCAATTTTCACTTTACATTATGTTTGGAAATGGAATGTGTTTTTGAAATGGTAATGCCCGATTGGCACATTAAAATGTTTTCATAAATGATTTATGATATTATTTGTGTGATGGCCCGGTTGGCACTTTGTGTGATGTGATGTGTTTGTATGTATATATATATGATGGTAATATCTATATAAGGTATTTCCCTTTATGGTTTATCGTATAGGGTTTTCCTGTTTGGGGTAGGCAAGTGCATTGACAGAAGGTAAAGTGAGTCACGCCTGCGAGGGCCTCCTACTTACACATTTTATGTATATCTACCATGGGTGTCTGGCCATCTTTTTGAGGATCGGGTGATGGTCAATGACTAATCCTAATTATATAGGTTTGAACCCCCTACATTGTAGATATTCAAGTTAGGGATGTGCCACTATATTTTCTAGTTGAGAGGGGCTAGTAGGGCATAGATTTAGGGGATTCACCATATGTTGGTCGGTGGTTCTAAACTGAGTATATCGAGGGGTCTTCTAGGGATGTTTCGGATCACCCATGGTTACTCTATTGTCTATGCTTGTTTACTTTCTATTTCATTTAGTTTTCATCCTGAATTGTTTATTTATTTACAGCATAGCCTATTTTTGAATTCTTGGGTTTTGGGTTGGGGTTTGGTTTTGAAATGGTAGTCTTGTTTTGAAAATAAATGTGTGGCATGTGTTGGATTTTAATATAGGAAATCAATGTTTTCTTAATAAACGTGGAAAAATATATTTTATTATAAATGTATTTCAAACTAGTATTAATGGACTGTTTTCAAGAAAGGAAATGTATGGACACTTTAGAGGTTGCCTACTGAGCTATTAGCTCTCAACCTACTTGTACCACTCGGTGTCAGTAGACTCAATCTATTTTGCAAGGTCTTATTTTGTTTAGATTCTCCTAGTTTAACTATTCATTATTGGGGAAGAGTTGGTCTTGTATTTTTAGGTGACATTGAGGTCACATGGATTTGAGGTTGGTATCTATTTAGTTCCATTTTTTTAGTTTCACTTTATTTTCAACTCAGTTGTATTTTTTTGTTTGGATACATTTGTGAATCTTTATATGATAAAATTTTGTTTCTTGTGGCATGTTTAGTTTTTTTTTATTCTCGTTATTTATTTTGGGCTGAAATAATTCCCATTGGCTTATGTTTTGATGTCTGACACTAGTTTCTAGCCCATGGGGATCGGGAACGCCCTTCAGGCCATGTCGCAGACTGGGTCAAGTGTCAAGTCGGATGACATTGCAGGCTGGTTTGTGACAATAAAATTACCCTTACCATGTTCATATTCCATATAAAATTAGAATTTATACAAATAATCAACAAAGTTCATCTGTCTCAAGTTATTTTCCATCTATTTAATGATAAAGTTAAGGCTCTTTTGGTCCGTGTAAAAAATAATTCTCCCACTGAAGAGATAGTGCCTCCAACATTTCAGAGCATAGACCATGTATTATAGTTTGTAGTCATGTGTAGGCTAGTTCCTCTCATGGGTTCATATATGACGAGACCTATAGGATACTAATTTCTCTATTTTCATCATTAATAATCCCAGACCAATGCCTAAGGCATCACAATACACCGCATATATAATCGATCCCAAGATCAGGGAGTGTCAGTACTGGAGCTATTGTCAACCATCACTTTAGCTCAAGGAATGCCTCTTCACACAAGACTGACCACTATAACTTCACTCCCTTCTTTTTTATAGTTTTCATGGGTAATGATAGTCGAGAGAAGTCCTGGATAAACCATATGTAATATCCACTTAAACCCAAAAATCTCTTAATATAGAAAACATTCCATGGATGTGTCAAGGACATTACAACCTCAACTTTCTCTTGGTCTATAGATATACCAATCTTAAAAAACACATGGCCTTGTAACTTCACCTATTGGATCCAAAATTCACACTTAAACAAATTAGTGTAAATCATGAGTTCTCAAATCATACTCAAGACTATCTCTAGGTTCCTATAAATTTTCTCTAGTGTCGATGAGTATATGAGGATATCATTGACAAACACTACGATGAATGAGTCTAAGTATGGGTGAAATGTCTTGTTCATGAGGTCCATGTACACTACTGATTCATTTTTTCATCCAGAACGGTGTTACCAAGGATTCACATAGTCTATAATTACTTTGAAATTCCATATTCATATTTTCCTCCTCTCTAAATCACAACTGATGATAGCCTAATCAAAGATAAATTTTAGAGAACCACAAACCTCTCCATAACTAATTGAAAATATCCTAAATCTTATGAAATAGATATCATTTCTTCATCATCACCTAGTTTAGATTTTGTTAATCAATGAAAAGTTGAATACAACCATCTATATTCTTGGATAACAACATAGGTGAACCCCAAGGTGAAGTAATCATCCTGATAAATTCATTCCTATCCTATTCATCCAGATAAACCTTGATCTCCCTCAATTAGGTTGGATCCATATAATAAAGGGGTATCAAAAATGGGTTACACACTTGAAATATCTCAAACTCATCTTACCTTTCCAATCGTTCATAGTCTTTCACTGGTTCAAAGACTCCCACAATGATTTAACCCATTCTTTAGAATCTTGAGGGACTTTAGTGCCCTGTAAGGATGAATAATGTTGGATTTAAAGTTAGGGAACATTTTTACATAGTTCTAAACTCCTATTCCTAAGATAGGAACTAAGAGAAAGTCTTCTAGTTGATGCAGACCAGCTGCCTAAACCACATAGCATGTGTGGTATCATGCACAACTTCATTCTCCTACACATCCTTTGGTAAAGTAGATACATACTCACTTGAAAAAGTATTTTTCCATGCTTTCCAAGTAGTCCCATAAGAATATATTGATGTTCAGTCTTCTATAACATTAAGGAACACACTGTAGAAAAGAAAAAATTTCTTTTGGATAAACCCTAATCAGTCTATGGGATCATACAAGGTTCACCTAGGAGTCTAACCTTAACCCAAGGTATACCCCTCCTAGAACTAACCCTTGTTTCTATCCCTAAACAGTTGTCACAATCATCATATATATACTAAAAGAAAACATGATCAATTAAACTAATCAATTCCAATAAATATATATCTAAAAATCATGAAAATAGATATATCAGACAAATAAAACTATCCCAAATAAATTGAAAAAAAAATTATTTAATTAATGAACTACAATATAGAACAATAATAGGTATGTATGTGGAATTTGAACCTAAGTGCCTATTCATGATAAATGAACACTCCTAAAACCCCATAAATCACATATCAACATCATGTTCATCACCCTATGGGATTTTAATCAACAATAATACTAAAACATAAATTCCATCTTTTATGGAAACTCGGAGGTCCACTATATAGTGTTGGCCAAACACTATAATAGTTCCCCTTCCCAAGAACCAATCATCATATCTCATGTATATCCTATCCCAACCCAAGACAATTGAATAAAAAGGTTAGTGAATCTTGATTCTCTAATACCATTTTGTAACATCTCAACCCAAACCACTGGATCCAAACCAGAATTTCGCATGAGCTCATGCATGCCTACCCATATGCAAGAGGTTGGTGACTAGTAGTGAGGTTTTGATCCCATCAGTGGGGAAACTATAACCTTAATATCATATCATAGGATCAATAATAAATATTAAAAAATATTATAAATAATCATAGTAAATGTATGAAAAGGTAAAGATGGCATACATGTCATACAAATAAAGCATCTCCCAAAGTGGAAATCATAACTAGTGTAATAAAAAGTAGATGAATATACTGATAAATAGCATGTCCTCTGAAGTACTCCCCAATCCACTACTCTATCCATGATCCACTAATAAGTCATCCATCATAGGTCCCTTACCATTCATGGAATCCATCATTAAATATACAAGATCATAGAAATTCATGAGTAGGGTGTGAACACATGACTTAATAGGACACCACCAATGTATCCTCAATATAATGTGGTCAAGTATAAAACTATATTCAAAAATAATAATAATAATTCGTAACAAACATAGTATCACACAATCCATAATTGATTACTTGTGTGCTAACCAAGCCACCATAAACCCCTGGACATACCTACTTCAGCTCCATGCCGGAAATGTACATATGTTCATAAGTATCCATACCAGCCACATAGATTTTGGAGAGTCACTCAGAGTCCACAAGGAATTGAGTGAAAACCACATACCGGGAATCCAAAATAAATCTTGTAATACATAGAATCCACAAGGAAATGTGTATCTATAAAATACTGAGAATCCACAAGACATCGGGTGACACTAAGAATCCACAAGGCATCAAGTGTCAACCATCTACTAAGAACCCACAAGGCATCAAGTAGATGTCAGGTTACAGGGTTATCATGTTGCACTGTCATTGTTGTTTCCCACCATGTGCACACTCGACTAGGAGTAATTATACCATGATAGACACCTATCAAGTATACGCATACCAATCCTCCAAATGAAAACATGATAAGTCATAGCATGATAACAACCATAGCACACATCATGAGAAATATAGCATCATCATATACATCAACAGGTGAATCAAACATCATCATGGAATCTAAAAATCACATAAATCTCATGGAATCAAGCCATAACATATCATGGGCCACAAACACACCCACAATAAATCATATGTCAATAATGAATATAAAATATTTATACGCACAAATCTTATTAAGGTAACATGTTTAACAAATCCCAAAAAGGTAAGGAACATCCTACCTCAAAAGTCATCGATGAAAAGGGAATTGACAAACCACCCAATGTGGTTTGATAGCAGGAATTGAAACCTCAATAGTAAATAACACCTCATCACTACCTTATTATCATACATTTTAACACATTAATGGTTGATGTTCGTCAAGGGTTCCTATGACCAAAAATAGTTATTTTATTTCAAAAATAAATAAATTATCAAATGAAATGGTACTTTCTATCTCCTATATAACTTCAAAATTTTCATTAAAATATCACATGTGATGATATTTTCTCTCTCCTAAATAATTACCAAATTTTCATTTAGGTCAATTCATGTGCTCACAATATTATCCTCAATAAAGATTAAATTTTTTATAATTTCTCACAAATTATCCTTTTATAATTATATCTTTATAATTTATTATAAATTATCTTTTCTATAAGTATATATGGATAATTTATCATAAATTATCCTTTATAATTATCATTTGATAATAAATTATCCTTTAATAATATCATAATTATAATTTTATAATAAAATACATTATCCACTGATAATATGTGTAATTATCCTATGATAAATCTGATAGTCTTTGTCACATGATAATTACCTTACAATTATCCTTTAACAATTTTTGTAATACTATATTTAATAATATAATACAATTATCCTTTGATAATTCATTGTAATTATAGTCTGATAACGCTTCATCATTATCATTTGATAATAATTTGTAATTATTTTTCCATATTTTTAATAATTAATCATTTGATAATTTTATTTCAAATTATCATTTAATAATCTAGTGGAATTATCACTAAAAATTCAATGAAATTATAATTTTATATTTGTTCTTGATTATGTTTTGATAGATGAAATTATCATTGATAATTTTTTTATACTTATCTTCCAAAATTTTCATGAAATAAACCTTTGATAATTTAGATCAATTATAATTCTTTGTAATTATTTATAACTATCTTTGATAATTTCATATAAATTATCATTTTATAATTATATATGATTATATTCCAACAATATTTCACAATTAAAATTTGATAATTTAGTAAAAAATATCCCTCATAATTTTTTGGTTCTATCAATTTTATTCAAATTCAACACCTTTTTTAAAAATTAGATAATAAGATAATTAAAAGTCCTATAATAAAAAAATGGAAAACCTCGCCTGAAATGCCTAACAAAGAGAAATATGATGACGTATTCATAATATATTACAACTATATACTCACTCAATCATGCCCAAGGTGGTTTCTAGTTTTCTCGGACAGAATGGGATCGATTGAGAACCAATAAGAAATGGTTTCTCCATTTTAAGACCCCCAAAAGCATTATCAGTCACCATTCTAAGATATATAAAAGGAATAGCCTATTTCAACCCCTAATTGAACTTAAAATTTATGATGGAGTGTTTAAATCCATGCCATTAATGCATTTATATTTTTTTGCGGTCAAAACGGGTAAGAAATCAAGCTTTCAGGAAGCCCATGCATTAGAAATGGAGGTCTAGATTTTTTTTGAAGATGATGAACTTTAAATAATTATTAATAATTAATTTGATAATTAAAATAGAAAACACTTTAATCTATGGTTGGAAATGACCAAACGTTCGATGTGTATAAAATTTATGCCCTGTTTAGAGTAAACTTCACATCCCCTACCTAATAGTGGTCTCATATTTCTCATAAGACAGACCATTTTGGATATATTGAATTATTTTCAAAAATAATATATAATAAAAATATTAAATAAAACATCCTCATGTGTGATCTTACAAAACGTCTCACATAAGAAAATGTTTCCCTTCCTAGTGTAAACCCAAAATCATGGACATAACGGTTGTCTAAAATTTATCATATGATGCACTATTTGGGATATATTAAATTATTTTAAGACAAATATAATTAATATTTTAAATAAATAATCCTCATGTGAAATTGGCCTAAACATGTAACATGCACAAAATTTATAACCCTCCTAGGTAAAACCATGCATCTTGGATGTAATGATGGTCTCAGATTTCTCATATGACACAAAATTTGGGAGATAATAAATTATTTTGGATAAATAATTCATGCATAATATAACATATTTAATATTTTTATTTTTTTCAAAATGAGGTTCTATGATCATCGAACTCTCATACTAACTCAACTCCTAACTCTAAAATTTTTTCATAGAATAATATAATATGTTAATGGGGCTTTCACCCTTACATAAAGCCTTTAAAAAATTTATTAAGTAATTTTTATTGAAAAAAAATAAATTTTCACATAAATATAATTACAAATTATAAACAAATATGGTTTTTACTACCTTTAAAAAATCTAGATATTACACTCACGATGTGGAGTAAGTTTTGGTGCTTTTTTCATTAAATATATGTTGGTGTTTTTTTACAGGTAGGTGGGAATCCCTAAATTTCTATTGAAAAAAATTCTAAATCTGTTTTTATGGTTGGAGGGATCCCATCACATGACCATGCTGAGATAAGTGTCCTGGAATCCCAAATATAAGTTCCATAGTCCCCTCTCTCATAGGTCTACACATGAAAAATCCCCACCTATGTTTGTGCACCTCATCTGAGCCATCATTTGTCTCCAAGCCTGCATGTCTGGTGCCATTGGAGGACGTTGTTCATCCAAACCACCATATCCAATGCCACCACTCTAAATGATGATATCATTACTCCCATGGTAGAATTTTTTTCTCCATCATAGATCAAGCTCTAAGGTTGTCTTGTACACACCTGAATCTATCCATACATCAACTACTCCACCCTCATCGCCTCCCACTCATGGTCTTGCTGCCACCCACCGATAGTGATCACTCATTAAATCCCATTGTACCCACTACTAATATCACCACATCCCATCCACCCTCCACTATTGTGGTCATCCTACACCCTATATTGATGTGTCACCCAAAAAGTTTCAAATTTTGGGGTGGCCAAGGTTTGATGCCTTGTTTGATGTTGGATTATAGAGCTTCTTTAACCACTAGGCCAGGACCCCAATTAAAAAATATATTTTTTCATTATCTTTACAAAGATAGGTCTAATATATTTATTTATCATTCTAGTTTAAATAATATATTCATGGATAATGAGTTGGATATTCGCTAGAAAAGTTGCTAGGAAATAATTAAAGATTATGACTATTTAATACATTTCCACCATTAAAAGGAAAACAAGTTGGTCAATGCATTGAGTCAAAAATAGCATGGTAGCCTATCTATTATGAGGATCAATAAATATCCAACATGTATATATTTTCTAAGAATGGATCTGGAAATATTGAAGGTAGGGGAGAAATCTTATCTTTCTTAAATGAGTGTTTAATTATTTATCCATGTAATCATTAAAGAGGCACAGAACAACAATGTAGAGTTGAAAAATAAGGATAGAAATGTTCTCTAATTTAACCTTGATTAAGATAGTGTTTTATGGTTTTGGAACTACGTATGTGTTCTATCCATACCTAATTAGAAGGAGTTGTTAGAAGAAGCTCATAGTTATTCATTCTCTATTCATCCTGAATGTAAAAATATATATAGATATTTGAAAGAGTATTTATGGTGGGATATAATGAAGAGAGATATTGAATATTTTGTATCTTAGTGGTTATTATGTCATAAATTTAAGGCTGAGATATAAAATTCTAATGTTATGTTACAATCATTACCTATACCAGGATGTAAATGGTAAAACATCATCATGGATTTTGTCATCAGACTCCCCAAAACATATAATGGGAACAATAATATATGGGATATAGTTGAACACCTTAAAACTTCTACACACTTTATTTATATTAGAGAATATTTATATCTAGATAATATTTCTTGGATATATATTAATGAAGTAGTAATATTTCATGGAGTACCACATTCAATTGTATCTAATCGTGATCAAAGGTTCACCTTGAAGTTTTTGCGAAGTATTTAGCAAGAAATTGATAATTAGTTGAGTTTTAATATGGTGTATCATCCTCATATATATGGATATCCTGAGAGAACCATTAAAACCCTAAAGGATATGATAAGATATTTTTCTATGGATTTCAATGGAGTTTGGGAACATCACCTTCTTCTAGTTGAGTTTTATTACAAGAATAGCATTCAGTTGAGAATTTAGATGGATCCTTATGAATCCATATATGGTAATAAGTGTAGAACTACATAGTTATAGAAGGAAGTTGAATATATAAACATATTGGAACCAGAGAAGGCTAACAAAATGGAAGAGAAGGTTAGAGCCATTCAGCAACACATAAAGGGAGCTCAATGTTAATAGAAAAGTTGTGTTGATAATCATTGATGAGATATGAAATTTAAAGTTAGTGAGAAGGTGTTTCTATGAATTTATCAATGGAATAAGGTTATGAGATTATAAAATAAAGTAGTGTTGAGCCCTAGATATATTGTTATTTTTGAGATTCTTGATCAAGTATGTATGGTTTTTTATCGCTTGGTGGTTCCACTGAACCTCTCTCAAGTCCACGATATGTTCCAGGAATCTCTTCTAAGGAAGTACATACCTAATCCATCATATGAACTAAAATCAAACTCCATACCAATGGATCATGATATTTCCTATGAAGACAAAACTATAGAGATTTTATATCATAGAGGGAGAGTTATACAAAGAAATGCCACACACATGTTCAAATTTTTATGGTGAAACCACCAGCTTAAGGAAGCTACATGGTAACCTGAGGATATAATGAGGTAGAATTATCCTCATTTTTTTATAGGAATAATGAATTCAGAGTGATAAATCCATTTTAAGGGAGGTATATTGTAACACTATGTGTTTTTATAAAATAATTTTTTTCAAATAAATTCAATTTATTTTACAGCTAGTGTTACATGTGTCACTGAGTTTTAAAGAACCACGATATACTACTCATATTATTATTTAAATATAGACATTATAAGATGGTTGTTAAACTTTTTGGCATGAATATTAATAATAAAATTATGAAAATTAAGTATAATTTATTTATATAAATAAAAAATATTGATAAAAAAGTATATAATATTTAATAGCCTTTATATGCTCTCAAAATATCTTTTTTTCAAAAAAACTATTAATTTTTTTAAACAAATAGTGAAAGTCATTTTTTTCACATTTCAAAAATTTATTTGAGAAAGTAAAATTATTTTTTAAAATATTCATTTCAAAATTAACTTTGAGTGATTTTTTTTATAATTATCTAAAAACATTAATTTTTTAATGAATTGTAAAAATACTGATTTTTATTAAAAACTGCACTTTCATTTATAGAATTTACAAGATAAATTTTATATTAATATGGTTTTAAAATTAAAATTATTTCAATTATATATTTATTAATACAATTTATGTCATAAAAATAAATTTCACATTGAATTTTAATATTAAAATATTCTGCACTTTTGAAAACTTTTTCTTTGGAAAACTAATTTTTGATCATGTCTATGGGATTAATATTAAAATAAATTTTGTGACTTTTTAAAATTTAATTTGTCAAAATGTATTAAATATTTTTAATAATAATTAATAAAACTATATAATAAGTTCAACTTAATTTTTTCATAATAAATACTAAAACATTGTAAATTAATTACCATGATTAAGGTTAAAACTCCTTTACCGGGAGGTTAAACTAAAATGATAAGGGTTAAAATAACCTAAAAATTTGTAAAATTGCTATTTTATGGACATATTTAGACCTTATCTCAATTAATGTTTGATAATGATCCATTTTTATTCATTATAGAAAGTTTAAAACTTGGCTATACAATTTTCATTTCAAAAAAACTAAGTTTGTCATATCCCCCACTTATAAAAGGGAACCACCTTTCCTCTCCTCTTTATAATACAAAAAACTTTTTAATCAAAAAATACCTACCCAAATATAGTAATTAATTCCATACCAACATTTTATGGGAATTTTTTTTATTAAATTTTTTTAAAGGCTTTTGGTGGAAACTTAAGTAGGTTATCCAAAGAATATGAATCGTTCTCAACTGAGTAGTTTTGTATTATTTCTTATTCCGCCACCTTGGAATATTATCCAACTATGATGATATAGTAACATAATTATAAAACATATAATTAGATGTTACTATGTTAATTTAATAACACATATCTATCTTCTCTTCGGTAAAATGGAAAATGAAACTGTTGATCGTGTGTATGGAAGACTACTACATCGTAAACCAATGGAATTATTTTTCTATCACTACCTCAAACGGCTGGATATAATGATTTATTTAATTTATTTATATAATATATAGGAAACAATTATACTAATATAATTATAATATTATCTCAACCTTTTTACCTTCCAATCCATTGAAAATGATAACATCTCTCAGGCATACATGTGGACTACAACCTTCATGAAGCGATGTAATACATTTTTCATTTTATTTGCATATGGACAGTAATAAGGATATATTTAATAAATATATATGATATATATGATATGAAAATTATTCTAGAAATGTTTATTAATATTTACCTTTGTTTTTTCCATCTTTCATGAAAATGGAAATAGATTTCATGCGTGTATATGGCATGCCATCTCTATAAGCGGTGTAATTCATTTTTTATCCATAACTTTAATAGATTATATAAATATATATATAGTTAATTAATATATATGATATTTATATAATTTTTAACATTATGTAGATTATTATAACATGGTCACAGTAAAAGTATACAAAATCCCAAACCAAGACATACATAAAATGTGAAGTAGCTATTTCACAAACTGTGATTTTAACGAGTAATTATTTATAAAAGGGCCATAAAATGACATAAGTAAATAAAATATGGTATGAAATATATGATTATGATTTTGGAATATATTTATTATAGAAAGGTTAAGAACATGTACAAATAAATTTGAGACTTAATGTAAAGGATTATTGTTGCAAATTATCTTCTTGAGGACATATGTTATGTTGTGTACATATCTTCTTTTATGAGATTTATATATATCCATGTTGATAAGTTATATCATGAATTTATTTATTATCCTGATATTTTAGGTTATATTTAAAATTATTCTTTTATGGGTCTTGTGCATTAAAAGTTATCAAATCATGTGAGGGATTCTCATCTTGAATTTTCTTCTTTGGGACACATTTCATATTCACAATTTGTTTTTTAATCTGGTCTATATACTACCTAGGAATGTATTTTATGATTATTATTATCAATTTATGAGTATTTATATTTATATATATAGTTATTTCTTACATTGGTCTTACCATTTAGATGATACTAAATATTTAATGATTTTATGTTATAATCCCATTGTTTATCAAGATTATTTATGATTACATTTCTGATGATGAGATATTAGGATCTACCTATCAAGAAACTATTGAATTAAATTATTCTATTATTATTTATAGTGAATAAACATTTTCATTTCATTTTAATCTCTGTAAGGATTAATGAGATGGAAATAAATGTTGTTAATAAAAAATTTCTTTATTTCTATCTTAGATCAAAAATCATTTTCTTTCCACATCCAAGTTTTCTGAAAATGTTTTAAAGGAAGTTTTTAATATTCTCAAATGATTTTTTAAATAAATTTTTATCCATGTTTTAATTCTTAAAAAATGTTTTAAAATTAATCGTCTTTTTTTCAAATGATGTCCTTTTTAAATTTTTACCAAAAATGTGAAATGAATATTTGTTTTAACATGTACAGCATGACGAGAATCTTAAACCATCATAGCCAATCAATTATTTAAATAATAGTTTACTATTTTTCAAGGTTATTTAAAAATTAAAATTTTTATTTTTATATTTAGTAAATTTTTATATTTTAAATAAGTAATTTTAAAATGAAAATGATATTTTCCTCAATAAGGTTTTAATAATATTTTTATGAAATTTTTATTCATCAATGACAAAAAATATTGGTGTTTCTTATGTTTTAGTGGGGATATGATCCAATGGTAACATCCTTATTCTTTTTGTGGGTGGTTTATGCTTATGATTATAATTAAGAGATGATTATGAAACCTATTTCTTTTACATGGGATATACTTTGATGAAATTATTATGAGTCCCATTTTCTTTCCATGGTTTAAAGAATAAAGAGTGTTTTATGGTCCTATAGAACAAAATTGTATAGATTATGTTATGAGTGGGACATAAATAAATCTCTAATTCATTGGGTAAAGATTTATATCTCATGATAGAATTATGGAGAACAAGCTTATGTTCTTGATCTTCTATGGTACGCAGGCTAATGTTCCTGATCTGATATGGGAAAAAATTCAATATGATTGATCAATAATGGTAAATATGTCATGATGCATAATCTATTATGTTATGGGAAATAGGTAGGGATTATTAATCCACTGTGATTTGATAGTCTCAGTAGTTAAAATTGACATATGAAATGGTTTATAAACTTTTGATGTAACCATGATTATATGACATGAACTTATGGCTCATGATTTATTTAGGATTATTTCTCACTATTATGATTCATGTCTTTGAAATGATAATATTTTATATCATGACTAACTTTACTGATCTTTGATGGATTAGGTATGAACCTTGTAAGTTATGTCTATGATCACATACCCTTATGCTTATCTTATGCCTTCTTATAGACATCAATTAATATATCCCATGTTTACTCTAACTGATCATTTGATATCACCCTTTCTTATGTTTACTTTTTCTTGGTTATTAAGAAAGGATTAAGTGGTGTATGTCTATAAAGTGTACTAAATGGGGAGATATTTATGGGATATTTTAAAGATCTTTCATGAAATAAGAAGATGGTATTTCTATTCTCCCAAGATGATAAACCTTAATGGTACTGATGCATGTACTTGTGAAATGTATTTAATATTCATCTAAAAAGATGTAATATTAATGTATGAAAATCTTGGGTCATTATACTACCATCTCCATGAATGGTGTAACACATTTTTCTACCACTAATTTTTTTGGAGTATTATGAGTACTTATATAGTGAATATATATATATATATAATATTAATATCATTATTAACATTATGTATATGATGTAATCATAATCAAATTACAAGGACAAAAACTGCCAAACCAAAACATACATGACAAAAAAAGAAGTTATTAACTAATATAGTGATTTTAAAAAATTAATGTTAATAAATGGGTGACAAAATAATATAAGTGAATCATATAAGGTGTGATATATGTTAGTATTATTATTTAATATATTTATAATAAATCCATATTTATTATATAGGATTTTCAAACATGAATGAAGGAAACTATACCTGAGATAAGGGTTTCTTATCTCACTTTTACTTTCATGATATATTTGACATGTTCACCGATTTTCCCTTTTTTGGGGTGTATATATTTCCACTTTTATATTTTACATAATTAACCTATTTATCTTCATGAATTTTTAAGTTTCATTTGAGGTTATTTATTTCATGGCGATTAGTATTAAAAAGTTTCCAAAGTGGTAAGGGTTTTATGATTACAATCTCATTGTTTATCGAGACTATTTATGATTAAGTCTCTGATGATGAAATATTATGATCTATATCTCAAGAATATCATGAATTTTATTCACATATTTTTATTCATGATCTTTTCAAGTAATCATAACATTTTCCTCCCTTTCATACTTAAAATTATTTATAGAATGTATATAATAAAATATGACTTTATTTCTCTCGTTGGTCGAAATTCCTTCTTATTCCATATCCATTTTTTCTAAAAATATTTTTAAAAACGTTTTCAATGTTATAAAAATTATTTATTAAATAAATTTTTATCCATTTCTGTATTTTTAGAAAAAGTTTTAAATGGGATCTTCCAGACATTTTCTAAACGAGGTCCTTTTATCCTTTTTACAATAGTGTGAAAAGAAAAAAAAATTAATTATAGGGCATGTATGAAATTACCTTCCATCATGACCACTAATTATTTTGAAGACTCCTTTATAATTTTACAAGTTTATTTTAAAATAAATTATTGTTCTTAATATTCCCTAATTTTTTTATTTTTTCAAAAGTGATTTTCGAAGTGAATTACTAGGGATGTACTATTTAGATACCATTATTCATATTACTCTAGATGGTTAATGGTTATGTTTATTGATTAAGTAAATTATTAAAATTTCTTAGGTTTGTTTCCAATAAAAATATATATTTTGATTTTTTTTATTGATTGATTAAATTATTAACATTTTTTATTATAATTTTTCAATATAAATTTTTATGTGATTATGTTTCTATAATTTTATAAGAGGAATGTTTTGGGCTTGGTAAGTGATGGGTGGGGCCTATTATAGCCCCTTGATGCATCAGTGGGTCTCATGAGACAAACTATCTTGGGTTTTTGGCTGAGTAAATACCCAATTATTTAAGATGTCTTGATAAGGTGCTTTGAATGTATGGATATCATGTATATCACTATACATTCCATCATTATGATATTATTTATTTGATATCATGTGATTATTTATGTGGAATTGTTTTGATCATCATTAATTATTTCCATGTTATTATCATTATTCAAGTTATTGATTAAATGGAATGTTTTTTAGTATTTTACCTTGTCATGTTGATTATGTATTATTTTTTATGATAGCTTCTATTATACTCATACCCATAATGATCATTAGATCTCACCCCTTTCTTATGTTTCCTTTCCCCAAGATTCTAGGAAATGTATTATGATTTATATGAAGGGATATTATAAAGGGAATAATGGTTTTATCATAGATAATTCTATGTTGTATTTTATGTTCTAAAATGTAATGTGAGTTTAAAGAATGTATCTAGTTTTTCAAGACTATTAAATTATTCGGTATTTGGGATGTGACCTCTTATATCTAGAACTAATTTAATAAACTAACCACTGAATTTGGGCTACTAAGGATGAGATCTTTATAGTAGTTATCATATGGAGGTTTATTAGAGACATTTTTACAGGATTTAGGAAACCATAGATTAGAGAACATAAAACAATTACTAACTTTGAGGATAATTATAAGTATAGGATAACATCCTAAAGTTTTGTTAAGGTATAGATTATATGGATTTCCTAGAAATACATCCCTATCTAGATACTATGAGAAGGTGTGGCTCTGAAACAAATGTATCAAGGGGTAAAAAATCCAAAAAGGGAACATTGGAATTTGAATCGATCGTCACCTAGTGTACAATAATGGGCCTTACTTCACACCTTTTTGACACTCTCAAGGGATATTCTTGGGATAATTCAAACTTTATTTAAAAATCATTATTAAGGATATGAAAATATTTTTATAAATTGAGAATATTACCTAAGATAACTAGTTTATGATTATGAGATTAGCTATGCATAAATTTTTTAATTTATGTTAACTGTATAAATAGTTTTAAAATTATAAATTATGATTAATAATGTTATAATCTAATATATTGTATTCCATTATTCATAAATGGTGAATATAAGAATAAATGGAAACTATATTAATACATGTAATCCGTGTAGGGATTTCCCTCCTGGGAAAGATAATGAATCTGGGTCTAGAGCTATAGCTAAATCTAAACAATTATAACTATATTAGGGAATATGACTTAGGTTATGTCTAATAACCTTTCTCATATGAAGAAGCCTACTGATCCACAATGTGGTCTGACAACTTTAGACTATTTAATGCATCAACGACCTTTATCATTTAATGGGACTATAAATCCATTTGTATAAAATCAATGGATAATTTCTTTTGATGATATATTTCTCTATTTGGGAAGTAATAAAGGGGGGAGGATTAAATAGTAATTTATCATCTCTCAGGGGATGTGGTTTAATGGTGTTTGTTGATTCAAAACACTAAGTATGAAAAAGAAATATAAAATATGTAGTGGAAGGATTTTATTGTACTCTTATTAGAAAAATATTTTCCACGTGATCAATGAGAAGATATGGAAAGACAATTTTTGATTCTGGGAAAAAAGGAAGAGGAAAATGTTATTAAGCATGAATATAACTTTACAAGATTAGTAATGAATTTTGTGGAATTTATACATAATCCAAAGAGAAATATTTACTATTTCTTTGATGAGATTAATCCATTCCTTTGAAGGGAACTGGTATCCAAAATATTCTCATCATATGAGGACATAGTATTATGTACTATCAATATATAGAAATAATTATCCAAGTATAATTTCTTTTAAGGAAAGTAAGATAAGAAAATGGTGGTTGATCACTCTAGAAAAGGAAATATATAAAAAGTGAAGAACTGGAGTTTGTAATTTATAGCTTTTAATAAATGTGGAAATAAGAACCATAGAACATGCTTGTTGGGAATGGGTGTTTTCTTTAAGTGTGGAGAGAAAGTAGACCATTATTTTGATTAAAAGAGAAAGAAATAATCTTTCAATGTGCAATGATTTAAGTGTAAGGATATGGGACACTATTCAAATTATTTTCCTAGGCATCAAGGGAATTTTCACTAGAAAATTCCAAGGGAATAAGGCCAAGATTTTGTGATCACAATAGCTGAGGTTGAAGTTCCTAATGATGTGGTGGTAGGTGCATTGCTTTTATCCTAATATTTAACTAATTCATTATTTGATTTTGGTTCTTCTCACTCTTTTATATCTTCCAAGTCTCCCATGAAAATTAAATATTTCCCTCGCACCATAAGAAGTGACTTATCATTAAAAACTCTTAGTAGAAGTCTCACTACAACAAGGATTTGTCAGTTAGTTCCCATAATGATGCAAAAATATTCCCTATTGGATAACTTTATTATTATAGTGATACTTGATTTTGATATAATCATTGGTATGAATTGGATTTCAAAATATGGTGAAAAAAATATTTTAAAGGTAAGGAAATTATAATTTTTCATGATGTGTGAAATTATTTATCTTTAGATGGGATAATTCATCATCTTATTCATGTCTAAATCCCCCACTAGTAGCTCTTCTGAATGAAACTCTTGTGGAAGAAGAGCTCACATGATCTAAAAATGAAAAAGTTAATCTTAAAATTGAGAAAGTAACTATTGTATAGGAATACATTGATGTATTTCCTAATTAATTAACTATACATCCACCAGAATGTGAAGTTGATTTTTTTATTCATATAATCCCTCATGAAAGAAATATACGAAATACACCCAATAGAATGTCCATTTTGGAATTATTGCAGTTTAAGAAACAACTAAATGATTTATGTGATAAGGTATTTTTACACCATAATGTTTCACCTCAGGGAACCCCATTTATTTACATTAAGAATAAATATGGATCTATGATATTTTTCATTGATTATAAATCCCTGAGTTTTTATGAAATATTTTTTTCAAATAAATTTAATTTCCTTGATAGTTTTCATTACATGAAACAAATAGTTTTAGCAAACATCAATATATAATCAATATTATTATTTAAATCTAGTTTTAATAACTTAGCCATTAAATTATAAGTTATAAATAAGACTTACTAGATCATAAAAATTATATAGTTTACAAAGTAATAAAGTAAATTAAATTGTAATCAATTTATTACATTTGAAAATAAAAATCATTTTAAAGTAGAATAAATGTTAATAACTGTTTTATGTGAACTATGTGTTTTTATCTAAATAAAATAAAATAGTCACTCTTAGTGAATTATTTTAATGAAATTATATATTATATACTCAATCAAAAATTTCATTATTCATATAATATTTTTTCTAATCATGGGATAAGAATAAATCTATTTTTATGTTTAAAAATGTATTTTTTTCAAAAAAATCGGTTTCACCATATTCTGAAAACTTACCTTAAAACTAATTTTTTTCACTATTAGAAATTTTATTTTACAAAATTAATATCATTTTTTAAATTATCATCTCAAAATTATCTTAGATTGAATTTTTGATAATTTTTTGAAAAGATTAATTTTTTGATGAACAATGAAAATATTAGTTTTTTCAAAAAACCATTTCGTTTAAAGTGTTTAAAAGTTATATTGTATTTTAAAATGGTATTAAAAGTAAAATTAGTTCAATTATATTATGAATAATCAAATTTATATTATTTTTATCTTTTATATAAATAATTTTTATACTAAAATAAAAGTTATATTTTGAAAAATGCTTCTTCGTAGTGTATTCTGATTAAATTTTAAAATAAATTCCCCCAATTCTGTGAATATATTTTGTAAAAATGGATTTCATATTTGTATTCAGTATAATTAATAATATTTAATAAGTTCAAATTAATTTTTTGTCACAATGAATAGGGAAAAAATAAAAAATAATTATCATGGTTAATGTTAAAACGGGTTTACTAGGGGATAAACCTTACGTTTAAGGTATGTTTGACCATAAAAATTGCCTAAATCCTATTTTATGGAAAACTTTGAACTATAAACTATCCTAATTTTTTAATCTATTGTAATTATGAATCATTTTTTCTTGGAAATTACTTTATCATTTTGGGTTCTTTTTGGAAATCTTCAAGTAGTTTCCAAGAAAGTTCCTTTCTCCACTTATAAAATGGAATCACTCCTCCTATCCTATCCACACTCCATGATCTATTATTTTCAGACAATACATGCCCATAAACTTTCCTTAATTCTCTCCACATGTCCTAAAGGCATTATTTTGATTAGGAAACCCTCCTAAGAAGGCTTTAGGTATAAAGCTATAGAGGCTCTTCGAAGAAGAGGTATAACTCTTAACCATGTGTTATCATTTTATTTATTCTTACACCTCCTAAAATTAATATTAATTAATAATAATATAATAACAAAATTATCTACAATATAATTAGAGGTTATTATATTCTTGTAATAATGATCATGTATCTCCACTGTCAAAAAATGGGAAAAGAAATCATTTATCATGTGTATGGTGGACTACTGCCTCACGAACCGATGCACATCATTTTACATCACCACCTATCAAAGGTGGATATATTGATATATTAAAAGTATATATATGATAATTTTTAAATAATTATACTTATATAAATATAATATCACATCTACATTCTAACCTTCCAATCTGTTAGAAAATGATAAAGTCGCTCATGTGTTTGTGTAGACAACCACCTCCATGAAGTGATGTGATAAGTTTTTCATTTTATTTTGAAATAAAAGGTATTGAGAGTATATTTAATGAATATATATGATATAAAAATTATTATTTAAATTTTATTTAATATTTACACTTATTTTTCTATCCTTCAAGAAAATGGAAAAAATGTTCTTATGTACATATGGCATACCATCTCCATGAATGGTACAATTCATTTTCTATCACTAAAATTAATGAATTACAATAAATATATGTATAATTAATATATTTGAATTTATATTATGGTTAAAATTCTGTATATTATTAAACCATAATCAATTTAAAATGATAAAAAATTCCAAACCAAAACACACATGAAAAAAATCATTTTTACCCAAAATTTGATTTTAACAAGGAATTGTTAATAAATTGGTAATAAAAATCCATAATTAATTAATATATGGTTTTATATAAATGATTATGGTTTAGGAATAGATTTATAATAAATCTATATTTATTATAAATAATATTTTAATGTGTATTAATAAATTCAAGTCTTGAGGTAACAGATTTATATTCTCTCTTTTATTTCTATGAGACATATGCCATATTCACCACTTGATTCTTTTTGTGGTTTATATACTACCCAATTAAAATTTTATATCATTAATATATTTATTTTAATGGTATTTAAATTTTAATTTGATGTTATTCTTTAATTTTTATTATAATTAAAAAAATATAAATTGGTAATATATTTTTGTCTCGCTTTTATTTATGTGGGACACATGCCTTATACACCACCTATTTATTTTGTGATTTGTATATATTAACTATGAATGTATTTTATAATTCTTTATGTTAAAATTATGTGATATAAATATTCATATAAGATTATTTCTTTCATGCGTATAATTATTCAAAATATAAAAAAGTGGAATGGGTTTTATGTTATAATCTAATTGTCTATTAGAGTTATTTTATAATTAAGTTTTTTATGATGAAATATTATGATCTATCTCTCAAGAAACTCATGAATTTTATTATCATATGGTTATTTATATATAATATATGATTTTATTTCATTTTCCTCTCATAAATTACTCAAAATAAAGGAATAATTTTTTTAATAAAAATAGTCTTTATTTCTCTCTTCAGTCGAAAATTATTTTCTTCCAAATCCATATTTTCTAAAAATGTTTTCAATAATGTTTTACAATGATTGTTTAAATTAAATTTTACCTATGATCAAATTTTTACAAGATGTTTTAAGATTAATCTTCCTATCATCTTCTAAACTTGGTACATTTGGACTTTTCCTAAAAAAATGTGAAAGGAATATTTGTTTTAACATGTACAGAATGAACATTATTTCCCACCACCAGGAAAAATAAATTATGTAAATCTTAATTTACATGCTTCAATGGTTATTTTAAAATAAAATGTTTTCTATAAAATTTTAGATGTTTTTAGATTTTAAATATTTTATTTCATAGAGGAATGGATATTTTCCTCAAGAAATTTTCTAAGTCATCTTGCAAAATCATTTTCCTTTTAAGATGACATACAATAATGTTTTTAAATTTTTAATGGGAATATAATCCAATGATATGATCCATATTCTTTCTCTATATGGTTTATGTTGATTTCTTTCTTTTCATGACCTGATTTAATGTTCACAATTTTTGGAATGGACCTAGTTTTCTTATCCAAATGATTAATAATTTCCCTAGCTTTCATAACCATGCGGTTATGTGTGGACCTCTTTTCATGTCCATAAGGTAATGTGTGGACCTGGTTTTATGGATATAATGTTATGTGTAGACCAAGTTTCTTGTCTATATGGTTTTTTTTTTGGACTTGGTTTCGTATACATAAGTTTATGTGAGGGCCTGATTTCATATCCTTAATTTAATGAGTGAACTAATTTATATTTTTACATGTTCAAAATTTTATCAGCTTAAATTTTTTCTATATTCATATATCTATGTTATACTATCATGGCTTATGTTAACAGATTCCTTTTTTCATGTCTTATAAACTTTCTATATTTATTCCATGTCTCAAGATTATGATCTTTGTTATGTAGGGTATGGCTTCCAAATGTTAAGCTAATGTTCTCATACCCTCATGCTCATGTTATGCCTCTGTGATCATTGATATCTCATTTTTTTACCCTTACTGAGAAATTGATATCACCATTTCTCATGTTTCATTTCTTTGGGTTATCAAGAAAGGTTTTATTTAGGGTATGTCTAAGAAGAGTACTATGTAGGAAGATCTGTATGGGATATATTGAAGGTCTTTAAAGAAATAAGAATATTAAGTATATTTTCTATAAAGATACTAAACCTTTATGGTCCTCAAGCATGTATCTATGAGATGTATTGAATATTAACCAAAAAGTGTGTAATATTTATGTTTGAAAACCTTGAGTTATTACATCAAGTATTAGATGAGAGGTTTAGTTACCATTTTGAGGATTAGAAAACATTAGTGATATCCTTAGGGATATGTCCAAGGATAATTCTATGGATAAGTTAATATAGATGAAAATATTCTGGAATTTTTATGAAGGATAGAGTGAGTGGTGCTTGAGAAATTAAATCCTTGTCTATATACTACAAGTGGATGTGGCTCTCCTACAGTTTTACATAGGGGTAATAACTCCAAAAAAGGTGCATTTTACTGGACTTCATCTTCACCTAGTGTACAAAAATGGGCCTTGCTATACACCTAGTATGTCACTATCATGGAACATGTTTTTGAAATTCATGAACTCTTTAAGAACCATCATAAAAGATTTTAATATATCATTACCATGAATGGCCTAGTTTAAACCTAATATTACATAGATTAAAATAATTTGACATGATTTATACATCCTATAAGTGATTTTTCATGATTATGTGGTTCCCAATATGTATATTGTTTCTCAAAATATGATATTTGGTTTCAGTAAATTGTGATAACCATAAGGAATTGGGTTAAAATTTCATGTGATAGATGATGTGTTGATGAGAAACCAAATGGGATGAGAACTGGAGTGAATGATCTAATGATTATTTATAATTAGTTATCATGATATATAATTAATAACTTTCACCTTAATCAACTCTTGGAATCATCAATGATTACAAGGATAGAGTTTTCTAAGAGATTAGGTGACAGAGACCATAAAATAAATAATATTCATTTTCGTATATCTATGGAATGTGGGAAGAAACACTCAAGGGAATGTCTCAAAGGGATGAGAAGTTGTTTTATATGTGGAGAGTAAGAGAACAGAGCTAGAAATTTATAAGGAAAAATGAAATTTTTAGTTATCACAATGGATGAGAATAATGGTTTCCCTAAGGAAAAATAAAAGGTTTAATGCTTTAAATATGGGATGTATGAGAATTTTTAAAATTGATGTTCGAAGGGGAAATCTCAAGAGGAGGATCAGTAAGGTTTAATAATTAAGGGTTTTTTGTTGATAATAAAGAGAATAAAAAATATATATGAATGGGATGAGGTATTAAGTAATATGATCCTAGATCTTAGTTAATGGTTTAAGAAATAAGTGGATTGGTTTAAGTGTTTATATATTTGAGTTTAAGAATTATGTTATATTAATCATGAATTATATAATTATTTTTAAAAAAAATATTGTTGATTTTCAAGAATATCTTGAATGGTACTAATGACCTAGAAAATCGATTTAAGGGAAAGGTGATATTTTATGGAAAACATGTGATTAAGGGAAATACAGCCCCTAATATGATCCTTATGTTAAGGTAATTTTGTTCAGTTTGGGTTAAGAGATTATTAATATGGATAATGTAAATTAGATAGTATTGATGATCTTGAAACTAATTAATGATTTGATGAAAAATTGGTTTATTATATAATTTATGTAGTTTGTTGTTTTTTTTGTATTTATAGAATATATTCAATAATTTGTGGTTTTATTAAAGTAATGTGGAAGTGTGTATGTCTTCAATTAGGTTATATGGTAATTCTTGTTATTACCATGTTTCAAGAGAATATATGATCAAGGTATTCAAATATTTAGTATGGGAAAACTAAGAGTCTCTTTATGGTATTTGTGGCATTGATATTTAGTTTATTTTATAAAATTTAGTGAACTTCATAAATTTTTTAATTTTGGAAGGGTCTTTAGTTTACACATTCATGGAATTGTTTTAGTTAAACTTTAGATGAGGTTATAGAGATTAATGTATTATTTCATCATATGAAGATTTATCTATATTATATCACTTGTGCTAACAATTATGGTTTTTTTCATAACTATAAATAAAAAAATATTATTCTTTTATAAATATTATGATCTATTAAGTACTTGAGGAATGAAAAAATCATCCTCATTTCTTTGATAAGGTGGAAATTAATCAAATTACAACTAAAGTATTAGATAATTCTTATGAAATAGAATGGAATCAAGTATGTATGTATTTTCATAAAAATTACTAAACATTATGAAAAGGGTATTGAAATAAAGAAAATTAGATTAACCTTTATTTCTGATAAATCATTGGTCTCTTCACCCATTAAATAATTATGGATTTTTTCCATTAACTTTATCCATACTATGTTTTATTTCTCTCTCAATTGGTATTTGGTCATTAGTTTTATCTTCCATGTCCATATTTTTACTTCCTTCCAATGTTATCCTATTTTCAATCCTAGTTTTATGTGAATCTTAATGACCATCATAATTTATTTTTCCTCTTTTCAATAGGAATTATTATAAACACATTGTAGGATGTGGGTTTTTTATGAAGGAATCTTCAAATGTCGAACCCATCAAGTGAAAGTTCAAATTATTAGGACACAATTTATTAAAGGGGGTGAATAAAACACCTCAATATTTTATTAAATATTTTTATAAATAAATTTAATTTTTTTGATAGCTTTTGTTACATAAAACATTGAGTTTTATCAAACCACGGTATATTAATAATATTATTATTTAAACCTTATTATGATATCCTATTAGTTAAATTGGAGGATATAAATATGAATAACTAAATTATAAAAATTATATAGTTTAAACATAAATAAAATAAATTTAAATATTATCAATTAGTTATAAATGAAAATAAACATCATTTGGAAATAAAAGAATCATTTTTATGAAAAATACTTTTTTTATGCACATAAATTGTTTTTATCAAAATAAATTAAATTAGTCCCTATTGGTGAATGATTTTAATGAAATTTATTTATTATATATTAAATGAAATTTTTTATCATTAATATAATATTTTTTATAATTATTGGATAAAAATAATTCGATTTTTAGGTTTAAAAAATATTTTTATAAAAAACAACTTCACCGCGTTTATCGCACTTATATAAAAACTAATTTTTTCCACTTTTAAAAAAAATTATTTTGAAAAAAATATTTTAAAAAATATTTTCATTTTTTAAATCATCTTGTAAAAATTATCTTAGAGTGATGTTTTGAGATTATATATAAAGGATAAATTTTTTTATGAATAGTGAAAAATACTAATTTATATTGAAAATTTCTTTTTAATTTAAAGTATTTACAAAGTCAAATTATATTTTAAAATGGATGTAAAAGTAAAATTAAATCAATTATATTATTAATAATCCAAATTATCTGATTGTAATGAATATTATGCATATTTTTAATATAAAAACTTTTATACTTAAAGAAACATTGTCTTTGAAGAATTGCTTCTTTTTTGCATCTGTTGGTTTTATTTTAAATTATATTATACCACTTGTGTAAATTTATTTTGAAAAAATGGATTGAAAAAAATTTTAATTATCATAATTAATATTTATTAATAATTTAAACTTATTTTTTGGTCATAATGAATACTCAATACAGTAAAAATTAAATATTTTCATTAAGTTTAAAACATGTTTACAAGGGGTTAAAACAAAATATAAGGGTATTTTTTAAAATAATACTTGTCTAGATACTATTGGATATCCGTATTTGAACCTTATACTATCCCAATTTCTAATATATTCTCATTTATAAGCATTTTTATTGGGAATGAATTTATCTTTTTGGATTCTTTTGGGAAATTTTCAAGTAGTTTCCAAGTGGGTTCCTTTCACAACTTATAAAAGGAAATCTCTCCTCCTCTCCTCTCCACACACAAATATCCTTTTTTTATTAAAACACTTCCAAAATAATTACCTTACTTCCCTTCCCACATCCTAGAGTCCTTATTTTTATTAGAAAACCCTCCTAATAAGTTTTTTGGTATAAACCTAAAGAGACTCTCTAAAGATGAGGTATTTCTCTTAAACATGCATTATAATTTTATTTATTTTTTAAAATACGTAAAATATTATTAAACTATACTAATATAATAACATCAGTATCTACCATATAATTATATATTGTTATATTATTTTCCAAACCAATATCCATCTACCCATTCATAAAATGGGAAATGAAACTATCAATCGTGTGTATGGTTGACTATCGCCTTGTGAACCGATGTACTTAATTTTCCATCACTGCCTCTCACGGGTAGATATAATGATGGATTAAAAGTACATATATGATATTTATTATATAATTATTCTTATTTAGTTATAATATCATATCTACCTTCTTACCATCCAATATTTTAAAAAATGATAATGTCGCTTGTGCGTACGTGTGGACTACCGCCTCCATAAAGTGATGTGATGTGTTTGTCATTTTATTTTGAAGTGAAGGTAATTAGTTTATATTTAACTAATATATATGATATATATGTTATAAAATTTATTATTTTAATTTGAATTAATATTTACCTTTATTTCTTTGCATCCATTAAGAAAATGGAAACAACATCCATGTGTATGTACGGCCTACCATCTCCATGAATGGTGTAATTAATTTTATATATAAATATTTAATGGATTGCTATAAATACATGTATAATTAATATATATAATATTTATATTATGTTTAAAATTATTTATATGATGGGACAATTATAGAAGTAAAAATACTGAAAATACCAAACCAAAACATACATGAAAAATGAAGCAATTATTAACAAAAAGGGGATTTAAAAAAAGAATTGTTTATATATGGGTAATAAAAGTCCATAAGTAAATAATATATGGTAATATATATATGTTTTTTTTAGGTAATAGATTTATAATAAACCTCTATTTATTATATAGGAGGTTGTAACATGTATGGAGAAATTCAAAACTTGTGGTAATAGGTTTCTTGTCTCGCTTTTATTTCTGAGAGACATATGCCATATTCACCACTCATTTATTTTGTGTTGTGTATGTACTACCCATTTGACATGTTATATCAAGAATATAATTTTTTCATGATATTTAAATCTTTATTTTATTTTATTATTTAATTTTTCTTATGATTCAAAAGTTTCTACAGCGGTGAGGTATTTTTGTGTCACTTTTATTTTTGTGGGACACATGCCTTATATAAAACTTGATTCTTTTATGCAGTATATATAATACCCATGAATTTATTTTATGATTATCATAAAAAATTATAGGACATAATTTTCAATATAAGATTCACATATTCATGGGGCTTATGATTCAAAATATAAAAAATCAGTAAGCGTTTTATAGTACAATCTCATTTTTTATCGGGGTTGTTTATAATTAAGTTTCTAATGATGAAATATTGTGATATATCTCTCAAGAAACTCATGAATCTTATTATAACTTGGTTATTTATAGATAATAAATTATTTAATTTCATTTTCTTCTCTTTAAGTACTCAATATATAGGAATAATGTTTTTAAATAAAATCTATTTTATTTTTCTCTATGGTCAAAACACCTTTTCTTAAAATCCATGTTTTCAAAAATTATTCCCTGAATTTTTTACTATGATTATTTAAATTCATTTTTACCCATTATTTAATCTTTTTTAAAAAATTAAAATGAATCTTACTGCTATTTTCCAAACATCATACTTTTAGACTTTTCTTGCAAAAATGTGTACGGAATTCTTGTTTTAACATGTATGGAATGAACAGTATTTACCACTATCATGATAGATCAATGATATAAATAATACTATATAAATTTCTAAGGTTATTTTCTGAGAAAATTTTATAAAAAATTTGATTTTTTATATTTAAAATATGTGATTTGAAAGTGGAATAGATATTTTCCTCAAGAAATGTTCCAAGTGATCTTTCAAAATCATTTTCCATTTAAGATGACATAAATTAGTGTTACTTAAGATTTCCTGGGGATATGATCCAATGAAACCATCCTTATTATTTCATTTAATGGATTATTTTAATGGTGAGATATTTTTTACAAAACTTATTCCTTTTCTATGGGTTATGTTGTTATGAAATAATAAAATGTTTATAAAACTAGTTTCTTTTACATGGGATATACTATGATGAATTTCTTTTGAAATATATTTCTTTTCATGACTTTTGATATGATTAATTTTTTTAATCAAGTGGCACATAGATGTATGATTTCCATTATGTGATGGGTGGAACCAATATATCCCTCCAATTCATTGGGTAAATATGGAAAACTCATGACTAAATATGTTATAAGTGAACCTGATTCCATGTTCATGATTTCATGCATGTATATGGTTTTTATGTCCAAAATATTAATCATGGGATTATATTCCATGTCCATAAGGTTTTTTGTGGACTATGTTTCATGTCCATAAGGATATGTGTGGAACTATTTTCATGTCCATAAGGTTATTTGTGGACCTAGTTTCGTGTTCATATTGCTATGTTTGGACTTGGTTTCATGTCCATAAGTTTATGTGAGGGCCTTATTACATATCCTCAATTTAATGAGTGAAACAATTGATATTTATACATTTTCACAATGTTATTGGCTTACATTTTTTCTATATTCCTATGTCTTTTTTATTCTCTCATCACTTATGATCTTTCATTCCTTTGTTATTATTATCTAGTGAATTTCCAATATTTATTCCATGACAAAAGATTGTGATATTTGTTATGTAATTTATTGTTTTTTAATGTTAATATGGTGTTCTTATATAATCATGTTCATGTCATTCCTATGTGATCATTGATATCTTTCTTATTTACAATTACTAGGCTTTTGATCCCACCATTTCTTATGTTTACTTTTCCCAAGTTATGAATAATGGTTTTAAGTAGGGTATGTTTAAGAAGAGTAATATGTTGAAAGATACTTATGGGAGTTGTTAAATATAATTCAAGAAATAAGAAGATGAAGTATCTAGTATACAAATACACTAAACCTTTATGGACCACAAGAATGTATTCGTGATATGTATTGGATATTCATCTAAAAATTTAATATTTATGTATGAAAATACAAGTTCATTACATTGATTATATGGAAATCAATGCTACCATGATAAAGAACGTGTATCCTCTACCTCGCATTGATGACTTATTAGATCAACTTCACAGAGCACGATATTTTTCAAATATTGACCTTAGTTCTAGGTGTCAACAATTTTGAGTCAAAAAGGAAGATATTACAAATACAACATTTCATATAGGGTATAGATATTATGAGTTCATATAAATTCCATTTGTATTTACTAATACATCCTCTATCTTCATGGATCTAATGAACAAAGTATTCAATAAATACCTTGATAATTTTTTTATCATATTTATTAATGATATCTTATATTAATATTAGAGAAATTTTTACCATTAAAGTCACTTTAGCATCATTCTTGAGACTATAATAAGAAAAGGTTTATATGGTAAATTTAGTCATTTTAAATTTGTTCTTCAAAATGTTTCATTTCATGGCCATATTATCTCCAAGGATGGAATCTCAGCTGATCCTTTAGAGACATAGGTAGTCCAATAATGGCCTATACCAAAGAACATAACTGAGATATGCAATTCCAATGGTTTTTCGGGTTACTATTGGGTATTTTTTCACACAATTTTCCCATTAGATAACCCATTAACCAAACATACTCAAAATAGGGTTAAGTTCATATGTACAAATTAATGCCAACAATGTTTTGAAGAATTGAAGTGGATATTGGTGAATGCTCTGATTTTGACTCTACCATCAAGAAATGATAGGTTTTTAATATATAGTGATGCATAAAATAAGGTACTTGGTTGTGTCCTTATATATAAGAATACATTAATTTTCTATGGATCAAGGAAGTTAAATATTCGTGAACAAAAATTTCTAACACATGACCTTAAGATGAAAACTGTAATCTTTTCTTTAAGAATATAGATTCATTATTTCATTGGTGAAAATTGTGTGATATATAAATATCATAATCATTTGAAATACATATTTTGATATAAATATCTCAGCATGAGAAAATTAAATGGCTTGAGCTACTCAAGGACTATGATTTCTCAATACACTACCACCTAGGGAAGGAAAATAATATAGAGGATGCATTGATCTGGAAAGATCATAGAGTACCACCCAAAATGAGGATCAATAAGGATCCTTATTCATTTATTTAGTAAAGATGGATCAAGGACGAATCATATACATTGCTCCTTTTCAAATGATTTCCAAGACATGTTTTTTGGAAAATATAATATGTTCCCAACCTGATGACCATAATTTTCAAAATAAAATTAAAGTAATGAATGATGGAAAATTGGAAAACTTCATTTTTGAAGATAGAGTTTGCAAATCTGGAAAAAGAATATGTGTAACATATTTAATTGATCTAAATTATAATTTTTCTAAATAAGTAATTTTTGGATGATTCTCATAGCGCAAATTTCTATATACACCATGGTAGCACAAAAATGTATAGAGATTTGAAGGAATATTTTCGGCGGGGTAATATGAATTGGGGAATTGATGATTATGTGTAAATATATTTGGTTTTATAATAGGTAAAGACTGAAAAATATAATTCTATAGGATTCATGAAATATATTCCTATTCCTATATAGAAATGCGATGAAATTACTATGGACTTTGTCTCCATATTACCAAATACTCCTAGAAATAATGATACAATATGATTTATTGTTGATCACATCACCAAATATATCTATTTACTCACTATAAGAGAATATTTATCTATGTTGTGTCTTACACATATCTATACTTATAGATTTTTAAGACTTTATGAAACACCTCTTTCAATTGTTTCTAATCATGGCCCATGATTAACATCAAAATACAGGAAAATCCATTAGAAGGCCCTTAAAACTAAGATTCATTTGAGAACTTCATATCACCCTTAAACTGATGGATAGCCCAAAAAACTATTTAAACATTATAATACATGTTTAGTTTATTCCCTCTTAACTTTCAAGATATATGGAATCAATATTTACCTTTGGTAGAGTCTTACTATAACAATAGTTTTCATTCAAGTATTCATATGGCACCGTATGAATCATTATCTAGAAAGAAATTTTACACCAAAAATAATTGAGATGAAGTTGGTGAAAGGAATCTTGTAGGACTAGAAATTTTATAGGATACGACAGTAAATTAAACTACTATTTAAACCCACATCAAAGTATCTTAGAGGAATATAAAGAGTTATGTAGATAATCAAAGGAAATATTTATAATTTCAAGTGGAGATCATGTTTTCTTGAAAGTAACTCCATGTAAGGGTGTTAGAAGGGTTTTTAAGAAAATGAAACTGATCCTCAGGTACATCGGACCTATTAAATCTAGGAAAAAATTGAATTTGTGGCTTACCATTAGGAAATTACACCAAGTATCTCTAATGTACATGATGTGTTCCATATATTGTTGTTAAGGAAGTAGATTCTAGATCCAACACATATTCCCACCACATAATAAATATAATTGGAACCTAATATATCTTAATTTAAAGTGCCTTTCCAAATTATGGACATTAAATAAAAAGGTTTTAGGAATCTAACAACCTAGCTGGTAAAGGTACTTTGTAGAAATAATAAAATAGAAGAGTTTAAATGGGAATCTAAGGAAGTTATAATGAATAAATACCCAAATATTTTCATGAGGTGACATTATAGAAATTTCAAAGATGAAATTTTTATATTATTGAATAATATAACACCTGAATACTTTATAATATATATTTTCTTTTAGATAAATTAAAACTCTTTAATAGCTTGTGATACATGAAAAGAATCATAAAATAATATATCTTAATAACCTAGTTGTTAAATTAGAGGTTATGAAATTATATGATTTACACATATATAAAATAAATTAATTGGTTATTAATGAATTGTAAATGAAAATAAAAATCATTTTAAAGAAAAATAAATGCTTTTATCAAAAACAATATTTTTCTAAAAAAGCATTCCATCATGTTATGATCACTTATATTAAAATTAATTATTTACACTTCTAGAAAAAAATTGAAAAAAATAATAACTTTATTCTTGAAATTATCATCTCCAAATTATATTATAGTTATTTTTTGATAATTTTTTGAAAATTTAATTTTTTGCTAATAGTGAAAAATAATGATTTTTTATTGAAACTACCTTTTTTCATATAAATGATATATAAATTTAAATTTTGTTTAAAATTATTTTAAAATTAAAATTAGTTCAATAATATTATAATCAATCCAATTTAGTCCATTTTAAACAAATATATGTTAAATTTTAATAAAAAAAATTATGCTTATGAAAACTTTTCCTTTTGGAAAACTATTTTTTTGTCACATATCTGGGTTTAATTTTCAAATAAATTATATCACTTATATGAAATTTATTTTGTAAATTTTTTTAAGTATTTGGAATTAGAATTTTTAATATAATATAATAATTCGAACTTATTTTTTGGTCATAATGAATAAAAAATAGTAAAAATTAATTACCACTATTAAGGTTAAAACAAGTTAATTGGGGGTTAAACTAAAAAGATAAGGATTAAAATGAACAAGAAACTTATATAAAATAAATTTTTTAGAAATATTTATACCTTATCTATTATAAGGTTCAATAATGATCAATTTTTTATTCTTTGTCTATGTGAAAATATGGGTATTCTTCTCAAAAATTTCAATTGCATGCTTCCACCCACTCATAAAAGGTCACCCCCTCTCTTCTATTATTAACACATCCAAAACCATTTTTATTTGAAAATACCTACCAAAATACCTTCCTTAAATCCATAACAATGATATATAGTCCTCTTTTATCATAAAATCAATCTATTAAGGATTTAGTTTTGAATATAAAGAGGTTGTCCAAAGAAGAGGTATAGTTCTTAACCATGAGATTTAGTTTTATTTCACTATTTAACTCCTTTATATCTCTATAAAATATTATAATATAATAACACCAATATATAACATATACTTCATTGTTATTTTTTTAATTTCATGACCAAAATACCTCTCCACTTCCATCAAGTTGGAAATGAAATCGTCGATCGTGTGTGCGGCGGACTACCGCCTCGCGAACCAATGTAATTATTTTTACACCACCAACTCTCTTGTCTAGATATCACGATATATTTAATGAATATATATGATATTTTTTAAATAATTATACTTATAAATTTTTAATATCATATCTACTATATAACCTTACAATTCTTTTGAAAGTGTTAATGTCACTCATGTGTACGTATTGACTACCGCCTCCCCATAGCCATATGATATGTTTTCATTTTATTTTGACATGTTTAGTAATAAGGATAGTTATTATGAATATATATAATATATATTATATAATAATTACTCTATAATGATTATATATTATTTACTTTTCTATCATTCCATCTGTCAAAAAAGTGAAAACAGCATTCAAGCATATGTACGGCCTACCATCTCCATGAATAGTGTAACATATTTTTATATAGATATATTTTACAGATAATTATGAATAATTATATAATTACTACATATTAAATATATTTATATCATTATTAACATTTTTTATATGATGGAACCATGATTAATGTACCAGTACTGAAACTACCCAACCAAAACAAAGATGAAAAACATATAGTTATTACACAAAATAGTGATTTTAACAAAGAATTATTAATAAATGGGTGATAAAAGAATATAAGTAAATTTTATAAGGTGTTCTATATATTATTATGGTTCTATAATAGAATTATAATAAATATAAGTTTATTATACTGGAGTTTCCAACACGGATAAATGAAATTGGACCTGAGGTAAGTTTTTGTCGTCCCTCTTTTACTTTCATGAAACATATGTCATATTCACCCCTTGTTTATTTTATGTTGTGTTTATATAGCCCCTTTAATATTTAATATAACTAATCTCTCTATATAAATGCTATTTTTTGGTCAGAGTGGATACTCAAGAGGGGGGTGAATTGAGTTCCAATTAAAATTTATGTTTAAAAACTTTATAACTAAGAAAACCCCCCAATTTTAAAAACAGCCCAGTTAATTTAAGCAGTAAAAATTTAAATGTTCAATTGGTAAACAAGTTTTTCAATGGTTGATTAGTCCTCAAATAAATCTTTGTAGAACACTCATTCAACTTTTGAAATGAGTTTAATGAATTAAACAAATACACACACTAACCAAAACTAACTATCAAAGTGTAAGCAAAAACAGTTTTATGTTTTAGCAAATATAAGCAGCGGATAAAAAAAATAGAGTAATTGAAGATCAGCACAACAATGTAAATAAGAGGTTCAGTCTCAAGAAGAGACCTAATCCTCTTCACTTGGTGATCACCTGCCACCAAGCTGTTTATATAAATAAACTTTTGATCCACACCCCAGATCAGGGTTTACAACATCACACCCGGCTATCCAGGTCACACTTGACCTCTACCACATTTATTCGTGGGAAATAAAATGTAATAAGTGACTAAGTATGAGTATGGTTTGATATCCTCCAGTTATTCTTAGGAGATAGTGTGTGTTATACAAATAAATATTCACACTTCTCAAATAGAAAATATAAAACACAACAGATTTAAAAAATGAGAATAGAGTTAAGAATTCTCTGTGTGTTGTGAAGTGAGGCTCTAGACTGAATTAATGTTGAGAAACTGGTATTTGAATATTATTCTGGAATATTCCTTCATAACAAAGTATCTCATTTTCTGTAATCCATCTTTAGGGAGGGAAAAGGTTCATCTCGTTGATGTCTTGATGTATATTGAGCCTTTTTAGTGAAGATATCTTGTTACATTATTCTTGTAATCTCAAGCACTTAGTTATTCTCTTTTTATATTCGCACAGTCTGTGTATCAGCGTATAATTATACTATCTTCATATTTTAATGTAAAAGATGAGGTCCTTTTATACTCCATGATTCTCTACGCACAAAGATCTTCACGCATGCATGTACCTCATACTTGTCTACGAATTTTCCTATAGAAAACATTAAATAATATCATAAACATTTATTTATCTACATATGACAGTTAGAAATAAATTTGAATAAATAAAATGGAAGTAGTTATTTATATCAATTGGTGAGTAATATTCGGTCTTTTGCCTTCGGTTTGATAGCATCGTTATGTCATCTTCGGTTTCAGTGTGTCAACTTTGGTTTCGGTCTACTGGCTTCGGTTTCGGTGTGTCGACTTCAGTCTATCGAACTTCGGTGTGTTAGACTTCGGTCTAATAACATCAGTCTGTCATACATCAGTTTCAGTGTGTCAAATTCGGTTTGGGTGTGTCGTATTTCAGGGTGTCATACTTCAATCTGAAAACATCGGTCTATCATACTTCAGTTTCGGTGTGTCAACTTCGGTTTTGGTGTGTCGCATTCGGTTTGTCAAACTTCTGTCTTAGGGACTCCAAGAAAGATTGTGAATAGTCTATCTTGCATATATCATTACAGGATTAATTTTTAATCAAATTATATGCAAAAATACTCTTGTAAGCTTATTGATTCATGACTTATAAGCAATTATATGTTGTTATATGACAATTTGAATCTCTATATTGACATTGTTTGTGATTATGAAAAATACAATATCATGAAGGATCCAAAAATATCCCCCTTTTTGATAATCACAAATTATGGCATAAATGAAAATATATAGAATAAACATGGATGAATAAAGTTATCCAATATAACTAAAGTTTTTCATTTTTAGAATGTATTTAAAACAAATCTCCCCCTCACTAGATAGATTAAGGAGAGTATATGCCACCCTTGTTTTCTCATTATCCTTACTTTCTCCCCCTTTCTCATATGCCATCCTGACTATCTCCCCCTTTTGGGATTAACAAAAAGATAAAAGAAGAAATGAAAAATAAGATAAAACAAAGATACCACATTAATTTTAATTCAAAATCATAAGAGTACAAGACAATCAAAAAGGATCAAATCCCTATCAAAAAGAAAAAATCCATCACTACTAAGGGTTTGGATATAGAGGAGCTTTGCCTTTCTCTGAAGGATCCAAAGGAGAAGAAGAAGAGTTGGGAGTAGCAGAGGATGGAGGTGATCTTATTACCATGCCAGGCAGAGCAAGTCCTATAGGAACAGTAGCAGTAAGAGTAGGCCTTATATCTGACAACACACGACTAGAAGACTGCACAGTAATGATCAGTTGAATATGTGTAAGAGCTTGAGAGACAGTTGTTGGGGCAGGAGGCCAAGAGGCAGTACCAATTGAAGTAACTGGAGGAACCACAATAGCCTCTGCCTGAATATGAAGATAAGGTTTCATTAGTTTGATGAAATCATTGATGACTTCTCCTCCATATTACATTGTCTTCTCAAAGTCATCCTTATTCTCCATAAACATACTCGGTAGAGGTGTAAAATCTTTCAACTAGAGAACTTTCTTTTTGAAATCTTATGTGACTGGAGGAATTCGAAGATTTTCTACTAGAAACTTGAAACTATTGATGAGGTCATGCTTGGTGTATATCTTAGTGAAATACATATCCACTTTTTCTTGAATTTTATTCTGAGCTGCATAGGATTCATTGGTGCATTGTCTGACCATATTGTATACAAGATCTGTATTCCGATGTAACTTTTTAGGGGTTTATTTATCTAAAACAATCTGTAGTTTCTAAATCTCCTCTCTCATCACAACCTTGAGAGACTCTAAATCAACAATAGTACTTCTCCCACTCCTGGAACTAGATTGTTCAGTGAACATTTTTCCAAGCTCTTATTTCAAATTTTTCAAATTTACACTGAGCGGATAAGTTACTAAGTTCCTAATAACTTCCAGAGCACCACTAAAGAAGGTCTTAAAGTTAGAGGTTAAGGAATTTAGTTTATTGGTCATCTTTCTTACTTCTTCTCTGAGTAAAGTGTTGTGTCTAATAATAGTTTCTTCTGTAGTAATAAGATTCAGTTTAATATCCTGAATCAAAATTCTTTCAATTTTTCCTGCATCAGCATACGAGATACATATTGAGGTGGAGGATTCATTTCTGGATCCCACTAAAGCTATCACAGACTCACATATCTCATTCTTAAACTTTTCCAAATTATCCTTAGTGACATAGTCACTAGGAAAAGACTGAGCAACTGGGTTTACTGCTGAAGATGAAACTGTTGGAATAGGAGAAGAAGGCTCTGGGTCAGCATGGACTTGAGGAAGAGGAGGTGGAGGTACCATTTCCTCATCTGAGTCATATTCTAAACTGAAAAGAATATATCCTGGACTACTATTCCATTCTCTAGCACAGGTCCAATCTCTTATCTCAATGGTATCAATTATTACCCTTCTTCCCTGAGGCTCAGTAATAACATCAATAACACCAATTTCTTAATCTTGTTATTTAGCTATAATACCTTGTATAGGGATAGGAATCAACCGAACATCAGGTTTTTCATGAGCTCAAGCTTCTTCAGCTTCATCAGGTATTTCTTCAATTTTAGGTAGTGGAACTACATCTTCTTCTTCCTAGCCAGCATCCATAATATCATTCAATTCCTGAATGATCTCTTGATTTTTAGCAATGGGATGGAGTGTTCTATCCTCGTTTCTAACATCTCTATGATCATCAGCCTGTTTATCAGCAGGCTCTATCCCATCACCAGCTCTATGAACAGATTCCTCATAGGATCTATCAACCACTTGTTGTCCCACTTTTAGAGAGTCACTCACATGATCAACACTTCCTCCATCATCACTATTATCACCATCACCATCATCATCATCATCAGATTCCTTATCTCATTTTCTAACATAACCTTCAACTCCAATAACTTTGGTTTATTCCACTTCTTCATCACCTAGAATAGTTTCTCTTGAAGGCAGTTCCATAGGTGGACTAGTAGATCCATAAGTCATATTCTTGGGACTTTTAGAGATATCAGGATCACTCCTATCATCAAAAGGAGATCCTTATTCACTAGGCACTTCAGCCTCATCTTCCTCATCAGAATAGACAGTAACTTCTCCATGTTTGAGACCAGGATCAACTTGGTCCTTTGTTCTAGAAGTATGGTCAACTAGATTGAATTCCTCATACAGCCTTTCTTCATCTCCTACCCAACATCTCTTCCATGGGTTCCAGAAGATCTTCATCCTTTTACAAATGTCTTTTTGAAGACAAAAACCACTACAGGTAGTTATCATTTCATCTCGTTCTTCTACATAGCCTAATTTCTTCAGCATGGAAGAAATTTTTCTCCGATAGTATAAGAAGGTTTCCTTCTTAGATGGCTTAATATGCTCAGAAATATGTACCATAAGATATCTGTACAGATTCACCTTTATCGCATGTTTCAACAAATATATCAAGAATACATCCTAATATTTCACAGTAAAGAAATATCCCTTCCTAGGGAAGATTTGATGTTGAATGGACTTAAAAATCAATCTCACTTCTCCTTCAAATTTGTTTGAAACAGTTCTTATGGATTCTTCATTTCCAGTAAGCTCCTTCGGAGTATCTTCATATGAAAACAAATTTTATGAAGGTGGAATATTACCATGATAGTCAGCATAAACACCTTCATGAGGTACCTCTATACATTCAACCCATTCCTTTGAAAAGAAAACCACTTCCTTTCCCTTTACTATAGACTTCATCTTTGCTGCCTCAGCTTCATCTAGTGATATACTTAAATTCTGATAGAATTCATACACAAGCTGGGGATAATAGGGTCTTTCATTGTTGATAAACTAACTGATCCACCCTTGAGATTCCAATACCTTTAGCAGAAAAGATTTTCTTGATAGAATCCACTCAGCAGACACTTCATTTTCAGCTGTAATAATAGGACTTTCTAAGCTTGGTTTCCCAGTCCCACTGGTTTCACCCTTCTGACACTTAACGGGAGGAGATTTTCGAGGATTCTCCATTGTGTCCTTATTCCTTTCCATGGTGAAGCTGCAGATTCTAACTGTGTTGAGAGTTCAATAGTCGAGAGAGAGAGTGACTATATGTAGGAGGCTTTACGGCTATGGAGAAGGTGAAAGGTCAGGATAGATTGGACTTAATATATTATTTAGGGATTGTAAATTGGAAAACATAAAATTTTAAATGTGGTAAGTTGAAGAAATGAAACAATTTCATTTCATTTAAAGCAGGTTGAATTTACAAAATATCCCTTAAATGTGTTGGGTGTCATAGAATTGGTTCTAAGAAGATCGTTTTCACAACAATCGGTTTCATAAAAATCGGTTTCATAAAAATCGGTTTTACAAAAATCGGTTTTACAAAGATCAGTTTTACAAATATCAGTTTTAAAAATATCGGTTTTACAAATATTGGTTTTACAAATATCAGTTTTACAAAGATTGTTTTTACAAAGATCGATTTTACAAAGATCGGTTTTACAAAGATCAGTTTTACAACGATCAATTTTACAAAGATCAGTTTTACAAAGATCGGTTTTACAAAGATCAGTTTTAAAAAGATAGCATTCCGAGTTCATGTCTGATGTAATTCATTCTCTCAGAATTTAAGGGTTTAGTAAATATATCAGCAAGATGATTTTTAGTTCCAATAAACTCAAGAGTTATATCACCTTTTTTATAATGATCTCTCAAAAAGTGATGTCTTGCATCAATATGCTTTGTTCTAGAAAGAGATATTGGATTTTTTGAAATGTTAATAGCACTTGTGTTGTCACAGTTAATGGAGACACGTTTGAATTGATATCCATAGTCTAGTAAAGTGTGTTTCATCAACAAAATTTGTGCACAACAACTACCAGCAGCAATGTATTCTCCCTCGGCAGTAGATAATGCAACAGAATTCTACTTTTTACTACACCATGATACTATTGACTTGCTTAACATGTGACATGTCCCAGAGGTGCTTTTTCTATCTAGCTTACAACCAGCAAAGTCAGCATCTGAATAGCTTATTAAATCAAATGGTTGTCCTCTTGGACAAAACAGTCCTAAGTTTGGAGTATATTTGAGATATTTGAAAATCCTTTTAACAGTATTTAAATGAGATTATTTGGGATTATCTTGAAACCGATCACACATGCATACACTGAACATAATATCAGTTCTCCTAGCACTAAGGTAGAGCAGACTCCATATCATTCCTCTATAGTTGCTTTGATCCACTGATTCTCCAGCTTCATCAGTTTCCAACTTACAAGTGGTACTCATAGGTGTATCACTACCATTACTACCATCCAAACCAAAACGTTTTAAGAGTTCTTTAGTATAGTTACTTTGATTTAAAATAATACCATCTTTATTTTGAAAAATTTTAAATCCAAGGAAAAATTTAAGTTATCCCATTAAACTCATTCCAAATTCATTTTTCATTATTTTTGAAAAATCAGTACATAAAGAATTTTTAGAAGATCCAAAAATTATATCATCTACATAAAATTGTACTACCAAAACATCTTTGGAAATACTTTTAATTAAAAAAGTAGGATCTTCTATTCCTTTTGTAAAACCTTTTGAAATATGAAAGGAGCTAAGTCTATCATACCAAGCTCTTGGATCATGATTTAGACCATATAAAGCTTTAGAAAGTTTAAAAACATGATTTGAAAAGTGGGGATTTATAAAGTCAGGGGGTTGTTCAACAAATACATCCTCAACTATATACCCATTTAGAAAAGAACTTTTGACATCCATTTGATAATGTTTGAAATTAAGATGAGATGCATGAGCAAGTAGTATCCTAATGGCCTCTAACCTAGCTACAGGAGAAAAGGTCTCCTCATAGTCTATTCCTTCCTCTTGACTATATCCTTGTGCAACTAACCTAGATTTGTTTCTAAATATATTTCTAGACTCATCAACTTTATTTTTAAAAACCCATTTAGTTCCTATGGTCAAGGTTTCTTTAGGTCTTTCAATGAGTTCCCAGACTTCATTTCTTTCAAATTGATTTAATTATCCTTGCATAGCCATCACCAAAAATTAATCATTGACAGTATCATTAATATTTTTGGGTTAAATCTATGAAAGAAAAGCTTGATGTTCAACCTGGTTTCTTTGAGAAGAACTAGTTTGTGTCCCTCGGTTTAAATGACCTAATAAAGCATCTAAATGATGATTATTGAGAGTTATAATACCTCTAAAAAGATTCGAACTAGAATCCTCGTGATTGTCTATTTGTTCAGAATCAACAGGTGCAGATTCTGGAAGATTCCCAGAACTTTTCACTTTTACAAGGGATTCACTGTCATTATCATTAAGTTTCAGAATTGACATATCTTACTCAAGATATTCGAGAGAGGTTTTGGGTTCATGTGGATCAGTCTCATCGAATTTGACATGAACTGACACTTCCACACATTTGGTCTTCTTATTGAATACTCTATAGGCTTTACTGGTTCTAGAGTAACCAAGGAAAATTCCTTCATCACGCTTGGAGGCAAATTTGTCAAGATTATCTTTAGTGTTAAGTATAATGACTTTGCAACCAAAAACTCTGAAGTAGTTAACCTTAGGCTTCCTATTGTTCCAAATTTCATATGGGGTCTTCTTAAGAATAGGTCTAATCAAGACTCTATCAATGGTATAACAAGCTGTATTTCCAACTTCAGCCCAAAAAAATAGGTAAATTATATTCACTAAGCATAGTCCTCGCTATTTCTTGAAGGGTATTATTTCTTCTTTCCATGACTCCACTTTATTGAGGTTCTCTAAGAGCAGAGAAATTATGACTATAGCCATTGTGTGAGCAATAGGATTCAAACTCATGATTTTTAAACTCACAGCCATGATCACTTCTTAGTGTCTTAATTCTAAGTCCACTAAGATTTTCTTTAGACTTGTATTATTTGATAAAATAAGAACAATCTTCACTTTTGTGAGTTAGAAATTATACCCAAGTTTAACTAGAAAAATCGTCTACAAGAACAAAAATATAGTGCTTCCCATTTAAACCTGAAACTCTTGATTGTCCAAAAAAATCTATGTGAACCAACTCAAGCGGTTAAGAAGTAGAGACTTCTTTATTTGGTTTGAAAGAAACTTTGTGTTGCTTTCCCTTTTGACAAGGATTACACACTTTGTTATGTGGGAATTCTAGTTTAGGTAACTCTCTAACTAAACCTTTCCTAGTCAGTTTCCTAAGAGAGTTCACATTGCAGTGTCCTAATATTCTGGGTCACATCCATGATTCCTTATGAAAATCATTTAAGCAAGAAAAATTTTTCTTAGATAAATAATTTAGGTCAACAGTATACACATTCTAATTTATGAGAGCAGTAAATATTAAATCATTTTTGGAATTAAAAACATTACTTGCATCATTTTTAAATTTGACATTGAAATCATCATCACACAACTGAGAGATGCTAAGTAAATTGTACTTTAATCCATCAACAAAAAGTACTTTGTAAATTAATACTATATTAGGATTACCAATCTGGCCTAAGCCGATGATTTTTCCCTTTTCATTGTCACCAAAAGTTACGTGACCACCATCAACCTTGATTAGCCTCTTGAAGCATGAGTAGTCTCCTGTCATATTTCTTGAACATCCACTATCCAAATACCAAAGAGTCTTACAGTAACTCTTTAGACAACATCCCTACAAAATAGATTATACATGGGGTAACTTTGGTACCCAGATTTTTTTGGGTCCTGAGAGGCTAGCAAGTAACATTTTGGGTACCCATACTTTTCTCACCAATTTCCTATAATTAGTAGATATATTTTGAGACATAAACACTTTGTTCTGTACTTTAGAGAATTGTTTTTCAAGAAATGGCCCAGTACTTGAACTAGTAGTGAAATTTACAGATTTTGAAATAAATTTAGTTTTAATGACCCTTCTCTATCCAGGCTAATATCCCAGACCAGTTGTATATTTTGGGGCAATCTGTTTTCCTAGAAACTGAGTCAAGGTATCTCTACCTGTAGTAAATTTCTCAAGGTCTCTTCTTAATTTCTCATTGGATAACTTAAGTTCAGTGTTTTACTTTAACAGTTGGGAGAGTTTTTATTTTTCAATATCCAGACTTAACTTAAAATTTTCATTTAAAGCATGATGTCTCTTTAATGATTTATACTTGTCCTGAGCTCATTAAAGGTATCCTTAAGCAATTCACAATATTCAAACAATTAATCCTTGGTAATATATTCATCATTATGTAACTCACTCTTATTTTCAAAATAATAGGCATTATGTATAGGAGAGTTAAGTTTCACCTCAGATGTCTCTGTCATGAAACATAAGTTGTCATGATTGTTCTGTTCACTATCAGAAGCATCAAATCCACTGGAGTTGTCTTACGAAGCACTCCAGGTATCTTTCATAGACTTTCTATATCATTTTACCTTGTCTTCATATTTCTTCTTGAATTTCATCTTAGGACAGTATGCCTTTACATGACCTTTTCGTTTGCACTCATAGCATATTATTTCAATTGATTTGTCATTCCATTTTCAGTCTTTCTTCCATTGTCCTTTACTATCATACTTTCCCTTGTAGTTTGACTTCCTAAAGAATTTCTTTTTTCAGTAAAACTTTTTGAATCTTCTAGCAAGATGATCCATCTCCTCATCACTGTCAAAATTTGACTCTTCACTAGTGGAGCTGTCTATAGGAACTTGAACTTTTTATTTGTTTTTTCTCTTAGAGGTAGTAGTCTTGAATGCTACTGACTTCTTCCTTGGTTCCTCATCTACTTCATGATTCACTTTAAGTTATTCCTCATACATCATAAGTTTTCCAATTAGCTCTTTCACTGGTATCTTGTTTATGTCACAAGATTCTCAGATGGAAACAGAAGTTCCCCTCCATCTATTAGGTAAGCATAGAATCAGTCTCATAATCTCGTCCTTGTTGTTCACTAGTTTTCCAAGAAGACACATAGTGTTCACTATTTTGTTGAACCTGAGATAAATTTTAGAGATAGGTTCTGTAACAACCAGCTCTTATTTCATAAATAATCTTGAATTTATTCAAGAAAACACTTCCTTTTACATTGAGGATCTTTTCAAGTTTAGAGTTTTAGAGAATTAAGACAAAACATTCATAACATTACACATTGTTACATAGTGGATACCATAAAATCAGTTTCCATATTCCTCAGAATATAATACATTAAAACTTAAAACAAGACTCCTTGACAATTCTTCAACATTTATCATGTCTTCCTTTCTTGTATTACTCATCCATTAACCTGTGAAAAATCATTTAAAAACATGGGATGAGCACAAAATCTCAGTAAGGTATGAAAAATAAGGAAAAATCACATTAGTCCATGAATACGCATGACGTATGAAAACATTTTCAAAAGACATGATTTCCACCCATAAATACTTACTTTGTGTAACATGAGATTTACAAAAGATCAACACAAGAATAAATATAATCATAGAGGTATCTTGGGGCATTACTTACATAACCTTATAACCATCTTGGCTACCTTAAAATCTGTAACCCTCACGGCTACCTTACTTTGTGTAACCATCGCAGTTACACTTGGAGTAACCATATGGCTGACCTCCAACTTACTCATACCCAATGCATTGGAGGGAAATATAGGTCCCAACCATCATCATATACAATGCCCAGTAACCAAAACATAATCATACAACATAAATAATAGCATAAAAACATTGCTTTTGAATCTTGTAAAACAGAATTTTAAAATGGGATTTTAGAAGAAAAGTCCCTTATAAACATCATATACTTGAAGTGAGACTTAATAGAGTGGATGGAATAGGTATATACTCTGTAAATACACATAATGAAACATAATATAAACAGAACTCATCACACAAACAATTTAAATAGCACATAAATAATAAAGTAGAAGGTTAACCCAAAGAATGAAAATCGGGTTAAGAATTCCCTTACCTTGGGCTTGTATTACTTCAAAATTGTTTAAACCTCCTGTATAATGGTTAAAAGAGTGTTATTAGTATTTTACAGAAACATTTTCATGTTTATAACATCTTATATGGTCATTTCATAACCTCATTTCACCCCTTAATTGTTAGTATTTTGTTCCTTGCATTATTTTGGGTGAGTTCTTTTGTGATTTTCACAATCGGTTCATGATGAATCGTTCTTGTTGATTGGAAGTGAAACTCCATAATTGGAATGGAGTAGTTTTTAAATATTTCCAGTAACATTAATTATACCATTTATCACTTTGATGCTTTATATGATGATGATTCATAAGTTAAAACATTAATTATGTTCGTTTAGATCATTTAAGTGGTTCTTTGATAATTACAACCTCATTTAGTCTTATAAATTTGAATCATGAGTAGAAAAGAATTCCAGAACCTTATGTGAGTCATAAAACATATATTATAACCTGGTTCAACCATATAAACGGTTTAATGACCAGATTGAAGGTAGAAATGGAAGGAGAGAACATGTCGTTTTTTAAGGTGATAAATTTAACACCTCATGAACAACGTTCTCTTTAATAAAATAAATGAAAGAGGGAAAGGGTGTGGGGTGATATAATATAACATTATAATCATAATATTAAATTATATATATAATACTGGATTTAAAGAACAATTTGGGTGAAGATAGGTAGGGAGAGATCAAGAAAGGAACTTGAACTTGAAAGAAAATTAAAGGAGAAGAGAGAGAAAAATTACCTTTAGAATCCTCCTCTTGAGATCCTTTTTAAGGAAGCTAGGCTTGGTCTTTTGATGAGACCAGCAGCTTTTGGACGTGGGGGATGAGATAGGGAAGGTGTTTGGGCAGAGTTTAGAGAAGTCTTCGAGCTTAAGAGGTGTGAGGAAAAGAGGGAGTGAAGGGTGGCTTTTATAGTGGAGGGGAGAGGGGTTTCCTTAATATAAAATTGATTAGTTTATTAATTTCACCAAAGACCAGGAATAGTGAGTCTTGGATGACCAATAATAGTAATTTTATAATGTAATCCCGAACCAAGTGGGTTTACATCAGTAGAACATCATCGGTGACTCAATTAATACATTATTTAGCATTTATTGTGAATTATCGGATTCCACTATTCATCAAAAATTCAAGTATCTCAGAAAAATATCAAAAATTTACCCCAATCATTTTTCGACGTGTAGAATCCAAAAATGAAGTCCATATTTCAAAAATAATTTTCTAAATATTATTAATTTAATAATTAATAAAAATCATAATTTACTTTAAAAAACAGTTTTTAAGATTAAAACTGAATTTATAGTTCTTTCAAAAATTACGTAAGGTCTTATAAAATTATCTAAAAACTATTAGACATTGATTAAATAATTTATGAATACATTACAGGAAAATAAATATTCTTTTAAATTAATTAATTAATTATAATTAATTATTTATGACTTATAAAATACCAAAAACGTATACTAAGGTCAAATTGTCACTTTCTAAGATGTCTAAATTTTATTTTATTATTCATTGGTAATGTTACTCTTATTTACTATTCATAAGGGTCATATTACTATTCATAAGGGTAGGTTACTATTCACCAAAAAAACAAGTTTGTTTCATCAGACTCTAAATAACATACTGAACACAATTGTAGATGACAGTTTCTTAAAATTCAAAACATAGGAGAAATAAAATTATGTTTAAAGGATACTTATAAATATATACCTTAAACAAAATTTCAAGAATTTTCAATTTATTTTTAGAAAAACATTGGGATGTTACATTATCCCCACCTTCTTGAAATTGCGTCCTCGCAATTTTATTTACTCATTAAACAACTGAGGGAATTTTTCCCTCATAGCATTTTCAGACTCCCATGTTGCTTCTTCAACCATGTGGTTTCTCCAAAAAACCTTTACCTGGTGGATTACCTTATTCCGAAATACCTATTCTCTTCGATCAAGAATATGAACCGGTTTTTCTTCATAAGAAAGGTTCTCTGCCAGCTGAACTGCTTCCGGCCTCAAGACATGTGATGAATCTGGAACATACTTTCTCAACATCGAAACATGAAAACATCATGTACCTGAAATAAGCTCGGAGGAAAAGCTACGCGGTATGCAACTGTTCCAATTTTATCCAAGATTTCAAAAGGACCAATGAACCGTGGACTTAGTTTCCCTTTCTTACCGAAACGCATCACACTTTTCCAAGGAGGGATTTTAAGGAAAACATGGTCACCTACCTTGAAAGAGAAGTCTTTCCTTTTGTTATCTACATAACTTTTCTGCCTGCTCTGAGCTGTCCTCATGTGTTGCTGGATCATTCTCACTTTCTCAGCCACTTCTTCTACTAATTCTGGCCCCATCAACTTTCTTTCACCGACTTCATCCCAAAACGAAGGAGTCCGACACCGCTTTCCATACAAGGCCTCAAAAGGTGCCATCTGAATACTGGAATGAAACTGTTATTATAAGAAAACTCAACTAATGAAAGATGTTGATCCCAACTTCCCTGATAGTCCATTGAACAAGCTCGAAGCATATCCTCCAAAGTTTGAATCGTTCGTTCTGACTGCCCATATGATTGAGGATGAAAAGTTGTTCTGAAATTCAACTTTGTGCCCAAAGACTTTTGAAGTCCCTTCCAAAATTTAGAAGTGAACATGGGATCTTGGTCAGACACAATGGAAAGAGGAACTCCATGTAACCAGACAATCTCCATGAGGTACAATCGAGAAAGCTGATCTAATGTCATTGTATCTCGAATAGAAAGAAAATGAGCAGACTTTGTTAGCCTATCAACAATAACCCATATCGCATTGTTACCTCGGGAAGTTTTTAGTAGTGCCACCACAAAATCCATGGATACATTCGCCCATTTCCATTCTGGCACTGGAAAAGGCTGAAGCATCCCCTTCGGTAACTGCCGCTCTGCTTTAACCTGCTGACATGTCAAGCATTTCATTGTAAAATCAGCAATATCTCTTTTCATCCCATTCCACCAATAATACTCTCGAAGGTCTCTATACATCTTAGTACTTCCAGGATGAACAAAAAATGGAGAACTATGAGATTCACACAATAATTATTTCTTCATCTGGGAATCACAAGGCACACACAACCTTTTTCCAAATCTTACAACACAATCTTTATCAAGATTAAATTCTGGAAACTTACCCATTTTAACCAATTCTACCTTTTTCTGTAGCTCACGGTCTTCCCTCTGCGCTTTCATAATTCTGTCTGACAACGAAGACTGCACTAAAACCTGAAACAAAATAGATATATTCCCTACAACAAAAAATTCTAAGCCAAAATTCATCAAATAATTAATCAAGGGATCATGTTCCAATCATAGCATGGTTAATGATGCATGATTTTTCCAACTTAAGGCATCTGCTACTTTGTTTGATTTTCCAGGATGGTAATTGATCGTACAGTCATAATCCTTTATCAGTTCTAGCCATCTTCTCTACCTCATGTTTAATTCCTTCTGAGTGAATATATACTTAAGACTTTTATGGTCAGTATATATTTGGAATTTGGTTCCGTATAGATGATGCCACCATATTTTCAATGTAAAAACCACCGCTGCCAATTCCAAATCATGTGTGGGAGAATTTAGCTCATGAGGTTTAAGTTGTCTTGAAGCATAGGCAATTAACTGATCATTCTGCATCAAAACACAACCAAGTCCCTTCAAAGAAGCATCACTATAGATGACAAACTCACCATTCCGAGAAGGTAAGGCCAAAACTGGAGCATTCAAAACTCTCTTCTTTAGTTCCTGAAAACAAACATCACATTCCTCTGTCCAAACAAATTTAACCCCTTTCCGTGTTAACTTAGTTATTGGGATAGATAACTGTGCAAAGTTCTTAACAAACCGTCGGTAATAACTGGCTAAGCCCAGAAAACTATGAATCTCTGTAACATTTGTGGGTCTTGGACATTCATCAACTACATTTTTTTTGGCAGGATCAATTGTTATTCCATCCTTATTTACAATGTTCCCAAGAAAAGAAATTTGTTGCAACCAAAAATCACACTTGCTGAATTTTCCATATAGTTTCTTTTCTTTTAAAGTTTGTAAAACAACCCTTAGATGTTTTTCATGCTCCTCTTTATTTTTAGAAAAACCCCAAATGTCATCAATAAATACAACCACAAACTTATCCAAGAACTCATGAAATACTCTATTCATAAGATTCATGAATACATAGGGTGCATTAGTTAACCCAAATGGCATAACAAGAAATTCATAATGCCCATATCTAGTACGAAAGGCTGTTTTTGGAATGTCATCCTCCTTCACCTTCAGCTGATGGTATCCGGATCTCAAGTCAATCTTGGAAAAGTACTGAGCTCCCTGGAGCTGATCAAAAAAGTCATCAATATGAGGCAAAGGATACTTGTTTTTAACAGTGATGTTATTCAAAGCTCTATAATCAATGCAAAGTCTCATGGAACCATGTTTCATTTTAACAAACAAAATAGGGGCTCCCCATGGTGAAGTACTGGGATGAATGAAGCCTTTGACAAGAAAATCCTGCAACTGATTTTTCAATTCATGAAGTTCTATTGGAGCCATACTATATGGGGGTTTTGAAATTGGCTTAGCATCAGGAACTAAATCAATTGTGAATTCCACTTCTCGTTCAGGTATGACACTGGGTAACTCCTTAGGAAAAACATCAAGGTATTCATTTACCACTGGCACATCATTAATTTGAATAGTTCCCTTGTTTTCAACAATATGAACAAGATAACTTTCACTTCCATCTTTCAGTAGTTTCTCAGCTTCCTGATATGTTATCAATTTTATGGGTTCATTCCTGTATACAAACTGAAACTCTTTTTGAAAAACAACTTCTTTAGCTCTACAGTCAATCTTAGTATGATAATCAAAAAGTCAGTCCATCCCCAGAATAACATCAAACTCAACTAAGGGTAAAACAACAAGGTTTGCAGGTAAAGTCTTTCCACATAACACAATAGAAATATTCTTATAATTCCTATTTGCTATAACATTTCCCCCTGGTGTTTTAACAAAAAGTTTGGTTCTCATTTGTTGAGGTGATATTTACAATTTACTAGAAAATTTCTCAGAGATGAAGGAATGTGTAGAACCCGTATCAAACAAAACTTTAGCAAAATCTGAGTGAACAAACAAAGTACCTGATACAACTTCATTGGATGGCCCAACACCTGCTGACGTAGTCGCAAAGGATCTCACTACACTTTTCTGCTTGTAGTCTGGCTTCTTTGCATCATTTGGATCCCTCTTTGTACAGGTATTTGCATAGTGACCCATCACACCACATTTAAAACACTTTACAGTTTACTTATCAGGATTAGTCTATGGATCATTTTCATTGCAATCTCGGGTCATATGTCCAAACTTACCACATTTAAAACATGTCCCAGTTTTGATAAGACATTCCTCAGGGTGCTTCTTGCCACACTTTTCACAAACTGGAAACTGGATTTTCTTACCATCAGATTTTTTTAGTTGATTCTTACCCATTTCTTGCCAATGGGACCTCTTATTCTCTTTGTTTCCAAAATGCATGTGATCGTCAGAAAATTCCATCTCTACCCTCTCAGCACATCGGATAAGTTTCTCATAACTTTTGAATTCACGGGAGGCCAACGCCCTTCGATACCTTGGCTTCAATCCTGAGTAAAAGCGGTTGATTTTGCTATCGAGATCCAGAATAATATTTGGAGCATACCACGCCAGTCGGGTGAAGTTCGCTTCATACACAGCCACTGAATCTTCCTTCTTTTGTTTCAATTCAAGGAATTGCTTCTCCATTCTAAGTCGCACCACCTTAGGAAAATATTTTTCAAGAAAAAAAATTTTAAATTCATCCCACACTAAAGCATCAAAATCCTCTCTACCCCTGATATTCCTTACCATTGACCACCACTGATTAGATTCCCCTTCAAAATGATAAATGGCAAGACTTACCTTTTGATTTTCCAAACATCCCATAACATCAAATATCTTTTCAAGGGCTTTAATCCATCCTTCTACTACCATTGGGTCAGAATATCCATTGAATGCAGGAGGATGTTGTCTCATAAAATGTTCCACCACTGTCATGTTCCGTTGGGGTACCTCTATTGGTTATCTTTCATGGATTCCACCACCATTTATAGCATGTGTTAGCTGATCCATTACTGTCACAAACTTCTCGGTTCCAATCCCTACCATTCCGGGCTGTAGATCAGGAAGGATGTCATTCTTTCGGTGCCTCTCCTCTTCAGCATCCATGTTCCTTCTACAGAAAACCATTCTGAACAAACATTTCTTAGATGAAGTAACATGGTAATCTTTAAATGCTATAACAAATTAAACATAGAGTGAAAATTATTTATGGTATTCTATTAGCATCACCTTAACCCCTAAAGTTTTCTAAACCATCCTCTGATACCAACTATAACAACCCGCTCTTATTTCATATATAATCTTGAATTTATTCAAGAAAACACTTCCTTTTACATTTATGATCTTTTCAAGTTTAGAGTTTTAGAGAATTAAGACAAAACATTCATAACATTGCACATTGTTACATAGTGGATACCATAAAATCAGTTTCCATTTTCCTCAGAATATAAAACATTAAAACTTAAAACAAGACTCCTTGAAAATTCTCCAACATTTATCATGTCTTCCTTCCTTGTATTACTCATCCATTAACCTATGAAAAATCATTTAAAAACTTTGGATGAGAACAAAATCTCAGTAAGGTATGAAAAAGAAGGAAAAATCACATTAGTCCATGAATACGCATGACGTATGAAAACTTTTTCAAAAGACATGATTTCCACCCATAAATACTTACTTTGTGTAACATGAGATTTACACAAGATCCACACAAGCATAAATATAATAATAGAGGTATCTTGGGGAATTACTTACATATCCTTGTAACCATCTTGGCTACCTTAAAATCTGTTACCCTCACGGCTACCTTACTTTGTGTAACCATCGCAGTTACACTTGGAGTAACCATATGGCCGACCTCCAACTTACTCATACCCAATGAATTGGAGGGAAATATAGGTCCCACCATTCATCATATACAATTCCCAGTAACCAAAACATAATCATACAACATAAATAATAGCATAAAAACATTGCTTTTGAATCTTGTAAAACAGAATTTTAAAAAGGGATTTTAGAAGAAAAGTCCCTTATAAACATCATATAATTGAAGTGAGACTTAATAGAGTGGATGGAATAGGTATATACTATGTAAATACATATAATGAAACATAATATAAACATAACCCATCACACAAACAATTTAAATAGCACATAAATAATAAAGTAGAAGGTTAACCCAAAGAATGGAAATTGGGTTAAGAATTCCCTTACCTTGGGCTTGTCTTACATAAAAATTGTTTAAACCTCCTGTATAATGGTTAAAAGAGTGTTATTAGTATTTTACAGAAACATTTTCATGTTTATAACATCTTTTATGGTCATTTCATAACCTCATTTCACCCCTTAATTGTTAGTATTTTGTTCCTTGCATTATTTTGGGTGAGTTCTTTTGTGATTTTCACAATCGGTTCATGATGAATCGTTCTTGTTGATTAAAAGTGAAACTCCAGAATTGGAATGGAGTAGTTTTTACATATTTACAGTACCATTAATTATACCATTTATCACTTTGATTCTTTATGTGATGATGATTCATAAGTTAAAACATTAATTATGTTCGTTTAGATCATTTAAGTGGTTCTTTGATAATTACAACCTCATTTAGTCTTATAAATTTGAATCATGAGTAAAAAAGAATTACAGAACCTTATGTGAGTCATAAAACATATATTATAACCTGGTTAAACCATATAAATGGTTTCATGACCATATTGAAGGTAGAAATGGAAGGAGAGAACATGTCGTTTTTGAAGGTGATAAATTTAACACCTCATGAACAGCGTTCTCTTTAATAAAATAAATGGAAGAGGGAAAGGGTGTGGGGTGATATAATATAACATTAGAATCATAATATTACAGTATATATATAATACTGGATTTATAGAACAATTTGGATGAAGATAGGTAGGGAGAGATCAAGAAAGGAACTTGAACTTGAAAGGAAATTAAAGGAGAAGAGAGAGAAAAATTACCTTTAGAATCCTCCTCTTGAGATCCTTTTTAAGGAAGCTAGGCTTGGTATTTTGATGAGACCAGAAGCTTTTGGACATGGGGGGTGAGCTATAGAAGGTGTTTTGGCAGAGTTTAGTGAAGTCTTGGAGCTTGAGAGGTGTGAGGAAAAGAGGGAGTGAAGGGTGGGTTTTATAGTGGAGGGGAGAGGGGTTTCCTTAATATAAAATTGATTAGTTTATTAATTTCACCAAAGACCAGGAATAGTGAGTATTGGATGAACAATAATAGTACTTTTATAATGTAATCTCGAAAAAAGTGGGCTTACATCAGCAGAACATCATCGGTGACTCAATTAATACATTATTTAGCATTTATTGTGAATTATCGGATTCCACTATTCATCAAAAATTCAAGTATCTCAGAAAAATATCAAAAATTTACCCCAACCATTTTTCGACGTGTAGAATCCAAAAATGAATTCCATTTTTCAAAAATAATTTTCTAAATATTATTAATTTAATAATTAATAAAAATCATAATTTACTTAAAAACTGTTTTTAAGATTAAAACTGAATTTATAGTTCTTTCAAAAATTACGTAAGGTCTTATAAAATTATCTAAAAACTATTAGACATTGATTCAATAATTTATTAATAAATTGCAGGTAAATAAATATTCTTTTAAATTAATTAATTAATTATAATTAATTATTTATGACTTATAAAATACCAAAAACGTTTACTAAGGTCAATTTGTCACTTTCTAAGATGTCTAAATTTTATTTTATTATTCATAGGTAATGTTACTCTTATTTACTATTCATAAGGGACATATTACTATTCATAAGGGTAGGTTACTATTCACCAAAAAAACAAGTTTGTTTCATCAGACTCTAAATAACATACTGAACACAATTGTAGATGACAATTTCTTGAAATTCAAAACATAGGAGAAATAAAATTATGTTTAAAGGATACTTATAAATATATACCTTAAACAAAATTTCAAGAATTTTCAATTTATTTTTAGAAAAACATTGGGATGTTACAGGTTCATCAGGATTCATTTTAAAATTATCATCTTTAATATTGTATGTATTTAGTCTCATTTCTTTAACATTAGTTGTTCCCTCATAAGAAACAGCTAAAGAATCACAAATTTTATATGAAGTTTTACAAGTAGATATTCTATTGAATTTATCATCACATAGTGGACAGTACTAGGCATTAATTTCTTTATAGTTATTATTATATGTAGATTTATTCAACTGAGACCATGTATCCCTAGCAGTAGCAGGTAATGTATGTTGTTCTTCAATTGTGTCCAAGATTTTAGGTCCCATACTCTCTAGATAAATTTTCATTTTTAATTTCCACTGAGCATAGTTATTACCATTAAATAAAGGTGACATGTTGGTAGCAGCACCCTCAACTCTAGTTTATATAGTTACTTAGAATTTAAAGAATTGAAAATTTAGATATTACAGAAATTTTAAGATCTTTAAGATACAACTAAAATCACAGTTAAAAATAATTTGAAAAAATTGAAAATAAACAAGCCTCTGATACCAAATGTTGTTCGAAGTGGATACTCAAGAGGGGGGTGAATTGAGTTCTAATTAAAATTTATGTTTAAAAACTTTATGGTTAAAAAACCCCCAATTTTAAAAATGGCCCATTTAATTTAGGCAGTACAGATGTAAATGTTCAATTGGTTAATAGGTTTCTCAAAGGGTGATTAGTCCCCAGATAAATTATTGTATAACACTAATTCAACTTTTGAAATGAGTATAATGAATTAAGAAAATACACACACTAACCAAAACTAAATATCAAAGTATAAGCAAAAAACAGTTTTATGTTTTAGGAAATATAAGAAGCGGATAAAAAACAGAGTAATTGAAGATTAGCACAACAATATAAACAAGAGGTTCAGTCTCAAGTAGACACTTAAACCTCTCCACTTTGTGATCACCTACCACCAAGCTGTTTATATAAATAAACTTTTGATCCACACCCTGGATCGGGGTTTACAATAGCACACCTAGCTGTCCAGGTCACACTTGACCTCTACCATAGATATTCATGGGAAACAAAATGTAATAATTGATTGAGTATAAGGATTTTTTGATATCCTCCAGTTATGATTAGGAGACAGTGTGTGTTATACAAATAAATATTACCACTTCTCAAATAGAAAATATAAAACACAACTGATTTAAGGATGATAATAGAGTTAAGAATTCTCTGTCTGTTGTCAAGTGAGGATCTAGACTAAATGAATGTTGAGAAACTGGTATTTGAATCTTCTTCTAGAAAATGTCTTCAGAATAGAGTATCGATGTTTTTGTAATCTAGCTTCAGGGGGTGAAAAGGTTCAGATCGTTGATGTCTCGATGTATATTGAGCCTTTTTAGTGAAGATAACTTGTCACGGTATTCTTGTAATCTCAATCACTTATTTCTTCTCTTTTCATATTCACACTATCTATGTATCAGCATATACTACTACTATTATCATCTTTTAACGTAAGAGATGAAGTCCTTTTATACTCCATGACTCTCTACGTATAAAGATCTTTGCACGTGTATGTACCTCGTACTTGTCTACGGATTTTCCTATAGACAACATTAAATAATGTCAGAAACATTTATTTTTTTACATATGACTGTTAGAAATAAATTTGAAAAAATAAAATGGAAACAGTTATTTATATCAATCAGTGAGTAATCTTCCGTCTTTTTTCATCGATTTGATAGCATCGGTCTGTCATCTTCGGTTTCGGTGTGTCAACTTCGGTTTCAGTCTGTTGGCTTCAGTTTTGGTGTGTCAACTTTTTTTCAGTCTATTGGCTTCAGTTGTAGTGTTTCGACTTCGGTTTGTCAATCTTCGGTGTGTCATACTTTGGTCTGATAACATCGGTCTGTCATACTTCAGTTTCGGTGTGTCAAATTCAATTTCGGTGTGTCGTACTTCAGTGTTTCATACTTCAGTCTGATAACATCGGTCTGTTATAATTCAGTTTCGATGTGTCAACTTCAGTTTTGGTGTGTCACCTTCGGTTTTTCAAACTTTGGTCTTAGGGACTCTAAGAAATATTATGAAGAGTCTATCTTGCATATATCATTACAGGATGAATTTTTAATCAAAGTATATTCAAAAATACACTTGTAAGAATATTTATTCATGACTTATAAGCAATTGACTTATTAAAGTATATGTTGATGTATAAAAATTTTAATCTCTATATTGACATTATTTTTGATTATGAACAATAAACTATCATGAAAAATCCAAAACATTTTATATTTCATTTAAAGTTATTTATTTCATGGAGGTTATTATTCAAAAGTTATCAAAGTGGTAAGGGTTTTATGATTACAATATCATAGTTTATCAATACGGTTTATGATTAAGTTTCTGATGTTGATATCTTATAATATATCTATCAATAAACTCATGAATTTTATTATTTTCTAGTTATTCATTAACTTTTCAAGTAATCATACCAATTTCATCTATTTTGTACATAAAATGATTGAGAAAATGTTTATAAGAATAGCTGAATATATTACTCTCTTTATTTGAAAATGGTTTTTATTTCTTATCCATGTTGTTAAAAAATATTCTCAAAAATGTTTTTGATATACTAAAAATGATTTATTAAATTCACTTTTGACAATTTTTGACTTTTTAAAAAATGGTTTTAAAGTAATTTTCTTTTAATTTTCTGAATGAGGTATTTTAACCATTTTACAAAAGTGTGAATATAATTTTTTTTTAATATAAATAGAATATATAGAATAACCTTCCATCATAACCACTCATTATTTTAAGTCTTTCTTTAAAATTATATAGGGTTATTTTTAAATAAAACATGTTTCTTAATATTCTGGAAATTTTTATTTTAAAAAATAAATTTTCAAAGTGAAAAGAATATTTTCATCAAGAATGTTCTTAATAGAATTTGTATAGTATTTATATTCATCAATGAAGACAAAACTCATTTTACTTTTACATAATTGGTAATATTTTTGTAATGATACCATCCTTATTATTTCTCTAGATTTTTTATGATCATTTTGGCTGGGGATGTATAATTTTGATACCATTCTCCATATTACTCTAGATAGTTTATGATTATGTTTATTGATTGTGGAAATTATTAACATTTCATATGCTAGTTTATAATAAGAATGATTAAATTAATTATGTTTATTTATTTGGAAAATTATTAACATTTTTTATGCAAGTTTTTCAATAAAATGTTTATGTGATTATGTTTCTCCCCTTTTATATGAGGAATTCATTGGAGTTAGTATGTGGTGAGGGGTCCCATTATAACCCCTTAATTCATAGGTAGTTCTCATTAGACAAACTATCTTGGGTTTTTGGATGAGGCCTTATCCATTTATATAATATGTTTTGGCCTATGGTTTTGATGGAATGGTTATTATGTATGAAATTATGTGTTCCCTTATTATGATATTAGTTATTGATATCCATATGATTATTTGATTAGTTATAATATTCATGGATAAGTTTCAAGTCAATATGATTATTTATATGGAATTATTTTGATCATCATTTATTCATACCATATTATTCTTCATGTACAATCTATTTATTTAATGGAACGTCTTTAAGTTATTTACCTTTTAATAGTGATTGTTCCTTGTTTTTTTAAGATATCTTTCATTTTATGCATACACTTACTGAGAAATAGAGATCACCCCTTTCTTATGTTTCCTTTATCCAAGATTCCACAAAGTGTATTATGATTTATATATAGGTATATATTAAGGGAATAATAGTTTTCTCAAATAAAATTGTATGTTTTATTTTATCTTTTCAACAATAATTTTTTTTCAATTATGTATGTACTTTTCTGAGACAAATAAACTATTCCACCTTTTGGGATGTTATCACTTGCATCTTATACTAATTTAATAGAATAAAAAATGACTCTAATCTACTAGTGTCAGGGTCTTTACAAGTAATTTTAATCAGTGATACCCATTAATAATAATAAAATAAATTTTTTATAAATGGAGATATTGAAAATTTTGGTCTTATGAGGAAGAGTGAATAATAACAAGAAGAATGAAAAGAAGTATAAGTAATGTTAAAAAGAGGACCTAATAACAATATGGATATCTAGAAATAGAATGCATGTATTGTTTTTTATATTAATAAATGTGGTGAATGTTTTTTATTTATGGTTTTACTTGGTAAATATTAACTATGGTAGTAGTATTTTTGATATTTTTTACTAGTAAGTCACACTTGAATAGGTTTAGTGATGGAACCTACTCTACTATACAAGATTATCATTCTTGGAAAAATGAATATTTTTTATTCTCAAATAAAGGTACTATCATCATTTTGTATGCCTAAATGATTAAATTAAAAAAATATTACTAATTTTTTTGATATTATAATGAATTTCATGTATTTATTTTATGATGATATTCCATTTTGATGTGCCTAGTGAAATTTTACATCTATGGACATTAAACAATTTTGGCAAAAAATATAAATATTTCAATTTGATGTTATGGAATGAATTAAATGACACAACACTATCATTTGGAAGTGGCATATAGTTATTAGATATTATGTTTCAGAGGATGATTTATTTTACTTTTGAATAAAAAGAAACACTCATAGGGGAATCGAGTTGGTAAATTTCATAAATTTACACTTATATTCTTCATTTTATAAGTTTCTTTTTATTTAGTAAATATTGAAAAGGAATCCTAATTACTTTATTATTTACTATTAAAGATTAATTTATGGGGTTAAAATGTAAATATAGAAATTGAATTTAATTAAAAATATTCATTAATTTAAATATAAGTCATTTTTCCATTATTAATATATTGGAAGTTCACCATGGAAAAAGAACTTCTCCCATTTGGAGAGGAATTCTGGATTTCAAAATGAGGTAATGTAATTTTAGAGTTTCTCTCCTTGATTGGATATCATAGTAATGATGATCCTAGTTATTTTTGGGTTATTTTTTATTAAGTAAATCTTGATTATAAGATAAACTAATTCAAGTTCCAGCTATTTAGATCCTTATAATGGGTTGAATTGACTAGTGAATCTCATCCACTATATAGTGGATCATTATATTTTTTATTCATGATCATGTCTACCTATGATTTATTATTATTACATTAATTAAATTTAGTTTATATCAAATCACATATCATTTTAATTTTACATAATTTATTATTCATAGGAAATTCTCATTATAGATGTATTTTCTACTACTTTAAATGCAAGCACCATAGGCAGTAAGTGGGGATAGAGATTATGAGCAGTAGCATAACTGGGTAATAGAGAGTGAGGGAAATGCATATTTATATAGTTTATAATCCAAGAAATTTCCTTTGTTTAAATTTTTTAAAAATTATATTTTGTACATTATAATGCAATCTTATACTCTCTAAAATGTAATATTGTTTGTTGGTGCATAGAAATTACTACTTTTATTATATTCTATTTCTTGGAGAATATTTGTATATATATACTATGTATTGGTTCTTTACAGTTTGGACTAAAATGGAATTTTTTTTATTTATATGCAATTTTAGTGGTACTTTTAACCATATCCAGTTATTTAGTTGTGGTTTTAACCACCTTAAAAAAATAGTGGTATTTAAAACATCTGCTAAATATATTTTCCAGAAAAAACACTACTAATTTAAAAAACCACTCCTGGATATGGAATCATGGAAAACCACCATTAATAAAAATATATTCCTCTTAATATTAATTCTTTTCATTAAAAAATAATAGCACAAAGAAAAAAACAACGGTTAAATATTCAGTAACACCCCATTTCCCAGGGTTTTGAGAAATCATGGGAAACCATTTAGATATGGTTAAAACCACCTCTAAAACTAGAAAAACAGTACAATTTACTATAATTATTGTATTTTTAAAACTTTATTGAGTGTATTACATTGATCTTCCAAGAATAATACTTCCATACTTAGTGAAATTATATGTTATTACACGGTGAAAATATGTGTTTTTAGAATATAAATATTCTGAAGAAGTAAACATGTTGATGTAATATCTGATATTAAATTTTAAAAACATCACTTCTAAAATTTTATTCAAACTAATTCATGTGATATTTTTAAAATTATGATGATTTTTTATATTTTTTTTAATATTCAAGAAAGAATATATAAAAATATGTTTTACTACTTGAATTTGAGGCTATAAATGAAGAAGCTCTAGATATTACATCAATAATGTTTTTTGATGATGTTGAGATGATATTCATATCCCAAGTCACCATTTTCTCAATCAGTGATGCAAGATAAGTTTTTAAGTTGATTTTTTAAAAAATATATACGAGATCATGGTTTAATAATGATCTATTTAAAATAAAATGGAGTTATGAGACTAATACAGATGATTCATGAAATGTCAAGTAAATAAGATGAGTTTTTTTACAAACTATTATTGCATCATAAGAAGGAACAAGAAGATGATTCACTAGATATCTGTATGTATGGTAATTTTTTCATCTAATTTTAAGAAACTTAAACACTCACTTCATGTGATCTACTTAATTGGGTAGAAAAATTAAAGTGTCAGGAAACAAAAAATTGGAATTATATAAAAATAATTTTTGCATCTGTAAAGTCTTCCTAGTTTTTCTTTTATAGCTTCTTTGTTCGATGGGAGGTATTTAATCATCAAAAATGGAATAAATTTTGAGAAAATTAAGGTTGATAATATTGAATCATGGTGAATTAATAAAACATATGATATAATATGTCGGAAGGTTTGAATCAAGAAGGAGAGAATGAGTATTGAGAAGAGAAGAAAGGGTGAGTACCTAGAACTATGGAAGCATTCATCCAAAGATCTGTATTTGACTAAGTTTATAGTATTTATTTTTCATGAGAAGAATGAGAATAAGTTATACATTGGATTCACATATAGTGATTATCTATTTGTGAATATTTCTAAATAAATAAATATTTACCTCAACTTTTTTTAAAGAAACTAAACTTTCAATAAGATCTAACACATCCAGTTAAAATATTATTTAATAAAGGCATTGTGAAGTTGTGTTATTCAGTGTGAATATTGACAGGCATATTGTGATAATATTCTATCATTGTAATCCTATGATTTTTTGTTTCTTATAGTGATTAATATTTTATTTTTGAGACTAAATAACCAAGATAAGGCGTAGGATGCCAAGGAAGTGGATGAACCTAGTAAGCAATCTTTGTGTTCATTGTCTCTTAATTTCCAAATTCATGAGTGAAGTTGAGACTCTTTACTTGAGTAAATCAAACCTCAAAAATTTGTTATAATTTATTTAAGAAATAATAAATTGTTAAAATTATTTTACTATTGATTTATCCACCCATATCATTAGAGTGATTTATTCCCAAGCAATTTAAAAACTTTAAAACAAGGTTTTAAATAAAAATATCTTACCTAAGTAATGTCTAACTTCAAAACTTCTTTAACTACTAAATAATAAATTTATATTAGGCATTTAGTTTCTTAATAAAAATGTTCATTTTATCCCTTTATCATTATTGCTTTTATTTCATTTATTACCATGTTTTATTTAGTAAATAAATCAGTTTAGTTAACATCAAACATTTTTAGGTCCTTGAGTTCATAATAGTAAAATAAGATTAGTGCATTGATCTTGGTAAGACGGAAAATTCTTCCATAAAATAAAGAATCTAAAACATTTTATAATTATCATTTTTTTCATTAAATATACTTTTAAATACATCCATGTAAGGTTTTAATTATAAATAAAGAACATTGGTTCATAGAATCAGTTATTGGTATGTATGCATAAACCACGTTTTAATTTTTCTATTGGGTGAAAAAGAAAAAAAGTAAATAGTTTTTTACTTTTATAGAATCATAATAATGTTATAAATTTCATTTTTATTCATTATTTCCACCCTTATTACAATTCATATAATATGGTGATGATAAATGAATGACATCACTGCTTAGACGCGGTCATCCACACGTATTCACAAGTGAGATTACCATTTTCCAATGGATAGAAGGGTAAAAAAGGTAAGTAATATATTACTTTATATAATAATAAATATTCCATAAATATTTATATATCCATTTGATTCATAATTTTAACCATCCATATAATCTAGTGATGAAAAATAAAACACATCGTTTCGTGAAGCTGGTAGTCCACTCATACACATGAATGATGTTTTCATTTACCATCAGAAGAAAAAAGAGATGAAAAAGGGTTGTGCCATTAACATAATAAATTTCCATTATATGATGGATATTTATGTTATTATATTTTCATTTTAAGAGAATATTTGAAGGTGGTTGAATAATAAATAAACATAAAAACACTTAGTCAAGACTTATACCTCCTCTTTAAGACACCTCCTTTGGCTTACATATTAAGCCTTATTGGATTGGTTATTTGGGGAGTCCAAGACCTCTAGGAAATGGGGATGGATGTTGGGTAGGTATTTTTTCAAGTATTGGTTGATTTTAATGGCTAAAAGAATGTGAATAAGAGAGGATATGAGGTTCCCCTTTATAAGTGAAGGGAGTGGTACTCTTGTAATTATTATTGACTTTTAAGTATTATAAATACCTTACTCATTATAAATTGGAGATAAATCAATTAAAGTTTTAATATAAGGTGATCAGGGTAGAAATGCAGTCATTTAGTGATAATTAAGATAATATTTTGTGACCTTATCACTTAATTTTTACATTAAGGATCACGTATTACCCTTTACCATGGTAACTGATTTTTAGCATGGTAACTATTAATTATGACCAAAAATGAAATTGAACTCATTAATAAATTTGAACCTATTAATAAAAAAACTCAAATCCATTTTCAATATTAAATTTGTGTAAGTGTTGTAAATTTATTTTAATATAAGAACACAAAACACAATGAAAAATGGTTTTTTAGAAAAATGCATTGTAATCCTAAAAATAAATTTATACTGAAATAAAGTGTAATTATAATTAATATGGAATTAATAGAATTATTTATATTAATATTAAACTAATTTTACTTTTAAAAAAAACCAAAAATATAATGGTAATTTTTAAATACTTGAATGTAAATTCTTGTTTATATAAAAATCGGCATTTTTGACTACTCACAAAAAAAATCAATATTTTTATAAAAATATAAGATATTACCCCTATAAAAAATGATATTATGATAAAAAAATAAAATCCATTTTATGAAATTCAAATCCAAAAATTTAAAATTTTGACTTTTAAATAAAACCATGTAATTCAAGAAAAATAATTTGGTTAGAAAAAACTATTTCTTTTTCAACTAAAAAATTTCTTGAAATCAAAATAATGAATATAGACATATAAAATAAAATCACTAGTATTAACAATACATGAAATTTTTTTATTATTAAAATTTTCTAGGTTTTCAATTTATTCCCCCCTTTAAAAAAATTTCCATCACAATTTTTTTCATAACTTAAACAAGTTAGGTTATTTTTGCATCTTAACTTTTTCTGCTTCTCATATTGCTTCTTAAATCATATGGTTTTTTCATAAAAAATTTACCAGATGAGTCACCTTATTTTTCAAAACATCTCTATGAGATCTAGAATATGAACTGTAATTTACCCCAAATAATATTTTTTTTATTTTCAAATAAACCCACTTTGAGGTTGATTTAGAACCGATTACAAATCATAAAAACAAATAGAATCAAATCATATAATAGTCAGTCAAATATAAGCCATCCGAATAGAATTCAAAAACTATTGAAATTCAAAATTTAAAATTAAAACTTAAAAATATCCACCATGCCTCTAGCTTCCGCAACTCAATATTTCCAAATTTGAAATTCAAAATCAAATGGAAGAAAATATGAACCATTGATCCATATCCATTGACCAACCACATCACACTCTAAGCCTAGAAACATTTCACTCCAAAAGTATCCCTCTACATCATTGGACAATGGGAAAATGAAAAAATCATGTTCTTTATGAACAATAATCACAACCATATTAGGAAACATCAAAGTAACTACTAGGAACATCATTTTTATCATCGATCACTTATCCAATGAAAACAAAAATCTCTAACTCACAACATTAATGAGGATTAAGTGCCTATAGAAACTTTTTTTGACCAGTAAGTAGAAGATAAAGAATAAGAAATTACATTGATCACCTGAGAGAATGTATACTTCTAAAGTCACGCCTACTGTAGAATTTATATCCACTCAAACAACAAATCCTAAAAACTTATAAAAGTCCATTGCACAATGCTGACTAGGGTGAGTGGTAGAATCATGAAGCAATAGTATAGTTTATAGATGACAAGGATTTTAATAGAGAACTGTAACCTTCACAGCTATTGAAACATCGTTCTACTAAAAAAACCCCAAAACCTCATAGAAGACCACCGCACCACACAATAAGGTTGAGTAGTAGAATCATGAAGTAAGAGCAGATTTTAAAGGAAATAGAGCACTCAATAGTGAACTAGTCCTTCAAAATGATACCAACACATTTCATCAAAAAAACACCATGAGAAACTGAAACCATCAGAATCTCCTCCTCGAGATCCCATAGAAAGATACACCTACTCGCCTTCCTCTAGAGAGAACCATTTCCCGCTAAGAAAATAATACCACCACTTGAACCATTCTATAATCACTGTCAAAATACATTATTTGTGGTAGAATAATCAACATTTTTACTATTTAATACCACTAGAAATGAACATCAGAGGGGAGATTTCTTCTCATGGAAGCTGATCTAATGACACTGGAACCTCTCCCCCCATGGAAACCAAACAACATAGAACCTGGCCAAACCAATGATCCATTGAATAAAGAAGAATAAAGAAATGGAGAATAATAAAAATATCTCCTGTCTCAAATGAGAGATATATCCTCTTCTTATCCTTATAACTTTTATGTTAGCTCGGAGATTCTCTCATATATTTTTGAGTCATTTTTACCTTATAAACCATCTATTTTATCAATTTGTTCCCAAAAACTTCCTTTCACTAGCTTTATACAAACATGTTGGAGTTTAACACCACATTCCATATAATTCCTCAAAAGGTGTCACCTGTATGTTGGAATGAAAACTATTGTTATAGGTAAAATCTTAAAATAAAGGATGAAAATCTCAACATTCCAATTAGTCCAATGATCTAGACTGAAATATATCTCCCAAAGTCAGATCTATTTTATTTTATTATCCATCAAATTATAGTTGAAAATATGTACTGATATTTAATTTAGCACCCAACAACATCTGAAGTCATTTACAAACATTTAGGGTAAATATGGGATCATGGTCAGATAAAAGAGATAGAGAGCATCCATGTAATATAAAAATATCTTTAAGATAAATTCTAAAAAGTTGATTCAAAAACATAATATTTTGAATAGGAATAAAATGTACTGATTTATTCAACAACAAACAATAAACCAAATCACATTGTTACCTTAATATGACTTTGTTAACCCCACCAAAAATTCCATTCATATATTCTACCATTTTTATTTAGGCTTTAAAAAAGACTTAAGAATCCAATTTGATAGTTTTCATTCATCTTTAACCTGTTGAAATGTTAAAAATTTCATAGAAAAGTCAATAATATATTTCTTCATTCCACCCCACCAGTAATACTCAAAAAGGCCTCTATACATTTTAGTGCTCCTTGGAAGAACTAAAAATTGGGATTTATGAGCTTAACTTAATAATTACTACTCTAATATGGAATCACTTAGCACACACATTATCTTTCAAAATATCATAACACATTCTTTGTCAATTTTAAATTCATAAAACTTACCATTCTAGGCTAGTTATTTATTTTCTTACAAATCACAGACATCCTTTTGAGAAAGATTACTTTTTTATAACAAAGGTGATTGTCCTAATACTTGAAACAAAAGATATAGAGTTACTATATAAAAAATATATAGTGTAGTCTTCATTAAATAATTAACCTAGGGATCTTGTTCCAAATGTGGTAAACTTAATGATACATTATCTTTTTTATTCGAGGCATTGACTACATTATTTACTTTACCCAAATTATAGTTAATCTTTAAATGAAAATCATTTACTAGTTCCAAACATATTATTTTCCTCATGTTTAATTATTTATTTACTGAATATATACTATAAAATTTTGTGGTTAGTATATATTTCACATTTTACCCCATATAAAAAATTAATTGAAATATTTAAATCAAAAAACAAAGAAGAAATATCAAGATCATGTATAGGGTCATTATACTCATAGTGTTTCAATTAACATGAATAATATGAAATTACTTGATAATACTTTATCAATGCACAACTAATTCCCTTTGGAGAAGCATTGCTATAAATAAAAAATTCACAATTTTTTTTTATAAAGACTAATATTGAGGAAATAAAAAATATTATTTTATATTACTAAAAAAATTCACCAAATTCCTTCTTATAGATTAATTTATCCCTTTTTAGAGTTAAATTAGTTATTGGTCTAGATAACAGAGAAAAAATTTCAGCAAACAATCGGTAGTAACCTTCTAACCTAAAAACATTCAAATATCAATGGATTTTTTAGGTCTTGAAAAATATTACACCACTTTACTTTTATTAGGATAAACAATTATATCATATTTAAAAATAATATTCCCAAGGAAAGATTTTTTTTGTAATAAAAATTCACATTTTCTAAATTTTTTATGCAATTTAATTTCTTGAAAAGTTTATAGAACAATCCTTAGATTATTCTCATTTTCCTCGTAACTTTTATAATAAACCAGATGGGTTCAATGAAAACAAACATAAATTTATTGAAATACTCATTGAGAAATATATTTATAATATATAAAAAAACAAGTCAATTTTTTAACCCTGTAGGAATAACGATGAACTCATAATGGGTGAACCTAGTACAGAACATCTTCCTTGGAATGTATTACTCTTTCACTTTCATCTGGTTATACCTAGACCTAAGATAAATCATCAAAAAATACAAAGAACCTTGGATATGATCAAACAATACATTTATATGGAGTAATGGATACTTTTTCTTAATAGTAATGTTATTGATTTATCTAAAATAAATGAAAAACATCAATAAAGTTTTATTATTTTTAACAAAAAAATAGATTCACCCCAAGGTGAAGTAATAGGATGAATTAATCCCTTGTTAAAAAACTCTTGTAACTAATGTTTTAATTATAAAAGTTCTTCTGTATCCATTCGATAAGGAGTTTTTGAAATTTTTATAGCATCAGGAAGTATGTCAAAAGTAATTTCAACCTCTTGGTTTGGAATAACTCTAGGAAAATCATAAGGTAATATATCCATATATTCATTTACTACTATAACATCATTAATTTTAATAGTTTCCTTATTTTTAATAATATGTACAATATAATTTTCACTCCCATGTTTAATTAAATTCTCAACTATTGATATATTATCAATGTTATGATATAATTATTATATATTAACTGAAACTCTTTTTTAAAATTGAATTTGGATTATTTATCTATATAATATATCTTATCATGATAAACAAAAAAATAATCGATAACAAAAATAATTTCAATATCCACTAAATGTAATAAAATATGGTTTGTAGAAAAATTCATTCCATGTATAATGATACAAATTTTACTATAAATTATTGTTAGCTTAATATTACCCCCATGTATATTTACCAAAATTTATAATGTAATTTATTGATATGTAATTTTCTTTCAACTTACAAATTTCCTAGAAATAAAAGAATTCATATATCCAAATAAAAGAACACATTGGGATAATCTGAATAATTAAGTAATGTACCTATAAACACTTCATTTGAGGGTCTTGCATCTATCGTATTAGTAGAAAAATACTTTTACACACCTTTATATTTTCTATATTTATGATTCACACCTTGAGTAATGAACTTCGAATATGCATTAGCATAATGACCCAACTAATTGCTGCTAAAACATCTCACTGTTAGCAGACTATCTATTTTCTAATTATTAGTCTAATAAAAACTCTTTTCTTTGTAGTTATGAGAAAATTTATTGAGCCAAACACATTTATATGACTTTCCTAATCAAATCAACCATTCTTTAAAATGAATTTAACAACATTTCAAATATTGTGAGGTCTTACCTCTTGATTTCTTGGTTAACTTATTATTCCTTAGTTTCCACCTTGATCACTTCTTATTCTTTTTAACTTGGAATACATAAGTATCAAAAAAATCCATCTCAAATTTATAACCATAATGAAAAAACTCCTTATAAATTTTAAATTCATTAAAATCCATGTAATAACTTGAGATTTTATATGTATTCCTAGCAAATAACTTTCAAGTATTTGAAAATTTTCTTTGCATGTAACCCCAAGTCTAAAGAAACCATGATATATTATGGACTTTATGACCTAGACAATGGATTAGGATTGAAAATATTATGAAATATATATAGAAATGTTATCCTTAATTCAATTTTATTTATTAAGGCCTAATAAATCACCATTAAATTTTAATAAAATCATTTCATGATTAACATAACTACCTTTTCTAAGAAATTTATTATTCTAGGTGTTATGAATTTTTTATTTAAAAAAATATATTGATCGCTATTAAAAATTAATTTTAATTAAATTTATTGGTAATCTATGAATAATCATTCATAATTTATTTACATACTGGATAAGAATAAAAATAAAATCATATAATGGTAGAGAGTTATCTTCAAAAAATTTATTTATGTGTGCAATGTATTTTAATCTTAATAAATTATATAAATCACAATTTATTAGTTGTTTTATAGAAATTTAAATATTCATTAATCAATATGAAACCCAAAATTAATTTTTACCATGATAAAAGACTATTCCAAGATCAATATGATAATGAACGCCAGTCTCCATAGAATAGAATCAAAGATTTAGATAAAGAGGGAAGAGGCCCGAAACCTTTAGAAAGGATCTTGAACATCATCTTTATAATTAATTTAATTAATTTCATAAATAAAATAATACCTGGATCTTCAGTATTTTCTTTTTTGATGATGTTGATCATCTGGAATGGAACTTTTGGATTATCTTGTTGCATTTGCAAGGATCTAAACTATAATCCATTTAGCGGTGATCCACACGTGCTCTGATCGCCTCTGATCGACACTACTCATTCTATGGGTGATATTGCGGTGAAGTGAGTGTCTTGTGTTTGTAATTCTTGATCGCTTGTTCTTCAGCCTTGAAGAACGTCTCTTGTTATTTATAGGGGCAGGAAGGGGATTCGAGAGAGAAATTGTTCAGCTCAATAATTCCCAATTCACCGGGTGTGTGATTAGGTACATGGCACAATAGACGTATGTATCTATTTATTGGTATGGGGATTCAATTACAATATTTAATTGTGTAACAGCAATTAAATACATTCATAACCTTAGATAAAACCCATGCTATTAATAATAATATCACGTCATTATTTATGGTGCACCAACTTGCGCAAAACGGAATTATAAATAAAATTCCGCATCACAAAATAATAGAAGCATTATTTTAATTTATGCCAACTAGTTAAATAATTATTTATCATCTTTCAAATAATTATTTTACTACCAGGCAGGCCTTGGTCCTATCGAACTCCACTTCTATTTATTGAACACCTAAATAAATAAACAATTTATTTATTCTCTTAAATAAATATTTTATTTACAAACTACTAAATAAATATTTATTAAATGTTCAATAAAATAAATAAATATATTTTACCCACAATATAGTGAATAAATATTTATTTAATTTATGAAATCATTTTAACATGAATAAAATTATTCCATTTTCTTGAGAGTAATATTTATTAGTTAAATTCAAATAGAATTTAACTGAGACCACCAGAAACACTGAGTGTGTGACCCTCTAGGATTCTTTCTCATTGTAATTAGGTAGGGTTGCCTAAAGTCCAAGAGTACTCTCTAGAAATGGGTCAAGGCACCCAAGAGAAAGAACATAAATTTGTAACAAAAACTTCCATATATGAATGCTCACAGTTTATTTTAATCCCTTTGTCACAATATCTCATCAAATAGGTTTCATGATAGTGTCATTAACGTTTATACTTGATATGTCATTCTTTGACTACCTAAAATAAACTCATCGTTACACCATGTCCATGGAATTTCACACAACGGTTCTATTTCAATTAAAGGGCCGAAGTATCAACTTCTATAAATAGAAGGTACAAATCCTTCCTCTACTTATCCATTAATAACATTTCACTCGTGACGCACCCAACATACCCTACTTCCCGCCAATTATCTGCATGATGGTTTTTGTTAGTAAATCAAAGTGCGCGAGTTGTGACACGTATTAATGATAATCTTAGAGTATAGGGACCAATACACATACTAACAGATAGAAATATCTTATGTCACTAAAACATGCAGAATTCCTACTGGCGAGTCTGTTCTAATAATCTCATGTCTTGGAGATTACCAAGTGAGAACTTCATGAGAGGAAGTCTCATCTGTTTATGGGTACTCACACCTAAAGTTCTATATGCTATGTGTCCCATCATAGTATGTCATCCAAATATAGAACTATATTTAAGAATATTGTTTTAGCATTTCAAGGTTCACATCCTAATGGGGAATTGTCATGACCTTATCAATGTAACAAATACTCTACAACATTATTACATCATAGTCATGTAGAACAATGAAAAATATATAATAAGACGTTTAATATTTAAATATATTAAATTTTGATGTAATCAAAGTATAACTAGTTGGTTATAGGACACCAACTCTTAAAAACTTCCACTAGGACTAGAGCCAACTGCCTATAAATTTCAGTCCTCTAGACCTCACATGGTGATCATGTTTCTGCTGAGTAAAGGCTTTAGTCAAAGGGTTTGCCATGTTGTCTTTTGTGGAAATACTGATCACTCTGATTTCACCTCTCTAATAAAAATCCCTCAAGAGATGATACTTTTGAATTATGTTCTTCATCCATTGATGTGACCTTGTCTCTTTTGAAAGAGATACCACTGTAGTATTATCACAGTATAGTGTGATGAGATCTTTACTACTAGGTATCACATCTAGCTCATGGATGAAGGTTCACATCCAAACTGCTTCTTTAGCTGCCTTAGAAGATGTGATATACTCAAACTATACTATAAAATCTATGACCACACTCTACTTTGAGCTCTTCCAGATCATTGCACCTCCATTCAAAGTGAAGATGTATCCTGTTTTCGAATTCGTGTCATCCTGATCAGTCTGGAAACTAGCATCTGTATATCCTCTAATGAGTAGTTCCTCGTATCCTCCATAAACCAAGAACATATTCTTTGTAAACCTCAGATACTTTAGGATAGTCTTTAATGCCATCCAATGGACTTCACCTGGGTCAGATTGCTATCTACCTACCATACTCAATACGTAGGCTACATCGAGCCTAGTACATAGAATGGCATACATGACTGACCCAATCGCTAATGTATATGGATTTCTTACCATTATCTTTCTTTCCTCATGTATCTGATGACATATTTTCTTGGAAATATGAATGCCATGTGATACTGGCAATAATCCCCTCTTGGATTTTTTTATACTGAATCCCTTCAATATCTTATCAATGTATGTACTTTGACTTAGGCCCAACAATCACTTGGATCTATCACGATGTATCTTGATCCCAATAATATATGATGCCTCGCCCAAGTCCTTCATAGAGAATCATTGATTCAACCATTCCATAAAAAACTGTAAGACTGGTATCTCATTTCCAATAAGTAATATGTTATCAATGTATACTTTTAGTAAAACGACTACACTCCCACTAAACCGTTTATAGACACAAGGCTCACATTTGTTCTTGATAAAACCAAATTTCATTATAGCTTCATCAAAATGAATGTTCTATGACCTGGATGCTTTCTTTATTCCATAAATGGATTTTTGAAACTTGCATACCTTATTGGCATCCTTTGGAGTCATAAACCCTTCAGGTTGTGTCATGTAGACATCTTCCTGAAGGTTCCCACTAAGGAATGTTGTTTTGACATCCATTTTTCAAATCTCATAGTCATGGTAAGCGATAATGGCTAATAGAATTCTTATGGATTTCATCATTGTAATTGGTCAAAAGGTATCATCGTAATCAATGCCTTAACGTTGTTTGAACCCTTTTGCAACCATTTGTGCCTTATAGGTGTTGACTTGTCCTTCCATGTCTAGTTTCTTCTTGAATAACCATTTACAACCAATAGGCTTTACATCAACTCGAGGATCTACAAAAATTTTGACTTGGTTTTGGTACATGGAATCCATTTCAGAATTCATTGCTTCTTTCCACTTGGCAACATCAGTGCCACTTACTGCTTTCTTGTAGGTTATATGATCATTATTATAAATTAATGATGAGTCACCATCCTCGGTAACTAGAAAAATGTACCGTTCTAGTTCTCTAACCTCTCTTGTACTCCTACATAGCTCTTGTTTCTATGAAATAGTTCTTTCTTCCACAGGGCTTTGTGGAATTTGTTCTTGTACCAACTCTTGTATACCTTGAGCCTCAACTTCATCAAAGTTGATCTCACTCCCACTATCTATTTTATAGATATGATCCCTATAAAAGAATATGCCATGTCTTTCCACTATAACTTTTTTCTGAGGGGTTTTATAGGTAATATCCCCTTGTTTCCTTGGGGTATCTTATAAAGGTACAATTTGTGCCTCACGGTGTAAATTTTTTATCAGAAGAGTCCTTACCAAACACATTTCTTCCCTATACATGTAAATTTGATAATATGGCTTTCTTTCCACTCTAAAACTCGTATGGAATACCATTTATCGATTTAGTTGGTACTTGGTTTAGTATGTGCACTATTTTTTGTAACAAATATCCCCAAAAGGATAATAGAAGACTCGCATGACTCATCATTGATCTCACCATGTCCAATAGGGTGTGATTCCTCCTTTCACTCACACCATTCCATTGGGGAGTGTATAGAGGGGTGAGTTGGGATAGGATCCCAAACTTCTATAAGTAATCAATGAAGTCTTGATTAAGATATTCTTCACCTCGGTCTAAGAGTAGATTCTTAATCTTTTTACCAAGCTAGTTCTCAACTTCATTCTTGTATTCTTTGAACTTATCAAAAGAATCTGACTTATACCTCATTAAGTAGATATATCCATATCTATTAAAATCATCATTAAAAGTTATGAATGATGAGTACCCTCACATTGCTTCAATTGGAAATGGTCCACACACATCAGTATGAACCAATTCAAGAATTTATTTATCCCTTTCACTATTCCCACTAAATAGGGATTTGGTCATTTTTCCTTGTAAACATGCATGACATTTACAAAGTGGTTTTAGTTCGAAAGAATCAAAATATCCATCTTGATGTAACTTTGTCAAGAATTTCTCATTTACATGACCTAGATGGTGATGCCAAAGTTGGGTGTGGTATGATTCATGTGAAGCATCTTTGTTATCGATTGTCATTACTTGTTTTTTGTAATTGAACACAAAAAGACCATTGTTTAAATGTTCCCTACCAAAGAAAATGCTATCTTTGTAAAAGAAGAAACATTCATTTCCAAACATGAAAAAAAATCCATCTTTATCTAATATGAACACATAAGTAATGTTTTTAGTAACAGATGGAACATAATAAAAACCATTTAACACCAAGATCATCCCTATTGGAAACATGAGGTGGTAGTCCCCGATAGCTACAGTAGTAAGTTCGGCTTCGTTGGCTGCTAGTAGATATACCTCCCCTTGGTCAATCTTCTTGAATCTACTTGGTTCCTATATTTGGATACATATGTGAGAACCAAAAGATATATCTAATACCGGGTTTGTGGAAATAAATAGATTTCATTTGATAAAAAATGCACTTGAAGCTTCCCCTTGCTTCTTAGGCTGAGTGCAGTTTTTCTTCTAGTGGACCTTCTTGCCACATGTGGAAAAAAAGCCTCATATTCCCTTGCCTCCCCATTTGATCTTCCTTTTATTGGAAGGCCATGAAGAAGCTTTGGGATTAAACCTCTTCATATTTACTTTACTATTATTCACCATAAGGACAAAATTATTTTTGTAATTCATATCTTTGTCCACTTGGTGAATGAGGATAAGAAGATTAGATAGAGACTTCTCACTATTGTTCATATTGAAATTGGCAACAATTTTAGAGAAGATCTAATGTAGTGATGAAAGAATGAGATTGATAAATATTTCTTTGAGAAGTTTAAACCCTAGAACCTCCAAGCGCTCAATATAGCCAATGATCTTGACTACATGAGTCCTAGCTGGGGCACCTTATCGAAGCTTACTCTGAAAGAGTGCCTTAGAGATCTCAAACTTGTCATGTCTTGCTCTCTCTTACTAAAGACCATGGAGGTTCTTGATCATTCTATAAGCATCCATGTTTTCATGAGACTTTATGAGCTCACTAGACATTGATGATAGCATCAAACATTGAACATCGACCGCGTCATTATTATGTTTATCATAGACCAGGAAATCCTCATCACTTTCCTATTTGGAAGATGGATCAGGTAATTCTAACTCCAGCGCGTGAGACTTCCATTCATGGCATTGGATAACCCGAAGGAATCTAAACCATTCCTAGAATTTACTGCCAGTGAGGATGTTATCTTTATCCAGAATTGATCACATGGATAGTGTGGCAGATAAGCTTGTCATTTTTATTCTATAATTAAAATAGTAGATCATTAGTACTTTATTGATTACATTTTATAAGAAATAATAAATTTTTATTAAGTCTCCCACTATTTTATCAATTCTCAATGACCCTCACCATTGAACTCAGAATGTCCAGTTTTCATGAAATTCTAGTGGAAAGAATCCATATTCCCCTTCACATAACCCCAACAAGGGTTGGTCAAGCTATTATAAGGTATTTAGGTAGGCAGGTATTTGCGAACTGCGGGCTTGTAGCTCCTTGATCTGTTGAGTGGACTCCCCAATACTGAAATCAGGACTTTGGATTTCCTCACCTCTTGCCTCCAATATTACACCAATTCTAGAAAGTGATACTTCTCTTCATGTAATATGGTTAAGTCAACCTAAAACCTTTTACAAGGGCTTCCTGTATAAAAGTAATTCTCCCAAAAAGGGTTGGTCAAACACATAGTTTTATTGAGTTTTTTCCTTAATCAAGTAACAGAAGGCTTGGTCTGACTTAATATTTTATTTGAGGGATTTTTATCTCTTATGCGTGAATTTCTTATTATCATTATCACATGCTTGTTAATAGTAAGTTTAGTTTACTTAAGTTATTAACCATGTCTTGATAATATTTATGCATAAGTCTAGTTTATTTTAGTTCTATCTTTCATGCTTGTTTAATTCATTAATTATGTGATCGTGACAACACATCCATAATGATAAACCATGCAACTCACAGAAATAAAATAAATAGAATGATCATGAGCTTTTCTAATGGTCAGTTTATCTCGCAGTTGATAAAATAACTCTGACTTAGGGGAGAAACATCTTGAACCTTTTGGGTTTGTGTTTACAGCTTTCCACTTGTCCACCTCTGTATCTCTTGGGATTGGATTTGTCTCAGTTCTGTCTTAAACCACCTACACTATCTTGGGAGTTCTATCCATTACATATTCCTTTTTTTAACTCACATGTAGGTGAGGGGTAAAAGGGGGGTTTACATAAAAGAAACCTTGGGAACGCAAGCCCTACATATTAATAAAGAGAAGGCTTGCAGGCCAACAAATTTAATTTAAATAAATTAATTAAAAGAATCTATCCACATACAAAGGTCTTGGTCTGTCTCATGATTATCCATATGTGAAATGATATTTACACATAAATAAAACTAGAATTCAATTCTTTAATTGTTCTTGTTCAAGATAAATCATGCTTGAATCAATTATTTACCATCTTTAATTAATAAATCCTTTTATCTTAATCCCTTTTCTAAATTTCCATGAGATTCCAATCCATCATAATTTTAAAAAAAAGAAATTCTTTTAAAATATCTTTATACATAACTTGTACCTTGGAGGAAACATGATGAATTCCTCTTCATAACTACCCAATGAGTAAAAATGAACATTATACACATGTTAAATTAAACACATATATATAAAATGTCTATCATGGGTTGTGCCTTAGCTTTACTCATGCATGATGGTACACGTCTCAAGGGTTTGTATAATATAATAATAAATTTTAATAAATCTGTGTAATTTGGATGAGTACACGGTGTGTAGTTTCAACTACATGGCGTATAATATTTTTCACCATCCATCCGAATTACACACCTGGGGAAACAGTGTGTGAGTGTAATTCAGAAATCTTCGGAGTACACAGTGTGTCCAGTAGGTCACATGTTGTCTAGTTCCTCGTTACATGGTCTCTAGCTGGGCAAGCCGTGTACGAGGTACACAGTCTAACCCTAACTTGAAGGGACTACACGTCGTGTTTAGTGGGCCTCACGACGTCTAATCTAGAAACTGTGTGCCACCTGTTCCTGGTCAACACATGAATTCATTAAGAATTAGACAATCTCCAATGACACGGCTTGGTTTGGAGGAACAGACTCGGTGCATTGAACCTTGGATAAATGGTGTGTACTATCGAATACATGTCATGTGTTCTTGTTTTGTACATCCAGGAACCTTTGGAACCTCCGAATGAGATCCTTTGTATTTTTAATCAAAATTAAAAGAAAAGATCGTTTCTGTAATGTGAACGAGAAACGAAAGAGGAGGAATAGACATCGAGATTTAGATTTGTAGAATGATTAACATCAATTAAAACAACTAAATTATTAAATGCATAAATCATTAATGAAATATTTAAATAATTATAAACTATGATTTAACCGCTCTGATACCAAGTGAAGGTTCTGGGAACAGTGGAAGCATGGTTGGGACGTAACTTAACTTTGATTTTTACCATGATCAATAATTATTCTAGGATCAATACAACAATGAACATTAGTCTCTATAGAATAGAATCAAAGATTTAGACAAAGAGGGAAGAGGTTCGAAACCCTTAGAGAGGGTCTTTCACATCATTTTAATAATTAATTTAATTAATCTCATAAAGAAAATAATACCTTGATCTTCGGTATCTTCTTCATTGATTATGTTGATCATCCAGAATGACCCTTCTATATTATTTTGTTGTGTTTGCAAGGATCCAAACTAGAATCCCTATAGAGTTTATCCACATGTGCTCTGACGGCCTCCAATTGACACTTCTTGTTCTTCGGGTGCTAGCGCAGTGAAGAGACTATCTTGTGTCAGTCAATCATGATTTCTTGTTCTTCGAACTTAAATAATGTCTTTCGTTATTAAGAGTGGTGGGGAGAGGATTAGAGAGAGAAATTTTATAGATCAAAAATTCTCAATTCACTGGGTGTGTCTTTCGGTACATGGCACAATAGATGTATGGGTCTATTTATTGACATGGGGCTTCAGTTACAATATTTAATTATGTAACATAAATTAAATACATTCATAACCTTAGAGAAAACATGCGCTATTAATAATAATACCGCGTCATTATTTATTGTGTACCAAATACCACAAAAAGAAATTATAAATAAAATTTTGCGTCACAAAATAATAGCAGCGCTATTTTAATTTTTTCCAACTAGTTAAATTATTATCTATCTTCTTGCAAATAATTATTTTACTACCGGAACGGCCATGGTCCTCTCGAACTCCACTTCCATTTATTGAACACCCGAATAAATAAATAGATAGTTTATTCTCTTAAAAAAATATTTTATTTACAAACTAGTAAATAAATATTTATTAAATGTTCAATGAAATAAATAAATATGTTTTACCCACAATCTGATGAATAAATATTTATTTAATTTATGAAATCATGTTAACTTGAATAAAATTATTCCATTCTATTAATAATAATATTTACTAATTAAATTCAAATAGAATTTAACCAAGACCACCAGAAACACTTAGTGTGTGACCCTCTAGGATTCTTTCTCATTGGCATTGGGCAGGCTTGCCTAAAGTCCAAGAGTACTATCTAGCAACGGGTCAAGGAACCCAAGAGAAAAAACTTAAAGTCGCAACAAAGAAATCCATATACAAATGCACACTATGTAATATAATCCCTCTGTCGCAATATCTCATCAAGAAGGTTTCATGATATTGTCATCAACTTTTATTCTTGATACGTCGTTCCTTGACTACCTAAAATAAACTCATCGTTACACCATGGCCATGGAATTTCACACAACGGTTCTATTTCAATCAAAGGGACAAGATATCAACATACATAAATAGAAGGGACAAATCCTTCCATGACTTATCTGATAATAACATGCCACTCGTGACGCACCCAACATATCCTACTTCATACCAACTATCTACGTGACGGTTCTTATCAGTAAATCAAACTGCATGATCCCTCATATGTATTAATGATAATATTAAATTCTAAGGATCATTACACATGCTCACAAATAAAAATATCTGATGACACCAAAACATGTAGAATTCCTACTGGCGGGTCTATTCTCAAAATCTCTTATCTTGGAGATTACCGAGTGCAAACTTCATGAGAGGAAGTCTCATCTGCTTACGAGTACTCACACCTGACAATCTAAATGTTATAGGTCCCATCATAGTATGACATCCAACCATAGAACTAAATTTGAGAATATTTTTATATCATTTCAAGGTTCTCATCATAGAGGGGAACTTCCATGACATTATCAATGCAACAAATACTCTACGACATTATTACATCATAGTCATTCAGAACAATAAACAATATATAATGAGATGTTTAATATTTAAATACATTAAATGTCCATGTGATCAAAGTACAACCAGTTGGTTCTAAGACACCAACTCTTACACTCCCTAATTCAAATTTATTTATTTATTTCTAATAAATCACCCTTAAATTTTAATAAAATCATTTCCTGATTAACAGACCTACTTTTTCTGATGAAATGTATTTTTCAAGGTGTTGTGAATTTTTTATATAAAAAAATATATTGATCCCTATTGAAAATTAATTTTAATTAAATTTATTGGTAATAAAATAATAATCATTCATACTTTATTTACCTAATGGATAGGAATAAAAATAAAATCATTAAATGGTAAAGAGTTATCTTCAGGAAAAATATATTTGTGTGTGCAATGTATTTTAATCTTAATAAATTACATAAATCACTATTTATTAAATTTTGTATTTAAATTTAAATATTCAATATTCAATAAAATATTTTACTATTCTTCTAATATTTTTTACGATTTAGGGAATGAGAGTAAATCAAATTTTTCACTTAAAATTTATTTTTCTAAAAATGGTTTTCATTGAGTTTTGTGAGGTTATTTTAAATGTAATTTATGAAACATATATAAATTTAATTTTATAAAATTTTCTAAATATTTTTAATCACAATGTACACTCTTTTTATGATTCAACTTTCATTTTTGTTCATAATTAATAGTAAAAATATTAAAAATTTGTTTCCATGGATGGGGTTAAAATGTGTTTACCGGGGGTTAAACTAAAAGATGGGAGTAAAAATTACAATTAAATTTGTATAAATTATTTTGGCTGAATATATTTAGGGCTTATAGTATCTTAAACATTGTTTATTTTCTATTTGGTTTCTCTTTCTTAAGAAATTGGGCTAATATTATTTAAATCTTATAACTAATTCAATGTGTATCCCTCCACTCACTTATAAAAGTGAAACTGTTATCTTCCTTTATTCATAAACATTGTTCCCTCAGGATAAAAAATTACCTACCCAAAAACCATACTATATTTATTCCCTTCATTATTGAGCTTCTTTTCATACCCAAATATTATCTTAATAAGGATTAATATGTAAGACAAACGAGGTATCTCAAAGAATAGGAAATTAGGTTACATATCTCTTTCAAAGTTTATTTCTTCTCATACATTCAATAAATCTATTATATCCATATTAAGTAATTAATTCAGTCTCATAAATATACTGAGATTTTATTTTTAGTATTATGGTAAAACCATTTTCCACTTCTTTTCCATCTAATTGGAAATGAAAGTATCACTCATGCATACATGTGGACTACAGCCACCACATAGCGATATGATTCATTTTATGTCACCATATTCCATGGTTGGATATTATGATGGATTTAATGTATGTATATGATATCTATGAAACAAATATGCTTCTATAATTATAATATATTATCTACTTTCTAACCATCCCATCAGTTCAAAAACAATAACGCTACTCGTGTATATGTGTGGCTCACAACCTCAATGAAGTGATGTGATTCATTTTTCATTTAAAAATTACAAGGATGGTAATAAGGAAATATTTAATGAATATATATTATATTTTTGATATAATAATTATTCTATAAATTTGATTTATTATTTATCTTTCTTTTATTTCATATATCGAAAAGTGGAAGCATCACTCGTGCGTGCGGATGGACTATCATCTCCACAAAGTGATGTAATTTATTTTCCATCGTCGATTTATATGATTGTTTATAAAATTTTACAAAATTATTAAATATTATAAATATTACATGATTAATATTTTGAAGATTATGTAACCCTAATTAAATTTTAAGGACCATAACTATTGAACTGAAAAATACATGAAAAATTAAGCTAATAACACCTTAAATGATAGTGATAATTAAAGATAGTTCATAAACCTGTGAAAAGAAGTTATAAGTAAAAACTGTATTGTATTATAAGTATGGAAATTGTTTTGGTATAGATTTATAATAAATTTAAATTTTATAAACATGAAGCTAAAATCCCTTATAAAGTAATTCTGGTCTGAGGTAAGGGTTTCCAAACTCACTTTTGTTTCTCTGAGACATATGCCATATTCATTAGTTTTTTCTTTCATGTAGTGTATATACTACCCCTTTGATATTTTATAACATTAATAAAAAATATAATCATGGTATTTAAAGTTTCATTTTAATTTATTTCTTTCATAGAGGTTATGATTCCAAAGTTACTAAAGCAGTAAGGTTTTTATGTTACCATTTCAAATTTTATTGGGATTATTTATTCTTAAATTTATAATGGTGATATTATATGATATATATCTCAAAAACCATTTGTATTTGATTATAATCTAGTTATTTTTTTATAAATTAAAATTTTTACTTCCATTTTACTATCACTAAATACTCAAAAGTCCAAAAGAATTTTTTTAAGGAAAATAAAGATTCATTTCAATTCGGTCGAGAATCATTTTCTTTCATGTACATATATTCATTAAAATAATTTCAAGAATATTACTAATATTATTGAATGATTGATTAAATTTATTTTTACCCATGTTAAAATTTCAATAAAAAGTTTTAAAAGTAATCTTATAGTCATTATCCAAATGAGGAAATTTTCACCAAATGTGTGAGTGGAATCATTATTTTAACATTTACCGCACGAACTAATTTTCCAACCATCATGACTACTCATTTTTTTAAGATTCTATTAAATTTTTCCACAAATCTTTTCAAAGAAATTTTTTTTCTAATATTTCAAAAAACAATTAAAATAATTTATTTAAAATTAAAAATGTTTATTTTCTTTAACAAATGTTCTAGTGAACTTGCAATGGAATTTTTTTCTATGAAAACATCCATTAATGATACTTATTTTTTATCTAGGATATGATCCAATGTTACTATATTTATTCTTTCTCTGGATGTTAATTTATTATAATGATTAAATCTTGATTAAAATGATTTTATTTTTCGTGGTATAATATATTTTGAAATAATAAATGTTATTTTATGATATTGTAACATATATATGAATATTTTATATTATGTGATGGGTGGGTCTATTATAGACCTTCAATGTATTGTTTAATGCTTAAAGATAATGGGCTCAAAGGGTATATAGAAGCATATCCCAACCCTAAAAGAGGGTACATAGGAGGTTATCTTAAGCCTAAGTATGGTACATGGGTGGTTATCCCAAGCTCAACATATAATTAATTTCTTGGTTGATAGCCTTGAAAAATTATTTCTATGATTATTATTATTCCACACTTTATTCAACTCTCTTATGAATTGTTCATATGATAATGTTATATTCTCATGGATCATGGTCTATGATCCTCTTTTTATTTATGTCTTATGAACTACCAAAAATTTACTCCATGATTCTTGTTTATGATTAATGAATTTTTTGGTATAATTTTCAAATATTAAATTCATGCTCCTATACCCTTATGATTATCTTATTTTTATATATAATAAATGCATGGTATCTCATATTTTTACCCTTAATAGTCATATGAGATGACTCCTTATTATGTTTCATTTCCCTAAGTTATAATGAAAGGTTTCAATTATGATGTGTCTAAAAATTTTACTATATAAGAATATATTTATGGGTGTTATTGAAAATATTTTATGAAATTGGATGATTATATATCTAGTCTACAAATACATGGAACCTTTACAGCCCTCAAGCATGTGTGACTATGATAAGTGTTGAATATTCATATAGGATGATGAAATGTTTATATATGTTATGGTTTTGTCACCTCAATTAGTATCATAAGATAGATTATTTACTTTTTGACATTAATATTAGATAACATTTGTGAAAAAACTAGGGATAAGTCTAAGTATAGGATAACATCCTAAAACTTTGTTAAAGTATAGATTTTTCAGTTTTTAAGAAAATACATCCCTTTATGGATATTGGAAAGTGGATGTGGTTATGGCACATAATCATCTAAGGGTAACATCTCTGAAAGGGGAAAATTTAGTATTAAATCAATCACCACTCGTGCACGGTGAGTGGGCCTATTAATGAATACCGAGAAAGACACTCCCAAGGGTTATGCTTGGGTTAATTCACATTTCCTTTATAAACCATTATGAATGATTTTAATATATAATTACTATTCATGACCATGGTTAAACCTAAGGTGTGTTACATTGAAAATAATGTTTCATGGTATTGATATGCTATAAATAATTTTTCATAATTATATGATTTAACACTATGATTATTATTACTTACACTATTTTTTGGGTTCTATCCAATATATGAAACTAGAAGGAATTTTTTTAATGATGAATTTGATGAAAAATTCAATGATTTTACTCATGAGAAACAAAATTAAATGGGAGTTAGAATAAAAAATATTGTGATTATGCCTAACCTTCTATCTCGATATATATAATTAATAAATTCCACTTGTGTGAATTTCTTAACACACCTAATATGATAAAAATGGTGTTTCATGGGAGTTTAATTAATGAAGACCATATAGGACAAGAGATCTATCTTCCTAAATATTTAGAATGTTGGAACAAGCATCCAGGAAAATGTATCAAAGGAATGGTAATATGTTTTATGTGTGGAAAAGAAGAGCATAAAGTGGGTAATTATAAAAAAATTAAGAGTTAGGTAGTTTTAAATGATGTTCATATTAAGTTACCTATAGTATATTATTGTAAAATGTGTGTGGAACTTGGAATTTATCTAACTCAATTCCCTAATCCATTAGATAACTCTTATACCAAGGAAGGGTTTCTACGAAGTAAATCATTGAATTCGATCATTATGGTCAAGGAAGAGTTATTCTTCACTCCATAGTTGGGGATTTCATTTTTATGTTTGTAATAATATTCCCTATGAAAATATTTTTATTCACACTTTAGTATAATTGGAAGTTATTTTGGGAATTGATAAGATCTCTCTATAGATATCCAATTTAAATTGAAAGAATAATAAACTTAGATATTATATTCTGAAATAACCTATGAACATCTATATGTGTGAGGATAAACAAGAACATACAAATAAATTACATCTATTTATGGGTCTTGATTCCTATTCATAAGGGGAATTTATCTAATATGGTTGAGTAAACTCAACATCAAATATTTTCTTATTGTATAGTAGTTTTGTTGTGGTCCTACCAAAATAGTTTCCTAGTATTACATTCAATATTGAAGTTAAGTTTTTGATAGAACTCAAACATGATTCTACAACTATTTCAAAGACTCCATATAGAATATAACCAATTGAGTTATAGGAATTGAATAATAAACTCTAAGATAATATAGACAATGGATTCATTCATCTATTGCTTCACCATGGAGTTCACAAATTCTTTTTGTTATGAATAAATATGGATCAATGTGACTTTATATTAATTATCAGGGTTATAACAAGATCATTATCAAGAATAAGTATCATCTACCCCATATTGATTATTTTTTTAATAAACTATGAGGATCTAAATAATTTTTAAAGATTCGCCTTTATTTTGGATACCATAAATTTAGAGTTAAAATTGAAGACATGCATAAGATAGCCATCAATGTGAGGTATTGACTCTATGAATTTATTTTGATGCCAATTAGACTTATTAATTCCCCCATTATATTTATGGATTAAATGAATGTAGAATTTAGAGATTACATCAATTATTTTTGTTATTATTTATAGAATATTTTCTTATATGCACTAAAATTAAGGGAGTTTGTGAAGATTGCTTGCGAATAATGTTGAAGACCCTAAAGAAGGAGAAATTATATGCCAAATTTAGAAAGTGCGAATTATGTTTATAGAAATTATCAATCTTGGGACACATGATCACAAGAGATGGTATATTAGTTAATCCTTCTAAGAGAGAATTCATTTAATATTATCCCATACCAACCACTAAAACTAAGATTCATATTTTTCTGGGTTTGGTAGGATATTATAATGTTTTTTGAAGAATTTATTCTCTTTTTCTAGTCCAATAACCAAGTTAACATGGAATGGATTCAAGTTCCTTTTGACTGATAAATGTGAATAAATTTTCAAGGAGCTATTGAGAATGTTGGACAATTGACTTGTACTCACACTACCTTATAGTGGAAAAGGATTTTTTATTTATAATTATGTATCTAAGAAGGTACTAGGATATTTTTTATGCCAAGGGACAAGGTGATAACTTATACCTCTTGGAAATTAAAGTCTCAAGAGAAAAATTACCAAATTCATGACCTAGAGTTAGAAGCGATAATTTTTTAATTAAAGATATAAAGGAATTATCATTATAGAGAAAGTTGTGACATATATAATGATCATAAAAGTATATATTCACCTATAAAAAGTTTAATACGTTCTAGATAATATGGTTGGATTTCATTAAATATTATGACTACTCAATAAATTTCCACCCTAGGAAAGTGAGCTGGGTGTGATGCTTTTATTTGAAAGGATTGTGGTTAATTATTTGTGATTAGGATCACAAAATATCCAATATTTATGGTTTTTAAAAGGATAGACCTTGAAATTTAGATATAAGGGAAGAGATATTTTCTTTATCAAATGAGAGTTCAACTACCTATCTATGTGAATATTAAAGAGGATTGGAAGGAAAGGGTAGAGTGGAAAAAGAAGGTGAGAAATATTCTTGAGTTCGACCTTGATTATGATGGAATGATAAGTTTCATAAATAAATTATGTGTCTTTATTATATCAAAATTTTAGAAGGGGATGTTAGATGAATCTCATTGCTCCTCATTATTTATTCACCCAGGTACTATGAATATGTATAAAGACCTTAAGGAACATTTCTAGTGGTATAACATGAAGAGGTATGTTGAAGATTATGTGTCTCGATGATTGGTAAACCAAAAAGTTATGTTTTATATGAATAATCCTAATGGAGTGTTACAACCATTAATCATAACTATATGTAAATGAGAAAACATCACCATGGATTTTATCGTAGGATTCCACAAGATATATTAAGCATATAATGTCATTTGGGATATAATAAATCACCTTATGAAGTCAGAACATTTCATTTGTATCATAGAAGATTACTCTTGATCAATTTTATCAGACATATATTAATAAAGTGTAAGGTTAAATGGAGTACCACATTCGGTCCGGTCTAGGCCAGTTCGGCTCAGGGTGGGTCGGACCTGGACCTGGTCGGGTCGACCCAAAGCGGTTCGGACCGGGTTGGGTCGACCCAAAGTGGGTCGGACCGGACCTGGACCCATTCGAACCCAGTTTCCCTTAAACAGCCACAACTTGCGAACCAGATGTTTGTTTGAAGAATCATCTATGGTGCTGGGATCCTTGGAGCGAGATGGTCCTTTTGAGATACTCTACAAGATTTTTGGATAATATTGGAGTATGGACAAGTTGGATCGACCCTGAATCCAACAGGGCCATCGGCACTAAAATGCCAATAACTTACAGAACGGGCATCCAGTTGACGCGCTGTTTGTTGCATTGGAACACTTATAATGTGGTGGATCATTGGGTAACTTCTTTGTAGGACTTAGTTCTAGTTGAAAAAATACTGATGGCTTGAGGAGCGTTTCTCCTAGAATCAAGCGTGCTATGGGCGGGAATCCAGTGGATGGTTGTGAGATGGAAGTTGGAGATAGATCATACGGAGGTTAGTACGGAGCGATTCTATGTGGGTTATCACCTAAAAATACTTTGTGGATAAGCACCTAGCGATCCTGTGTGGATTAGTACCTAGTGATCCTATGTGGATCAGCACCTAGCGGGCCTGTGTGGATCAGAACCTAGCGACCCTATGTGGATCAGTATCTAGAGACCCGGTGTGGATCAGCATCTAGCGACCCTATGTGGATCATCACCTATAGATCATGTGTCAGTCAGATCCTATGTGGGTTAGTGCTCAGCGATCCTATGTGGAGATCTGTGGAGACGAGTTTTAACTACCCTTTAGGTAGGATCCTTGGTTGATGATCTCATGATCTATTTTCTTTTTTTTTTTGTATTGTATCTTTCAGTTGGGCTTGTATGTCGGCCCCTTTACTTTCAGTAGACTCTTTTACTACTACAGTTTCACTTCATGGTTGCATCTTGTTATGTTCTTGGACTATGTGTTTATATAGGTTTAAATTCAATGTCTTCCCGTTTTAGGGATACACCTTTCTGGTACTAGGTTACAACTCCTGTCCTATAGAAGGCGGGCTTGGGGTAGTCACAACGTATGCCCCGGGGGATGGGTCGTGACAAGATTCATTTATTATTGCTGATGAAGAGACCTAAATGTCCATAAATTGTGTGGTAATCCTTTCCAAATTAGTGGGAAAAGTAAGTGGAATAAGGTGATCCTTTCCACTGGAAGTGATCCATCAAAGGAAAGATTGAGGGAGTGACCCTTGGGAACTAATGAGCTTTCTCTAAATATTGTAAGGCAGTGAGTATGGGTATTAAAGTGATCTATCCCAAACATTATATTGGTAGTCAGATTTAGAAGATTTGGTACATTATTACATTTCTACTATATTCTCATTGGATGAGGACCATTAATAGTGAACCAAGTAAAAAATATCTATGTCCTTGTGCTTTATTTCCTTCGTTACTTTATATACATCATTATGAGATAAATATGGAAAGGATAAGATCAAAATAAATACTAATGAGAAAATGAAGATACCCTTATAATAAAGAGGTCAATATTCAGTGAGGCATAAAGAATATTCATACCCTGATTCACCCCCTCATCGTTGTATATAATTCCCTTTTATACCTAACAATTAGTATCAGAGAATTGGTTTCTTTTATTATATGTTCTTTATATGGCTTGGTTCATTATACTATTTGAATTTAAGTTTCAATTTGAACTTATATCAGTGTTCCATGGAAAAGAGAAGAACTTCAAAGAATAAGTAGAACCCTGGTGGTATTCATTAGTGTGGAAGTGTCTATGGAAAGAGTGTGTTTCAGTTTCAAGAAACCAACAATGTACTACAGAATGGTTTGAAGGAATTAGACAATTAAAATATTTACTCACTCAATTATTCTACTAAAATGAGTTGAGAACCCAATATTTCAAGTGATGTTGGAACTACTGATGATGAATAAATTCCAAGAAGTCCAAAATTGGAAGATTTCTATGTAAAAAATGAATTAGATAAAAAATTTAAAGAAGAATATTTGTCTGAAGATATCCAGATCCAAGTGCTGGAAATTGAATTCAATAAGCTGAAGGGTTTAAATAAAATACTTATTCAAGTGCCTATATATCTAAGGTAGAAGAATGATTCCCAAGATAAGAAACTACAAAAACTCAAATCTAATGAAAATGGAAAGAATCTAAACTCAAAATAAATTCAAATTTTGGGTTCCAAAAATGAATATATTTCTACAAACCTTTCAAAACTTATTTAGGAGAATTCATTTTATAAAGATTTTATTGATCATATAAATTCAAAAATAAAGGAGCAAAGTGACATGGTGGATAATATCTCTTAGTATTTGGAATATGAGATGATTAGTGGAAAGAATATGAAGATAGAACTTAATTCTTAACTTGAATCTATGGACAATAAAATATAACAGTTGGGAAAATAGCTATAGTAATTACAAAAATAAGTGAAGGAATCTAATGCCAAAATCAATCCCAAATTAAATAATTATTTAAATTTACTATTTTATTATTCTTTTCAAGGTGATAATTAAATAAAAAGAAAATATTCTACTTTAGAGGAAAATCATGAAATAATTGTCTCATCCCAAAAGCCATGAAGTTTGGAAAAATTTTGTGTTGGATATGACAAACTATATCCCATGCACGAGAGAAATATATCCATGAACAATCCCATAAGTAGTAAAATCATATAGATATTGTAAATAGACCTAAAATTATTTTCCAGGAAGTAATGACAACATATGAAATTTATGTGGGATATATGGTCATATTTCATGTTTTTTTTAAATCATTGGAATTTATTTCATATTGTGGTGATAGAAATATTTAAAAATCTAAGAATAAGAATATGATTTTTGAAAATTTTGAAAGAAACATCTCTCAGAAGAAAGTAAACATCAAATACTATTGTTGTGGAAAACTAGGACACACCATGAGAATGTGTCTATAATCTCAGGGGATCAATGTTATAAGAATAACTCTAGTTGTATCAATATCTCAATTGAGAAATTATGACATAATGTATGTTTTTAATGGGAGATGTCTTATATGTTCTAATCACAAGCATTTGGAAATATATTACTGCTGGAAGAAATCTAAGCAAGAAAAAGAACTCAAAAGGAGATCTCCAACTCTAGGGGGAATAATGAGAAATATTATACTATAATAAAACCTACTGAATTGGAAAATGGGTTAATAGAATCAGAATAAACATAAGGAACTACTCCGGTTGTAAGTAAAACTAATGCATGTTCAGTGAAAGACTCACTCCAATCACAATAAGGTAAATTGGATTATATAACTGATAAAAGAAAGCTAAAAAATGAATTCCTCAACAAATTTATGTGTCATGCCACATATATAGACGTGAATGAAAGAGAAATATCTTTCTAATTTAGAAAGAATCAAGAGTAGATGATCTTTGGAAATATTCCTAATCAGAGAATGCATCATGAAAAATGGAATATAAATATGTGAAAAAGAAAGAAATGTATACCAATGGGACTAAACCCAAAATTGTGAAAAATGAAAATCCTAAAAAATGCACATATTAGAAGAAGATTGAAAATGTGGGTATAGAATTTATAGTTATATATCCAGAACATATGAAGTTGGATGGGTAGTTATAACAAGAATAAAAACAGTACAAATTTTTATAAGAAAATATCAAAGGGTTAGTCCATCAGGATCAACCAAAATCCCAATCTTGAGGATTTTATAAGTACCCCTCTCCCTATGTGTTAAATGTTTCTAATATCTGCTGGAAGGTATGCTGGACTAAGGGGAGATATAATCGAAGGAGTGTGTGTGTGCTGAAAGGGTACATGTTCATTGGTGGAGTGAGATACTTAAAACAAAAAGAACTTGAACTCTTTAAATACACATATGGTATAAGATTCAATAAGTGGTGTTAAATAAACTAACTTATTTTTCACATTTGTGTTTGGAATTTTCATATTGTAGGAAAAGGGAGATTATATGATGTAGATCCGAATGAGAAACTGAAAAGCTGACAAAGATATACTTGGATGATCCAATGGTTCTAGGTCATAAGGAATATTCAACCATTGGTATCATGCCTTCGTTAAAGTGTTAGTTGTCCACCGAGAGAACACTGATTGGGGGATAAGTAGAAAAATTCATGTATTTCATGATTATCTATATTTTATAATAATTTGGTATCAAATGACTATCTTTAGGATACTAATAAGTTGTAAGAGAAAGTCAATAGCATTTTTGACAATTTGCCTCCCTGATTTGAATAGTAATTCAAAATATTGATTCACATCAATAATCAGTATTAATGATTTATATCAATCCAAAGCTATAGGTTTTTAGGGATATATGTTTAAAATCACTCTAGGTGATATAGGCTCATATGAATAGAGTTTCCTCTAAGGAATTGAGGAAATTCATGTCGCTTGAACCCATGGAAGTAATCAAGTGACATGAAAAACATTGGATTTTATTTCATTAAACTCTTATTTCTTTCAAAAAGTTATTACTTAGTTGAATTAGAGGTTATATCAATGACGTTATGAAAAGTGGTAATTTCACTTGCTAAAAATCTTTTAGTAGTGTGCAGTTATAAAAGAAATATGACTCTTATCTTTAAAAGTGCTAAAATAATAAAAGTTTCAATATAAAGCTGATAAATGGAATAAAAGGTGAAATTTAAAATAGTTGACATAGTTGAATGGTATTTGGATGTCAACCTATGGTGCCTCATGAGATAAAAAAAATTGAACGACCAAATGGGGGAGTAATTTATATTTATATAAATTTAAGGAGATAAAAGAATAATGTGTGTCCCCTCGTGATTTTTAAGATTATTGAAAATCTGAGACATAGAGATCATTAACTAAGTGGGAGTAAATACATAAATTAAGGAATACAACATTTAATTCTATGAGAAAGGGGTATATTGAAGACAAGTGTTTGTTCAGTATTAATTATGATAAATCAAGTGCTATAAATATTAGTAAAAATCTAGTCCACCACTCACGGATCAAGTTTATTAAAATCAAGTATCATTTTATCATGGAAAATGTTGAGTAAGGGATTTTGAAATTAGAGTATGTTCCTATAAAACTATAGGTTTTAGACATTTTGACAAAGGGTTTAACTAAATAATTGATTGTATGACATCAAATGTATCTTGGAGTTCAGTTGAATCCTCACACTTAAAAAGTGTGGATGTGGGACCCCTCTCCCAGAGGTATGATGTGTATTTCCCTAACGTATTGATCTATGTTCTTTTCCTTGTGGAAGAACACAAAGGAGTGACCTTCAAGTTCATTGATAAAGGGGGAGAAGTTGTGGATATAAAAGGGGGATAAAATGTATTAATCAAGATATGGGGAGAAGCTGATAGGGGGAGCACTGAAGTAGGGGGGTTTTAAATATGCAAATTCTAATGATGATCGATCAAAGTTTATATATCATGAGAGAAGCTTGTGATTCTAGTAGTTTATATTTTGTAGATAATTAAGGGTATATTATTGAACTCCATATGCAGTGTTACAATTGGTATCAAGATAGGGTCATAAAGTGGTATCAAGAAAGGCATGATTCATTGATGAACTTTTTATGCTACTCTTGTTTCTCACACCGAGCATGGATCATGTGGGATTGGAGTATGTGTTTAGTAAATCTTTGATCATTGTCTTGTGTTTCACAGTGTGAGTAGTGTATTATAGTATAGAGTGTCTACATATTTGTCGGTAGATTTGTTCGAGATATTTTTAGGTGTTGTAAAAAAACATAAGGGGATATTGTTGGGTAAAAATCCCTCAAGGTTTTGTGTTGGTGTTTTTGGAATTATTGTGTTTTTTGAAAAATCTAGTTGACACACATAAAATTATGGTTGGTATTTTTGAAGAAATTTTTTTAAGGAGGAACATTTTCCTAGTGGTTGCAAAATTTTATTGGCCTCAAAATCAGAATTTTCATTTTGTGGAAATTGAAGGATTTCTGTGTAGTACTTTTAACCAATCATAAAGCACATAAAAGTGTTTGTGAACTGCAAAGCATGGATTTTTTGGACCACAATGAGATTCCATGTGAACCACAAAGTAGATCCATGATAAAGTTCATCGTTTTTGAATGAAGGTGGTGAATTGATGCCTCTGTAAAGGGTCATGTCCTATGTGAACCGCATTACAGGATCAGTTCGTTGGGATCTTGTCGTTTGTAGAGTGAATGCGGTAAATTAAGTATACCATAATGTGATCATAATTTATGATAGAAAGGAGGTTATTAAAGGGTCGTTTCAAATGAATAAATTTGATATGTAGACCACATATCATAGTCAATATATGGTGAATTATCTTCTACCAAGGAGTTTTTAGTAATTATGATTAATGGTTTTTACGATACTATTTTCCCATATAAAGGCCCCTAATTAGATCATTAAAATATATCAAATCTTATTAGAGAGGATTATCATTGGAATAATTCTTCTATGTCCAAAAGTGTTCCATGTATAAGGAATCAGTTCCCAAATGAGGTATTCTTTGAAGGAAAAAGTTGTTCATGAGGGAGGATTCTGTGAAGGCATAGTTTGTGAATTAGGTTTGTTTGTAAGGAATCGTGGCTCGCAAAGGTTATCCATTCATGAAGCACAAGACTTCTATGAAGTGCCAACTATATGTAAAGAATAGTTGGTCATAAAAGTAGAGGTGAAATATGAAGATATTTTAGTATGTGGTTTAAGGTTTCTTGGAAATGAATTTAGGCAGTTTGCAAAGGTACAGGAATAGTTATCGAATGATCTCTCTAAATGGTAAATGCCATGCAGTGGAGTGTATTTCATCTACTGGGTGAAAATGGAGCTTCATGGAAAACTTATGTGTGAAAATATTCTGAGGGTATCACACAAGGAGTTACATACTAGGATTACCAAGTGAATAGTGTAATTTTTATATCTGAATTTAGAAGATGAAGAATAGGATAGAGGATCAACACCGTCTGACTATATTTGTAGAAGGATTTTATTCCCTGTTACATTTAAGGCGGTGAAAGTATGACTTGGAATCTCTTGAAGATATTTCAAGAGAAAAAGAGGAGATAATTTTTGTGACTATAGTAAGGAGAAGTATACTCCAGTTTTCTATAAAGAGGAAGTGTTTTATCCAGGTGTTTTCACAGAAGTGAAGGAGGAGCCTAGAAAGAACTACAAAAGTGAATTTATCTATAATTAAGGATTCATTAATTATCACTGATGAAGGGGCCTACATGTCCATAAACCATGTGTGAATCCATTCTAGATTAGTGAGAAGAGGAAGAGGAAGAAGTTAATTCTTTCCACTAGTAGTGATCCTTCAACGGAAATATTTAGGGAGTGACCCCTGGGAAGTAGTGATCTTTCCTTAAATCTTGTAAGGTAGTGATCTTGGGTATAGAAGTGATCTAGCCTGAACCTTGTATTGGCTGTGATATTTAATGGATTTGGTATATTGGTACATTGTTGTTGTATGCTACTTGGACGTAACCCATTATGTGTGAACCAAGTAAAAATATGTGACTCCTCATGCTTTCTTTCCAGCTTTACTTTATATGCATCATCGTGAGATAAATTTGGAAAGGAAAGGATCGATATAAACACTAAAGAAAAAATGAAGTGACACATATAATAAATAGTTCAAGATCCAGTGGGGAAATAAGAATTTTCAAAAGAATATCCATACCCTAATTCACTCCCCCAATGAGGGTATCTAAGCCCCTTTTTTACCTAACAATTATGTTCCCTAATATATGTTCTACTAAATATAGTTCTCAAGGTTTATACTAAACTTACTTTAATACCTATCATAGCAACCCCAACTATAGTAACCCAGAGTTGGAGTCTTCTTTATTATATTTTCATAAGTTACAAGAGATCACATAAACAAGGATCTACTATATTAGTAGTATTGAAGATCCAGATACAAACACACAAACTATTTTACATTCTCTACTAGAAAACAAGCATTTCAAAACATTAGACATTATCAAAATTAGAAAAGTGATGATAAAGGATACCATTATTGGTACTTTATTTGTATCACTAATAAAGGTCTTGATCACACATGTAGGTCCCACATCTAAATAGTAGATGTCTAAACACTTCTTTATATACAATTCGGCTGCATCCCAAGCTCAGAATCTAACAGCATGGATGGGCTCTTACATTCACTCTCTACACACATCCATATGGGCCCATGGGTATACACTAGCCTTGGTCCACCCTATTCTTTCTGTATGATTTATCCCACCCCCATACATGTGTTGCATCCTACATGACCCATCCCATAATCCTCCCCTCATTTGGGCCTATACACAACCTGACCCACCCAGAGACCCATTTTTTGTTATATACCAATAAAAATAAAAGAAAAGAATACATGTTTTAAAAATATTTAAAAATTGAAATAATTTAAAAAATTAAAATTAAAAATGAATAAATTTAAAAATATTAAATTTTTAGTATTTAAATAATTATTAATAACTTAAATATGTAAGTTCCTAGATCATCTTAGATCGACCCTTTGCATGTTTTCTAATACCAAGGGACTCGAAGGAGGCACAGAGGAATTCTGGAGTAGTTTGATTTCTAAAGGCTGGAAGTAGGGAAGGACTTTATGTCATGAATAGTTAGACAACATGAAAGTGGGGTTCAAGTCATGTAATATTTTTGGGTTTGAAAAATAAATAAAATGAAGAGGTGATGGTTTTTTCAGCAGAAAGTAGCCTCAAGGAATTACATGATGTGAAAGGGGATTACACATCATGTAATTCCCCGTTGTTGTAATGTTTTAAAAATTCCAACCACTCGAGCTGTCAAACCCTACAACTACAGATTCCCACTATCTCATCCTAAGAGACCCGATAGTACCCTACTTCGAATTTTAGAGATCATTTTAATGAGAATCTTTCTTGGGATTCTATATTCGATCTGTGGTGATCCGGCTTTTTCCAAGTTGTGTTTTTCATTTGTTTTCTTGTAGTTTCTTTGATAATATTCCTCCCATTTCTATTTTCTATGTGATGGAACTTGTTATCCATGTTCCTAATAGAGTTTCTTTGGTTGTTGGTTGGTGTAGTTGTTCCACGGTGTCCTCAGCTAGATGCAGTTGTTGTGGGAGATGTGATCAGATCCATGTTATTGATCTGTTCTCATGAGAAGAATGTCAGTGACCTCTTAAGGTAGGCGGTTCATTGCTTCTCTATTTCTTTATGTGAAATAATAGATTTATCATGATATTTCCCCTTGGATTTGAATAAGTTGACCTAATTAAATACATTAACCAGATTAAATAATTTCTATCAATCACATAGTGATGTTTTTTCATTATGACATGATAATGGTTTGCCTCTTTATTTTCTAGAGAGTCTGATATATATTCCTTTCTTGGTTTAACATGTTTTTATTTATGGAAATTGATAAATAACATAAAATTGTAATTAATTGATAATTAATTGGATAAAAGGTTAAAGAGTCTTGATTGATGAATCTAGTTGTTTTTTTTCAATTTTATGATAACAAAACTGATGCAAATATGTAGGTTTAATTGAATTGGAAAATTAACCTAAATCATGTTGATGCTTGTTGATTAAAGAATTAAAGGCCTGTTAAATTAATTGTTTAATTAATTTTTGATAGCTTGTGATAGCTTGTTTCTTAGGTTTCTCATAGTTGGGACCTATGAATAATGAATCTGTTAATTCAGGATGGAATAAAGAACCAATTTTGTGATAAATACAATGCCTTTTTAGGGCCCTATTTTACTGTTTTCTTATAAAGGCTGGGTGACTTGTGCTTAGATCCATGAGATATAATTATGTGTGAAGGATGAATGCCTTGTTTTAGGACCAAGATCCCAATTTATTTTTTGTTTCCTACTACTTGTGATGTGATGTGAGCCTAGGATGGCAGAGCCTAGAGGGTTGTCGTGGTTGTGGGGGTAGGGAGGCCTAGATGTGATGTGAGCCTAGGATGGCTGATCCTGAAGGGATGTTATGGTTGTGGGGGTAGGGAGACCCAGATGTGACGTGAGCCTGGGATGGCTCATCCTAGAGGTTTTTTGTGGTATTTGGGGTAGGGAGGACCGATTTTTGTGGTAGAAGTTGACACCTGGAGTGGCGAGATCCCTCATTTTATGCATGTGGGTGTCGGGGAGGACAGTAGATATGGTGAAATGGGTTGAATCTAGGTTTACTCATTGATATGAAATATAGAAGCTTATTTCAATATATTGTTTTTTATCTTCTTTACTTTCCCCACTTATTGAGGAAGATAGTTTTGGATACTCTCCTTCCAAGAGAGATGAAGATGCATGTGGTATTCCATGTGATTTCTGTATTTAGCTTCTCTGGGATGGATGAGTTTAAGCTCCTTTCATAGGTGAAAAAGACACAATGGGTAGTTCATATACTCATCGTGTTTAGCCCCTCATGTTTTGTATCTTGTAACATTTTTATAGAATACATAGGAATATGGAAAGTATTGATGTTAATAAATGAATAATGTTTAACCCATGGGGTTGGAACTTGCTAGGGTGCAGTGTTGAGGTTAAAATTATGAGAAGTCATGGACTTTATTTGATTATGCATTGAGGGCATAGAAATTTCTTATGATGGTAATGAAATGTAATGTGGAAATTATAATGGTCAATTAATGGTTAAAGAATTAATTAACATAAAGTGAAATGGATAAAAGGGATAAAGTAATTTAATATAGCTCTTTAAATGGTTGTGTGCTTATAGGATATCTAGTCTTATCATTGGAAGCTAGGAGTCAGAGAGACGTTATCTGTAGTTGACTCTAAGACTAGGCTATGCCCATAGTGTGGTTTTGAGCTATATTAAAGAATGTAAATTTTTTATTTTTATACGCTACTTCACCCTGTCAGTTAGGGAAACTGACACCTTAGGGATTTTAAGCCCTAGGGGATTGTTTTCCCCAACATCCCAGTGGGACGATGGATGGCTGACTACCCCCTTTGGCCATTCTCTCTTCTCTTGGTAGTTACTTGTGCCGGTATGAATGGTGGTTAGTTTTCCCCATATATGTGTGCAGATGGCTGTAGTGGCTTATGGTTATTTCATACAAATATATTCTGGATATAGTTTCCTAAGGTATACTATAGGTATAACATGTATAGGCTATCATGGCTTGACGATTCTTACTCGGTGTATGGGCTGTAATGGTTTGAGGTATAATACCTGATATATGACAAACGTTATGCAGGATGTGGTGGATCCTGGAAACTACCTAGTTACTTTGGTTAGGTGGATGTGTTGGTGTGCTGCATGAGGTTCATGTTGACGTATGAGGTGTGTGTTGTGGTGCTTCGCCCAAGTGTCTGTGAGCTAACCTTTTTAGAGAGAGATGCTCCGGACATGCGGCATTGGGGTAGAGTGGCAAACTAGTGGGAAAGCGGTAGTTGAGTACCCTTGATATTTTGTATATATTTTATGCTCTTGTATGCGATACTTGGTGAGAGTAGTCATAGTGAGGTTGAGAACTTAGTATACCTACTCGGGTGACGAGTTAGTTTCACTTGTTGTTCACTGTTATTTAGAATGATTTCTTTACTTTTGCACAAGAGGATCCTACTGAGTATATTGTTATACTCACCCCATGAATATATAAACTATTTTTTAGGATAGTTGGAGAAGGTTGGAGATCAGGTAGGTTACTACTAGCATATGGGTTTCATGAGCTATTTGGGATTTGTGGTTGCTGCCATCTTTACTTTTCTTTTGGTACTTGCATTTTTTCCTTCAGTTGTAGTAGTTCTTGAATGACATTACATTTGTGTACTTTGCCTTTTATTTATATTGTAGTCTGAGCAGGATTCAGTTTGTGTCTATCTTATCTCTCCCCACCACATGTGTTTCTCTTAGAGGGTAATGCCTCCTATCTTCATTTTTATTATACCCTTGGTGCTAGTCGCCAACCCGGGGCCTACTAGAGGCAGGACTCAGGAGTCACTATCTCTCTTCTCCCATTACCGGCCCAGGAGGGGTACACTTTGTGGGGAGGGGGTCATGACAATATATATATATATATATATATTATAAATATTTATAAATAGTATATATTAAATATATATATAATGAATAAATTACAAAATTATTAAAACAATTATTAGTAAAAATGAATAAATTTAATATATATATATATATATATATTAATTATAAATAGTAATAAATAATATATATTAAATATAAATATAGAAAATGAATAAAAATTAATAATTAAAAACATATCAATGTCTTATTCATTTTTAATGCTTTTTATACAAAATTGTTCATTAATATTTTTAATATTTTTAATATAGAAATATATTCATATATATATATATATATATATCAATATATATAATATTTCTTAAAATATGATTTATATAACACAAAATATTTATGATTACATTAAATAAGTCATAAATTTAATTAAAAAGGGTTTATAATTAAAAAATAATATTAATTAAAAATATTGACTAATTGTATCGAGTAATGGACATATAATTGAATGTTGTTTGATTTTTTTCAATTTAAAATATATCAAACACGTGTTATATTGATTTCACACATACAAATGCATAATTAATGCATTTTTATATACAATTAACACACATAATATTTCTTCAATTTATTCAATTTTTAATATTTATTTTAGAATTATATTTATTAAAATAATTTATTTAATATATATTATGTTTCTAATTGGAAAATTTAATCGTTTTTTCATTTTTATTCAATATATTCTATTTATTACCTTTTCATTTTTTTTTTTGAATTTATTTATTTTTAAAATTATTTATTCATTAATAATCTTAATTGTTTTTCAAATATTTTTGTCATTTTTTTATTTCCAAATTTTTATTGTCTAATATGTTTGTAATTTTATCCATTTTCATTATTTATTTATATATTTTTATCAATTAACATTTAATGTTTTTAATGTGGTTGTATTTTATATAATTAATATGTATTCATTAAAAACTATAAATATTATTTTTTTTAAATATCTATATAATTAATAAGAGTTATTCATTTTTTAAATTTACTCATTATTATTATTATTTATTTCATTAATAGCCTCTAAATATTATATAATATCATTGTTCAATTTAACATATATCAAACTTTTGTATATATATATACACACACATTAATTAACAAGCACAAATATTTACGTAATTAATGAAATCTTATATAGAAACACATACTCCTAATATTTATGTAATTTATTCAAATTATAATATTAATTTTAGAATTTCATTTAGTAACATAATATATTTAACATATTATGTTTTAAATTGATAAATTTTATTTATTTATTTTTGATATTATTACAGTTAGTATTATTTATTCATTTTTAATATTTTTTTTATATATTGTAGAAATTAATCATTTTATAATATATATTTATACATATTTATTTACTATATTCAATATGTATTCATATTTATTTCAATATATATCCATATTTTATTTTATTTTAGTAATTTTTATAATTAAGAAAACTTATCCATTTTTTAATATTTTTAAAGTCTACCCATTTTTAATTATTCAATTTCACTCATTTTTAATTATCATTCATTTAATATTATATATTGATTAATAATGTTAAAAATATATTTATAAAAAAAATATTTATAAAAAAATAAATTTATAAATTTTTATTTACTATATTTATAAAATTATATATTTATAATTATAAATAAATAAATATAGTTTTTTAAAAAGTATTTATGTAGTTATAAATAAATAATTATATATTTAAATAATTTTAAAATTATAATTAATATATTTAAATGATGGATATATTTACTATATTTATATTTAAATATTTATTTATTTATTTATTTATTTATTTATTTATTTATTAATTTATTAAATATATAATGTGTGTATATATAATGATATAAATATATTTATATTTAAAAAATTATAATAAATATATTTAAATAATAAATATATTTACTATATTTATATTGATATTTATTTATTAAATATATGTAATGATATAAATATATTTATAATTATAAATAATTAATTATAAATATATTTAAAAATATATTTATTTATAAATATGTTTATAAATACATATTTACTATATTTATAAAATTATATATTTATAATTATAAATAAATAAATTAAATTTAACAAAAGTATTTATATAATTATAAATAAATAATTACATGTTTATATAATTTTAAAATTATAAGAAATATATTTAAATAATGAATATATTTAATATATTTAGATTTATATTTATATATATTTTTAATATATATATATATAATTAAATAAATATATATAATGATATAAATATATTTTAAATTATATAAAAATATTTATAAATATATTTACAAATATGTTTTTTATAATTATAATTATAAAGATTTATCAGCACTCAAAAAGAATTAATAAGATGTATTTTATCAGCGCTTACTAATTTAGCACTAATAAAACCCCTCTTTATCAGTGCTTTTTTGGAAACAATGATAAAACCCTCCCTGTCTTTTTAATGGAACCCTAACCGAATTGATTTCTATCACACCGATCTAGCTCTCATAGAATTATAGTGCTTCTGTCACTCCCCCTTGACCTTCTCTTGGATGAATGAAGCCTCAAATCTAAGGTATGTTATTTTTTCCCCTTCTCATTTCTTGCTTGTTCTGGTTTAGCATTGTGCGATAGTGTGGCATTATCTTGGGTCGATGGTCTCACGTTTCATGTTTAGGAGATTTGTTTCTAAATTCCCCAACATTGTTCATCCTCCTACGAAGGTTCCTTATTTTTGTGTCTCTCAGCTCCTAATTTTACCCTACTATGGCTCTCATAGGTTCCTTCTTTTCTCAGTCTTGCTTCAACTTAGGAATTTCAACTACAACTCCTAAAATGTACAATTTATCCATTTTTTATTGATTAATGTGTCCTAAACTATAGTTCTACAAGATATTTTTACCTTACAATATTAGTATAAAAGTATTCTATATTCAATCTATCTGATATAGATTATCATTTGTCTTCTAATATTTTATCAGACAATTCCTAGACTTTCCTTTGATACTGTAGCCTTTCTGATTGAATGTAACTTCTAAGCCCGAGTCGCAAATCTAACTTACAGTCAATAAATTGTAATGAAGTCCATCAACATAGAGTAACATTTTATTCCCTACTTCATCTCTAGTTAACTTATGATTTCCACTACCTTTAATATTTAATGGTACATTATTTCCAAAATATATTGTTCTATCAACATATCCCTTTGCATTATTTAAAAAATTCATATTACTTGTCATATAAGATGAACACCCAAAATCTAGAATCCAGGTTCTACCATTTATTAATTCTCTTAAGGAAATCTCAAAAAAATTATTTCATAATCTTCTTTCATTACTTCCAATATATTATTAAATGATTTGTGGATTTTTTTGATCTCTACCCATTTTTTCAGCATAAGAATTTGGACTGAATATTTCTTCTTCAATCAGATAAAACCATTTTAAAAAATAGTATTTTCCCTCATCCATTTAACTTTGACTTCAATAAAAATACCTACCTCTTCACTTCCTATAATCTAATTCATTATCCAAAAAAAATACTAATGAAAACAATATCAATAAAATGAATTTCTATTTTTATAAAAAGGATACATTTTTCTTCAACTCGGTTGGATACCAATCTCTTTAGATCAAAAAAATATTTATGTTTCACCATAATAATACATCATATACAAAATATATACATATAACTAAAACATAATAAGTGGAAATATATTATTGCTTCCATATCTCAACATATCTATAAATTTTCTATAACTCCTTAACTATTGATAAATTCTTGATGGTTGAGAAATTTATCCTTTAATCTTCTTCCCTTTACTTTTCATAATGGATGTCTTTGTTTTTAATGTTTGAGTCACATATCCAAGAGAAATTTTACACATGAAATTGGGTTTTTTAATTTAAAACTTCTTAAATTTATCTTGTTCCATGTTTAGCTCTTTCTTTTAACACTTCATGTGAAAAAACTTCTTAATTGTTACTTATTCTTTAAGCCATTAGTTTTATATTTAGGCTCAACATTCTTTATCAATGAAACAAATTCTACTTCCAGTGTCACAAACTTATTTTCATATTCCTTGAAAAAAATATTATGATCATTAATGATATTTATCTATTACTTAATATTCAATTATTAATTCACACCTTGTTTAGATTTAATATGATATTTTTCACATTATTCTAGTATTTTTTAGAGATGATCAACTTATACTTCAAGTTCATCAATAGAACCTGAAAAATACTTCATAAAAACCCTAAACTTTTCCTATAAATATTTATTTGTTGATAGAGAACCATGATAGCCCCTTCCAATTCCAAATTAATATATATAAATTCTTCTTTCTTAATATCATCCATAATAATAGCTTTTTATTTTTACAGTTAATCAAATATATTATCATCCAATTCTAAGATAAAATATTTTTCAATACATTCTAAGGGATCTTTCATAGAATCATCTACCTAATAACTTACCAGAACCTTTCTCTAAAACTTTTATCCACTTGAATTTCTAGAATTTAAATTCATTATAGAGGAAAAAAATTTCTTTTATTTTTGTGAAAATTCAAACTCATCATTCTCTTCATCAAACTTCTTTGTAATTATAGCAGCAAAGAGCTAGATATTTCTATAATGAATGTAATAAAAAATTAACATTCCCTCAAATCCGCCTGTAAGAACTCGGGTTTTTATAACGGGTCAAAATCCCGACCCTGTTTAAATTTTTGACTTGTTTCCAAGGAAACTGGATAAACTGAGAAGTTTCTGGAAATTTCCAGACTACATGCCGTGTACTCTAAGTACACGCCGTGTATGTGTAGGCGAGTGACCGGCCGTGTGCTCGCCGAGTACATGTCGTGCAGTGACTGTGTAGAGTTTTCTTACTACACGGCGTGTAGTTTTGAACACGCCGTGTAGACCCCTGACCGTGTGAGGCCATACATGGCGTGTAGGCCGTTGGCCGGGTAAGAACCAGGGACACGCCGTGTTCCCTTTAGACACGCCGTGTAGTCGGGCCGTGTATGAGGAATATACATGGCGTGTGGGCGAGTCGGCGAGGAAGGGAAGAGGAACCCAGTACATGCCGTGTACCCAGAGGTATACGTTGTGTACTCATGTAGGCAGGTTCGGAAAGTAAGTCAGCGGAATCTTTCCGTCTTATGAACAGTTAAATGAACCATACACGGCATGTAGTCCCAAAGTACACGCCGTGTACTTTCTTTTTTTCACTTAAAACGGGCAGTAGCCTCGTTTTGTGGCAGAACACACCATCCTCCACCCCAAATCGGCCGAATCTTAATTTACTTCCCGGTTCTTTGTCCGAACTCCGATCCGATCTCGGTTGGATGCGTTGGAACCCCCTCGGTAAGGCCTCGATTCCCCTTTGGACGTTTTTCTGCTTTTCTTTCTAGAATGAGTTATATCCCTTTGAGCGGTTTTTAATCTTTTGTAGATTTACCGTGTTTTAGACTGAATTGGAGGGTGTTACCGGAGGAGTAGCATCGTGCGAGTCTCAGGTAGGTGGTTCATACCTCATTTTGTGTTTTCGTGGTTGTTTGGGTGACGCGGCTTCGGCGCGTTTTTGGGTATTTTTGAGCGGGACCCGTTTTATCTGCTTTTTCATTCTGTATTGTTTATAAGACCTATGGGATGCCTTTGGGTATGCCCGGTTACCAGTTTGCGTGAGCGGGGCCGGGTGAGGGGTCGTGGCGCATCGGGGCAATTTGGCCGGGGAACGCCAAAATGGTTTTATTTGAAATATTATTGTGTTAAACTGTTAGTTTAAATTATTTCAGCCTGTTATAATTGTTGGAGGCTTTTAAGACCTCTGTGCTGGTATGGGACAACACCTGGTACAGTGCAATTCGACTGTTTAGTTGGTTTTGCCGGGTTATGTTTTCTGGTTAAATATGTTATATATGCAATTGCTGAATTGCATCTACTGGACCCTTTTTGGGTTGTGTTGGGTTTGACCCGATTACGTCTGAGTGATGCTGATCATAGGTTGGGGCTTTGCCCGGGTTACTTTGGGTGGTTTTGACCACGGGACTGGGCGTCATGGATGTTGGTTTGAGGCAGTACGATTGTCAGGTTGGGCATGGCCCGGGATACTAGGGTGGCGATGCCATCGGATTTGAGCGACATGGTCGTAGGGACACGAGGTGTCAGATGTTTTGGTGGCTTAGAACTATTTGGGTGATTACCGCTCACCGGGACTTGAGTAGTGTGCACACAGAGATACTCCGTGATGAGGTGGTTTTGACCACTCGTGTGGGTAGAGGCCCCCGTAGTTGCGGTTAGGTATTTTTGGTTGGGGGTGCTTGCTGTAGAAAGCCATGTGGGGGTGAGGAGCCTTCAGGAAATGGGAGTGCCTTCGGGACATCGGTACTTGAGACACGATGTGTCAGGAGGCACATGGTGCCGGGTTACTATTTGTGGGCATGCCTTCGGGACGTCGGTACTTGAGACACGAGGTGTCAGGAGGCACATGGTGTCGGGTTACTATTTGTGGGTGTGCCTTCGGGACGTCGGTACTTGAGACACGGGGTGTCAGGAGGCACATGGTTCCGGGTTACTATTTGTGGGCGTGCCTTAGGGACGTCGGTACTTGAGACACGAGGTGTCAGGTGGCACATGGTGTCGGGTTACACGACAGAGATTCCGGCGTTGGCTGAAGCAGGTGACACTCCATGGTGGCTGTTGAGCACCAATGGAGTTTGTATTTATTTTTTGCATTGAAATGATTACTTCTTTCCTGGTAAATGCATGACTGCTTAAACACGTATATTTGGTACGCACCGTTGGGTGGTATCCTACTGAGATTTGTCTCACACCCTGCACGGGCCCTTCGGGACGCGTGCAGACTTCATGGATTTACGTGCAGGAAAGGGGCCATCTTCAGGAGCTGGGTTACGTTATTTGTGGCATGGAGATGTTATAGACCTTGAGGTCATGCCTAGATGGGGTTTACTTGTGGTGTTTACTTTTCTGTATCAGTATGCTTACTTGTTGTAGCTACTGTTGGTTAGCCATTGGCGACCCTTTGTATGTTGACCTACTTTGGATGCATGTTTTACTGTTCAGTAGTAGTTACATGTTATCAACATGCTGTTGTGTTTATTTTCTCTTCTGTTGTTATAATTATTACTTCCGCTGTTTGTTGATATTGGATATGCTTCCGCTCTGCGGTTCTGGTTCGAGTTTGCTGAGTCTTTCTTTCCTATGCATCTTTATTGTTATACTCGAACCAGTACCCTTACTATGATCCTCCTAGAGGGTATTGCCTCCCCACTATACCTATTCAGACCCTCGCTGCTAGTCAGAAGCCTTTGGCGTTCAGGGGAGGTGCGCCTAAGGTAGTGACACCCAACCCACTCGACACTGTTCGGGTGGCTGTCCGGGTCTGGGATGTTACAAAGTGGTATCAGAGGAGTTCTTGACCGGGATTTAGTAGCATCGTTTTACTGGCTACTAATGAGTTTGAGGATTCTCGTTTTTTTCTGCTGGTTTTACTATTTGGGATATGGTAGACTGGAGATAAGTTATGGTTATAGGGACTGGGTGTCGAGCTTGTGCTTGGGTGCCTGCAGCCCCTGTTACGAGGGATGGACCTAGTTGCTGTGGGTGGGAATTGCTGTTTTCTTTTGCTCAGATTACAGTTTATACGATTTCCACCTCGGTGGCTCACTTGGTGTGTGATGTTCTTGATTGTGATATGTGACCCTTGACTCGGTGGGGTAAGGGAGAATTGGAACTTGGCCCGGTATGGCAAGGCTTGTTGCTTGGCTTTTGATAGGCACATTTTTAGGGTATTTCAATTTCATAATTGCACGTATGCTTGTGAAGTGATAATACCATGTGAATAAAATAAATCAATTTCCATGCTTTATCTACTTTGAAATGTAAAATGGTGAAATTCCTGATATAATTGCTTGTTGTTGCAATGTGTATGCCATGCTTTATATTTTGTAGAATTGCATGTTGCAGGATTTTGGGTCTGACTCTTATGAGAGCAGGCAGGTACTATGACTGAGGCAGTGTAACTGTCAGGATTGGGCGACTCGGTCGTCGGTTTGAGGCAACGTGAGTTGTCGGGATGGGCATGGCCCGAGGTAATTTGATACTTGGCACTGTTGAGGGCGGGTAAGGAGGCCATGAGGCCAGGATGCCGTGGGGCATGGGTTGCGGTGAGGGGGAGTAAGGGTAGTTGTTATGCACTGCCTTTTACTGCTTTCCTTACCTACGTAGAATATATTGTTATATATATATATATATGGGTTGTCTGACCATTTATGGTATTCATCGGGTTACTCCTTCACGGCTCGATGGAGCGTCAGGCAGGAGATGATACAGTGCCGCAGGACCAGGGTCAGGCTTCGGTACAGGCAGAGCACGAGCTGCAGGTACAGGCTCAGGGACTGGAGCAGGTTCAGGATCCAGGGAAGGCAGGACAGCAGCCGGGTTTAGCATTGTTTGGGCCGTGGCTCGACGAGCAGCTCCGAGCTAGCCTGATACGTGTCTTGCAGGGGCTTGACGGAGGCACGCAGGGTACAGATCCTTCTATGGCTTATCTGACGCGGGAGTTCCAGTCGCAGCACCCGCCGCATTTTCAGGGTGAGGGTGGTCCACAGGAGGCTGATAACTGGATAGAGAGCATGCAGATGATCTTCGAGCAGCTCGAGACGCCTCCAGGGCAGAGGGTCAAGCTGGCGACATATATGCTGAGAGGACCAGCGAAGCGTTGGTGGTATGTACAGGTGCAGGCTCGTAGGCACGAAGGACTAGCTTGGAAGGACTTCGAGGGCAGGTTCTTTGAGCACTTCTACCCAGAGACGTTGCAGGCAGAGAGAGCTTGGGAGTTCTTGAGTCTTCAGTAGTGAGATATGTCTTTCATGGACTACGTAGAAACTTTTACTGAGCTGTCCCGTTTTGCACTGGGTATGGTGAGTGACGACACATCCAGGGTAAGGTGCTTCGAGGATGGCTTACGACACGCCATTCGGATCCAGGTGAATATATTTCGGCTAAGTTCTTTCTCTGAAGCGGTGAATCAGGCACTCATAGACGAGGGCAATGAAAGGGAGAAATCTTGCTTGGGTAGGACGGCAGCTTCAGGTGATGGTCCGGATAGTAGGAAGCATGGATGGGATGAGTCTCCACAGGGAAGTCAGGCCAGGGATTCAGCTAGACCACCACGTGGGAGTTCTTCGATGATTTTCTTCCAGTGTGGACAGTAGGGACATGTTCGGGCGCAGTGCGATAGGCCTCCGAAGGAGTGTCGGGCATGTGGACAGGACGGGCATCTGGAGAGGTTTTGCAGGCAGCCTTCTCAGATGACCGGCAGACAGGGACCAAGACAAACTGTAGTGTCTGGAGTTGGTTTAGGTTCGATACCCGGAGAGGGTAGGCAGGGTTCAGCTGTGCGCGGAGGTCGTGACAGAGACAGTGGGACCCAGCTGAGGGGTCAGTGGCCAGTGACTGGAGCAGCATCGTTGGGAGGTCAGGCGTCAGGCAACCGTGTTTCAGGGTAGGTGCACGTCATGGAGCTGCCAGAGGCTGATCAGGCTGGTGAGCCGGTGACAATTAGAGGTACACCACGATGTGACTGTGATCTCCATGTTTCCTTTTTGGCATGACTTGTAAAGGTATGTCTGTTTTGAGTGCACGTGGTGCACAGGATCTTTGTGGAATGACTAGATGCTATTCAGTGGGTTGGCACCATATCAGGTGTGTGATATATATATATATATGTATGTATGAGGTGTCGTGGGCATCAGGGCATCGTGGATGCGGGTTACTTGAGGTTTCGTGGGAATCGGGGCATCGTGGATGCGGGTTACTTGAGGTGTCATGGGCATCAGGGCATCGTGGATGCGGGTTACTTGAGGTTCTCGGCACCAGGACCTCGTGGAGGCGGACACCGATGCGGTGCGGGTTACGTTGGGTGTCGGTAGCGATACAGGAGCACCAATGAGGTGCAGGGGTGACGATGCGTCACGGGAGGATTTTGTGTCCGGAAAACAGGTTAGTGAACCCTATTTGCTTTAAATTTTGGTTGGTTGAGACCGAGTAGGCAATTCCTAAGGTGGGGAGCCCCTTGAGGAATTTAGCCAGAACCTTGAGACCGGGGTAGTCCAGGTTGTTTAACTAGGATGGGCGTTTTCGGTGCCATATCCGGGTTTCGTTTGGTAGCTTGGGGATGAGCTACGTTAAGGTGGGGAGTTTGTAAGAACCCGGGTTTTTAGAACGGGTAAAAATCCCAACCCTGTTTAAATTTTTGAATTGTTTCCGAGGAAACTGGATAAACTGAGAAGTTTCTGTAAATTTCCAGACTACACCCAGTGTACTCTAAGTACACGCCGTGTATGTGTAGGCGAGTGACTGGCCATGTGCTCTCCGAGTACATGCCGTGCAGTGACCATGTAGAGTTTTCTTACTACACGATGTGTAGTTTTGAACACGCGGTGTAGACCCCCGACCGTGTGAGGCCATACATGGTGTGTAGGCTGTTGGCCAGGTAAGAATCAGGGACACGCCGTGTAGTCGGGCCGTCTATGAGGAATATACATGGTGTGTGGGCGAGTCGGCAAGGAAGGGAAGAGGAACCCAGTACACACCATGTACCCAGAGGTATACGTCGTGTACTCATGTCGGCAGGTTCGGAAAGTAAGTCGGCAGAATCTTTCCATCTTATGAACAGTTAAATGAACCATACACGGCGTGTAGTCCCAAAGTACACGCCGTGTACTTTCTTTTTTTTTCTTAAAATGGGCAGTAGCCTCGTTTTGAGGTAGAACACACCATCCTCTGCCCCAAATCGTCCGAATCTTAATTTGCTTCCCGGTTCTTCGTCCGAACTCCGATCCGATCATGGTTGGATGTGTTCGAACCCCCTCGGTAAGGCCTCGATTCCTCTTTGGCCGTTTTGTCTAATTTTCTTTCTAGAATGAGTTATATCCCTTTGATCAGTTTAGAATATTTTGTAGATTTACCGCGTTTTAGACTAAATTGGCGGGTGTTACCAGAGGAGTAGCATCGTGCGAGTCTCAGGTAGGTGGTGGATACCTCATTTTGTGTTTTCGTGGTTGTTTGGGTGACGCGGCTTCGGCGCGTTTTCAGGTATTTTTGAGCGGGACTAGTTTTATCTTCTTTTTCATACTGTATTGTTTATGGGACTTCTGGGATGCCTTTGGGTATGCCCGGTTACTATTTTGCGTGAGCGGGGCCGGGTGAGGGGTCGTGGATCATCGGGGCATTTTGGCTGGGGAACGCCAAAATGGTTTTATTTGAAATATTATTGTGTTAAACTGTTAGTTTAAATTATTTCAGCCTGTTATAATTGTTGGAGGCTTTTAAGACCTCTGTGCTGGTATGGAACAGCACCTGGTATAGTGCAATTCAACTGTTTAGTTGGTTTTTCCTGGTTATGTTTTCTGGTTAAATATGTTATATATGCAATTGCTGAATTGCATCTGCTGGACCCTTTTTGGGTTGTGTTGGGCTTGGCCCGGTTACGTCTGAGTGATGTTGATCACAGGTTGGGGCTTTTCCCGGGTTACTTTGGGTGGTTTTGACCACGGGATTGGGTGTCCTGGACGTTGGTTTGAGGCAGTACGACTGTCAGGTTGGGCATGGCCTGGGATACTAGGGTGGCGATGCCATCGGACTTGAGCGACATGGTCGCAGGGACACGAGGTGTCAGATGTTTTGGTGGCTTAGGACTATTTGGGTTATTACCGCTCACTGGGACTTGAGTAGTGTGCACACAGAGATACTACGTGATGAGGTGGTTTTGACCACTCGTGTGGGTAGAGGCCCCCGTAGTTGCGGTTAGGTATTTTTGGTTGGGGGTGCTTGCCATAGAAAGCCACGTGGGAGGTGAGGAGACTTTAGGAAATGGGCGTTCCTTCAGGACATCGGTACTTGAGACACGAGGTGTTAGGAGGCACATGGTGTCGGGTTACTATTTGTGGGTGTGCCTTCGAGACTTCGGTACTTGAGACACGAGGTGTCAGGAGGCACATGGTGCCGGGTTACTATTTGTGGGCGTGCCTTCGGGACGTCGGTACTTGAGACACGGGCTGTCAGGAGGCACATGGTGTCGGGTTACTATTTGTGGGCCTGCCTTCGGGACGTCGGTACTTGAGACACGAGGTGTCAGGTGGCACATGGTCCCGGGTTACACGACAGAGATTCCGGCGTTGGCCGAAGTAGGTGACACTCCATGGTGGCTATTGAGCACCAGTGGAGTTTTTATTTATTTTTGCATTGAAATGATTACTACTTTCCTGGTAAATTCATGACTGCTTAAACACATATATTTGGTACGCACCGTTGGGTGGTATCCTATTGAGATTTGTCTCACACCCTGCATGGGCCCTTCGGGACGCGTGCAGACTTCATGGATTTAAGTGCAGGAAAGGGGAAAGCTTTAGGAGCTAGGTTACGTTAGTTATGGCATGGAGATGGTACATACCTTGAGGTCATGCCTAGCTGGGGTTTACTTGTGGTGTTTACTTTTCTGTATCAGCATGTTTACTTGTTGTAGCTACTGTTGGTTATCCATTGGTGCCCCATTGTATATTTACCTTATTTGGATGCATGTTTTACTATTCAGTAGTAGTTACATGTTATCAGCATGCTGTTGTGTTTATTTCTGCTTCTGTTGTTATAATTATTGCTTCCGCTGTTTGTTGATATTGGATATGCTTCCACTCTACGGGTCTGGTTCGAGTCTGATGAGTCTTTCTTTCCATTACAACTTTATTGTTATACTCGGACCAGTACCCTTACTATGATCCTCCGAGAGGGTATAGCCTCCCCACTATACCTATTCAGACCCTCGCTGCTAGTCGGCAGCCTTTGGCGTTCAGGGGAGGTGCGCCTAAGGTAGTGACACCCAACCCGCTCGGCACTGTTCGGGTGGCTGGCCGGGTCTGGGATGTTACACCGCCTTTACCTACTTCTATCATCCTCTTTAAAAGTTATAAGAAATCATCACTTACCAATTATTAAATTTTATTCACCCAAACATCTTGGTTCTCCATATCTCAAATTAACATTTCATTAGATTAATTTTATAAAGAAATTTCTATATTCACTCACATTTCTTATGAAACTAGTTTACTATATAAATCATCAGGAGAAAATTTTAAAAGATTAATTTTACCCTCTCCCTTGACTTCATGTTCATTTTCACACATTCATCATTATTTTTCACTCTGATTGAATGGATCTCCTGGATGTGCACCCAAAAAACCCTACATATTATCATGTAAGATAGTGACAAAAAATGATAAGTAAATAGAGTTCTTACATTGCACAATTGGTAATTGGATCCAAGCTCCAAGTATCCCTCTTATTCCCATTATACACCCAATATCTCTTTTCTATAGCCATTGTTAGTTCACCCTCTCCCTCGCATTCATATTCATTTTCAATCATTTGTTATTATTTCTCACTCTAATTGCATAGTGATCCTAGTTATGCACCACAAAAACACTACCCACATATCATATAAGGTGGTAACTGAAAATTATAAGTAGGTAGTGTTTTTGTAGTGAACTATTATTAATTGATTTATTCAAATATAATTGAAAAAATAAATAAATATTTAGTTATTTATTTGATAATAAATATATTATATTCATGGGATCATTAAACTTGGTCCATATTCTCCCATAAAATTTGTCATACCTTTAATAATAAAATATATTCATTTGATAAAATTAATTAAATTTTATATTCACTAAACTTGTGATTAAATATTCATTATGATATTCACATTACTAAATAAATAATTGTTTTAATCTATTCATCAAAATTTCTAAAAAAATCTTTATGCATTACCTTGTGAATAAATATAACAAGATATAAATTTCAACTCACATGATCTAAACTCAAATGTCTCATGATTAAATTTATGCCATCAACATTACATGAATAAATATTATTCCTCAATAAAATAATTAAGTTATTCAACAATATTAAAAACGTTATAATTTAATGAGATTATGGATACACTTAGTGTGTAATCATTTGGGCCCCTTTCTCAATAGATATGGATTAATTTACATAAGTTCTGTGATCAACATCTAGCAAGACATCATGGAACACGTAGATAAATGGGTTAATGTAGAAACCCTAACAAACTTTTTATAAATTCTATTATGTAATATAATCCCTTTTTTAATCCATATATCATTAAAAATAATGCATACTTGTATCATCAACCTATATTTTTTATTTATCTTTCTTTGACATTCCAAAATAAACTCATCTATAAATAACCATAGCCATGTATTTAATTAGATAGATCTATTTTAATTAATGGTCCAGTGATATAATCTTCAATTAATATGGTATGGACATATCATTTATTTACTTATTCAATTAATTTCATGTCACTTATGATTCAACAAATATATAATACCGCATCATGAGAATATGACATCATGGTTTTCACCCATATATTAAAGTAATTGATTCATGATACATGTTAATAATAATCTCAAGTCTAATGAGCAAAACACACATTCCAAGATAGGAATATTAAATGATACATAAAATATTTAGGATTCCTATTAGAGGATATATCATCATGATCTCCCTACATGGAGATCACCAAGTGAGAACATCATGAGAGTAAGCCTCAATTTCTTAAGACCACCCATCACTGAAGAGTTATACATAATATGTGTCATGTGAGACATATGTTTTCTAGACAATATATCATGCCCCAACCATAGGCTGTCCTTGGAGCCGGTGTGGTTTCAATAAAACATGGTGTGTAAATTTTTTATAAAATGAAAATCTGATTGTTACACATTATCTTCCACTCAAGAGGATATTTTTTGTTTAGGTCCTGGAAAACTAGATACAATTATTACAATTCTTCAAAAACTGAAAGAGAAAAGAATCTCCACAGTATTGCCACCAATCAGTGTAACTCAAAACCAGTAAACTTGTAAAAACAGATTGAAAATGTAGGGTGAGCATAGGAATTCCCAATAAGGGGGTTTTTAAAATAAAATAATATTTCCCCAAAACCTTTTGAAAACATTCATTTTTTAAAATTAAGTCATAAAACATTTTCTTAAGGAAATCTGCAATACATGAAGCATAATACAACATTTTGACTTAATAAACACAAGTGAACATTTCAAGGAATATCTACAGAGTTACAATATAACATGTTCTAATCATAAGCATGCTCATACAAAATATATGTTGTACAGCATATAAAACAAGATTAATTCTATATATACTAAGTGTGATGTGTGAAAGTGAAATTATAGAATTTATTCATGGAATTAATACATAATCAGAGTTGTGCATAAAATAATAACTTCAATTCCTTTCCTTACTAACTTTAAAACATAAACTAGCTAATAAATCTCTGGGTTTTGAATAAACACTATGTCATAAGAATTTACTTCTTCTGATTCACATAAGTATAATCTTTTTAACCAAGTATATTATACTCTTTGAATATTCACTTGGTTAATTAAATTTCATAGTCATAATGAGGGAAGTTCATATGTCGAACTGTGTCAAGACCTCGTTCCAAGACCATAAACTCTATGTCAAGGCATTGTTCCAAGACCATAAATCAATTTGGGAAATTCCTCGTCCAATTCCACACTTAGTTTGTCTCATGAGACCTACCGATGCATCGAGAGGTTATAGCGGGCCCACCCATCACATACTAAGTCTAATTCCTTCCATATTTCTATAAATCAAAGTTCCTCAAATCACTTTGATTTATTAAATTACTTATTACTTATCATTAAAAGTGTCACATACTAATTGGTTTCTCATTTCATATTATTCAAAGTGTCCCATACCACTTTGAATAATTAAGTTTCTTAATACATAATTGGTCATAACAGTTTTACTACATTCTTTAGTATTTACATCTATCTAGTGAATCATGTACTTAAGTAGAAAAACTAAAAACTTCATGGAAATTTAACAAATGAAAAGTATGGTAAGCAGATTATAGAACATGTGATGATAACTAACGTACAAAGGAAATATTGGTTTTTTCACATAAAATGATACCCCTTTTAAATTCCAAAACCGTATTACAAAAGTAAACAAAATTTATTAATGGAAACTCATCATGGATTAGATGCATAAATAATTTAAAGGTAAACAACTTAATTCATGGGTGGTATTAAATGCATAGTTTTCTAAGCATTAATTACTAGAATGTTTATTTACAACATACCACAAGGGTACTCTCAATTATTTACCCACAATGTTAAGAATTGAACAGCACGAAAATCAACCATAACTAATACCATTTTAAGACTTATGAAAATAAGTGATTCATACGTATGTATATATCCATACACACAAATCTCACATCTAAATAATATTTGGAAAATAAAAAATTATCTAGGATTGTGTATTGTATAATACATTTATATCCAAGGGTGTACATAAAGGATTGTATCTTTAAATCCTTCCTTATAAACCTTTCATATTTCAAAAACAACATGTGTTATTAATTCTTAACAATTATTGGAAAACCTAAATAAGATGGAGGATAAAAGTTTATATGTATAAATATATATATAATTATATACACATAACTGAAAATACATAAAGTATAAATGGGTTTTACACCAAAAAATCAATGACACTTATATGACTTAAATTAATTAACAAAGGTTCGTAAATTTTAAATTGTGATATAAAATTTAAAAGGTTTATTTATTAAACAAACTCATATATATGTTTATATATACATCAATATATATATATATATATATATATATATTTATGTATAACTGAATTTACATTGTATATATAAGGGTCTTACACCAAAATTTAATGACACTGACATGTTTTAAACATATTAGGAATATTAGTTAAATAAGGGTTCATTAATTTCAAAATGTGCCTTTAAATATGAAAGGTTTGTTTATAAAATATATACATATATATGCTTATGTATATTTCAATTTATATAATCAAAAAAAATCACATGTAATTGCATATTGAAAAATTAAGAACATCTTTTAGGACCAACATTTACCACCTTTGAAGGAACCACTAGATCTCATCCTCAACCATATATATATATAACATAACAAGGAAATAATAATTATGTCCCTTACCTGGTTTGAAGGAGGAGAGGTCTTGGAAGCTCGATGGAGGTGCTGGATAGTGGAGAACCCATAGGGTTTGAGTGAAAGTTGAGTTGTTTATATAAATTATATATAGCATATTTCTAATACCACTTGCATGGAAAACCAAGGCCCCTTGGTTTAAAATAAGACTGAGGGTGTCCGATCTTTTATAAAACAAGTGAATGGAGGGCCACCCGGGGTCACGGGTGTGGAAGAAAAAAAAGAAAGAGTAGCATGGGCTACTGGTTCAACGCACGCATGAGAAAGAAGAGGAAGGCAGTGAAGTGGAAAAACCAGGAATGAAATGGGTGGTTGGGATCCAACCGCAAATGACCCAGTGGATGAGGTCTATCCATGTATTTTAAAAGGAATGATCGGTGAAGATTAAATCTCGACTCGATCATATGGTTACAACATGATGTGGCGATTTAAAAAGAGATGGATGGTCGATATTAGATTATATTTGATCAGACAGTTGTGAGTGACATGGTGATTTAAAAAGATTTGAATGGCTGTGATTTGATCCCAATGGATTAGATGGATAATAAAAACATGGAGTCCATGTGGTTTTGATGGCTGGACTGATTGGATGGCTCAGGTTCTGCGTGATGAGATCTGATGGGCCAGATCTGATCCAAGGTGAAATATTTCATCCCACATCAAAATGAAGGGATTTATGTGACTCCCTTATAAGCTCGGGGCTCCTGGACATAGATCAGAATACTCCCGCCCCCCTCCTAGTATTGCACCATACTGGGTTCTGTGAGCGTGCTCTATTCTCACACCAGTTTTTGTGTCGCCCCACACGATGGCGTGCTCTGGTTCCTTGCACACACATGCTCGTGTGCTCTTAGGGCTTATTATGCCCCATATGTGCACGAATTAGAACACACCATGCGTACACATCTCTGGTCCATTGCCAAGGGTTGTGAGTGAGATGGCCCACCAAGGCCTTGAGTGGCTACCTACATAGTGGCCCTCGGCTAGGTGAGGTGCTCACATATTTTTTGAAAAGTAAAGTTCATTTTTGTTAAACATAAGATAGGTTTTCATATACATATTTAGTATGTCTTCAACATAGAATAAAAATTATTTGTTATGACTAAGAAATTCCCTAAAACCAATATTTTCTTTAGTTTAAAAACACTTGAATTTTAAAACAAAAAGTAATAAATCAAATTTTAGTACATCCTAGAGAAAATATTATATTATATTTAAAATCCAAAACGTATTTTTAGTTAACACCTTGTTTTTTTACATCAAGGATGAAAACATTTATAATAGCTTTTCAAAACATTTGAAATATTTAAATACTTATTTCACTAAGTATAGCTAAAATATTAAATACAACCATAGTTATTAATATAATTTTCCCAAAGTAAAATCTCAAACACAAAAACATGTTTAAAGTTATAACTTCAATGCACACTTTAAACACTTGGAAAAACTCATCATACCTAGGTATTTTAAATTAAACCACTAGAAAACACAACAAATATATGGTCTTATGTCCATTATAGACTCAATGGTCACCTAAAACAGGAAACGGTAGAATTTACTTAGGATTTATAAAAACCTGAATTAGGGTGTTCATACTCAAAACGTCTTGGCAACGATGGTTCTCATCATTCCACTGATGCTTAGTACGGCTGCTATGATTCTAGCTATAACAATGTTCATTGTGATGGATCTAAAGGACCCTTACTATTTTCTTAGGTTTTTTGTTCTATTGGGTGGTATCCCTATAATTTTAATATGTCTTTTAGTAGGTATCCTAGGATAGTATAGATTCATTTGATATTTTTGTAGTGTAATCACTTCGGTATTTAATTAAATAAGATTGCCTTGTGTTTATTTTGCAATTTTTGTTCGGATAGCATGAAAATTAAACAGTATAAAACCAAGACATTACTATTAAATGTGAAATAGGTTTGGGGTGTCACATTATCCCCCCCTTCAAATAATTGTGTCCTCACAATTCTAAAATATTCTTACACAACCCACTAGTAAAACCAAACATATATCACCTCCAACATCCCATTACAAAGTTGGCCAACGTGGTCAATCTGCTGAATACCCCCAAGTGGATCCCTAGATTGGTTCTCAGTCCCTCAATTTCTTTGACCCAAATACCCTGAGAGCGCCGAGAGAATCTTAGATCATCCCTATTCATAAAGCATTCAGGTTTCCAGAGGAAGGCTTGAGTGGTGTGAAGATCATAGATTTGAGAGTGGACTAGATCTCTATAAATCCCTTGTACTACGTCGTGCTTGAAAAATTCAAAGTCTAAGAGTATACTGTACATATTAAAATGTAGGATTTGGATCATATATTATTCACAATTTTCACCCTCCAAAGTAGCTTCTTGAAACTTTCTCAAAGCATGATAGTTCTCAGATAATGTGAAACATAAAAAAAATACCATCGTAGTACTTCCCCTTTTCCTAAACTCTGAAAATTGAGTATTTTCAATATGGTGATAGATGTAGCTCTCTCCTTTATAGTAACAGAAGATATTTTAGTTGAGGGACACCTTATAATGTCATTTTCTGGTCAGGTGTAGGTTTTCAAATGGATCATAGTCTTCTAAACATGACTTAACAATTATGCATTCTAATAATTCGGTATGGAGTGATAAGAGGTTGGTTGGTGAACTCATGTATTCCATCTAAAATTTTGCAAGCATCATGTTTCACTCAGTAAGACAAAATTATATTAAAACAGAGACTTTATTTGTAAAATAATACTAAAACATAAAATATAACATTATCCAATTATACAAGGTTCATAAACCCCAAGTTGTTACTTAACCACACGCTCCCTCTCACAAAACACTAGTATGGATTTCCTGACATCCTCTAAGATGACTCCTCAGAGGTACCTCCAATGTTGGGGATTTCCCCAGTTCCCAGACAAACGGATTCCCAAAGCGGTTCTAAATTCTTCAATCTCCTTGTTCAAAATGCAATGCGGGAAACTAGGATCAACCGCATTTGGACATCTAAATTTTACTTTGATAGAAGCATGATGGGTATAAAGTTGAGCGACATCGCTATGAACTTGATTTCGACAATGTAAACGGGTATCCTGAGTCTCAAGGGCTTCAAAGTCCATAACTTGAACATGGAGACCGTAGGTTAAAATTTGACATAGGTACGCTGCTCGGAGGTCACCCTCTTATGCAACCTCTTTGAATTCCTCTAGGGAAAATAAATTTTCAGCTACGGTAAAACCTTTAAATATACCCTCAAAGTATTTCCCTTGTCATGCGTTGAACGGGAATTGATCGTTCATCATAAGAAAATATTTGAAACCTCCTCCTCGGTGAATTTGGAGTACATGAGGAGAATTGGATACACGGTAAAGGTGTTTTCTCCACAAACTAAGGCTTTAAAAATCCTTGTATCATTATAAACATGACTTAACCACTATAGTTTCTAATATTTTCATTGGGAGAGACAGAAGGCTTGATTCGTCTACCATATGAAAATGTTAAGTAAATTTATACTTATCAAAACATAATTAATTTTTTATAATGTTGTTCTAATTTTATAGGGTTTTCCAAACCAATCCTATGATACCAACAATCACAACTCATCCCTAGGTTGTCCCTAGAGACAGAGTGGTTTCAATAAAAAATGGTGTGTACATTTTTATAAAATGAAAATCTGATTGTTACACATCATGTTCCACTCAAGAGGATATTATTGGTATAGGTCTTGGAAAACCAGATACAATTACTACAATTCTTCAAAAACTGAAATAGAAAAGAATCTCCATAATGCTTCCACCAATCAATGTAACTCAAAACCACTAGAACTGTAAAAACAGATTGAAAACCTAGGGGGAGCATACAAATGCCCAGTAAGGGGGGGTTTAAAATAAAATAATATTTCCACAAAACCTTTTTAAAACATTCCTTTTTAAAAAATAATTCATAAAACATTTTCTGAAGGAAAGATTCAATACATGAAGCATCATAGAACATTTTTTCCTAATAAACACAAGTGAACATTTCAAGGAATATTTGTAGAGTTACAATGTAACATGTTCTAATCATAATCATGCTCATACAAAATATATGTTATATAACATATAAAATAGGAGTTGTTCTATCTATACTAAGTGTGACATGTTAAAGTGAAGGTACATAATTTATTCATGGAAGTAATACATAATCCGAGTTACGCATAAAATAATAACTTCAATTTCTTTCCTTACTAACTGTAAGATATAAACTGGATGATAAATCTCTAGGTGATAAATAAACATTGTTACATAATCATTTACTTCTTCTAATTCACATAAGTATAAGCTCTTTAACCAAGTATATTCTACTAGTCAAATATTTACTTGGTTAATTAAATTTCATATTCATAATGAGGGAAGTGCATATGTCGGATTGTGTCAAGGCCACGTTCCAAGACCATAAAATTTTTGTCAAGGCCTTTTACCAAGACCATAAATCAATTTGGGAAATGCCTCGGCCAATTCCACATCTAGTTTGTCTCATGAGACCTACCGATGTATCAAGGGGATATAACGGGCCCCACCTGTCGCATACTAAGTCCAATTAATTTCTCATTTCTATAAATCAAAGTGCCTCAAACCACTTTGATTTATTAAATTAATCATTAATTATCATTCCAAGTTTCACATATTACTTGGTTTCTCATTTCATATTATTCAAAGTGTCCCATACCACTTTGAATAATTTATTTTCTTAATCCATAATTGGTCAGAATAGTTTCATTACATTCTTTAGTATTTACATTTATCTAGTGAATCGAGTACTTAAGTGGAAAAACTAACAACTGCATGGAAATTTAATAAATGACAAGTATGGTAAGAAGATTATAGCGCATGTGATGATAACTAATGCACAAATGAAATACTGGTTTTGTCACATAAAATAATACCCCTTGTAAATTCTAAAACCTTATTAAAAAAGTAAACAAAATGAATTAATGGAAAATCATTTTGAATTAAATTCATAACTAATTTAAAGATAAAAAACTTAATTCATGGGAGGTATTAAACACATAGTTGTCTAAACATTCATTACTAGCATGTTTATTTATAACATACCAAAAGGGTACTCTCAATTATTTATGCACAATGTTAATAATTGAACAGCACGAAAATCAACCATAACTAATACCATTTTAAGTCTTATGAAAATAAGTGAGTCATGCATACGTATATATCCATACACACAAATCTCAAATCTAAATAATATTTGGAAAATCCAAAATTATCTAGGATTGTGTATTGTGTAATCCATTTATACCCAAGGGTGTACATAAAGGATTGTTTCTTTAAATTGTTCCTTATAAGCCTTTCATATTTCAAAAACAACATGTGTTATCCATTCTTAACAATTCTTGGAAAACCTAAATAAGATTGAGGATAAAAGTTTATATGTGTGTGTGTGTCTATATATATATATATATAATTATATACACATAACCAAAAATACATAAAGTATAAAGGGTTTTTACACCAAAAAATCAAAGACACTTATATGACTTAAATTAATTAACAAAGGTTCATAAATTTTAAGTTATGATATAAATTTTAGATGGTTTATTTATTAAATAAACTCATATATATATTTTTATGTGTACATCGATATATAATATGTGTATAACCAAATTTACATAGTATATATAAGGGTCTTACACAAAAATTTAATGACACTTACATGTTTTAAACATATTAGAAACATTAGTTAAATAAGGGTTCATTAATTTTAAAATGTTCCTTTAAATATAAAATATTTGTTTGTAAAACATATACATATATATTCTTATGTATATTTCAATTTATAGAATCACAAAACATCACACGTAATTGCATATTGAAAAATTAAGAACATCTTTTGGGACCAAAATTCACCACCTTTAAACGAACCAGTAGATCTCATCCTCAACCGTATATATTTATATATTTATTTATTTTATTATTTATATTTATATTTATATTTATATTTATATTTATATTTATATTTATATTTATATTTATATTTATATTTATATTTATATTTATATTTATATTTATATTTATATTTATATTTATATTTATATTTATATTTATATTTATATTTATATTTATATATAACATAACCAGGCAAGACTAACTAAGTCCCTTACCTGGTTCGAAGGAGGAGGAGAGGTTCGGGGAAGCTTGATGGAGGTGCTGGAGAGTGCAGAACCCGTAGAGTTTGAGTACAAGTTTAGTTGTTTATATAAATTATATATAACATATTTATAAAACCACTTACATGGAAAACTAAGTCCCTTGATTTTAAAATAAGATTGAGGGTGTCTGATCGTGTGGAAAATGAGTAGAAGGAGGGCCACACGGGGTCACAAGTGTGGAAGAAAAAAAGAATGAGTAGAGTGGACTACGGGTTTAGTGCACATGAGAGGAAGAAGAGGAAGGTGACAGAGTGGGAAAACGAGGAATGAAATGGGAGGATGGGATCTAACAGCAAAAGATCCAATGGCAAAGGTGTATCTGCGGATTTTAAAAGGAGTGATTGGTTGAGATTAAATCTCGACTTGATCATATGGCTATAGCGCGACGCGGCAATTTAAAAAGAGATGGAAGGTCCAGATTAGATCATATTAGATCGAACATCTGTGAGTGACGTGGTGATTTTAAAGGATTTCAACAATCATGATTAGATCCTGATGGATAAGACGGCTGATAAAAATGCATAGGGTAATCCGCAGCCACATGGGTTTGATGGCTGTACTGATCGGACGGCTCAGGTTCCGCGTGGAGAGATCTGATCCCAGCTGAAATATTTCATCCCACCTCAAAACGAAGGTAGTTCCGTGACTCCCTTATAATCCTGAGGCTCCCGTACATAGCTTAGAATACTCCCTCCCCCCCTCCCAGTACCACCCCATACTGGGTTCTGTGAGCGCGCTTTTCACCCACCCCTGTCGTCATGTCGCCCCACACGGTGGCACGCTCTAGTTCCTTGTATATGCACGCTCGTGCACGCTTTGGGATTACTATGACCCTTGTGTACGCAACTTATCATGCACCATTCATACACAACCCTGGGCCATTGCTAGGGGTTGTGAGTGAGATGGCCCACCAAGGCCTTGAGTGGCTGCCTACACGGTGTCCCTCGGCTAGGTGGGGTGCTCACATATTTTTTGCAAAGTAAAGTTCATTTTTGTTAAACATAAGATAGGTTTTCATATATATATTTAGTTTTCTTCAATATAGAATACAAATTATTTATTATGACTAATTAAATCCCTAAAACCAATATTTTATTAGTTTAAAAACACTTGAGTTTTAAAACATAAAGTTATAAATAAAAGTTTAGTACATCATAGAGAAAATATTATGTTATATTTAAAATCCAAAACATATTTTTAGTTATGACCTTGTTTTTTTTACATCAAGGATGAAAACACTTATAAAATATTTTCAAGACATCTGACATATTTAAATACTTAATTCACTAAGTATAGCTAAAATATTAAATACAACCATAGTTATTAATTTCATTTTCCCAAAGTACAGTCTCAAACTCAGAAACATGTTTAAATTTGTAACTACAATTCAAACTTTAAACACTTTTAAAAACTCATTATACCTAGGTATTTTAAATTAAACCACTAGAAAACCTAATGGCTATATGGTCTTATGGCTGTTAGAGACTCAACAGTCACCTAAAGGTGGAAACGGTCAAATTTACTTAGGCCTTATAAAAACATGAATTAGGGTGTTCCACACTCAAAACATCTTGGCGATGATGGTGCTCATCATTCCACTGATGCTCAGTATGGCTGTTGTGATTCTGGCTATACTAATGTTCATTATGATAGATCTGAAGGGCCCTTACAACTTTCTTGGGTTTTTTTTGTATTGGGTGGTCTGCCTATAATTTTAATAGGTTTTTTAGTAGGTATCCTAGGATAGTATGGTTTCCTTTGATCTTGTTGTAATGTAATCACTTCAGTGTTCAATTAAATAATAATTCCTTGTGTTTATTTTGAAATTTTTGTTCGGATAGCATGAAAATTAAATAGTATAAAACCAAGATATTATTATTACATGTGAAATAGGTTTGGGGAATCACACAATATAATATATTTATTTAATAATACCATCAAAGTGTTTATGTGTCCCCATTATAGCGTGGAGATGATATAACCAATTAATTTGATGAGTACATTATGGAAATTATAACATTAATATTAAGTAAAAGAAAAATCATTGTATGATAAGAGTATATAAATTCTAATAATTGAAAGTACAAAGTAAATTGGTTATATAAAAACCGAGGTGCCCAATTATATTCTGATGAGGAAATGAATTAGTTATATTTTTTCAATATAAAAATAAGGATAAAAGTAAATATATGATGAATTTGGGTAATAAAGTAAGATCTAAATTATTTTAGAAAATGATAGCATTATAAATACTAAAAGTGAATAAGAAGATTGATTTTACTTATAATACCTGAACAAATTTTAGGAAATTTCCTTAACATCTAATGATTACTGGTCTATATTGTAAATGATAAATGAAAAGTGCTGGTGGAGGAAGGAAGAATTTAATACTATATTTTTTAAATGTGTTGGAAGTGTTGGTTAGTTAATAGCTTGAAGAACTGGTATTAAAGAAGTTGAAAGGTTGACTAGAATAACTGATAATCCGTCCATGAATTATTATGCATTTTCGTTTCTATAATTAGTGAATAATATTTATTGGATGATTATTTGGGTATATTGAGCTGGAATACGGAATATATGAGGCAGTGGAGTTTCATTAAAGTACTCAATATTTATTATTCATACGCTATAATACTTTAAAATTTTGTTGATAAATTTTATAAACATTATTATAAATTTTATTAATACATTTAAAGTAGTTTGATTCAATTTAGAAGTGGTTAAATCCAACTAAAATTATTTTTTAAGGCAATGGATATTCCTTGAGATATTTTGAAAAGGTTTTGATAATTTTTAAAGAAGTTAAATACCTATTTGAATAATCCTAAAAGTTGTATATTTTGGGTGAAAATTAGAAAAGGTGGTCAATATGTAAAATTAACTCTGGAACAAACTCTTTAAAATTTTCTAAGTTCAAAATCTATCTGTAGTATTTAAAAGTAACTTTGAAGAAATAATGTACTAATTTGAAAACATATAAGCACACATATGAGAAATTTTATCAATACATAAAATTAAATTTATGAGAAGAACAGAATAAATATAGCAAGGGAAAGCTTCAATGTAATTAGTAAAAGTCATTTTAACATTATGTAAAGGTCAAAATAAGCTAACATTGGAAAAATGGAAAATTCTTGAGTTTCCTGATGTACATAAAAGTCATTTGAAAATACATAATGGTCATTTAGTATGTACATACTGAAAATTGGAAAAGTGAATCAATATATAAATGTAGATCTAAATCATACATAAATTTAATCCTGATAATGCATATAATAAATTGTAAAACTCTCAAACACCATAGAGATATGTAAGAGTAATTTGAATCATGTAAGAGTAGCCTGCACTAGTGGAGATTAAAAATTCTAAAAAGTAATAAGTCCTTGTTTTGATACATAAGAGTAATCTAATATTATATAAATTTCAACACAATGTGTGTTTAAGTATTTTAGTTTTACTATTTTGATAAGATATTTATTTTCTATAAGTGCATTTGGAAGTTAACCCCAAAGATTCCAAAGTTATCTTGTAGTTAAATAAACATCATAGTAATTTAAATAGAGATTATGAATTAAGCTGAGTATGAAAAAAAATTACTTTCTTTATTTATTTGTTACTTTGAATTTGATAAATATGTATTATGTAATCATTAGTAGATCAATTATAATCTTAATCGAAAATAGAGGTTTAAATATTGAGAGAGAATAATTCTAATCAGTATAAATAATTCAATAAAACAAGTTAACCAGATTCACCACCCCCCTAGGTGACTAAACAATCTTGTTAGGATATATTAATTGGTATTAGACAAAAATAGGTTTCCTCTGATTTGATCTAATTTTATTCCTAGTTTTTTAATTAGAATTTTATGAAGTTCATATTTGAAGAAATTTCGTAAGTGCCTAAAATGGAAAATTCAGTTCCCAAACCTATTAATATAAACTTAGGGGGGTTTTATATAACTTTTAGGAATATAAGGAAAATAAATTTAGAATGGATTCAAAGGATAAAAAGGATATACTGCAACTAAAAGGTAATAAAATTGGTTTTTATCTAAATTTCTTGAGAATGATTCTTCTAATGAATAAATTTAAATATGTAAAAAAAAGATTTTATACATAATAAATCAATTAGTAATTTTTTTATAAAGTAAAGTGTTGTCTTAAAATTTTCCTTATTAAAGTTTTCACATATATACTTGCATTCTTCAAGTGGATACATGATGAATAATCACAACTAGAGTTGGAAGCAGATGAAATGGAAGAGGAATTAGCTAAGGAGGTGAAAATTATAACACTTTCATCAAACTTGGATCCAAGGAAGATATGTTAATGTTACATAAATAAATAATCACCCTAGATGAAGAAATATTATATAAATCTATTGATTAGAATGTTGATATTACCAAAATTTTCAAATAAAGGTTTCATGCATTTAATAAAATCATTAGGGTGACGGTTTCTCTTCTATAAATCAAGGATCTTGATAATTATTTTCGAGAATAAAATAATATTAGTAAATTTTATATGAAGATGATGATTAATTTATGTGAATATGGGGTGAAATCATTTTAATATTAGAATAAAACACTATCTTAGAATAAAATCAAGAAAGAATAAAACCAAAAAGAAAAATAACAAGATTTATTGGTCATTTTCAGTATTATTGGATATTTGTACATTATGTCATCGAATATTGGAATAATTTTTCAATTACTGAGGATTAAAATAAGCCTATATTAAGGGGGAATCCAAAGTCAAGAATAATTTTTCTGGAATTAATCAAAATTCACAAATAAGATAAATCCATAATTCAAGAACATATTTGGATGATTTTAGATTTTTTGTGAAATATGTAATAAAAATTTTCATGACAATGATATATTATTTTAAAAATATTCCAAAAATAATTCATTTTTTTGATAATAATATAACACCATAAAATTTAAAGAAACAAGAGAGAAAATGTGATGGGTCTTCCTTGGGGTATAAACAAGTGAAGACTGTTGAACAAAGAACACCCAATAAGAAGTCTAATAAAGATTCTAAACAAAATCAAAGATGATTGTATTGTGGAATAAAAGGCAACATCATGAAAAATTGGAAAATGTATAAGAATGTCAATACTAATGGAAGAAATATAGAATAAAAAAGGGAATCGATCTATGAAATAAATAAAAGGATTTTTTTGTGGAAGATATCCAAGATAGAGAATATAAAAAGTTTCCCAGAATAGGTAACTTTAAATTTGTTAAAAAATCTTGTGGAACATCCAAGACAGTGCATGAAAATTCCAATGTTACTGGAAAATAAGTAATTCCATATTTAAAAGTCAAATTTTAGAAGTGGTTTTGAAGAAATAGTGAACCAAGATCTCTTTATAATCTCTGTGGAAAGATAAAATAGACTGGATAAACACCTAAAAAATTATTAAATGGTCATCCAGACAGAAGGATATGGTGTGGAATAATGTTAAATAAAAAATTAAATCATGTTCCCATAATTCTACTATGAAATGGAATACAAAAAATAATAATAAAACTAAGTATTTTACTATGTAATTATTAACCATATAGATAAAAATGTTCGAAATGGATAAGAAGAAGGATCAATCACAAAAGAGTGCATTTTCATTGTTATCTAAGGTGAAAAATCCACTTCCATGTTATAATAAAGATGAATAATGGATATGAAATCCAAGATAACCTAGGAGTTAAAAATCTAGAAAATAAATGGGGATAGCATATATAGTTTTCTTAAGTCTAAAGATTAATTGAGAAGATTTTTTGGGTTGAGAAGAAAATATCACCCATGTTTATCTTAGTAAAAGGAAAATGATTAACCGAAATTATTACCATATATTTTTATCTATGATTATTTATATAGGGAATTATAGGTGATACATAAAAATGGTGAAGTTTGATTATTTGGTAACTATACAGTATAAATAATTGGTTATCATGGAGTGCTTTAACTACTTCCACCTTACAACATTTTAAAGTGGTATCTCTATGGATATGTTTAGATTTCATTCTAAAGAGGACCAACCATGAAAAATAGTGATGGAGTGAATCTATTATGGGGTTTTACACAATATTAGTAAGCTAAAATATTAAATTCATCGATGTTAATATATAATTTCGTATAGTTTTCATACAAAGTTGAAGTTTTGGTGTCACAATCACATTCCCATACTATTTTGAGTTAAATAAAATCTTATTTTCAAGGGTTGTATATTAAACAAAAATATATCTTTAAGGGGGAACTTTTATGCACTTGAATGTTTCGATGTGTTTTTTGAATTGAGTGTAGGTGATAAAAATTCTTTTGAAATCTATATTATCATCTTTATTTTAGAGAAAAATGAGTTTGTATCACATATTTACTAGTTTATGGATACCCTTGATGGATTGTAAAAATTAATCAATGGTCTTGATGTCTGAGTTAATAACTCTTGTATTATACACCAAACATTTCTCATATATAATTATAATTAGTTAATTAATGAATCATTTCTATGAGAAATGTGATGACACTTTTATATCAAGTGAATCGTGATTTATCTATTAATAATGGGGGAGAAAAAAGAGGAGAAGATGAAAATTTATCAAATCTTTGAAGAAACATAAAATGATGAAATTTTTTCCTTACTTTCACACATTTTCATTTATTATCATTAAGGGGGAGATAAATATTTACCTTAGAAGTGAAATTGCTATTGGAAAAAATCAAAAGGGGTATATTGAAGTTCCCAATTGGATTAGGATGAAGAGATATGTTGGTTATATTTTTTTCAGTATACCAACAAGGAGAAAAATTAACATATTCTAAAGTTGGGTGATTAAGGAAGAACCCAATGATTGTAAAATATGTTTCCATTGTTAATAATAAAAAGGAGGAAGAATATTATTATTTATTTGAATACTAAATAGAATCTTGGAAGTATCCTTATTATTTGATTATTGTTGGTTATAGTTTTAAAGTATCAAAAAAAAGTTATGAAGAAATAATGGATCTCCATCTATTATATGTTTCAAATGTGTCAGAAGATATGGTAATTATAAAAACATGAAGATATGTGATTGAAGAGTTTAAAGGATGAATAAGATAAGTGAGAATACATAAATAGATTATTAATCATTATGGATGTTTTAATTAATAAGTAATATATCTTGAATGATGGTTTGAGTATACTGAGATGGAATATGGATTAGGTAAGGCAGTGGAGTTTTATTGAAGTGCTTAATTTTGAGTATTCATATAATGAAATACTCCAGAATTATATTGATAAGATTTAGAAACATTGTTTTGAATTTTCCAGAGACATTTAAAGTATTTTGAGTCAATTTAAAAGTTTTTAAAGATGATTAAAAGGGTGTTTATAGTAAATATAGATGCCTTAAGGGTATTTGAAAAGGTTCTGAGAACATTTGAACAATTTCAATGCCTTTTTAAAGAATTCTGAAAGTTTAATATTTTTTTGAAAATCAGAAAAGGTATTTGATATGTAAAAGTAACAATGGAATGGTCTTTTAAAATTTTATAAATCTAGAATCTTCTTATGGTATATAAAAGTAACATTGAAGCATATATGAAGAAATTAATGATGGCATGAGCATACATTTGAGTCATTTTCTCATTATGAAAAAGTAACTTTGTGAGTATAACATAAGAAATATACTTAATTAATGAGTTTTACTTTAATATATAAAAGTCACATCAATAATAATTAAAGGTCACCTAGAGTTCACATCAAAAAAATGTAAATGTACTGAGTTTCTATATGTATGTAATAGTAATTTAACAATACATAAGGTTTATTTACTATATGATAACTAAAACTTATAAAAGGAGGGAAATACATAAAAGTAACTCTAAAACATTTATAAATGTAAGCTTGATGGTTCATAAAACATATTTTAAAAATATAAAACACCATTCAAATATATAAGAGTCATTTAAATCATATGTAAGAGTAAACTACTATGGTGGAGACTAAAAATTCTATAAAGGTGCATAACCATGTTGTGATATATAAGATTAATATACTCTTATTTAAAGTAAAATACTTTATGGGTAAGAGTATTTCAATTTTAAAAATTTAAGAAGATAATTATTTTTCAAAATATACTTCAAGAAGTTAACCCATAAGATGAAAATTTTGTTCTTCAGTAAAATAAACATCACAGTTATTAAAAAGGGAAGTGTGCATAAAGATGGATATTAAGATATTTAACTTTACAAGATAGAGAATAAGATTATTTCTTGGAAATAATATGAGGATGAAATATTTTCTGAATATGGTTTTATATTTTCATAGGTATCCATGTCATGAGGAGATAGACCACACCATGGTGACTATGAAATGGGAAATTGATAAAGCTCGTGTCATGGATTAAATTTTTGTGGCTCTCACATAATATACCTAAAGGAATTCTTTTTTGGTATTATATTCCATGCCTTGATGATATTCCTATAATAAAACTTGTATTCAATTGTAGTGGTTTTCTTGAAATAAAAAAAAGAAAAACTTGAAGAACTTGTGAAATAACTGAAGAGTTTCAAAAATGAGGATTTGAAACTCATTACTACTGATAAAATCTAAGTAAATTAATGTAAATTTTATTTAACTAGTTTAAATGTGATGGTGGGTATTCTTGGAATATCAGTGGATAAAAAAATTTAAGTGAAGAATAATATTTGAGATTTTTGGGGGCATGCTTATGTGATTCAGATGAGAGATTAATGACGAGATCATAATGCTGAGATTAAATAAATTTTCTAAATTAAAAATATTGAAAATATATTATCATGATTCTAGAATATAAGAGATATAATAAGAGATAGATATAGAGGTATAGAATAAGATAACTTAATATAGTATTCCTATAATATTTCTATGTATCAAAGATAGCATGAATAAATCAATACTATATGTATCGATCAGAGAGATAGAGAGACCTGATATTTTTATGTTGTTATTCATCCATTGTATTGAAGAAGGTGAAGAATAAAAAATGGATCAAATAAAAATACCATGATATTTTTATGTCATATAAGGCATAAAATAAGAAATTATTATAAGAATAATAATAACAATGAATAATAAGTGGGTTTGAGAATAAGACTGACATGCATATAGTACCTCTAATCATATATTGGTAGTCAAAGTCCTAGAATATAGTGGTGAGTAAGTCTATAAATCCATATCTAGTAAAATATTTAGAATCATGTTAATTTGAAGAAACCAACATTAAATAAACTAGAATATAATTTATTTTAGTTATCAAAGACTCTAATTGAAAATTTTGATCCAATCATTTGATACAGTGACATCTCAAATCCGATTAGTGATATTCTTCAAAAGTTTTGAGATTTTTTTGTTAATAGGTGGGATTAAATATAATTCATATAAAGATTTTTATCAATAGTTTTAAGGGTGATGCCTTCCTATACCAATACTGGGATAAGGGTAATTCATTCTCAATCCACTTGTAATTGGTGACTGATTCTAGTAAGAAAATAGTGTCTCAAAATTCACCCAAAATAGTAAGGATGTAGTAACCTAAATCAAGGGAAAACCTTATAAAAATATTATATATTGTTTTCCTAATCTCACTACTACTTTTCACATGGTTAATTTTTTCTAGGTAATCATCAAAAGGTCTATATTATCCTAACCAATATAGGTTTGAATATTAAGAGAAGATAATTTATAGGGTAAAAATAATTCAGTAAAACAAGACACCTTGATTCACCCCACATCCCCCCACACCCCCACTACACACACACTCAGGTGTTGTAATGATCCTGAAGGGGTATATTTGCATTAAATATAATATTATCTATAGAAACCCCTCATATACACTTATTTATTTATTTATTATCTTCCTCTTTTTTATAATATTTTTTCTTGTTATAATTTGAAGTTTAATGTTAATTTGATTTTTCTTATATTTTCATAAATATAATCACCTTCTATAAATATTTATTTTATATGTTTGATAAGTAGTGTAAATTTAGTTTTAATCATGCTCCTAAATCCCCATTATATTCTATTATAAGTGTGTATTGTTTACATACCACCCCTGTATAATAATTTGGTTAATATAGACCATTTCATGTCTTTTTATATTTTCTTTTCATTTATCCTCAATCCTCAACACCCCAAGACACATTTATATATATGTTCACTAAAATTACATACACAATGTAGTTGTTTAAACCTTGTTGTAGTCTAACCTTATGTGAACTATGGTGTAGTGTGATAAACTATTTCATGGTATCTTAGCTTCAAAATTATCATATTATACAATAACTCTTGGTTCGAATTCCATATTCCACTCTAGATGTCATGCTTAGTTTAATCATCATGTGATGATAATACTAAGGAATCTCTCCCACAATAATTTTCATTTAAATTTTAAAAAAATTAGTGAATAATAAATTGGGATGTTATGAAGATTTTTAATATTTTAGAATTTAAGAAATGACTCATCAATATATCCAATAATTTGAGTTCCAACAAGATTATTTATATAGCTATATAAATAGGCTGAATCCTAAAAAAATTGTTTATGTAAATCATAGAAACTCCTCAAGTTAATTCTCTACTTATCACTCATATATCTTTCACCATTAAATGAGGTTATAGTAGAATGTATTGTTAAGAGGGTTTATACCCAATTATTGGGTGATTCCTATGATCTATGGATACCTCTAAGGAAGGTGTATTTTAACAACTTCTTAGGGATTTTGATCAAATACTTATAAAAATATTCATTAGGACGGATCAATTGGTGTAAGTTTTTCTATTATTATTCTTCATTTTATTGATTCCAATGTATATATAGATTATAGGAATAATGGTGTTTTATATTTTTTTCATTCCCTTAATTTAGTATGTTACACATCCCTATGAAACCTAACAGTGGAATCAAAAAAAATTATCAATTTTTTGTTTGAAATTAAAAATGGATAAATAAATATGAAAAATGATTTTCCTAGGTACCACGACACAGCCCTCTGGAAATGATCATTTTAGTTCTTGATTTTTCTTGAACATGGTGTTTTATAGTGAAAAATGTGTGTGGTGATTATAAAAGTTATAACACAATGTAATGAATCATGAAAAATGTCCATTTAATTTTTAATAAGAAAATCAAAAAAAAATCACAGCCTCATTGGATGACTCTCTATGACCTGGTGAACTGATATATATACCATGTTATAATGTCTTGTCCTAATTGACCACTAAACTAGTAGGTGGATCGGTAACCACATAGCCTCAAGTATTACTCCTCATATTCTAGAGGATACTGACTAGTAGTGAGGGTCTATTTATGGTATGGTGGGGTGATTATACCCTCTAGATCAGAGTAACACATCATTTTATCAGGAAAAATAGAGAGAACAGTGGAAGCATTATAATAAATGGAAGAACAACAGTGAAAGAATAATATAATAACTAAATAAAAGTGTCCAACACAAAATTCCTATGTGCCACTGAAGTCCTTCGATCCATAGGGCCTTCAGGTTGTAGAGCCATCAGTACACTAATGAACTTCAGGCCACAGGGATTTCAGACCATCAAAAAGACCAAGAAGGATAATCAGACCACACAAGAGTAGGTTCAAATGAGGATTTAGAAAAAAAAAATAGCAACCACCAGAGAAGATCTAACCATATTGGAATAATGAGAGGGTATGGAATCTTCCATTGGGACCAGTCATCATGCAGCTTTTCACAGTGCAATGCTAGCTGATCATCCATGCGAGGTGGGGAGCTAAGCTTCTTCAAGATGCAGATGTTGGGGTGGGGTTGTTTCAAGTGTATTAAGTCTTGGGCCTTTAAGTTCATGTATTGGGTTTTGTATGGGCCTTGTTCCTTGGTTCTATAGGTCATGTAATGGTTCCCCTTCAACCCTTAAAAGGGGTATTATCCAAAATAAATAAATAAAAGTTTTTTGGGCCATTCTGGAAATACAATGTAATAAATGAATAATTTCCCAACAACTAGCTCCACGATCATCTCAAGAACCCACTTGGTCCTATGCTCCCTAGTTCCCAAGTACTCATCACATCATAAGAAATGAATCCATTGACCTCTGAAAAAGAAGTCTCCTTAGGCACCAAATGGTTCCCAATAAGGGTGTGAGATATAAATCTCAGTAGGATGGCACCTATAGTTTCTAGCCCAACCCATTTCATGTAATTGATAATAAATAACAGTTTACAACATGGTATAAATGAAATTGATAAAAAATTAAATAATAGAAACTTGGTCTGAGTTCCTAAATATAAATTCATCCCATACCACCTACTTCAACCTAATCCAGATATCTATGTCTATGGGTAGATCCTCATGTATCAGGAAGGATCGCACAAATCGGTGGAAGATTCTATTTCTGAGGATGAATCACTCAAAATATACCATTAGCATATGGCCTCTACCCCTAGGATAACTAAAACTTTGCCCTTAGGCATAAGTAGAATCTCTCCCTCAGACTAACCAAAATCTCTCCCTTAGTAATATCTATAATATAAACCTCATTCATTGTGTGATTATGCATCTATCCTTCAATAATCTGACATAATCATATAATCTTCCCTCAGCATTCAGTACCAGTGCACATATCCCTCAGGTGGTATGAAAACATGAACCAATCCCTAAGGCATTAGCACCAATAATGAGTCCTCAAATATTCCATAAAATCATATACTCTGCCCTTAGGCATCAATAACTTGTGCCTTTCCCTCATGTGGTACAAAATAACATGCACCAAACCCTCAGGTGTCCACATTAAACATGATTCGTATCCATACAAACTCAAAATGACAATCAGTATCAAACCCTCAGGTATCAATCACATTGATATCACATAATCTCAAATTCTAAGAAACAAAATCCCAATTCTTGTATCAAACATACAAAATTTATTCTCATAAGACACAATGATCAATCTATAAAAACTATCATATGTCAAACCAATTAATTTCATTAACACGGGTTCCTAATTATCATCATAATTATATCAAACCTATTTAATTAATCATTAGACCCTAAGTCCATTAATATATTGGTTAACCAAACTTATATAAGGTGATTCTTCCACAAAAAAATATTATTCTTATTCTAATTCAAAATTCTAAGCTAGTAATCGATTGAATTGTCTGATTTATTGCAGGTCTTGAAAGTCAAACAGACTAGGTCATAATTAAATACAAGGATGAAACACCTATTGGGTGGTTTTAGGTCTCAACATCCTTGTATATGGACTCAAGGTATTCAATGGAGGTTTAAAAATAAAATATTATAGTTTAATGAGGATTATCTAATTTATTTGGTTTATCCTATGATGTGCTGGTGTGATCGCACGTATCGCAATTACTATAAATAATCGTATCAGATAAAAAGGGATTTGTTTATACCACCCACTTGGGGAACCAATAAGTAAACATAAAGTGTGTCATAGGGTATAATACACATTTTCATATTCATAATTTAATATATGATTCAAAATGCTCTAATCCAAATCATTATCAAAGGCTAAATTTATTAAGGAATTACATTCATTATAAAAATTTACTTATGCATAAGAAAAAAGAAATGGACTTACGTTCCCTTGAGTTAAATATATTTAATACTAATTGATTCATTTTAAGAGATAAAACCCTATCATACATTATCCATTTATTTTAAAACAACTAATTCAAATTACCAAAATATGGAAAATTCACTTATAAGGGACAACGGGTCAAATGGAAAGTGTCATTGGAAAAAGGGAAATTACCTGCATTGGTAATTTTCATTTATAAATTAATACATTGATTTTATAAGAAATTTTAAACACTAAAGGTGATTTGTCTTATTAAACATCATCCCGAAGGGTGGAAAAGTACATTTAAGAATATCAAATATGGTCGTACACAAAACATTCCATATTCCACACATGACCTCAAGCATAAAGAAACACCAATGTAATAGGACAAGCACGCAATAATATCTAAATATTACTTTTTTACATGAAGATAGTGCACCTTCATTGGAGGGGTTTTATTATTAAATCATGACATTATTTATAAAAAAATTCATTTGTTCAATTAAGCATTATATCCAATTCACCAAAAGAAATAATTTTAAAAAAACTACTATTCAAGGAAAATAATTAATTAAATGTGTGAAATAAATTAATTAATGTATTATTAAATTACAAGGTCAAGGAATGGTATCCTACCTTGAAGAGAAACCAAGTCAAACACTCAGTATACGATGATTTTGACAACAACAATGATCACTTCACCCTTACACACACATACATTGTGATTTATATATCCTTTAAACCCATGTACACATTCCCCTCTCTATGAGGAAGCATGTAAAAGGGTGATCCATATATACATTTGTATACACGTACTAGTGTATGTGTGTGAAAGACTTTGAGGAGATACCAAACAGTCTAAAGATAATTCCAGGAACCTTAAAACCACTTAAGGACCTTGAATAAAATAGGTAAAACCAAACAGAGAATATAAACCCTTACCTCAGATGGTGGTGAAAAATAGAATCTACCTGAAACACATCACCTTTAGCAGTGAATATTGAAACAAGCACAAAGGAGTCCCAAGAGACCCACTGTATAACCTAACACTGGAGGAAACAAAAAAAATCCACATTACCCCTTAACCTAGGGTTCAGCCGAACCTCACTAGGTCATGGGGAGACCAAAAATCAGATAAATTAAGGTAATTGAAAGGTGGAGACGAACTTAACATGAGGATTATAAGAGAAATAAGGAAGAAATCTTGTGGAAAACAATGCACCATAGGAGGATGTGAGGGGATGCATCACACACTTGGAGAGGGGAGGTGGCTCGCACTGCATGCTGGGGAAAGGGGAAAGGGAGAGACCCCTTGGGTCTCTAAAAAATAAAACTAACCTAAATATAATAATCATCATCATCTTCATCGTCATAATTATAATAATAATATTAATAATATTATTATTATTAAAACTTTTATTTTATTTTATTTTTACTCACCATTTATTTTAATTTAATTTTAATTTAATTAATTTAACTTCTTTAATTAAAACGCATCGCGGTGTTCTAACTCTTAAAAAGGTGTTTTGAAACTCATACTAAAAAATGTCTTGTCCAGAAAATGAAAAATTCAAATTTAATTGGTCTTTCATCTGGTTTAAAATCACAGGACATCATAGCCTTCCCACCTTAGAATTTCTCATCCCCAAGAAGCCTTTGGGAGCAGAATAAATTTCACCCAACCTATAATGGTTGTGAAGATTCATTCAAATGGTCACATTGTGTTTCCAAACACCCAACACACCTTCGAGAACCATTTAATCACATGGAAACTTAGGCCATCAAAACTCAATCCAGTGTTCATTCACCAACCAAAACAATGATACGGCTCTTACCCGAGCCCGTTTAGCTAGATACATGATCACATCATCATCTTGTTAAATATATAGCCAAAGATACTTCCCACATTAGTATTTAACATTTAAGAGGACTGATTCTGATCCATGGCACTTCTCACTCTCAAAATTAACTTACAAAGCATGCCACTAATCATTCTAATGATGCTCCTTACATGATTTTTAAATGGTTAGATGGTTGATTTCCCATGAACCTTATTTAACCAAGTTGATCCATCTCCTCATGAAAATCCCTGGCCAACATAAGATGCACTCACCTCACCTAGTGATGTGCTAGAAATAGTCCTTCATTAATTGTTCCATTGAACAAGAGGGACAACTAGTTGAGCTACTCCAGCTGACCATTCAAGAAGATGCTCATCTTAGATGGCTTGTGTTTTATAAACTGAATAGTGATGACTTCTTATATGGTACCTCGCATTCACCACGAACACATCCACCAAATTCCATACCTAACGTCTGGTGACATTCCTTGATTTAAGAATCACTGAGCCCAAAAAAAAGTCTTGGATAACCTCAAATTGGAATGACTAAAGTGTAAGGAACTAACCTAAGGTAGTCCATACTCCATTTTTATGTGTGAGAATTTTTTACAATTCCAATACGTCCACATCAGAACATTGACTAAGAATAGAGTGGAATCGTCCTTGTAGTCAAGTCATAAGAAATGTCTAGTGTACGAGAGTTCATCCTAGGAATTCCTACACAAGAATACAAGGGTCACTCAAGACTAACCAAGCCTTGATAAGAACCACGCATTCACCGTACAACATTGGGAGACCACTTAAACCACCCAAAAACTTTTAAACTATAGCATGGAATAAGACCAATGATATCTTATTGTATCAAGGACAACATGAAGATAGGGTACATGTTCATATCTTAAGAAGATTACACTAAGAGGATTGAATGGTTTCTAGTCAATCTCACCCAATTACAAGAAAAAAGAATATTCAAACCATAACTGGTCAACTCGTATAAAAAGAAACTCAGCTTAACCTACTAATGCACTGTCATTAACTCGTCACCAAGCCTTTACCACCCAAGGAATCTTGTGATCATTCAAGATTAACCACCGAAGTCCACCCATGACTGATGGAATTTCTCAACGGTTTCATACACTGCCAACCACACCAATATCATGTTGTCGAGCAAGAACCGGCATGATTTAAAGTTCACAAGCCTCATGGGAATTCAAGAAATACTAACCATTATCTAATGGTTCTCTTTGATTTTGTTCCTTCTACTCATAAGGATGCATTTTTATCAGAACTAATATGACACTCCCCACCTTAGGAGTGTCCTAATATTCAAAAAAGAAGAGATAAACTAGCCAATCAAAAGTTCTCAAGGTCAAAACTTCCATAAACGCAAATGTTTAAACAAAAGGCATGAAAACTAAATCCAAAATGACCAGCATTTCACAACACCCAAGTCTCTATAATTCATCCTGAGCATTGGGATTAAATTTTTTCTTTATGCCCATGTCACTCTACCACAAAGACGAACTGAGACCATACCCAATAGTTTAAGGCTCAACAAGCCTACCAAACTCAATTGTTTTTTTACATCACTAATTACTTGATGGGTACTATGTATACAGATGCATACTACCCCAATATTTCATGATCAAATGTCACATCCTAAAAACAATCCATAAGTTGTATGCCCTAGGGATACAACCATAAGATGGTCCATATAAGATATTTAACCAAAATTCATATTTCCCCATATGACCATTAACCAGGATGATGACATACTAAGTCGTCCATCATTGAGGAATAAGAGAGAGTCAAGAGACCTATGAAAAATCTGACCACACCTGATACATGTATAACCTACTGAAATGGATCACTACTCGATGCTCATGCCGATATTAAAGGCCAGTAAAAAAACAAAACCACACATCTGAAAATGGGTGTCTTTTTAAAGCATGGGGTTCAACTAGGGATGATGGCACCCGAACATCACCCAACATCATATAAACTCACCAAATTGGCAAGGAATTTACATTCTAAGGGTGATACCTACCATGGGAAACACCCTTACAAATAATGATCATCGAACTTATCACTAGGTCACACCAACAGAAAAGTCACTAGGCTCAAAATACTACCATCTAAGCCATTGATAAAAATAAAATAGGGCCTATGGAAAATGCTCAGGTATTTGTTCCAAGAAAACTCAAAAAGAAAAGCTCAAGTTATCCGAACATGGGGGTTTAAATGAAGGACACCTATAGAGGTTCCATTTTCAATTCATTTTATTTATTCACATTATAATCTTTAACCATTTAAAATATTTAACTAACACATTGAGGAAAAGGTGGAAAGTTTCAAAAAACATCTTTTTTTAAATAATTTTACACATCCTAACATTCAGTCATAATTAGGTAATTTATCAAAATAAATTCCTTTTAATAGATAAGAAGACCTATGAGGGTTCCACTAATCTAACTTGGATTCTTTAAAAATCCACCCAATAGAAGTTTCTTAATTTATTAAAATTTTTAAAACACTTGAATGGGTCATATCATAAGAAACATGCCCTGACTGACCTAATTAGGTACATTTATGCATTTTCTAGGTTAACCAAATAATTTCAGATCAAAATTTAATCAAATTTCACATTTTATAACCACTTATATATATATATATATATAAATATCAAGGGTGGATTGATTACACATGTTACATTTTCCCTGTTATAAGGCGCTCATACACCTCACAATTAAAAACTCGCTCCTGTCGTAATCGCAACCATTTAATTCATCCCATGAAACCAATTATATATCAAAACAAGCATGTTATCACAAGAAAATAACACATAGAAACATGTTATAAACATATAAACATGGCATAACACCCAAGTCAGACAATCAAAACCATAAAACAACTTACATATGCAACTACATGGCATGGTATATGCATGGAATGTGAATTATCTATGTGCCTAATATGATGCATTAAATGATTCATACTTACCATATTGGTCCATGGAAAAAATATGGTAAATTAAATAAATTCATAAATCAATACACAGTGGAAAAATACCCCAGTCACTCAAGGTGAAATCATATCAACTCTAGTATTGAACAATATAAATAACAATCCCAACCATGTCCACTTGGCCATTTCCCCATATGTGGAGTGATTAGTCCCAAACAATGCTATTTACCAAGTTCTGACATATTCCTAGTCTCCTTTTTATCATCCCAAAATAATAAGACAATGGAAAATAAACAATCCTTTGATAACACTTTGTAACATCTCGACCCGACTGACCACTAAACTGATAGCCAGACTAGTCACCATATGGCCTCAAGGGCACCTCCCCATACTCTAGAGGATGTCAACTAGAAGTGAGAGTCTATTTATGGTATAGTGGGGATACTATACCCTCTAGATCAAACTAGAACATCATTTTATAAGAATAAATAGCAATCAATAGTGGAAGCAGTGTAATAAATGGAAGAAAAACAGCGGAAGAATAATATAATAATTAAATAAAAGTGGACAAAACCAATTTAAAAAAAATGAATGTATGATAGATGATGCTACAAGTACAAGTAGAGAAAATTAAAAATCATAATATAGTTTAATAAATAAATAAATTCCCAAATAATAGCTCCATGAGCATCTCGAGCACCTGCTTTGTCCTGTTCTCCCTAACTCCCAAGTATTCGGCACGACACAAGCGATGAATCCATAGACTTATGAACAAGAAGTCTACTCAGGAACCCACAGTGTTTATCCCAATACATTTTGTGAACTTAATAATAAATGACAGTGCGTCACATGATATAAATTCAAGTGATAAAAAATTAAATAATAGAAACTTGTTCTTGGTTCTTAAATGACACCCATATCATACCACAAACTTCGACCTAATCTAGATATCTATGTATATGGGTAGATCCTCCTCCATCAGGAAGGATCACCCAAATCGATGGAAGATTCTCTTACTAAGGATGAATCACTCATAGTATACCATAAACATATATCCTCTTCCGTCGGGCTAACCAAAACCTCACCCTCAAGAATAACTAGAATCTTTACCTTAGGCTAACCAAAATATCACCCTTAGGAATATCTAAAATATCTCCCTATGGCTTCGTGTGACTGTGCATCTAGACCTAAGGAATATGACATAATCATATACTCTACCCTTAGGAATTCTTTACAAGGGTTCCTATCCCTCAGGTGGTATAAAAACATGCACCAATCCCTTATGCATCAACACTAATCATGATTCCTCAGACATCCCATAAAATAATATACTATGTGAGATGTTGGTGTGATCTCACATATCACAATTACTATAAATAATTGTATTAGATAAAAAAGGATTTATTTTATACCACCCACTTATGGCACCAAGCAATAAGAAAAAATTGAGGCATAGGGTATAAGACACATGCTAATATTCATAATTTAATACATTAGTAAAAGGCCTCTCGTTCATATCATTATCCAATTCTAAATCTTTTAAGTAATTACATTTAATTATAATCATTTACTTATACATAAGTAAAAGGGAACAGCCTTACCATCCCTTGGGTTCAATCCATTTAATACTAATTGATTCATTTTAAGAGAGGGAACCATATCATGCATTATCCATTTGTTTTAAAAAACTCATTCAATTTACCAAAATATGGATAATTCACTTACAAGGATTAATGGGTCAAATGTAAAGTGTCATTGGAAAATAGAACAATTACCTTCAATGGAAATTCCAATTTATAAATCAATCCATTGAGTTTATAAGACATGCCAAATTCTAAAGGTGCTTTGGATTATTAAACATCTTCCCAAGGGTGGACAACTCCATTTAGGAATATTGAAGATGTTCATGCACAAACCATTCCATATTCTAAACATAACCTCGATCATAAAGAAACACCAATTAAATAGGGAAATCAAGAAATAATATATAAACATTACTTATTATCTTGAAGATAGAGAACCTCCCCTATAGGGGTTTTATTATTAAATCTTGAAATTTTTTATAAAAAAATCATTTTGTTCAATTAATCATCGTATCTAATTCACCATGTGAGGACCAGATTGGGATATACCTAACACTGAGAGGGGGGTGAATCAGTGTTGGGGACTTTTTAAACCAATTCCAACTTTTATCCCTGTACCTCTAGACCTGTTAGGATCTTGATTATCTTATTTGCTTTTCCCTGTCGCATGCAATAATAGAAAATGGTAAAGATATGCACATGATATTTTTACAAGGTTCACCACTCAATAAGAGTAGCTACGTCCTTGCCATACATGGGGATGACCAGTGCATGGATTCTCCATTATAATGTAAAATGATGTTACAATGGAGTGGCTAGGAAAACAATCCTCTAGCCTGTGTGAGTCCCTACACTTTGGAGGGGGTGGGAAACAATCTTCTTCCCTGGACTGGTGAAAGCCTAGTCCAACTTGCAGCCTCTAGCTAGTTCTTTATACTGCCTATGAAGACAGTCTCTTGCAGCCTCTAGCTGGTTCTTTATACTGCCTATGAAGACATTCTTCTCTCTGTTAAAAGAGTTTGCAACACCAAAAGAATCTTTCACCTGTTGAGACCTATTGGATGTCACAGTGCTACTTTGTTCTTCCTCTAATCAATTATTACCTGCCTAGCAGCATGCAGGTAAACAACCACTTCTTTCTCTGCAGCAAACCTGAAAGCTACACAATCTTATTTCCCTTCTTCTTCAGTGCAGAACCAGCTACACTGAGATCGCTTCTGCTTCAATCTACTAGAATCACAAACTCCCATTGTTATTATCAGAACAATGAAGACCAGCTCATCTTAGCATCATCATAATTAAATTGCCCTAAATAATTGTCAGCCTCCAGCTGGGCATACTTTGTTCTTCTTCTTCTCTTCGTTCTCTTTGACATAGTATAATTATAGTGTTCTAATCTCTTTCTTCAATTCTCAATACCGACACAAGAGTGTATTGGTATACTAACTTCTTTCGGGGTGAAGATATGAATTCAGTTGCACATCTTGTTCTCCCTCACTTGACAATGCACAACGATAGTGTTAAACACCAGTCGTGTGAGTGCGGTTCAACTTCTCTTTGTGAAACCGAATGGTTCAAAGTTATTTATTCTTCGCAAAGCTGCTTCGAGAGTTCTATGCACCTATCGAAGGCATATGATAACCTCAAAATTTTCATGCAACCTTCTAGGTGGATTGCGCGTAAAATTCTAGCATTGCGCGTAAAAACACCTTTTGGCACGAAAAACCCTTTTCGCACAACCCTTCTATTTTGCGCAGAACTTCCCTTTTTTACGCAACACTTTCTTTTTCACGCAACAATTCCTCTTTTCACGCAATACTTTATACTTCACTTTTTCTGCGCAACAATTCTTCTTTTCGCGCAATACTTTATACTTCACTTTTTCTGTGCGTCAGAGCTCATGATTTTTCAATGTGTCGAGTCCTACCAAATGAGAAGGGTTAGCCTCGTATTTATAGGCATTTTTGACCCCGCGCGCAAAACACTAATCCGCACGTAAAACCTCCTTCATGCACGGAAAAACTCTTTCATGCAACTTCATATTTCCCGCCATGCTTCAATATTACGTGCACCTCATGCCTCTGCCATTTTTCATTCTTCTAATCATGAAGCACCAATTGTGCACAAAATTCTAAACCGCATTTCATATTGCGCGCAAACCCATCCTTTCACGCGACATCGTATTTCGCGCAATGATCCAATTTTTCACGTAGCTCATGCCTTTGAAAATTTTTTATCTTTTTATCTCGAAACACCTTTTGCGCGAAAAACAGAATTCCTCTATTTCGCGCATCCCTCATATATTTCGCGCAATGATCCAATTTTTCGCGCAACCCACTACTATTTCGTGCAACCCGCATATATTGCGCGCACCACCTTATTTTTGCACGCGACATGCCTAAATTTCCACGCACTCCATGCCTTTGTCATTTTTCGATGTTCTGATCTTGAATCATGCCTTGCACGCAAAAATCTAAACCATATTGAATCTTTCATGATTCATCCATTGCCAAAAACACATCTTCATCCCCCGATTTTCAGGCCCTAAAATTTGGAAAACCCTGGAAAACGGCGCCACCTTAAACTGTGCTTTTCGGCCGTCCTCAGATTGTTCATTGCTTTGTCATTTTCTCTCTTCACTGCTTCCCATAACCATTCTTCTGCTCTTATCACGAATCCCACTATCGTGATATTTATCCATTGATAGATCAGCTTTAGCATCGTCAGAGTTGCAATGGGAACAGAAACTTCCCTATCTCCCAGCAGTATCATTCCTTCCAATCAAAACTTTATATGACTGGCATCATCATTTCTCCCCCTTTCCTTCATAAGGCTTACATCACAAGTTATCCTAACTCATGATATGTGTGAAATACATACCAGAAATGCATCGTCTGATTTAGAATATAATGTGAAATGCATGGCTACCTCAAAATGTCAAGCCCTTCCACATTCTCTCGTCTTTATAACCATCATTCTGCAAATCGTGTGATTCTATTCTTCAAGTAAGATCTTGCATGGTTCACATGCAATCATGAATCATTGCATTGTCTTCTTCAAATCCTCATTCTTCTTCAACCATCCTTAGATAGATGATACTTCACCATTCTGCTCCAATCATCCTCAAATGGATGATACTTCTCCATTCTTCATTGTCGTAAACAATGTGTCACCTTTGACACAAGTTATTTGAACTTAGGATCAGTTCAACAATCGTCTGAATTTATCATATAAGAGAATTGATCAATTATGAAATCCAATGCTATGATTCCATAACAATTCTCCAGGAAACCTCACTTCAGTCGATCTCTATTAACTTTGGAGTTCTTCTTTATATCCTTCTTTATTTTGACCAGCATTGACAACTGTTGACAACAAATACAATCTTCAAACACAAAGTGGTCCCAACACACCAAAGGAAATCATTTTAGAAAAACTAATATACATGGAAAAGCATTAATTAAAGGTTTGAAATAAATTAATTAATGCATTATTAAATTAAAAGGGCACGGAATGGGATCCTACCTCAAAGAGAAACCTATAAAAACACTTGGAACGTGATTATTTTGACGACGGAAATGATCGTTTCACCCTTGAACACACATAAATTCTAATATATATATATATATATATATCCTTTAAAACCATCTACACATTTCCCTCTCCATGAGGGAGAATGCACAAGGGGATACATATATACATATGTATACACATACTAGTTTATGTGTGCACAAGATTTCTAGGAGCCACCAAACAGTCTACAGATACTTCCAAGAACCTTAAAACCACTTAAAGGACCTAAATAAAATATGAAAAATAAAGAAGTGGATATAAACCCATACTCAAAATAGAATATTAAAACCTAATCGACCCAAAACAAAATGCCTTCAGTAGTGAACATCAAAACAAGCATGAAGGAGTCCTGAGAGACCCATTGCGTAACCTAACATCAGAAGAAACAACAAAAATATGCATTACCCCTTGACCTAGGGTTTAACCGAACCTCAATGGGCGATAGGGAGACCAAAATCATCAAAACTAAGGGAAGAGACAGGTGGATAAGGACTTACCATGATGATTCGAAGAGAAATCCAAAAGAAATCTGGTAGAAAATGATGCATTGTAGGAGGCCGCCAGGGGGTGCATCGCACACCTAGATAGGGAAATGGGGGTAAATCCATGCATTGAAGGAAGGGGAAAGGTGGATACCCCTTGGATCTATAAAAAATAAAACTAACCAAAATATAATATTATTATTATTAAAACCTTTTTTTATGTTTTTTACTCCATATTTATTTTCATTTAATTTTAATTTAATTTATTTAATTTATTCAATTAAAATACATCACAGTGTTCAGTCTCAAAAATGGCCCATCCAGTAAACAAAAAATTCAAATTTCTTTGGTTTTTTGTTCTGTTCAAAAACATTGGACTTCACACATGTTTCCCTTAAAAATGAGGACTGACCATAAAATAATATATGTTTTTTTGGACTTATAATGTTCTTCCAAAAATGTAATCCTTCCCATGATGGATGGATAAAATAGAAAATGAAAAAATGGATTTGGCCTAAAATAGACCAGGGCTAACTCAAATCAGACACCAAAGAATATTTGTGGCTTTAGGTGTTTCTATATAACCAAAATGGCATGAAACATGCCATGGTGAAAACTATATTGGAAAAAATTTAAAGAAAATATATTTTCATTAAAAGTTTCAAAAATCTTCACTAGAATGGGGGGAATTTAAACCATAACAAAAACATTTTGGAATATTTGATCAAGGTTTAAAGTGTATTTACATAGTAAGTAATTTCAAAAGGTGTTTTTAAAATTAAAATAAGTCAAATATAAAAGTGTTTATGTTAATTTAAGAAAATTTTATAAATAGTAATAAAAATAATTATATTAAGATCATATTTGGAAGAAAAAAATAAGTCATTCCAAAAGAAGTTTTAAATGTTGATATGATCAATGGTTTAGAAAAATCCAACGCATGATATTAAAGCTATGTAAATTGTTTACATAAATTTGAAATTTTTATTATTAAAAAATAAAAGTATTCATAAAATATATAATATTTTGGAATATATAGGAGTTAATATTAAAACCATATAAATTATAATATGAAATTTTCATATTGGATAAAATTGAATTGGTCATGTTTGTTCATGCCTAAATTATAAATTGTTCATAAGTTTTTTATGAATAGTTCATAAATATATTTATCTTCTATTTAAATGTATGAATATTTATCTAATTATTTATTCCATACTTTATTATTCATGAATATAATTTTTATATTATTAATTGTTTTGAATTATTTAGTTTAAATATTTAAATTTCATCTAAATTATCACACATGAATTTAAAGAGTTATATGTTATGTTTGATAAATGATTTAGTTTTTTTTTCTACATTAAATTTTTATTTAAAAATTTTATGATCTTGAATTAATAATTTGGTTATAATTTATATATGTTAAGTGTTATAATTATGATGGTATTGAAATATATCTTTAGTAATGTATCCCTAGGTGGAGCGACTTTGTGTCAGACTACTTAATGTCCTATGCCTTGTATATAAAATTGAGAGTTGGTTACCTATCACTCTAGGATTACTCTTGTGGGTATTATTGATTTCAAATGATTCTATATATTTACAAGAAAATGTTACATATACATTATTCATGATATTCTTTTGGATAAGTATGAATATTTTTGTTTTAAAATTTGGGTTAGAAACACAGGCTATGATTTGTGTAAGGATTTATACATAAATATGGTTTGAACATAATGATTTAGTGGTGGGAATAGGATTCCAAGCTAAATAATTTAAAATATTTATAAATAAAGGGAATAATGTGAGATAAAGTGATAATATTAAATACCCTTTAAAATAAAAAGTTTTATATTCCTTTTAAAGAAAACACATTTCAAGACAACGATCATCCAACCAGGTAGGTTCATGATATATATGAGTACCCATTGATTATCTTGTGTAATGTGTGGAGGAGATGTCTAAACCTAAGAGTTTGGGGGAAAATACCACTATGATTTTTGGGCTAAACTAAATTGAGGGATCCTAATAGGATTTGGTTATCATAGGGATAGAGTTCAGTTTATCCATATGATGGATTAAGAAATGATTTTTTTTCTCTACTATCCAAGATTCATATATTAGATGATTGGAATCACGTTCTTCCTAAATATATGAGTGATGGGATAAACCACTCATACAAGGCATAAAAAAGATGGATAACCCTAATATTTAAGTAATCATATATTTCTATGAGCTTTGGGTTATGATTATCTGGAAGGACATAAAAGGATTAGGCTACTAGAGGAATGGAGTTTATTTTATCCATATGATAGATTGGGGAAGGATATTTCTTCTCAAAAATCTAAGATTCATATATGAATAGAATTATGGACAACTTAAATAGTTAAGTGGTGTGAGAAACACTAAATAATAACAAATCTTAGTGAAATATATATCTTATACTACTAATGGATATGATGGATTTTAAAAAGGGGCATCATTTTAATCATAGAACGTTTAATAAAAAAATTTATTAAATGAATGTAGAATATGATACTCACCTAATATAAGCTTAATTTATAGATATGGAATCATCATCCTCATACATTACTTTCAGATCAATCCAAGAGAATATATGATCTTAATGTAAGCATCTTCTTTGACTATCATAATACTTATGAATTGTTCTTAAGAAAAAAATCTTATGTGTTAATGATACGACTTCCTGAGTAACTAAATCATGAATCTATTTAAAAATAAGGTATAAATTCTTACTATAAGAATAAATGAATCAATATGAGTCTTTAAAGGCATTAGATGAAAATTTTCCTAAGAAACTTTAGTATCTTATCAAATATTTGATATGATTGAGTATGTTAATGACAAGGAGAGACTATAGGTTTATTATAAGGCTTACTTTGGTTAAGGAATTCATTCTATGATCATTATTGGAAATGATCTGATAATTTTAATGTGTTCAATAAAAATTTACCCTATATTTTCAAAATATTGAATATATATGAACTATTTCATGTGATTACCAAGTTATAGTGTTGTATTAACAACACAAGTAGGTAAAATTTTAAACAAAAATAATAAATATTAGTTATAAAGTTCAACAATATTTATTCTAATAACCATTATAATTCATTGAAACTGAAAGAATATATCAGGAATAAAGGGCATTGTTTATATATGAAATAATTGTTTAGGATTCCTAGAGGGGTTTAGGAAACTCTATGGAAATTACTAGTCATATATCAATGTTATAGAAATAAATTATTTAATTTTAAAAGGTATATGATACCAAATGTATATTTTACAAAAAAAATTAAAAGAGTTCAAAATCATGGAATGAATAAATATATCTTGTATTTTACAATTAAATGATAAGGAATTGGGTTCCTTAATCATGATTGGAATGCAAAGGAATATTTCAAGCTCAGATAGATTTTTTTAAATAATGTGTATTTTCATCTTATTATATTATATGATAATCGAAGTTTATGTGGTCTAGTATGTACTAGGGTGGTATGGGATACTACTCCTCATTGAATATTTCATGGGTTCAACCCACTATGACCCCAATTTTGGGGGTATTTTGTGTAGGGAATGTAGTTAACACTATATAAATTTTTCAATGGTGTATTATATCAAGTACTATAGTAATGGTGGGTACTATAGAAATTAATATAGAGGTGGAATGAATTGTAATAGTTATAATAGAAAATGTGGTTACTGTAGCAATATTATTTATAGAATGTCTTTTGGGATATAAGTATCAGCCTTTGGTCTATATAAGGATCTTATAATCCATTGGACCTTCAGACCATTAAAATTGTAATGGTCGTAGTGGGTGATTACCAATACTAGTGGGGATGGATAAGGCATGACTCACTTATATACCTAGGGTGTAACACCCCAAGATTTCATAGTACGTTGTTTCTTCAAAGTAATTCAATAACTTGCGTTATATGCAACACTGAGTTCAAGCGCACCACGACTTACCAAACTAGCCGTTCAAAAGAGGTTATAAATAGTATTAACTAAATTATGAATTTTTTTATATTCTATATAATTTTAACATCCATATTATGTGTTTCTTAGACATAATATAAGAACAAATTCATTTTTTTTAGATAAAGGAACTATTTTTCAGAAATGCAATTTTACCACCTTTTAATGGAGAACCTTTTTTAAATCCAAAATTTAACACTTTTATATATTCTATTTGACAAAATAAAATTCTTCTTTATAATCAAGAAATCAAAATTTACTTTCGGTAAATTTTTGGTATTTTTCTGATAAAATTAATTTTTTAATGAATAGTTAAAAATACAGTATTTTAATTCAAAACTGCCTTTTAATATAATCTATTTATATGGTTAGATTATCTTTTTAATTTATTTTAAATTGTAATTAGATTATATTTTTACCATTTAAATCAATTTTGGTCATTCGAAGTAATTTCACTTTGAAATTGGACATAAACAAGTGTCGATCTTTTGATGGTTATTGTTTCTTAAAAACACGCTATTTGTTTTGACAATAGGAATTAAATTTAAATTAATTACTCAAAATTCTATGTTTTTAATTTGGTAAAATGGACATCATTTTTTAATTCGGAATATCAAATATATCTTAGACTGAATTTTTGGTATTTCTCTAAAAACTTTCAATTTTTGATGAATAGTGAAAAACACTGAGTTATTGTTTAAACCAACTTTTTATTTAAATAATTATTTATTTTATTTAAATTTATTTGCGGTCAAAATAGATACATAATACCTATATAAGTTCAATGTAATTCATTAGAGTCATTTTATAATAATTTTAGATATATAAAATTTTATTGAACTTTTTATCGTCTTTTACCCACCTCCTAAGAGCATTTGCAAATTTGCATAAAATTTAATTTTACCACTTCTGTGAGTTGAATTTCAAAAATCTGAGAGACACGATTGATATCAGTAAGTAAAATTTGGTTCAATAAGATGAAAATAATTTTTAGTGAATAGTAACTTTTGACTTTTATTTACCGCGGTTAAAAGTAAATAGGGTAATTAAAGGTAAAAATGATATCATAATTACCCTAACACATGTTCTACTTATATTGGATAAGTGTAATTCGACCAAAAAAAACCTTAGGAATAAAATATGATACTCTTTGGTCCACTTGGATTAGATTAAGACATTTATTATTATTTAATTTAAAGAAGAGTTAAAAGTGTTAAAGTCAAGTTTCCCTAACTAAAACATTTTTAATATAAAGTTATAAATAATATAAATTAGACTATAAATATTAATTATAAAGATAAAAATATTTCTTACATAATGGTATTTTATTTATAATTTTTAGACATTAAATAATTAAATTTATATATGACACAATGATGATGCAGTAATTACCTTATTAATGAAAAATTAAAATAATTGATATTATAAATATCCAAATAAATGTATTTTGAGACTTTTTATGAATTAAAATAATTTTATAGGTTAATATGACATTTTAGGGTTGATTATATAAAAAAAAATTGAAGTGATAAGGTTGTTATAACTTTCACAAAAACATAATACCAAATAGTATCAAAATTGACATAAATTAATTTTTAAAACAAATACTATATTATTGATTGGTATAATATCCCTAAAAATCTAAGGTTCATACAAAGAGATTAAATAATATTATATAGGTCATCAATGAACCACTTTAGTTTCTCTTAAATTTTGAGAGTAAGTTTATTAAGCATATAGTGTAAGAATACAAAAAGACACAGTAAAAGTTAAACTATTTAACTAAGAATTAAATATAAAATATAAGGTTAAAATGGTAAACTAAACTTGTCTAAAACATATTGGTTGAGATTAAATAGACCCATAACCACCTAATTCTCGAAATAAATTCATTTGGAGCCATTATAAATCGAAAATAATTATATAATAAAATAATATTTTCAATGTTTTCTAAAGAGCCCCCCCTCCCCCTTATAAAAATCCATCACCTATAACCCATTAATCACACCTCTCAAGACCATTTGATCATCAAAACTTTTCCCAAATAATCTCTCAATATCCCTATACTCCTCCTAGAAGCCTTACCTTAGGCATAAGGCACTTTAAGAAGTCCTTTTGGATCAAACCAAAGGGGGTTACCCAATTTTAAGATAATGTCTTCCCTAAGGTTCTCTTATTTTTATTTTACTTCTCCAACCCTCTAAACTCTTTTTATTATTTTATTTTATAACAAAACAAGTATAATCAATATAATAGGTTTTTTTATGATAATTATTCGAGCTACACTTACACACACCTCCATCTAATGGGGAAAGAACATACTGTTTCTGTGGACGGCAAACTACTGCCTCCCGAAACGATGATTGTTCAATTATCTCCTAACACCTATTATGGTGTCCATTAAGATGGAACTGTATTTATATGTGATATATATTATATTTATATTGTTTTTATTCCTCTTTATGATTCATTTATAGTATACCTTTATGGTTTCAATAATGGTAAATGCGATAATTTCATTTGAGGAAGTGCGGACTACCGCCCCCTCAAAATGATATGACTCATTTTTTCCATACGTGGAATGTATAAAGGATGGAGTTAATAAAATTATATATGATATTGTAATAGAATTATAATATACCTATTTATCTTTAAGTATTCATTCAATTAAAATACGAACAATAAATGAAAGTAGCGTTCATGTGTACGTACGGCTTACCGTCTCCATGAACAGTGCATTTCATTTCTTATCTCAAAATGTTATGTACTATTATAAATACATATATATACTGGATATATAAGATATATATGATATCTAAATAATTAATACCATTCTGGACATAAGTTACTTTTGACCACATGGACATCATGTAATTATAATAAATTTACTTTTGACTCAAGTAACAAATATCAACAAAAGGATCGTTATTAACTTAAATGAGTACATAATGTTTATAAAATTCTAATAAGTGATATAAAAGAAATAATAAATTTTAAAAAGGTTCTTAATCAAGTATAAATTAACTTTATTTTTTTATTCATTAGATTAAATAATGAACGGGTTAAGTCGGACACAAGGTAAGGGTTATTTTCTACAATCTCTTCATTATCCGAGATTGTTTTTATGTAAGTATCTACTGGGACATCTTTATTATACATTTCCATGTTTCATAAAAGGGTTTTCAAAGGGAATATTTTTAAGGGAATTTTTACTAAAAAATCATTTTAAAATGTTTTAAAGATTAATTCTTCTAAACCTTTCTCATTAATGTCCATATTTTCAAAATAGTTTTAAGTATTTATTTATATGGACATGAATGTTTTAAAATGCTAATTTCTTTCAAAAGTTTCAAAGTGTTATGGGAAAATTTTATTAAAAACTATCTTTTAAATAAATTCCTTTATAAATTATGTGAATTTTAAATGTTTTCATGAAAAAGGGATATTTCTCTCAAAGATTTTTTCAAATCATTTTCATATATGTCAACATCCTTTGATGGATTTTAAACTTGTCTGAAGTTGATTTATTATGATACAAATCTTCCATATTGTATTGAAGGTTTTGTGATATTTTTGACTATGGATATGTTATTTTATACCATTCATGGTTTATGGATAAAGTATTGACATTTCGTATGCTAGTTTTAATACGAATGTTTATGTTATGTTTAAACCTTTTCATATGAGGAATGCATTAGACTTAGTAAGTGACGGGTGGATACCACTATAGCTCCTCGATGCATCGGTAGGTATCTTGAGACAAACTACTATCTTGGCACAAGGCCTTGAAAAAATCTTATTTGTAGTCTTGGCATAAGGCCTTGACTATGTGGTTATGAAGTCTGGCCTTATGCATTCCATCATTATGAAATTGACTATGGATATTACATGTGATTATTCGACTAGTAGAATATCCATGTGAATAAGTAAATGGAATTATTTGATTTATCTTTTCCATATTATACTGATTCTTATTTTTAAAAGTATTTTTTATGTTTTATACATTTTCTTGAATGTTTATTCTGATTTGTGAAAGTTTCCACTATATTTTTATCCTTAATGAGTGTTTGATCTCACCCCTTTCTTATGTCTTATTTTCCCAGGATTCCAAAAAGTGTATTATGATTGATAAGCAGGGTTAAGCTAGGGGATTAATGGAATTATCAAAGGATCATTTATATTTTGTTTTATTTTCTAATGTGTAATGTAACATTCATGTATGTAATATATTTTCCAAGACTGCTAAACTAATCGGTCTTTCGAGACTTGATTCCTTGTAATCATGCCAATGTATTAAAATAATACACCGACTCTGGGATTTTGGGGTCGGGGTGTTACATAGCGTGTGTATGTTTTGGTCTTATAATCCTCTAAACTGAATAAAAAATAAGGTATGTTATTTTTAAGAAATATTTTTTATGAGAAATATGAGATGATGGATTTAATACACATTGTTTATGTAATGAAACAAACTTTCATTAATTAAAATTCATCTTGATCTAATTAAATGTATTATTATGAAAAATGTTTATATAAAATGTGAATTTCATTAGTTTTATGATTTTGTATTTTTAAAATACTGTTAAGAATTGTGACCGTTTCTAATATAGTTGTTGAACAGTAATCACATGATTAGTATAAATATAGGGCTTTAACAAATCCAATTTACTCAGATAAAGGAAGTGATGGCCTCATCGAGTAGACTTTCCCCATATGAAGCCCATTTGTTGGAGATTTGGAAGGAGGTGGAGTCATTGGGCTTCACTCTTGACCAAGCCCAAGTCGAGCTTCAACATGTTAAACTCATATGGAATTGCCTACGAGAGAACTGGAAGTTGATAGAGATTGCTACGAGAGAAATGTTATCTGAGCCACCCCCAGAGTCTGTCACCATCACACACCTTACTCTTCAGTCTTATGCAGGTGTTATAAGGGGTTATGTAATAAAAACCTAGTACTATGATTATAAACATTATTTTTTTATAGAGAATATACATTCATTTTATTATTGTTACTTTGTAAATAGTTTTTAAAGTGAAAATATTATTTTTAGTTAATATTCAACTAAGCAATATATTTTGATGAATTTATGGATTTTTGAATTAAATAATATTTTAATAAAATATTATTATTATTATTATTAAATTACTTTTTATTAAATACAAATTATTGTATAATTTTAGGAATGCAATTATAATTTATATTAAGGTTTGAAAGCTGTTTTTGTTAAAACCCATGAATTTTTTATAAATTTCAGTTTTTATATTAAAAGTAAAAATTCAAATATTTATAAAATTATTTAGATAAAATGAATATTATTTTTGGAATCAGGTTGTTGAAATTATCCAATGGTGAATTTTTCATAATTTTCTAATACAGTCGAAGTTTTGGGTAAAAATTAAATACCGTTTAAATATATAATTTGTTTTATGACATCATAATGACCCAATAGTGATGTAATAAAATACGATAAACACTATTTTCGGCTAATATATTTTTTAACATTAAAAGAATGTGATTTTAGATTTGTTTTATTTATTTTACAAAGCTTTAGTGGACCCTTCAAGACTTATAAAACATTTTTTCTTTTTAAATTGTTTTCCTTGAGAGTGTGACTCACCTCCACATAAGAAACCCTATTATTTTAAGAATTTCATCCATTGGCCTTATAAAATATTTTTTTACACTCCCCTATGGAAAAAACCATGGGAAAAAACCATGTTCAAAAACTATGGGCTAGTTTGTGGTTTTGATTAGTTTAATGTGTGGTGTCCCAAACCTAAATAATAAATAATTTCCTCTATTTTCCTATATAAACCCACCCAAGATCCAACTTCCTCTTCACTAAAAGCCTTTTGAGTTCATCCAAAAAATTACCTTATCTCTCTATAATCTTCTCAAGGTTCCCCAAGCTCCAAATAATCCAATATCAAGCCTCTCCCAAGCCTTTGGGATCACACTTCCAAGTAAGGGATTCCTACCTTTCTCATTTTATCCAAGTTTCTTAATATTTTTATGCCCTTTTGTTTTCAATTATAATTGTTGGGGTATGATTTATCACCTCCCCATACTACCCTCTCTATGTTTTAATGATTATATAACCCTTTCTATCTCATTAAATTCCTCCCATGTACACGAGTTACCATGCAGAAATTCTGTAAGGAATCTCTCTCTTTTCATTTACATTCAAGAAAATATTTTGTATTATAAATATAAATTCCATTTATTATGTTGGAAAATGTATCTATATGAACACGTTACTTTCCATTTCATATAAATATGATGATACACCCCTTTCCCTCTCATCAACCATTTTTATGAATCCTTATGTCACGTCATTATGCTGCTGAAATTGCACCACAATTTTCCAAGCTAAAGATATTGTGTAGAGAATACCATGCCCGTTTATCTATTAATGGTATTCACCTTTATGCACATTTACTTATTGATTATAGATTTTCATGTATTAATTCCACATTCCTTTATCATGGAATAAATTTTTATGGTTAATGTGTTCATGTTTAATGATCCATGTGGCACACTTATGCATGAAATGAAATGTTTAAGAAGGGTGTGCCCTGATAGAACTCCAATGCATTGGGTAAAGTATAGTATCATGATAAGTCATGTGAAATGAGTATTGAATCATGATAATTCAAGTTCAATGAGGGTTTAATCATGATTCATGTGCAATGAGGGTATACTCATGCTCTATGTGCAATGAGCCTTGGCTCATGCTAATTCCATGTTAAGTGTTGTTGCCACATTTCCATGTTATGATAATCATGTTATATCATGCCTTTATGTTCATGTTTCTCTTATGCTCAATTAATATTCCTATTTCCTAACATGTATTGTATCCTTCATGTTATGCCTTGTTTAATCCCTTTGTAGCACCCCTAGTTTGAGGTATGTGGCCTTTGTTTATGCATTTTTTATGTGTTTAAAGTGCATGGGATGATCTGGGAAGAGGTTGAGAGAGTTTGGAATGGTTTTGGATGAGTTTGGAGGCCTTTAAAGGGGTACATGGTTTGACCACGGTTAGTGGAAACCATGTAGGTTCTCTAGGAAATCGTGCAGGGGATATAGTAGGCTTTGCATGGCCGGCACATGGTTTTCCAAACCGTGTGAGGAAACCATGAGGACCTTAGCTCTCGAGGTAGTAGAGTGTGCACGATTAGCGCACGGTTTTCCAAACCTTGTGGGCTAACAGTGCTGCCACTTAAAAATAGGGTTATAAGTTCCGGGATCCCTCGGATTAACCTAAAACACTTCAAACTTCCTCCAACTCGAGCCTCACTCGGGATTTTGGGTTCTCAAGGGTTAAGGGTGCTCTCCCACTCGATTTGGAAGCATTTCAAAGGGGTTTCAAGGTGGTTTGAAAGTTGTTTCTCCTAGGTAAGTTTTCTCTCATGGTTTCTTTGTGTTTTCCTCTAGATCGTCTTTTCCCTCTTTCTTGGTTTTCTAGATCTACACTTTTTGTGTGTAGATCTAGTGTTGTGGCTGCCTTGGATGATGATTTTAAGGCTTTTGAATGTTAGGGAAGGGGATCTAGAGAGGTTTCATTGGAGCGTTCGCCGGATTTTAGGTGTGATCGTTCATGGGTTGATTTCTCGAGAACCCTAAAGGTAGGTGGATTCTCTCTCGACTCCACTTCGTTAGAACTAGTGGTTCCTTGTTACAATTAATTTTTGTGATAAAAATTAATTGTGAATTGTTATGAAAAATTGGTTGGAAATACTTTGGGGATGTTTTGGGGATATTTGGGAAAAAAGAGGTTTTATGGTGAAATGCTATTCTTGTGGATTTTAAAATGGAGATTTTAAAATGGGATGCTATGGCTGATTGTGAAAATGATTGATGGAAATGTTTTTCAATAAAAGGGGAATTTTATTGAAAGGTAGTTTGGAATGGAAAATGGTTTTCAATAAATTTGTGATTTATTGAAGGGGATGGATATGCAATGGAATTGGTTGATTGCATGTGGTTGTGTCCTTGGTTGGTTATATGCTTGGATTTGTCTTGTTTTAATGTTGTGTGGAAGTGGCAAGAAGTACCACTATAAAAAGGGGATGGATAGTGGACGGAAGGGCCACCATCAATGGTAAGTGGACGGGAAGTGCCACTAAAGTGTGAATGGGTGAACAGGTTGGACGGAATCTCCACCGTTTGGTTGTTTGGTTGTTTTGGTTGTTTGTTGTGAATTGATTTGAAAGACGGAAGTTGTTATGATAACGTGTAAATGATGAGATGGTTTGTAGCATGTTTTCTTTGTCTTTCCCTTGGTTTCTTGGGTTGGATGTGATGGCTTGGTAAGGGCATGTTTGGCTTGTGAAAAAATGGTTGCACTTGTGATTTAATTTATATAAACTATTTTATATAAATGTGCTAATGGTTTTATCCTGGTGGCGTGTGTAGGGAAGTCATTTGGGGAAATCCTACTGAGTTTTAGTACTCACCCCCTACTTTGGCATGCTGGTGTCTTTGCAGATGTTGTATATCGTGACGTGGGAAAAGGTAAGGCATCCCCCCTCCTTTATTGGAGCATTGTGATGTCTCAATGGAGCTTGGAGCTTGGAGCTTGGTGTGGAGCTATGGTGGTGTCATGGCTTGTAGTGTTTGTTGTTTAGCTTCCACTTGTACTCTGATATGGTTGGTTGTATTGGTTTTGAGTTGTGTTGTGGAAGAACTTGGTTGTCTTTTGGGAATGTATGGTTGGGTAATTGAATTAACATGCATCATATAGTGGTTGTTCGTGGATGGTTTGGTTGGTTTTTTCTTAAGGTAAAATCAATCCCCAACTTGATCTTGAAGCCCTCGACATTTATTTCCAGCCTTTGGCATCTTGGGAAGATCGCCTAAGGCCAAATATCCCTCACCGCCTCCTCAAGAAAATGAGGTAGGGGCGGGGTGTTACAAGTGGTATCAGTTTGTTTGGTCCTTTGGAGTTGATTCTCAGATTTTGTGTTGACATTCGTTGTGGTATACTCCTTGAGTCAGGATGGTAGCAAGGCATAGGATTGTAGGAAATTGGAATTTATAGCATAAAAGGACATAGTTAATCCTTTTATGCTGAAATTCAAGTTACCAGGGAGTTGGGTACATAAGTGTTTTAGAGACACTTATGGGCATTAGAAATCTCATGGTCATGGGTGTAGCCAATGAAATGAGCATGACATGCACGGCAGAAATGACTTCCCACTAGGATGTATATTTCATTGGGGTATAATGATCTATGGGCTGAACTAATAAATGGTTTTTGTGTGAAACTGTAATGTGAATAAATTTGATATTTTGAAAATGGTATGATTTTCAAAATGGTGAAACATGGGAAATGTGAACTTCTGGAAAGCCTTGTTGTGAAAGTGTTGTGTAATATGATTTGAAAAGGGATTTTGTGATGTCTAAAGAAGTGAGACTCATGGTTTTTTGTTTTCTGTTTATAAAAATGGAACCGGTTAGGCATCATAGAGACCAACCAAAGGAGGATGATGAGAATGTGGTAGCACCTGAGCCTCATGTGAATCAGCATCTAGTGAAAAGCATAGTGCAAGATTTCCAAGCTGTGGAAAGTGGAAACAAAGTGGATGAACCAAGACATGTGGATCATGTGGTTCAGTTTCAAAATCAGAATCCACCCATCTTCAGGGGTGATTTAGAGCTGTAGAGGGCAGAAGCATGGTTGAATAGAATGAACAAGATCTTCGAGTTATTGGGAACGCCGGTAGAATTAAAGGTGAAGTTGTCCACGTATATGTTGGAAGATCTTTCCCTTCAGTGGTGTGATTTGGTAGTCCAAGAGGGGACGGACCAGGGTATGATGTGGGAAGGCTTTGAGGAATTTTTTTAACAAAAAATTATACCCACATACGTTTAGAATTCAGCATATGACGGATTTCTTCAGTTTGAGGCAAGAGCTTATGTCTGTGACAGAGTATGCAGCTAAGTTTATGAACTTAGTACGGTTTGCACCCAAGGTGGTAGGTATAACGTCATTGAAGGCAAGGATCTTTGAAACGGGGTTAAGGCAAGAAATACGTTAAAAGATAGCGGTGTTGTGTATAGATGATTACACAGAGATAGGGAATAGAGCCTCGGTGGCCAAGAGGGGCTTTTTGGGCACTCCGGGTGAAGGAAGCATGGTGGTACCCATGGGGAATAGTGGGAACCCTAATGCTGGGTTCAAGAGAAGGAGGGACACTTATTCCCAGGGTGGGAATATGACATATAATCCGACAGTGGTATCGGTAAATCTTCCTCTGAATCCCCAGAGCAAGCTGGGATGTTTTCATTGTGGTTCTACGAGCCACATCAAGCGGGATTGTACGGCACAACCTCGAGCATGTCATAATTGTAATTAGATGGGTCATCTGCAGCATTATTGTTGGAATGCTCCAAGGTCAGGTGCACGTGACACTCCTCAGAGATTGCAGATGTCATATGCTTCGATGGGACGGGGACAGCAGCACATCCCTCGTTAGTAGAGTAAAGTGGGTCATGGTGATTCTCGGAATACCACGACACCTTAGCAGGGCAATAAAGAGTTGAGTATAGAAAGAAAACATGTGTTTGGAGCTGATCAGGTTGTGGTGGATAATCAGTCGGGACCATCTATGGTGTGAGGTACTATTCTTTTAAATTCAACCTTGATGCAATTGTTGTTTGATACAGGTTCTTCACACTCTTTTATTACTACACGTGTGGTTGATTTGCTGGGTTTAAGGGTAGAAATTATTCCCTCGGTTTTGAAACTTCAAGCTCCTCTGGGTCAAAGAGAGTGTAGAGCCTTCTTGTGAAGAGAATGTTGTATCGTTGTGGGCAAGGTTGAGATAGTGTGGAATTTCTCAATGCTTGAGATGGATGGGTATGATGTAATCCTGGGAATGGATTGGCTAGTGTCGTTTAAGGCCCACATCAATTGTGATGTGCGAACAGTGGATTTTACGACACGTTATGGTGTTAGACATCTCTTTAGAGGAGAGAGGCATGAAAGGCAAGGTGCAACGGGTTTTTTGGCACCAGCAGTAGGTATGTTATCGTATAAGTTGGCAGTATTGTCGTTAGAATCGGTAGAGGGTGTTGAGCAGAGTGTTCCTCCGGCAGTGGTGGATCAATTCATGGATGTTTTTTAAGAAGAAGTATATGGGTTACCTCCCGTAAGAGAAGTAGAGTTTACAATTGATCACTTTCTAGGGACCAGCCCTATCTCACTTCCGTCTTATCGGATGGCACCAGCTGAATTGCGGGAATTGAAAATCCAGTTGGAAGAGTTAGAAAACAAATGTTTTATCTGGTCTAGCACTTCTCTGTGGGTAGCACTGGTGTTGTTTGTGAAAAAGGCGAATGGAACTTTGAGGATCTGTGTTGATTATCGTAGACTTAACCAAGTTACGATAAATAATGGATATCCACTTCCACAAATTGATGATTTTTTTGACTAGTTGAGGGGAACCCAGTGGTTCTCCATGATCGAACTGAGGTCAGGATATTATTAATTGCGGTTGAGGAAGGAGGATATTTCTAAAACAACTTTTAGAAGTAGATATGGCCATTATGAATATGTGGTTATGCCCTTTGGTCTAACGAATTCACCAGCGGTGTTTATGGCATTGATGAATCAGATATTTTAGAGATATCTGGATTCATTTTTGGTGGTGTTTGTAGACGATATTCTGGTGTATTCAAAAACAAGGGTGGAGAATGAGCGGCACTTGGAGATAGTGTTGGTGATCTTGAGGGATCATCGGTTGTATGCCAAATTGTCAAAGTGTGACTTTTTGATACGAGAAGTTCATTTTCTTGTCCATGTGATTTCTGAAAGGGGTGTTTCAGTGGATCCAGAAAAGATAGAGGCCTTTATCTCGTGGAAACCGCCAAATAATGTGTTTGAGATACAGAGTTTTCTGGGTCTAGTTGCATATTATTGGTGTTTTGTTCATTATTTTTCATGTTTGGCTTCACTGATGACATCTTTGACAAGAAAGGATATTCCATTCCAGTGGAATGAGTAGTGTCAGCAGTGTTTCAAGGAGATAAAAGGTCGTCTTACATCAGCACCAATCTTGGTTTTTCCAGAACCAGGAAAAGGATACATGGTGTATTGCGATGCATCGGTATCAGGGTTGGGGTGCGTTCTCATGCAAGGGAATCATGTGGTTTTGTATGGATCACGGTATTTGAGGGTGCATGAGAAGAACTACCCAACTCATGATTTGGAGTTGGAAGCAGTGGACCATGCTTTGAAGGTGTGGCTCCATTATCTCTTCGGTGAAAAATTCACGGTATATACAGATCATAAGAGCTTGAAGCACATTTTCTCACAAAGGGATTTGAACTTGAGGAAAATGAGATGGATGGAATATCTCTATATGTTTGATTTTGACTTGATGTACACATCGAGTAAGGTAAATTCAGTGTCGGATGCATTAAGTATAAAATCATATGCTCTGGTGGTGAAACAAGCATCGGACCAGTGGCAGTTGATGTCGGTTATAGCTGACATGCGGTTGGAATGTGAGGACCAAGGCGATAGAGCGGTATTCTTTCTGATTTTGTGGATTCCTGACTTGGTTGGCTTGGTAAGAGAGGTACAGATATCTGATCCTGAGTGTGTGGCCATGGGGTCGAGACTCAATGGTGGGGAGACCATTGAGGGTTGGCAACTGAATGAAGATTCAGTTTTGTGTTTTCGGAGTCGGATGGTTGTACCAGTTTCTTGCCAGGATGATCTTCTCAGGGCGTACCATCATTCTAGGTGGGTTGTTCATCCTAGAATTCAGAAAATGTATAGAGCGTTGAAAGCACAGTTCTGGTGGGCTGGCATGAAAATAAGAGTGTCTGAGTTTGTTTCGAGATGCTTAACTTGTCAGCAGGTCAAGGTAGAGCATCAGAGGCCAGTAGGAATGTTGTAGTCTTTACCAATCCCTGTTTGGAAGTGGGAGCAGATAGCGATGGATTTTTTTACTGGTCTCCCAAGAACGGTCAGAAAGCACAATGTCATTTGGGTGATAGTGGATCGGCTAACAAATTCCACCCATTTCATCCCAATTCGTGAATCTCATACGGTGGAGGATCTGTCCAAAATCTATATCCGGGTGGTGGTAAAGAGGCATGGTGTTCTATTTTAGATTGTATCAAATAGAGATCTGAGATTTACATCTCGTTTCTGGAAATCCTTACAGCAAGCCCTGGGGACACAGTTGATGATGAGTACGGCGTATCACCCTCATACGGATGGTCAATCCTAGAGGACCATACAAACTCTGGAGGATATGTTGTGGGCTTGTGTCATGGATTTTGGCGGCTCGTGGGAGGATCACTTATTTTTGGTTGAGTTCTCGTACAATAATAGTTATCATGCATCCATACAGATGGCTCCATTTGAAGCATTGTATGGGTGGCCATGTCGTTCTCCACTATGTTGGGTGGAAACAGGTGAGTCCTCAATGATTAGACTGAGCCTTGTCCAGGAAACTATGGAGAAGATCAAGTTGATCAGGAAGAGAATGGAGATGGCTCAGAGTCATCATAAATTGTATGCGGATCATCGTCGATGTTCGTTGTCATTCGAGGTGAGTGATCATGTGTTCTTGAGGATCTCTTCTAGGTTGGGACATCACCGGTTTGGGAAGTAGGGAAAGTTATCTCTAAGGTATATTGGGCCTTTTGAGATTCTTGAGTGGGTTGGTGAGGTGGATTATCATTTGGCTTTTCCACCTAGGTTCAGTGCGGTGTACAATGTGTTTCATGTGTCGTAGTTGAAAAATTATCAGCCGGATCGTGACCATGTGATTCGATGGGATCATGTTGAGCTAGAACTAGATGCTTTGTTGGTGCATGTGCTAGTGCAAGTTGTGGATATGAAAGAGAAAGTCTTGTGTAGTAAAATCATCGGTTTAGTTTGTGTTTTGTGGCAACATGGTCAGATTCAAGAGGAGACATGGGAGCGGGAGAAAGAGATGGTCGAGTAGTGGCCCGAGCTCTTTCGGCAAAGGGCGGGTTCACTACTTTCTGTGGACGGAATGTCCAATGGTGGGGAGAATGTAGCACCCCTAGTTTGAGGTATGTGGCCTTTTTTATGCATTTTTTACGTGTTTAAAGTTCATGGGATGAGCTAGGAAGAGGTTGGGAGAGTTTGGAATGGTTTTGGATGATTTTGGAGGCCTTTAAAAGGGTGCATGGTTTGAGCACGGTTAGTGGAAATCGTGTGTGTTCTCTAGGAAACCGTGCAGGGGAGACAGTAGGCTTCGCACGGCCAGCACACGGTTTTCCAAACTGTGTGAGGAAACTGTGCAGACCCTAGCTCTTGAGGCAGTAGAGTGTGCACGGTTAGTGAACGGTTTTCCAAACCGTGCAGCCACTTAAAAATAGGTTTATAAGTTCCGAGCTCCCTCGGGCTTAACCTAAAACACTCCAAACTTCCTCCCACTCGAGCCTCACTCGGGATTTTGGGTTCTCAGAGGTTAAGGGTTCTCTCCCACTCGATTTTAAAGCATTTCAAAGGGGTTTCAAGGCGGTTTGAAAGTGTTTTCTCCCAGTTAAGTCTTCTCTCGTGGTTTCTTTATGTTTTCCTCTAGATCTGCTCTTCCCTCTTTCTTGGTTTTCTATATCTACACATATAGGGTTGTGGTTGCCTTGGATGATGATTTGAAGGCTTTTGAATGTTAGGGAAGGGGATCTAGAGAGGTTTCGGTGGTGCGTTCACCGGATTTGAGGTGCGATTGTTCGTGGGTCAATTTCTCGGGAACCCTAAAGGTAGGTGGCTTCTCTATCGACTCCACTTGGTTAGAACTAGTGGTTCCTTGTTACAATTAATTGTTGTTCTGAAAATTAATTTTAATTTTTATACGAAATTGGTTGGAAATCCTTTGGGGATGTTTTGGGGATATTTGAAAAAAATGGGTTTTATGGTGAAATGTTATTCTTGTGGATTTTAAAATAGAGATTTTAAAATGGGATGCTATGGCTGATTGTGAAAATGATTGATGGAAATGGTTTTCAATAAAAGGGGTGTTTTATTGAAAGGTTGTTTGGCATGGAAAATGTTTTTCAATAAATGGATGATTTATTGAAGGGGATGGGTATGCAATAGAATTGGTTGATTGCATGTGGTTGTGACCTTGGTTGGTTATATGCTTGGATTTGGCTTGTTTGAATGTAGTGTAGAAGTGGCGAGAAGTACCACTATAAAAAGGGGATGTATAGTGGATGAAAGGTCCACCATAAATGGTAAGTGGACGGGAAGTTCCATTAAAGTGTGAATGGGTGAATGGGTTGGACGGAAGCTCCACCGTTTGGTTGTTTGGTTGTTTTGGTTATTTGTTGTGCATTGCTTTGCAAGACAGAAGTTGTTGTACTAACGTGTAAATGATGAGATGGTTTTTATCATGTTTTCTTTGGCTTTCCCTTGGTTTCTTGGGTTGGATGTGATGTCTTGGTAAGGGAATGTTTGGCTTGTGAAAAAATGGTTGCACTTGTGATTTAATTTATATAAACTGTTTTATATAAATGTGCTAATGGTTTTATCCTAGTGGTGTGTGTAGGGAAGTCATTTGGGGAAATCCTACTGAGTTTTAGTACTCACCCCCTTCTTTGGCACATTGGTGTCTTTGTAGATGTTTTATATCGTGATGTGGGAAAAGGTAAGGCATCCCCCCTCCTTTAGTGGATCATTGTGATGTCTCGGTGGAGCTTGGAGCTTGGAGCTTGGTGTGGAGTTGTGTTGGTGTCATGGCTTGTAGTGTTTGTTGTTTAGCTTCCGCTTGTAATCTGATATAGTTAGTTTTATAGTTTTTGAGTTGTGTTGTGGAACAACTTGGTTGTCTTTTGGGAATGCAGGGTTGGGTAATTAAATTAACATGCATAATATAGTGGTTGTTAGTGGATGGTTTGGTTGGTTTTGTCTTAAGGGAAAATTGTTCCCCAACTTGATCTTGAAGCCCTCGGCATTTATTTCCAACCTTTGGTGTCTTTGGAACGATGCCTAAGGCCTAGTAGCCCTCACCACCTCCTCAAGCCAATGAGGTAGGGGAGGGGTGTTACACCCTTACTGGGATTTATATCTCACCCTTTTCTTATGCATGTCCTCAGGTTATCCCATGCAATGCTACGTACGAGGGAATGTAGTGGTCATGTAAAGGAATTTTTCAATAAATATGTGTGTTTTATGTTTTAACTTGTTATTTAATGTGCTTAAGTCCCAAAGACACTAGACCTCTCGATCTTATATGTTGTATCAAGTGAAGTTTTATGTAATAAATCTTTTTTAAGTGTGTAATAAAGAGCAGGGTTGTTATAGTTTATAATTCATTTGATTTTATAACATACTTGAATACAAGATAATGATAAAAAGTTAGTTTTATATATGATGGAGATTTAATCAAAGAAATTTTAAAAACATGATGAATTGATATTCCACCACTCATCAGCAACATTTTTTAAAGAATAAATTCATATTTTCATAATACTAATCTAAACACATATAAGATCATATATGATATGGATACAATATTTTATTTATTAATATTTTTAGTACATAAAATATGAGTTATTTCCTATACACAAATGAGTTTTTTTATCTTACTATTATATTCTAAAGAGAATATAGTTTATAATATTAAAGTGTGGGTATGATTAGACATAGAGAAGTTCAAATTTAACAAATAAAATATTACGTTAGTCGGTATTCAAATTGAATTCCACTAAATATCCAAAAACATTTTATGGTATATTGGTAAATAGAAATGTAAAGAGATATATTTAGTTATTATAATTACGTGAATGTAACTTTATATCTTAAAGGATTTTTGGGATGTACCAAAAAATAAATAATATAAGGAGTTTCATTAGTTGCTAAAATAATATTAAAGAAAAATTTGATAAAAAGGTTCTAAGAATGATAATGATGATGATAAACTTAGAAATAGTTCAAAGTAGACAAAAGAAGTCATTGACATTGAAATATTTGATGTTGTAAAGTAAAGGGATTTGAATACTTATTTAAAGAGTTGGTCATTTGGAACATGAATTATAAGTCTCTCCATTATAACAACTTTCTTTATTCATAGATGTTACTCACTAAATAAGTTTAGTAGAATGTTTTTATCAAATAGTCACATAGATATGTGGTGGGAATTACATAGTGGTGTAATGAATTCAATAAAACCCAAAAAATTACAACAAACATAAGGCTGATTCGGTAGTCTATAGTATGTGATATTATTATAAAGGATCTTATTCATGGATTTGTTAATTATTTTTAAAATGTGTCATGTTATACAAAATTAATTCTTTACATTATCATTCTTTCATATTGGGTGCATATCTTACTTGAAGTGTAATGATAATTAAGCTCCCAAAAATTTGATGTATCCCTAACCGATGTTTGGCATAAATTATTAAATATTTTGATGAAATTTTATAGTTAGCATGAGTTGGATATTGTATCGGGATACAGAATATGCTTATGAGGTATAAAATTGGTTTTTTGTGCTTAATGGTTCCCTAAATATATAAGACATGGAGTGTCATGCGCTATGTCTTGGTATACTTGATGTGCATGTTTCATATTTGGATTTTTTCCATTCATGAGTTTGGTGAGATACCTGGCATAAGAACCTATAGAATTTTATACATTTCTTATGTAATCCTTGAGGTATAGTTAATCAAGGGGTGCTTGGGTTCATTTTTTATCATGTTAGTGGTTAGATCTTAACTAAGATGTGTTATGTCCTCTCATATGACCAATATTACATATGGGTCCTCGATTGAGATATAATGGGAAGTGTATAGTCATACCTAGATAGTACATGTGATGTGATTATCTATTTGGGTGAGGGGAAGTTATATGCTCGTCCACTAAGATGAATGGTAAATGATGTATTCTCTAGCATGTTCAGTATATACTCAGATTTTCGAGAATTTAAGGGTAGGATATGGTGGATTTACATACTCAGTGCCCCATGGTCACTCGATGTCTTTGAAAAAGGGATTATATGATTATTCATACATTCATGTGATGCATCTAGTGAAAATAGGTACTGAGATATATGTGTTTTATGGAGTCCATATCAGATCCATTTGTTTCTTTAGTATCATTGACACTTTTATAGATGTCACTATTTTCTTATATTTATTAATTCTAGAATTCATATTTTTTTCAATACTACAAAGTCCTATGGGGTCACACTTTATGTTCATGTTAATTAGGATCGATTTTATAAAACATTAAGAGTTACCCCAAAAGTTTTTTTAGAGGATATCTAGAAACAGTTCTATATTAATATTCATAAGGTATTTCATATTATGTGATACATGTTGAATTTATTAAATCTATTAAAGAAGAATTTTTGAAAATATCTAAAATGGGTTTCATATATAGTTTAATATAACTTTTGGTGAAAGTGTATAAATCCTGTATGGATATATTAAAAGTGAAATATTGATGGATATATTCACTAAAAGGTTTTACATGTCATGGTATAACCTTATTTTAACTATAGTGTAGTTTGAGACACTATATTATGGTGGCTAGCATAGAAATTATCATATCCCATGATAATTCTTGGTTTGGATTCCATTATCCACTCCAGCTATCAAACATGGTTTAATTATCATATGATAATGATGATAATGAGAAGTTTGAACATCATGCATGATAATTTAAACATTAAATTAATTAATTAATGATCTAGATTGATGTTATAAATAATTATAATGTTTGATAATTTGATAAACACATCATCAGTATATTCAATCATTTGAGTTCTAAATAGGATCTTCGCATAGATATATAAATAGGATGAATTTTTGGACATTGGTATTGATCTCAATCATAGAAAATCCTTATGTTGATTCATTTATTATTCCTTATTTATCTTTAACCTATAAACACAGTTCTAGAATACCATGGTGTTGAGATAGGTCACACACGAGTGTTGGTAGATTACCATTATTTTTGGATACCTCCAGAGGAAGGAGTATTTCAGGTTCTTATTAGTTATCTTTATTAAATTCTTATGAAAATTTTCTAAAGGCCAGATCAATTATTTTAAGGTATGTTATTCTTATTATTTGATTTATTCATTCCAAACATATAGATAGACTATTGGTATAATAGTGTTTTTTAGTTTTTTTCCCACTATGTATATGATATTAGTTATCCCTCTTAAAAATAAGAGGAATTACTCACCATATAAATGTCTAAGTAAACATCCATTTGGTTTGGGTCTAAGGTTATGGATGATGTATTGATCAAGAATAACTTGATTAATGATTATTAACTAACGTTTTATATCCTTCATCAATTGTTTTAGGGATTATTGGGATGCTTGAATGAATATATGGGTTTCATGGGTTATTTTTACACCTAGACATATAAAGGTTCATGGATTAATGGAAAATTAATTATTAATATGTGGATGTGGAAGGAATCTTGAGTTTCCAGCTATATTATAGCTAATACTTTATAGATCATGAATCCTACCCTTAGGGTATAATTAGTATTACTTTAACATAATTATTCTATGCTTAAGGAAATTAATCTATCAATTACTTATCCTTTGTACTCACCCTAAATTTTCATAAATATTTTCATTAAAATTAAATTACTTCATTCATTCCACTTAAATATCTATATACAAACCCCCTTTTATGGATCATAAAAATCAAGTCATTCAACTTATTTTGAATCAAAATTAAGGATTAAACCTAATAGAAACTATATAAATTATAGAAAATAATCAGTTATTCGATAGTTTATAGGTGAAAATTTGTCATTCTTAACTTGTAATGAAAATTTGAACAAGAGAATCCTTATTGCATCACTAGAAATGTCATTGAATTGAGGAATATCAAATCTCACACACATAAACTTTTTATTATACTAGAGAATTAATCTCCACGTCATCACATAAAAAAACTATCATATTCAACCTCTAAACATTATAATAAACAAAATAAAACTTGTATCAATGAGGTTAAATTTTCAAGAATAAAATTAAAATAACTTTTGAACTACTAAGTTTTCATGAAATCCAATAAACCATGCACTTAATTTTCATTTAAAATTATATAAAATTAACTTTTATTAACATACATTCACTAAAATTTTAATAAATATTCATGATCACTTATAAATTAACTTACTAAAAATTATTTCACTTAGTTCTCAAGGATCATTTATTTTGAGTCATGCTCAATCCCCGTGTATATGCATTATGTCCATAGACTTGAAATGTATCTAAATTTTTAATTTCAAATAGAAAATCAAAAACTAATCATGATGAAATTTTAAAAGGTAGTTTTTTATTATGGTTAATAGATATTGATGTGAAAATTCAAAAGGGTCAATAGAGAGGATTGTTTCTAATATATAATACATAATTCATAATTCAGTTTCAATGGAAATACTTTAATCACTATTCTTTATAAAATGTATCACCCATCTCAACCCATTTGAATTTTCACTAATTAGTTCAAAAATCATAACTATGAAAATACTAAATGATTCTTCATTTATGCTCCATTTTTAATTTTTTTAATTTTTTCTTCTCTTTTTATTCATTTTAATTTTTTAAACAATTAGAGGGACCATAAAATTAAAATTTAAATTAAATTTTGAACCTTTCTACTAAACCAAAAACAAATCCTCACACTCTTCCTATAATAATATATTGATTCACAATTAAGGACCATAAAATAACATATTTTCTATGATTAGCTAGAACATAATCATGAAAAATACTAAGATAAGGGTAGTATAGGGAAAATTCACTGGTAATCTAGCTTATCTAACCAGTTGTCCATAGATTATAAGGGATTAAATAATAATAAAATGTAAAGTAAGACTCAATGGTGTATGGGATAAAATTCAATAATGGACTCAATCATATTAATAAGATTTATTTTTATAATTTTGAAAAAGAAACAGGGTAAGTTATTGTGGTCTGCATTCCCCATGAATCTCTCAAATAAAGGAATATTGGAATGAGTATATCAAATGATTTATAATACCTCTCTAAAAGGTAAATTAAAAATATTAAATAATTATTTTTTAATGAATGAAAATAATTAGTAAATTGATGAAAATTTAAAAGAATTAATTCATCAATTCTTTGAGAAATTTCAATTACACAAATCAATCAATCGTTTTAAATCATGATTCATTAAAATAGTGTCATCATAATCAATTATTTCCATTTAAATGATATTTAAAACAATAAATGATTGTATTTCTATGAAATTCATTGTATCATTAATAAAAAATATAGAAATGATTTTAAATATCCATGCATATTCCTAATAAAATTAATAGTTAATAAAATAATAAGTAATGAAAAGGTATAATGTATTCAATAAACCCTCCCATGTCCATTGAACCTCATATTAGTACTCTCATTTCCTTACCTTATTCATTTTTTCCATAATAATCATGGACTTAAAAAAATAGACATGTGAAATTATATGGTTCATTATATTAAATATTAAAAAGATAAGGTAATTTAATTCTACTCATAAAGAGTCATAAAACAGATCCTGAAAACTAATTCCTAAGAAAGAAAGAAAAAAAGGAACTTAGGTTTCTTACCTTATGCTCTTTATTTAAAATATATTTTTTAAACATGGCCTCTCCATGTGAAGTAATAGAAAAATGGAAATAAGTTAGCTAATTTGGATCAATAAATAGACTATCTTAAGTGTCCTCAACATAGATAGGTCTTCATCCTGTTTTTAAATAAGATTTACTCATTATTGAGGTGACACTTTCACTATATCCATTGGAACAATCCACAAATAAATAGTATATCCTAGAAAATAAAACATTATTTCATAAACTAACCAAATTTTTTAGGCCTCCTTAATATCCTTTCTCATTTCATCCTTTCTAGAAGACTTAATCCTCTTAACTTAACCACTTTTCTTCTTATTATTCTCTAATTATCTGTATTCCTTATTGATCATAGAAGATCATTATTATCATTGAACTCACTTTTTTTATTTAAAGGTTTAAGGGATTTGGATCCTCAATAAATCATATGCATCCCCTCTTTGTGGTCCCCTATAACATACAAGACATTGTATACATTGGGACTACTATAAAATGATTGTGATCTCCCAATTAAAGGGTCATCCTTAATTGAATTTTCATATGACCCTATAATTGTTTTAGTCTCTAACAGGGTAATTGAAAAAAAAATCTAGATCTAAGACATAAATTACTTGCACTGCATGTGATACCACTATTAACAGCTCATCCTTATACCCTTCCAGATGGAAACTCTCATTCACAAATTCCAATTCTTCAACTTTCACTACACTCCTATAGTCAACCAATTTGAAATGGAAAATAGGCACTTAAAATATTTTATAATCCAACTCATGTATCTATTTTATGATTCCAAAATATTATATATTCTCATAAATTGGATATCTATCCTTGGAGACAAATTCATGCATCACTTCCTCTATAAGCATAAATCCACTATTTTGCATCATACAATGTTCATCTTTTTCCTTTATATAGAACATGTAACCATTAATTATAAAACTATTGTAAGATATAACCATTTCATTTGGTCCTCTGGTTATCCATATAATTAATTTTGAAATTGAATTCATATTTTCAAATAACTCCTTATAAATATGATCTCAGAACCATACAATAAACCATTGATTTTTTTGTATTTGATATCCATCCTTCATACATTAATGGATTCAAGTTTCTAAGAATTACTTTGTGGGATTCAACATATAGAGAAACCTATAGACTATTATGTAAAATGTAAATATGATCTTGTTAACACTCTATCATGGTAATTATAACAACATCTCTTATGAAAATACCTTTTCCCATAAGGCATTTGTTGTTATGAGATTTTGGAATACTAATGCTATCAGCATCTGATAGGTAATCGGTAAAAAAATTAAATAGCTTCTTAAGAAATAATCAATATACAATACAACCTTATAGACAACTTTAATTATTAACATACCCTTTCAAAATATGAATATATCATTCAATGGGGTACATCCATCTATAATGGATAGGACCACATATTTGAATCTCTCTAACCAAGTGGACCATTATATCAAAGAATTGTGGTGGGAAAACGTTTCTAATTCACATAATATGATGGTAATATCCCTATTCATGATTGGAAACTTCTCCAGGTCTATAAATTTATTGTATTTAGCTTCGAAAAATAATCATAATATGGTTAATGTATTTCATACATTTGTAGGAAGAATGCAATGTAAAGTTATAAGCATCAAATCTTGCATCAAAACAAGAAATTCGTGTCATTTTAGACCCTAAAACTTCAAATTATTCATTAACACAACATTCTTGATATTTTATTAACACTCCCTATGAAACTTTTACACCATTAAGGATATTTAAAATTTTCAGTTTTTTCTATCTAGATAGTGTGTAAGCAATTAGGGTAAGAAAATTCATCCTTTTACCCTTCAATAGTGCCAAAAATTCCTTTATCCCCATGTAAATCATGCACAACCTATATATGATTCCATTGTTTTCAGAAACATTTAGTAATGTTCTAATAACACTATCAAAAACATGTTTTCTACATGCATGACATCAAGAAAATTTTTGACATACAAACAATTCCAATATGGTAATTCAAATAAAAGTAATCACTTTTCTAAACCTTATTTTTTAAGGTTTTTTTAAAATGTTTTACCCAACATAGTATCAATATCTTTTAATTTGTCAAATATTTGATCACTCATTATTGGAGACAGTTTTGTACCTTATTTGGTATTACCATAAAATGATTTCATCTAGGATTGGTATTTATATCATCGTGGAAAAAAAATTGATCTACTAAAAACACAGTCTTTGAGGAATGTTTAAAATGAACTGATTGTGTGTATTCTCCATATATGGGACACCCCAACATTCCCTTAATTATATAGCCTATAAAATTCCCATAAGAATGAAAGTCATTTATCATCCTCTACAACATGGACCTTAATGTAAATTTGTTACTTCTATGAGCATCATACATTATAACACCCACACCCCATATCAATTTTATATCTTCAATGGATCCAAATAGATTTCAATATCATTGCTGGGTTTTTTTTGTCCATATATACGTAGATAAAACATAATGTGTTTTCTTTTCATGAATAACCATGGTGGAAAGTTATAATTTACCAACATAACTGGACATGTACTTTGTGTACTACTCTATACACAAAAATGATATATTCCATCTATATATAGAACAAGATAGAATCTTATCAGGTCATTTCCAAATTTAGGACACTCATAATAAATTTTCTTACACTAAGAAGATTCTATTGGATGACATAGTTTTCCATCTTTAACTCTTTTATTTGTGTGTCATGTCAATTGTCTCACAGTTTCCTGACATCCATATAGTCACCTAAATAGTGGAAGGATAGGACAGTTCCATACAAATTTTGAAGGACTTGATTCATCTTTATTGTATCGATTCACACCACACTTAGGGTATTTTTTTAGTGATTCATGGTCCTTAGGAAACAATATACAATCATTTGAATAGTCATGTATTTTTTTAGAGATCATGCCCATGGAATGTAGCATTCATTTGGCATCATATGTTCTATAAGGAAGTTCCCATCTTCAACTCTTGTATCTGTGTACCATGTCAAATGTCTCATAGTTTTCTGACATCTATATAGTCACCTAAATAGTAGAATGATAGGAATGTACCATACAAATTTCAAAGGACTTGATTCATCTTTATTGTATCAATTCACACCACACGTAGGGTATTTTTTTAGTGATCCATGGCCCTTATGAAATAATATACAATCATTTTAATAGTCATATATTTTTTTAGAGATCATTCCCATTGAATATAACATTAGTTTAGCATCATATATTTGACATGGAAGTTCATTTTCTTCTGGTATCATATCATTCAGGAGACCAAGTAGTTATGTAAAGTTTTTATCACCCCATACTCTAATAGATTTCAAATTATATAACTCCAATATAGCTAAAAATGTTGTGTTTTTAGTACAATCGGTATACAATGGTCTCTTATCACAAATATTTAACTTCCCAAAAAACTTTTTAAAATTGTGAAGGTAATCTTTAATTTTCATTGTCATTTCTCCTATACAACCTCCTTTATCAGTTACACTGGTATTCATATTAAATGATCCATAAAATGAAGTATCATCCCAATTAGCGTGTACATTTAGTTTATCCCTGTATTTAGTCCAACATTTATAGCTCCAATCTATTCTATGATAAATTAAATTTTCTTCCAACTATTCTAGACTAATTTGTCTTTAATAACAACAACATAAACACAAACAAAGGATTTGATAAGGGACATATCCATGCTTCATAGAAAACATGGTGAACTCTTTAAATCCATATTTATACACTTCTTTCATATGATTATCATGTATCCATTTTCAATTCATATCCATCCTATTATGTTCATAAAATATTCATTTTTTATAAAAAAATAAATACACATAAGATATTCATAAACATATAATAAATATATATATATAACTATAATAGGTGGAACCCAACATTTTAATGTTATTGGTGATGATTAATGACATGTTATAATTTTACACATGGATGGAATGAAAATAAATAGCCTAGGGTAAGCATGTGGATGTTAGTCAAGCTATAGGAAAAATTGAAGAATAATATAATTTGAACTGAGGTTAAAATAAAAGTGGAAGAAATTATCAATGAATTTACCAGGGGAAGAAACTATTACAAGTAAAAATTTATAGAACTAGGGCACTATGAATTAAAAAGAAGGTGAATTATCCTACTTAATAATGATCCCAAACTTTCTATTATGTACAACAACTTTTTGTATCATTCTTACAAGAATGAATTTTTAACTAAACATGAGGTTAGAGATTTGTGATGAAAATTTCCATCATATATGTTCACTATATTGACCCTCGCTTTTCATATATAGACATTACATAACTTTTTCAGAATACTTAAAACATTATACAAACAGACACCCAAAGACTGTATTAGTTTAGTGTCTCTGGGAACTTGAAATAAAAAAATTCTAACCCAGTGAAAGATTTTCAATGTTTCCCAAAAATATATTCCCACTTATTAATTCTAATTAAAAAAATTTCTTTATAATCTGGGGAAAGGAAACATAATAAATAAGTGAGATCAAATTATTAGTAAGGGAAAATAAAGGAAATGCATACGCGTATCATAAACATAAGGGTATAATAATTTGATCACGATCATTAGAATATCATACCCTGCATATCAAAGATCATAAACATGAATTGTGGAATAAATATTTTCATTTCATAAGACATTAATCATAAGGAAATCAAGATCATAATACATGAAAGCATAACATATAAATAATACATGTAATGGTGTCATACACATCAATATATAACATAGTGAACATTTATAAGTAGAAACAAGTTCACACATTAAGTTAAAGACATGAAATCATGACCTCTAATAGAATAATGTCTATGAAACAAGGTCCACACATAATGTTGTGAACATGCAATCAGGTTCATGCATAACATTGTGAACATGCAATCAAGTTCACACATAATGTTGCGAACATGCAATCAGATTCACACATAACATTTTGAACATGTAATCATGTTCATGCATAACATTGTGAACATATAATAAGGTTCAGTCAAAACATTGTGAACATGTAATTAGGTTTATGAATAAACTTGTGGTTATTCAATAAGGTATATTCATAACATTATGAACATGTAATCTGGTTCATGAATAACATTTATAATCATGATTCATCCATCATTACCCAATGGATTGGAGGGAGATATAGGTCTCACCCATCTCATAATAAAATCATTCGTACTTGTTCCACAATATAATAAAACTTTCAACATATCATGAACTAAAAAAAGAAATATGGGATTTATAAACATCCTATAATATCCCATGAAATGAAATGGGTATCATTAAAATTTTATCACATCATATCCTATGGGAAATATATAGGTTTCATAATCATTTCATCAAGGCATAACCCATGAAAAGAGGTGGTTTTAAACTAATATAATCCATGGAATAGAAATGGGTTTCATAAGCATCATTCCATAAAAACATAGACCATTCAACAAATGATATGAATGGAACCTCTGGACCATTTCCAATAAGGGAATGAGTAACATCAACGGATGTCATATTATAAGGAAAATAACTTTGAAAGATATTTTGAAAACATTTATTGGTGAAAATATCCTTTCTTCTTTGAAAATGTCTATATAAAACACAAAAACCTTTTGAAAACCCATTTTCATGAAAATAAACTTGCAATATTATAAATAAATATTTTAAAACCTTTTGGAATAATTTCCCTTTAAAAAAATATAAAGATATCTTGAAAATTTTTTGAAAACCATTTCTTTCAAAATACTTTGAAAAATTATAAATAAGGCTTAAAAATATTTGAAAACCATTTTACTTGAAAACATATAAAGATTCCTGAAATAATTTTGAAAACCATTTTCCTTTAAAACTTATAAAGATGTTTGAAATAATTTGGATACCATTTTCCTAAAAAAATGCTTTGAAAACATATAAATATTTAAAATGTTTTGAAAAACAATTATTTGAAAATTACTTTTTAAAAAATAATAAAAAATAGACTTTAAAAATTCAAAGTAAGATTCATATAAATGATGGTGGGTAATTTCTTACATGTCATACGAGGTAAAAATAACATTCATTTTTCATGGTAAAAAGGTTATAAAAATGAATTGTCTAGAAAGTGACAAATATATTCCTTTGAAGACATTGGTAAAATAAAAAAGGCTAAAAATTCCTTTTATAGATTATATTATAATATTAAAATATTCTTGAAAACCCTTTTTATAAAACATGGTTTTGGAGGAACACGGATTTCTGGCCAAAGGGTGGGTAAAGTCAGGCTTTCTTAAAAACACTTTCTTAAATATCGTATATACCAAAGAGTGGAAAAATTGTGCTAATACATGATGAATATATCATGAATAACCATAGGATAAGTATATTCATGAGTTTTCTTGATATATGGATAATAATATTTCATAAAAGGAATCATAAATGTAAACAATCTTGAAAAGTGATGAGATTGTTTTAATAAACTCTTACCACTTAGTAACTTTGAACCTTACTCCCCATGTAAGAAAATTAAATTACATGAATCTTAAAATATCATGAAAATATGGATATTCATGATATAACATTTTAAAGGTATTATATACACCTAATGGAAAAAATATAGGTGCATAACATGTCATGTGTCGCAAAGAAGGAAAATTGAGACAAAATTATTTTACTGATTTTGTAACTTTTGAAACATAAATACCATAAAAGAAATTTCATCAAATGGATATGTAAATACCCATAAATTTAATTATAATAATCATATAATACATCCATGGGAAGTATAAACGCCACTGAAAAGGAATGTGTGGTGAAAAAAGTATGCATCTCACAAAAATAAAAAGTGAGATGAAATCCCCTAAACTTGTGTCTTGACTCTCATCGTACTCATACAAAACTCCTTTTAATCGGGTAACTCCTTTGGGTTTTCACCAAAGGGATTTCATGGAAGAATTTTTTAAAAAATTAAGGCTTCAATGAGGAAATTATGTATGTTTCGGAGCTATTTAGGCATAGATTGTTTGATCCAAAGTGGCTTTAAAGGTGTGAAGAAGTGGGAGGAGGGGAGACCTTTTTATAGTGGAGGAGTGGCACTCTTATAAATTTTGGGAATGGGAATTCCACCCATGTTTTTCTCATAGAAATTAGATCCAATAATGGTCAAAAGTTTTTCCAAGTGATTATAGGTTCAAAATATGTCCATCCAATGGGTTTTGAAAAAATTTCTAGGTCATTTGGGCCATTTAGTTTAAGGTTTAGTCTTTAGTTAAGCATAATTTTACCTTAGTTGATGTAATTAATTTTAATTACTTTCACTAATATTTTTGGTCAAAAAATAATTTGAAATTATTATAAATTATAAATTATTATTATTTTAAATATGGAAACCATTTTTCTAAATTCCAATCACAAAAGTGGTAGAAATTAATTTAAATTTAATTGTGCAGTCGGGTCAACATTGCGGGTTTCTAAAGTAAAAATGTTCAAAAGTTTGCTATATTTTTATAACCAATTTCAATGTGAAATTTTTTCCAATTATATACATTGGATTAATTGATAAAAAATTATCTAATTAAACTTATATTCCAATTTAAAATGTAATTTAACCTTATAAATAAATTATATGAAAAAGTAGTTTTGAACAAAAATTCAGTATTTTCAATATCCATTAAAGAATGAAACCTCACAGAAAAATACCAAAATTTTACCCTAACCTAATTTTTATGTTTCTATTTTAAATATGAAGTTTATTTTGATATATTAAATCTATAAAAGTTTCTAAAAATTGGATTTAAAATGGGTTCTCTATTAAAAGTTGGTAAAAATGCCTTAATAAAAATATAGGTTTGTAAGCATAAAATTGGGTTTGTTCTTATCTTATGACTATAAATTTTGTTGTATGAATATAAAAAATATTTGATTGAATATATAACATATATATTACATAAATATCACTGACTAATTGTAATTACTTTAATTTATTAGGGTAAAACAACTTATAATAATAACAATATTTTCCTTTATATTTAATCAGTTTTCATATTCATTTATAATTAATTGGGAACCGATGAATTCATCTTATATTTGTGTAAACTATATATTTTAATAAATTAGTTAATACTATTCATAAATTATAATTTAACTACAAGGTTATATCATATTATATTAAATAATAACATTTTAATAATATATTACTATTCAGGAAAACTCAGTATTATGTGTTATACAATCCCTTAAGGAGAGTCAATCTTGCATGTAATGTATTATAAAATTGTTGTTATATATTAATCACATTAAATATTATGTTTAATTTAGTGAATTATAACTTGGTGTTTCATATAATGCAATCCAATCATAGTGATTTAATATAAAAATTATATTTTTACTGTTGCGTGAAATGAAAAATATCAAAAAGATAAAATTAATTTAAAAATATATATTTCACAAAATCTAGGAGTGTTAAATTATACTACCCTTAAAATTAATTTTTCCCTTGAAATTCATCTAGGTTTCCAAAGGTTTAATAATTTAAAGTTTCATTCTTAGAAACCCACATCGTAAAAATGAATACTAAAAGTTCCCTTAAAAAGGGAAACTTGGAAGCATAATGGTTACCCAATGTAAAATTTAACTAGGTTTCCATATAAGAGAACATGGGTTGGGAGTGAAGATTGGATATGGAGAAAAAGAGTAAATATTTATAGGGAGTTATTGAGGCCATTAATCACAAACAAGTTGATGATCAAAGAAAAGTTGAGGGCCTCAAATTCATAAATTTGTGATGATTTAAAAGGCTATCGGTTCAACAAAAATTAAGGTATTAGGACAAAAAGTTTTTTTATCATTATCTTAACATTGATTATTCTTTTATTATCCAATAATATAATGAAATATTCTTAATTGATATATTTCTATAAAGAAAATTTTATTCTTTTTTTGTGCTTTTATCTATTTCTAATTCATTCATTACTTCAAGAAATGGATGTCTAGAAATTAACTTTGATTACTAAATTACTAAAATACACTTTTATAATATCTTAAGGCCTATAAAAGAATGAAAATTATAACTATCTGTCTATAACTATTCGTAAAAATAAATATGTTTGATACGTTAATCTATAAAACAAAAACAAGTAACTCTAATGGTCATCGTTAATATTTATTGATTAAAAATAATTATATATTAACCAAGACATCATGTAGGCCAGTGGTATGAGTGAAACCCATATTGTCCTTCAGTCATGGGTTCAGTACCTACAGCCTTACTGTACTTTATTGGTTGTCACCCGGCGTACATGATGTCCTTTTCTAAAACCACACTAATATAATTTTTAAAATAAATAAGATAGACATACTTGAAATAATTTTAATCACTAAATATCCTTTTAACCAAGTTTTTCAATATAAACTCAATACATAAATTCATATTTTGAATTTTAACTTAAAATTTTCATGAATGGTTAACCTTATAACCCTTATTAAAGAATAAAATAAAAAAATTTAAAAAGAAAGTCATGAAATCATCTTAACATTAATCCATTGTATATCACAAATTAGATCTTGGTTGTCACATTCCAAACATGTGAATACCCTCATCGTATATTCCCTTAATTACCATAAATCCTTTTGTAAATCATGCATGTTTCCTTATTCAAATGGTTACTGGATATATTCTTTAAATCCAAGAAGTTGTAAATTGAATCCTTGATGAAATAGAGCAATTTTTCAATAATCAGTCCAGGGTAATCTATACCATCGAATTTACTTATTCATATCTAGTATTTCTTTATCCAAGCATCTCAACATCAGGAATTAATTAAGGTTTACCTTACCTTAATCAAAATATCACCTTTCCATGGAATCACTTTCTATGTCTTCATCACCATTAAACATGTCCTTTTCAATCCTTAATGATAACTTTTACTAAAAATAATTATATATTTCATGTTTCATATAACATAATCTCTGAATTACAAAACATAAACACTCCATTCATCCAAAATTGTTCTTAAACCATCACATAGGATTCATCAACTTATTCCTTACTACCACTTTCCTGGAATATGAAATATGAATCATGCCTTAAGGTTCATCAACCTCAATCTAATCATGATTATTATGTATAATTCAAACAATAATGGAAGAGCATCACATACCTTTCACATGTCATTTGCGGTCTCTTTATCTTCATAAGTATAACCAATACTCATACCACCTTCCTGATTCACTTTATGAGATATCCACTTGGGAAATCGATTTGCATAATTCCCATAATTTCCACATATGAAAAATTAAATGTTAACCATATTCCTTCTAGTTATGTCTATTGACTAAAACCAGAAATAATTGAGTAAGAAATGATTATCATAGTGAGGAATCACATAATCATGAAAACCACTTATATGATGTCTAAATTATGACACCTTCCTGAATCTATGACACCTTATGTTTATACTAGGTTATTCATATCCAACTTATATTTAAATACTTCATGATTATTCGTGAATATTTTGTTAATTTTCATAGCATATCCCATGGGAGTGTCAAACTAGGTGTGTAGAAAGGCCCATTTTCATGTATCGTATTACCCTGAGTCAAGCCCAGAACATATTGTTGGAGTTGTTACCCCAGGGCACATTTGTTCCAGATCCACATCCACTTGTAGTATCCAGACATGGATGTATTTCTAAGAAACCACTAACTCTATCCTTTACCAAAATTCCAAGACATTTTCCTATACTTTTCCTTATCCTTAGACTTATCCTTATACATTTTCTTAGGGTTATCACTAAGGTTTTCTTATCCTATCTTTCAAAGATTAACAAAACCTTTACTTTTATACCAACTATAGAAACCCTCTCTTTTCATACATAGACATTACATAACTTTTGAGGAATACTCCAAAAATTATACAAACATGCACCCAAAGACCATATTAATTTAGTACCTTTAGAAACTTGGAACAAAAATCTTCTACCTTAGTGAAATATCTTCACTGTTTCCCACAAATATCTTCCCACTTATTAATTATAATTAAAAACCTTTCTTCATAACATGGGAAAATGAAACATAATAAAGGGGTGAGATAAAATGCTTAATAAGGGTAAATAAATGAAATTTGTATTCTTATCATGAACATAAGGGTAAAATAATATGATCATGATCATTATAATATCATACCCTACATATCAAAGATCGTAAACATGAATCATGGAATAAGGATTTATAGCTCATAAGACATGAATCATAAGGAAATCAAGAGCATAATCTATAAAATCATAACATAAGAATAAGACATGGAATGGTGGCATACACATCAATGTATATCATGGTTAACATGTATAAGAAGAAACAGGTTCACACATTAAGTTAAGGACATGAAATTAGGCCCTCTTATAGACTTATGGACATACAAACAGGTCCACGCATATTATTTTGAACATGAAATCAGGTTCACACATAACATTGTGAATATGAAATAAAGTTTACACATAACATTGTGAGCATGCAGTTAGGTTCACATATAACATTGTGATCATATAATAAGGTCCACTCAAAACATTGTGAAAATTTAATCAGGTTCATGTATAAACTTATGGACATGAAACTAGGTCCATGAAAAATATTGTGACCATGTAATCAGGTTCATGAATAAAATTTATACTCATGATACATCCATCATTATCCAATGCATTGGAGAGAGATATAGGTCTCACCCATATCATAATAATATCATTCATACATGTGCCACAAAATAATAAAAATTTCATCAAATCATGACCCAAAAAAAGAAATATGAGTTTCATAAACATCCTATCATAACCCATGAAATGAAATGGGCATCATTAACATTTCATCGCATCATAACCTATTGAAAATATATAGGTTTCATAATCATTTCATCAAAGCATAACCTGTGAAAAGAAGAAGTTTTAAAATAATATAACCCATGGAATAAAAATGGGTGTCATAAGCATCATTCCATAAAAACATAAATCATACAAGAAATGATATGAATGGAACCTTTAGATCATTTCCTATAACAAAATGATTAACATCAACAGATGTCATCTTAGATAGAAAATAACTTGGAAAGATATTTTGAAAAACTTTCTTGAAGAAAATATCCTTTATTATTTGAAAAAGGATCCTTAAAACATAAAAACATTTAGAAAACCATTTTCTTGAAAATAAACTTGAAATATTATAAATAAATATTTGGAAACCTTTTGGAAATATTTTTCTTTGAAAACATATAAAGAGAGATTGAAAACGTTTTGAAAACCATTTCTTTTAAAATACATTGCAAACTTATAAATAAGGCTTGAAAATCATTTGAAAATCATTTTCATTGAAAAAATATAAAGATGCTTGAAATAATTTTGAAAACCATTTTCCTTGAAAACTTATAAAGATTCTTGAAATAATTTTTAAAATCATTTTCCTTGAAAAATACTTTGAAAACATATAAATCTTGAAAACGTTTTGAAAACCATTTATTTGAAAATTACTTTTTAAAAAAATCATAAAAATTAACCTTTTAAACATTAAAAGGAATCTTTAAATAAATTATGGTGGTTAATTATGTACATGTCATACAAGGTAAAAATAACATTCCTTTTTCTTGGTAAAAAGGTTAGAAAAATGCATTGTTTTGAAAGTGAAAAAAAATATTCCTTTAAAAAATTGGTGAAAGAAAAAAGTGTAATAATGTGTTTTAAATATTATAGTAGAATATTATAATATTCTTGGAAACCCTTTTTATAAAACACGATTTTAAAGGAACATAGATCTCCAACTAAATAGATGGTAAAGTCAAGATTTCTTAAAAATACTTTTTAAAATATCATATATACCAATGAGTGGAAATATGGTACCAATACATGAATATATCTAAAATAACTAGAGGATAAGAATATTTATGAATTTTCATGATATTTAGATCAGAATATTTCATAAAAGGATAAATATAAATAATCTCAAAATGTGATGAGATTGTTTCAATAAACTCTTACTACTTTGTAACTTTGAACCATACTTCCCATATAAGAAAATGAAATTACATGAATCTTAAAATATCATGAAAATAAAGAGATTCATGATATAAAATTTCAAAGTTAGTATATACACCTAATGAAAAAAATATAGGTTCATAACATGGAATGTGTCTCAAAGAATGAAAATTGAGACAAAATTATTTTACCAATTTGGTAAGTTTTGAAACATAAATCCCATGAAAGAAATTTCATCAAATAGATATGTAAATAGTCATAGATTCAAGTATAAGAATAATATAATACATTAATGGGTATTATACACACAACTAAAAAGGAATATCTAGTGAATAAATCATGTATCTCATGGAAATAAAAAGTGAGATGAAATCCCCTTACCATGTGTCTTGACCCTCATCATACTCGTACAACCCTCCTCTAAATCAGGCAACTCCTTCTGGTTTGCACCAAAGTTATTCCTTGGAAAGATTTATGACCAAAATTAGGCTTTAAATAGGAAGGGAGGGATGTAAAGGATCTATTTTTATAGAGTTTGGTCGATATAAAGTGGTTTTAGAGGTGTGAGGGAGTGGGAGGAGGGGAGTCCTTTTAATGGTAAAGCAGTGGCACCCTAGTAAAATTTGGGAAAGGGAATTTCGTCCATGTTTTTTTGATGTAAAGTGCATCAAATAATAGTCCAAAGTCAATAAAAGTGATTATAGGGTCTAAATATTTCCATCCAATGTCTTTTGGACAAGTTTCTAGATCATTTAGGCCCTTAAGTTTAAGGTTTAGTCCTTAGTTAAGCATAATTTTACATTAATCGATGTAATTAATTTTAATTACTTTCACTAATATTTTTGGTCAAAAACTAAGTTAACCTTATTAGATATTATAAATTATTCTGATTCAAAATGAAAAATTAATTTTTCTAAATTTCAATCACATAAGTGGTAGAAATTAATTTAAATTTAATCTTGTAGTCGGGTCGACAATGCGGGTTTTTTAAGTAAAAACACATAAAAGTTTGCTATGTTTCTATATCCAATTTCAATGTGAAATTAGTTCTAATGAACTAAATTGGATTAATTGATAAAATTATTATCTAATTAAAATTTTCAATAAATATAAAATTTAATTTAACCTAATAAATAAATTATATGAAAAATCATTTTTGAACTAAAATTTAGCATTTTTCACTATTCATTAAAAAATGAAACCTCACAAAAAAATACCAAAAATTTAACCCAACCTAATTATTATGTTACTATTTCAAATTTGAAGTTTATTTTTACATATTAAATCTATAAAATTTCCTAAAATTGGATTTAAAATGGGTTCTCCATTAAAAGGCAGTAAAAATGCCTTAATAAAAATATATGTTTTGAAGCATAAATTTGGGTTTATTCTTATCTTATGTCTATAAAATATATTGGATGAATATCTAAAATATTTTATTTAATATATACCATATATATTAAATTAATATTACTAACTAATTGTAATTACTTTAATTTGGGTAAAATAGCTTATAATATTATTATTATTTCCCTTTACATTCAATTGGTTTTTATATTCATTTCTAATTAATTGGAAACCTATGAATTCATATTATATTTTTCTAAACCATATATTTTAATAAATTATTTAATGATATTCATAAATTCTTATTTAATGGCTAGGTTATATCTTATTATATTAAATGATAACATTTTAATAATATATTATTGTTCGGTAAAACTTGGTATTGTGTGTTACGTAATCCATAAAGGAAAGTCAATCTTATGTGTAATGTACAATAACCTTGGTGTTCCATGTAGAGAATGTTAAACATTATATTTCATGTAGTGCACGATTACTTGGTTTTGCGTATAACATCATCCAATCATAGTGCTTTAATATATAAAAAATATTTTCAACGTTATGTGAAATTCAAAATATCAAAAAGATAATATTAATTACAAAAAAAAATTCCAAAAATCTCGGGGTGTTACATTCACGACAATGAAAATATAAAAATTTTTGGGGTTCTTATACCTAGTAATGGATTAAAATATATATAATTTTTTTATTTTAATCCATGGGAGCAGGAAGTATACCTGGAACTTGGAGCGTATTACCATATGTGCATTGTAAAAACCATTCCTAGTTATCATTTAAAATAATTACCTTTAATGATAGGGGGAAGAGTTTAGTACACATATGGTCCTTTCATCCACATCCTAATTCATATATAAGTTCCATATAATTGGAGTGAGAAATGTGAAAAATAAGATCTTGAGTGTTATTAATCTGATAATATCTCATATGATTAAATAGACATACAAGATCCAGAAAAAGAAACGAGTGATTGAAATAAAAAAGAGGTAGGAGTTGATGTTTATTCATTCCTTCACTTGTTAAATGGTGGTCTAAGTGGTGTTTTGGTAGGAATATACTTAGTATTTGAAGTTGATCTTTTATGAGATGATGAAAACGTTGATAGGGCCTAATCACGTGCTCTTGAGAACCTAATGTTTGAAGAAACACTTGAATTTAATTCCAATGAACTAGAAGTATCTATATATGATTCTCAAGATAATGGAAAAACCAAATAAAAATCTAATTTGGGTTTCATAAATGATTCAAATTTAAAAAATTCACATGGTTAGGATAAATCCTCAAAGTATAGCAATGAAAAAACTATAAATATATATATAATCCACCCTTAACTTTTTGACAGGTATTTTAAGGTGTTAGAAAAGGAAAAGGAAATTAATAATATAACATTCCATTAAAGTGATTTAAATGTGGATATATTGTACTTTTAACTACTAATTTTCCAATTTTTCTAAAAAAAATAAGTGAAAATGGATATGATTTACCAAGAAGTTCTCATAAGAAGAAAACTAAAAAGTTTCGAAACCTAAATTTTCCCACATAGAGAATGGAAAAAAATTTATAAAAACTCATAAACATATATTTATTATTTAAATTAGATGTTGAGGATATTGTTTATTATAATAATAAAGTTGAAACATTAAGTAAATCATAGGTGGGGTTATTGATTTAAAAATTGATTGGTGATAAGTTCCCTAGTGCTAAATATAATGGTTACGAAAATTATGAAATGTATTTTTTATTGAACTGAGAGTTGAAGGATTGTATTTTAATGAACTCAAAGTTGGATAAAGAGAGAAAAAAATAAGGATATAGGATCTTAAAAATTGAATAAATAAAATTTATTCCTCCCTCGCTATAAATGAATTAATGTTATTAAAGGAGAATGAATAATTGAATTTGATGCTTTTCAAATAGAAGAATTTGGGGGCTATGGAAGAGAAGGTTAAATAGATGTTAAAGGAACTCTTAAATGTTTTCAAAATATTTTTAAAAGCAATAGATCATATGAAAAATTTTAATTTTAACATAAATATGTTTGTGTGAGAAGTTAAATAAAGGTCAAAGGGAAATTTTATGATTGTTGAAGCCCCTATGAAGCATGATGAGTGTATAAATCTGAAAATACCAACCTCAATGTCTGAAAAATAATTTCTATTTATAAAAGGAAAGTATATGAATAAGTCAATGAAAAATGAAGTTTGATCTAAGACCTCACTCTAAAATTACCTCAGGATGTGGATGGAGTGGGAAATTTTA